>CANJKZ010000326.1:175000-775000 GCA_947471745.1 Closterium sp. Naga37s-1
TCTACAGCCCTCGCGCTGCCCCTACTGCCTGTCGTGACAGTTAGGCCCCTAGGCCCGTCGCCCTAGACCCGTCATCCCGCGGCCCGTCGCCCCTAGGCCCCGTCGCCCTCGGCCCCGTCGCCCCTCGGCCCTACGCCCTAGGCCCCGTCGCCCCGCGGCCCCCGTCGCCCTAGGCCCCGTCGCCCTGCGGCCCCCGTCGCCCTAGGCCCCATCGCCCCACGGCCCCGTTGCCCACGGCCCCGCGGCCCCCCGTCGCTCACGGCCCCCGTCACCCACGGCCCCGTCGCCCTAGGCCCCGTTGCCCACGGCCCTGTCAGAAAGAACCTGCTGAAGCAGGGGAACGAAGTACGGTCGCGGCCGCACAGTGCCACCAGCACCTCCAGCTCTAGGGTCAACAGCTCCAGCTCTCGCAGCTCCAGCGCCTCCCGCACTAGTGCCTCCAACTCCAGCTCCTCCAGCTCCAGCGCCTCCAGCGCCAGAGCCTCCAGCTCCAGCAGCTCTAGGCTCCGTAGGGTCTCCAACTCTAGTGTCCCCAACACCACCAGTCCCGGCAGCTCCAGTACCCCTGGTACAAGCACCTCCAGGACCAGTAGCCACAGTACCTCCAGTACCACCAACTCCAGCAGTAACTCCAGCACCTCCAGCTCCAGGGTCTCCAGCGCCTCCAGCTCCGGGAGCTCCACTCCGAAGGCGTGCTCGCCGAAGAAAGTCGCGGCGAAGCACCAGCAGGTCCTCCAGACGAAGCAGCACCCCTAGGCTCAGCACCCCCAAACTCCGCACCCTCCGACTCAGCACCCCTAGGCTCAACACCCTCAGGCTCAGCACCCCCACGCTCCTCACCCCCAGGCTCAGCACCCCCAGACCCAGCACCCTCAGACCCTGCACCCCCCGGCTCCGCACCCCTAGACGCAGCACCTGAGCCGACAGCTACCTTGACAGGCGCAGTACCCGAGAGAGGGTCTACATGAGACACACCGGAGGGAGCAGGACCCTGGGGCGAGAGGCGGTCTACCGGAGGGGGACCGAAGCAAGGAAGAGCGGCGGGGGCGGGGGAGGGGCAGAGCGGTAGGGGAAGAGATGGTAGAAGGGAACCGACTCATCGAACGTGACGTCCTGAGACGGGAGGATACGGCACGAGGTGGGGTGGTAAAACTGCCAGCCAGGTGCGTCAGGGACAAAGCCAAGGAAGACGCAGGGGATAGCACGGGCGGAGAGCTTGTCCGCGGACGTATCGCGAACAAAGGCACGAGAACCCCAGACCCGGAACACCGACGCATCGCCAACCTTCCCCGTCAAACGCAGTGTGGGCGAGGTCTCTGGTAAGGAGACACGGGGCCAGAGGTTGAGCTGATGCGCAGCGTACCGGACCGCAAACGGCCACAGAACATGGGGAGCAGAAAATGGTACGAGCGACCTCCATGACTAAGCCAATGCGGCGCTCATGAGAACTCACCACCTCTGTCAGAGTGCAGACGCAGGACAGGAAGGTCCTAGCCGAACCGCTCGCTGAGTTGGAGACGGACTGTGCGGATCCAAGGGATCAAGACATCAACGACTTCACCCTTGCTGCGCAAGGGGAAGACTGTGGTGTACCGCGTGTAGTCGTCAACTACCAGCAGAAAGTAGCGCTCGCGGTCCTATCCACTGACGCGGGCTGGGCCCCACATGTCCATGTGGAGAGTCTGCATGCCACGAAGGTGTGGCAGGGAGGGGTGACCCAGGCGGTGGTGCCACAGAAGAGTCTGGTGCGACGGGAGGCGACACAAGCAAGAGGTGGCTACCTGACCTGACGCGGACACCTGAGCAGACGCAGCTACCTGAGGAGGCTCGGTAGCCAGTGTGTACATACTCGACCCTGGCCGACGAGTGAACGTAGCTAGGTGACGCCCCGTCCGTGTGCACGTGCAGATCGACACACGCTGACCCCCAGGAGTGGTGGTAGTGACCATCGCATCCTGGAGGGCAGTTGTACTCACCAAGTTCGTGGAGAACGAGGGGAGGTGAAGACCTGACAATGAGCCGGACGGAACCGCCGGACACGGGAGGACAGTGGAGGAACGGGCAACGACCGGGCCCCCAGAGGGGTCAGCCAGTCTGACCGGGACAGGTGCAGGGAGAGGAGTGAGAGTGGTGCTGTCACAAAAGAAACAGTGCGAGGCGCCTGAGTCCAACGTGAAGGTGTGCAAGGCCTGAGGAGGCGCAGTACCAGGGAGAGTACCAGACTCACTAGCACCTAGAGTAGTAGCAGCTATACCTGGGTCAAGTGGCACACACCGGTAACAGTCACCCTCAGCACAAACAGACAAAGCATACATAGCAGAAAGAATAACATCAAAGTCTAGGTCAAAGATAGCAACCCTAGACCTAAGTAGATCTGCCCAGCGAGGGAGCTCGACGTCATTAGCAAACTCAGCACGCCAAGCGTCGTCGAGGCGGGAGAAGCAGCGGTGCTGAGTGTGAAGCTTTCCGCATGTCTGATCAGCACGAACACCCGTGCGAATGATATACAGGCAGCTATCACTACCCCCAGACGTCCCACGCTGAAACAACGACTCACGGAGCTGCTGGGGCGACTGGGTCTCGCTCCGACGCTGCTGCTGCTGCCGCTGGCCACCACCAGGGCCTCCATGCCGAGGTCAGTCCTACTGCCTCCAGTCCCACCGCCTCCACTGCCGCCACTCCCACCGCTGCCTCCACCGCCGCCACGAGAGCCTCCACTCCCGCCACCAGTCCCACCGCCGCCACTACCCCCACTGCCTCCACTACCTCCACTGCTGCCCCCACCACCACTCCCGCTGCCACCTCCACCACCACCCCTGCCACCTCCACCACCCCTGCCACCCTTGCCCTTGCTGCTGTGGTGCTTCGCACTAGCAGAAGCAGCCCCGACGTCCTCAGCAACAGAGACGTCTGCAGCAGCAGCAAAGGCGTAGGAGGGGGCAAGGGGGGAGGGGGAGCACCTCTCAAAGAAGGGCGGGCGCAGAGTGCCACGAGCAGCACCTACAGCAGCTGCACTAGTCTCAGCTGCAAGGAGATGCTGCTCGAGGAGGTCAACAGTGAGGGAGGTGGGGTCAAGGGAGAGAAAGTGGTCCCTGACAGAGCGAAGAGAGTCAGGGAGGCGAGTGACTATGAAGTAGAGGGTGATGAACATCGGGGGCTGGTTCCTGTCAAGGAACTCAGCAGGGACGGTAGCTCGATAACGAGCGTTGCTAGTGCGCAGGTGGGAAACCAGGTCCTCTACTGTGGCAAAAGCTGACAGCTCGGGGAACAGGTAGGGCAGTAGCAGTCGGCCTAGCGCAGCAGTGGCAAGCGAGGAGTAGCGAGTGACTACAGCGTCGTACAGGGCCTGTGCTGTCCTGTGCTGTCCAAAGTGAGCGCATTTGGCTAGCGGCAGGTGGTTGCGAATGGCTAAGCGTGCAGCAGCGTCGCGCGTAAGCCACTGGGAGTGAGTCGCACTGTCAGCTGTGGCGGGAGGGGCAGTAGCGGCACCTGACGCGAGGTCAAACAGCGACACACTGTCCTTAGAATCGCTCAGTAGGTACAGCTGCAGGTCATCGAGCCACGTGTCAAACTGAACCGGTCTACCTTCATGATCGAACACGAGAACTCAAAGCGAAGCCATAGTGGCGCAGCACGCAGGAGAGGAGCAACAGGAGCAGCAGTAGTAGCAGTAGCAGCAGCAGCAGTAGTAGGGACAGAGAGGCCAAGGGGTCGAGGGGCCTGGGGTCTAGGGTCTGAGGGGCCTAGAGGTCGAGGGGCCAAACACGAAGGGGCCTAGGGGCCGAGGGGCCAAGGGGCCGAGGGGGGGGCCTAGGGCCTAGGGGCCGAGGTCGAAGGGGCCGAGGGGCCTGGGGTCTAAGGGCCGAGCGGCCAAACACGAAGGGGGGGCCGAGGGGCCGAGGGGCCAAGGGGCCGAGGGGGGGCCTGGGGCCTAGGGGCCGAGGGGCTGAGGGGCCGAGGTCGAAGAGGGGCCGAGGAGCCTGGGGTCGAGGGGCCGAGGGGCCAAACACGAAGGGGGCCGAGGGGCCTAGGGGCCGAGGGGCCAAACATGAAGGGGGGGCCGAGGGGCCGCGGTTAGGGGCGACAGGTCGCGAGAGGCGGAGGCTAGGGGCGACGGGGCGATGGGTCGCAAGGGGCCGCGGCTAGGTGCGACGGGGCGACAGGTCGCGAGGGGCCGCTGGGCCGAGGCTAGGGGTGACGGGGCTGCAGCTAGGGGTGACGGGGCCGAGGGGCCGAGGCTAGGTGCGACGGGGCCGAGGGGCCGAGGCTAAGGGCGGCGGGGCGACGTGGCCGCAGGGCCTGGGCCTTGGTGAGGAGGGGGGGGGGCGGGCGACGTGTCGCGAGGGGCCGCAGGGCCGAGACTAGGGGCGATTGGGCCGCAGCTAGGGGCGACGGGGCCGAGGGGCCGAGGCTAGGGGCGACGGGGCCGCGGCTAGGGGCAACAGGGCGACGGGTCGCGAGGGGCCGCGGCTAGGGCCGACGGGGCCGAGGGGCCGCGGCTAGGGGCGACGGGGCCAAGGGGCCGAGTCTAGGGGCGACGGGGCGACGTGGCCGCGGCTAGGGGCGACGGAGCCGCAGCTAGGGGCGACGGGTCGCGAGGGGCCGCGGCTAGGGGTGACGGGGCCGAGGGGCCACGGCTAGGGGCGACGGGGCCAAGGGGCCGAGTCTAGGGGGGACGGGCTACGAGGGGCCAGGCTAGGGGCGACGAACCGGGCTAGGAGCGACGACGGGTCGGGGCCTAGGGGGATGCTCTGAAACCATGTCAGAAAGAACGAACGAGAATGAATGCATTGAGCAAAAGTTGGGTACAAGTACTAACCCTAATTGGGTTGTACCCCTTATGGGCTACCCCACTATAGCCTACACAAATGTAAGCTACATGTAAGTTTGACAGGCCCCGCGGCCCCACCGTCGCTCACAGCCCCCCGTCGCCCACGGCTCCATCGCCCTAGGCCCGTCGCCCCGGCCCCGAGGCCCGTCGCCCGTCGACCCCCCCCTAGGCCCCGACCCCCGTCGCCCGTCGCGGCCCGTCGCTCCTAGCCTAGGCTCCGGCCCCGTGGCCCGTCGCCCGTCGACCCTAACCTAGACCCCGGCCCCGAGGCCCGTCACCCGTCGACCCCCCTAGGCCAGACTGTCGCCCGTCGCCCCTCCCTGTGGCCCGTCGCCCCTAGCCTAGGCCCCGGCCCCGCGGCCCGTCGCCGGTCGACCCCCCCCCCCCCTTAGGCCCGACCGTCGCGCGTCGCCCCTGGCCCCGAGGCCCGTCGCCCGTCGACCCCCCTAGGCCCGGCCGTAGCCCATCGCCCCTGGCCCCGCGGCTCGTCGCTCCAGGCCCCAGGCCCCTCGGCCCCAGGCCCCTCGGCCCCTTCTTTCCTGGCCCCGCGGCCCGACACCCCTCGGCCCCCCTTTGTTCCTGGCCCCGCGGCCCGACGTCCCTAGGCCCCCGGCCCCTCGGCCCCCCCTTTGTACCTGGCCCCGCGGCCCGTCGCCTCTAGGCCCCAGGCCCCTCGGCCCCTTTGTTCCTGGCCCCGCGACCCGACGTCCCTCGGCCCCCTTTGTACCTGGCCCCGCGGCCCGTCGCCCCTAGGCCCCAGGCCCCTCGGCCCCTTTGTTCCTGGCCCCGCGGCCCGACGCCCCTAGGCCCCAGGCCCCTCGGCCCCTTTGTTCCTGGCCCCGCGGCCCGACGCCCCTAGGCCCCAGGCCCCTCGGCCCCTTCGTTCCTGGCCCCGCGGCCCGACGCCCCTAGGCCACCCGCCCCTCGGCCCCTGCTACAACAACTACTGCTGCTGCTACTGCTACTGCTGCTACTGCTGCTGCTACTACTGCTGCTACTGCTGCTCCTGCGTGCTGCGCCACTATGGCTTCGCTTCGAGTCCTCGCGTTCGATCATGAGGGCAGACCGATTCAGTTTGACACGTGGCTTGACGACCTGCAGCTGTACCTACTGAGCGATTCTAAGGACAGTGTTTCGCTGTTTGACCTCGCATCAGGCGCCGCTCCTGCCCCTCCCGCCACAACTGACAGTGCGACTCGCTCACAGTGGCATACTCGCGACATTGCTGCCCGCTTAGCCATTCGCAACCACCTGCCGTTAGCCGAATGCGCTAACTTCGGACAGCACAGGACGGCACAGACCCAGTACGACGCTGTAGTCTCTCGCTACTCCTCGCCTGCCACTGCTGCTCTAGGCCGGCTGCTACTGCCCTACCTGTTCCCCGAGCTGTCAGCCTTTGCCACAGTAGAGGACCTTGTGTACCACCTGCGCACTAACGACGCTCGCTACCGCGCTACCGTCCCTGCTGAGTTCCTTGACAGGAACCAGCCCCCGATGTTCATCACCCTCTACTTCATAGTCACTCGCCTCCCTGACTCGCTTCGCTCTGTGAGTGACCACTTCTCTCACTTGACCCCACCTCCCTCACTGTTGACCTACTCGAGCAGCACCTCCTCGCAGCTGAGACTAGTGCAGTTGCTGTAGGTCCTGCTCGTGGCACTCCTCGCCCGCCCTTCTTTGAGGGGTGCTCCCCCTCCCCCCTTGCCCCCTCCTACGCCTCTGCTGCTGCTGTAGACGTCCCTGGTGCTGAGGACATCGGAGCTGCTTCTGCTAGTGCGAAGCGCCGCAACGGCAAGGGCAAGGGTAGCAGGGGTGGTGGAGGGGGCAGCGGGAGTGGTGGTGGGGGCAGCAGTGGTGGTAGTGGAGGCAGTGGAGGTGGTGGCAACGGTGGGAGTGGTGGCGGGAGTGGGGGTGTTGGTGGTGGCGGTGGAGGCAGCAGTGGAGGTGGCGGTAGTGGCGGAGGTGGGACTGGTGGCGGTAGGACTGGAGCTTGGCGTGGAGGTTTTGGAGGTGGCCAGCAGCAGCAGCAGCAGCGTCGGAGCGAGACCCAGTCGCCCCAGCAGCTTCGTGAGTGGTTGTTTCAGCGTGGTACGTCTGGGGGCAGTGATAGCTGCCCATATGTCATTCGCACGGGTGACCGTGCTGGTCAGACATGTGGGAGGCTTCACACTCAGCACCGTTGCTTCTCCCGACTCGGCGACGCTTGGCGTGCTGAGTTTGGTGACAAGGTCGAGCGCCCTCGCTGGGCAGATCTGCTTAGGTCTGGAGTTGCTATCTTTGAACTAGACTTTGATGTTATTCTTGTTACGATACGATCTTAACTAGAGTACGGGTTTAACTAAGGGCCTAGGCTTAGTAGCCTAGGCCAAGGGGTGTCGAGGTGGTTGTACCAAGGAGATAATCGAGAATGATGGTTTCACTATAGAACACAAGGTACATATAGCAAAATAGCAACGGTGCACCACCAACAACAAGAAGGCATAACTACACTAAAGCTAAAGCTACATGCAGTTATAAACATATATAAAATATATATCGCAACACACCCCCTTAACTGCCTGCAGCACATAACTATAGCAAGTCACACCCCCGGAACCTGGGCAAGAGGTAGAAGAAGCAGGGGAAACAGCAACACAGATCAACCATGTTAAATGCAACAACGGCAAGTGCAGGACCCGAGAGGTGGGCGTGAGAGCAAGCGCCGTGGCTACAACGAGCAGCTGGACAGCGCGGCTCAGCACCTCCGGGGGCGTGCCTGCTACAGGCAGCAGATGCAGTGATGGCAGATAGAGCCACAGTGACCTCAGCCACGGCAGATGCAGCAGCAACAGGTGCAGGACCCGGCAGGTGGGCGTGAGAGCAGGCGCTGTGGCTGCAACGAGCAGGTGGACAGCACCGCCCAGCACCTCCGGGGGCGTGCCTGCTACAGGCAACGGCTGCAAATGCCCGACTTACTTCTTCCACCCCCTTACCCGCCACTCAACCCCTCTGGTGCTGGCGGCTGCGCTGGTGCTGGTTCCTGGTGCTGGCGGCTGGCGCTGGGGCTGGTTCCTGGAGCTGGCGGCTGGCGCTGGGGCTGGTTCCTGGTACTGGCGGCAGGCGCTGGGGCTTGTTCCTGGTGCTGGCGGCTGGCGCTGGGGCTGGTTCCTGGTGCTGGCGGCTGGCGCTGGGGCTGGTTCCTGGTGCTGGCGGCTGGCGCTGGGGCTGGTTCCTGGTGCTGGCGGCTGGCGCTGGGGCTGGTTCCTGGTGCTGGCGGCTGGCGCTGGGGCTGGTTCCTGGTGCTGGCGGCTGGCGCTGGGGCTGGTTCCTGGTGCTGGCGGCTGGCCCTGGAGCTGGTGCTGGTGCTGGCGGCTGGCCCTGGAGCTGGTGCTGGTGCTGGCGGCTGGCCCTGGAGCTGGTGCTGGTGCTGGCGGCTGGCCCTGGAGCTGGTGCTGGTGCTGGCGGCTGGCCCTGGAGCTGGTGCTGGTGCTGGTGCTGGCGTCTGGCCCTGGTGCTGGTGCTGGTGCTGGCGGCTGGCCCTGGTGCTGGTCCTGGTGCTGGCGGCTGGCCCTGGAGCTGGTGCTGGTACTGGCGGCTGGCCCTGGTGCTGGTCCTGGTGCTGGCGGCTGGCCCTGGTGCTAGTGCTGGTGCTGGCGGCTGGCCCTGGTGTTGGTGCCTGGTGCTGGCGGCTGGCCCTGGAGCTGGTGCTGGTGCTGGCGGCTGGCCCTGGTGTTGGTGCCTGGTGCTGGCGGCTGGCCCTGGAGCTGGTGCTGGTGCTGGCGGCTGGCGGGTCCAATGGCAGGTGATGTGCGCTGGGCGGGACGGAGGTCTCTGCTGGCGGTGGCGCTGCTGGCGGGGTCTCTGCTGGCGAAGTCTCTGGTGGCGGTTGTTGCTAGCGTTGTAGCTGTTGGCTGTCCCGCCATGCCCTTCCCCTGCTTCCCTCTCCCCCACAGCGTTCGGCCGCCACTCCCTGCCCTTCTTCCCTCACCCTCCCCACAGCGACCGCCGCTGCACATGCGAACAAGCACGACGGGGGATGGTGACGGGCAGGGGGTGGGGGTAATGCGATGGGCAGAGCGACGGCGGGATAAGGTGCGGTTGGGGCGACGGGAAGCAGGGCGACGGGTGACGGTGTGCGGACGGGTGGCGGGAATCTGGTGACGGGCGGCAGCGCGACGGGACGGGCGACGGGCTGCAGCAGCGGAAATTTCGCGGGTGGCGGGCTGCAGTAGCGGGTAGTGCACGGGGTCGACGGGGGCGAGAGCGACGGCACGAAACAGCGGGTCGACGAGTGCCGTCACTCCCGCCGTGACCGTTGCGTCTGTCACGACTGCCTTGACGGATTTTGCTACGGGCGAGCGACGGGGAGGGACGGACGGAGCCGCGATTTGCTGCTTGACGGGACGCGCCATCGCGAAAGCTAACGGTGGGCCCTTAGGAAATTAGGTCGGGAACGACCTAGCTCAATACCATGTTACGATACGATCTTAACTAGAGTACGGGTTTAACTAAGGGCCTAGGCTTAGTAGCCTAGGCCAAGGGGTGTCGAGGTGGTTGTACCAAGGAGATAATCGAGAATGATGGTTTCACTATAGAACACAAGGTACATATAGCAAAATAGCAACGGTGCACCACCAACAACAAGAAGGCATAACTACACTAAAGCTAAAGCTACAGGCAGTTATAAACATATATAAAATATATATCGCAACAATTTTTTCTGCTATGTATGCTTTGTCTGCTAGTGCTGAGGGTGACTGTTACCGGTGTGTGCCGCCTGACCCAGGTATAGTCGCTGCTGCTCTGGGTGCTACTGAGTCTGTTCTCCCTGGTACTGCACCTGCTGAGGCCTTGCACACCTTCACGCTGGACTCATGTGCCTCATGCTGTTTCTTTCGTGACAGCACCACTCTCGCTCCTCTCCCTGCACCTGTCCCGGTCCGACTGGCTGACCCCTCCGGGGGCCCAGTCCTTGCCCGTTCTTCCACTGTTCTCCCGTGTCCGGCGGTTCCGTCTGGCTCACTCTCAGGTCTTCACCTCCTCTCGTTCTCTACGAACTTGGTGAGTACCGCTGCCCTCCAGGATGTGATGGTCACTACCACCACTCCTGGGGGTCAGCGTGTGTCGATCTGCACATGTACACGGACGTGTCGTCACCTGGCCACGTTCACTCGTCGACAAGGTTCGAGTCTGTACACACTGGCTACCGAGCCTCCTCAGGTAGCTACGTCTGCTCAGTTGTCCGCGTCAGGTCTGGTAGCAATTCCTTGCTCGTGTCGCCTTGTGTCGCACCAGAATCTTCTGTGGCACCACCGCCTGGGTCACCCCTCCCTGCCACGCCTTCGTGGCATGCACTCCCGTCTCCTTGTCTCTGGTCTTCCCAGGTCTCTGCCTCCCCTCCCGCCCTCGCCTGCCCTGCCCTGCCTTCCTTGCGTCAAGGGGCGGCAGCGCGCCGCTCCTCACTCCTCCTCGTTTCCCCCGACAACTGCTCCCCTACAGACTCTCCACATGGACGTGTGGGGCCCAGCCCGCGTCAGTGGACAGGGCCGCGAGCGCTACTTTCTGCTGGTCGTTGACGACTACACGCGGTACACCACGGTCTTCCCCTTGCGCAGCAAGGGTCAGGTCGTTGATGTCTTGATCCCTTGGATCCGCACAGTCCGTCTCCAGCTCCGCGAGCGGTTTAGTACGAACCTTCCTGTCCTACGTCTGCACTCCGACAGAGGTGGTGAGTTCTCCTCCGACCTCTTGAGGGACATTTGTCTTGGGGAGGGCATTCTCCCGTCGTTCACGCTTCCGGACTCCCCTCAGCAAAATGGGATTGCTGAGCGCCGCATTGGCCTAGTCATGGAGGTCGCTCGTACCTCCATGATCCATGCGGCTGCTCCCCATTTTCTGTGGCCGTTTGCGGTCCGGTACGCTGCGCATCAGCTCAACCTCTGGCCCCGTGTCTCCTTGCCGGAGACCTCGCCCACACTGTGTTGGACGGGGAAGGTTGGTGATGCGTCGGTGTTCCGGGTCTGGGGTTCTCGTGCCGTCTGGGGTTCTCGTGCCGTGACGTATTATCCCAACCTTACGCATCTCCAACCTTACGCGGAGAGCTTGTCCGCGTCGGTGTTCCGGGTCTGGGGTTCTAGTCTTACCACCCTACCTCACGCCGTGTCCTCCCCTCTTAGGAAATCACGTTTGACGAGTCGGTTCCCTTTTACCGTCTCTTCCCCTACCGCTCTGCCCCTCTCCCTCCCCCGCCGCTCTTCCTTGCTCCAGGTCCCCATCCGGTAGACCCCCTCCCTACTCAGGGTCCTGCTCCCTCAGGTGTCTCTCAGGTAGACCCACCCCCTGGTGCTGTGCCTGGTGAGGTAGCTGTAGACTTAGGTGTTGCTAGAGGTACTGCGTCTGGGGGTGCTGAGCCTGGGGGTGCTGAGCCTGGGGGTGCAGAGACTGGGGGTGCTGAGAGTGGGGGTGCTGAGCCTGGGGGTGCTGAGACTGGGGGTGCTGAGCCTGGGGGTGCTGAGCCTGGGGGTGCTGAGCCTGAGCGTGTTGAGCCTGGGGGGCTGAGTCGGAGGGTGCGGAGTCAGGGGGTGCCGAGCCTCAGGGTGCTGCTTCGTCTGGAGGTTTTGCTGGTGCTTCGCCGAGATTGTCTACGCACAGTCTGCGTGAGTGGCTTGTTTGGCGCGCACGCCTTCGGGGTGGAGCTACCGGAGCTGGAGGTGCTGGAGTTACTGCTGGAGCTGGTGTTCCTGGAGGTACTGCGGCTACTAGTCTTGGAGGTGCTCGTACCCGGGATACTGGAGCTGCCGGGTCTGGTGGTGCTGGTGGCGCTGGAATTGGAGGAGGTGGAGTTGGAGGCACTGGCGCTGGAGGCGCTGGAGTGGGAGGAGTTGGCGCGGGAGGCGGTGGAGCTGGAGGAGCTGGAGCTGTTGACCCTAGCGGCGCTCTGCGGCCGCGACCGTACTTCGTTCCCCTGCTTCAGTAGGTTCTTGGTGTCCCGTCTTCTCCTAGCCTTACTCCTCCCCTCTTGTGTCCACCGCCTGACCAGTCGTAGCTGCCGTTGCAGCCGGCCTCTCCACTGCCAGCTCTTTCTCCATACACTGAGCAGTCCGGCGGTCTTACAGAGCGTCGTGAGCCTGCGTCTCGTCTTGTCTTGCCAATTCGCACTGCTCGTCGCGTTCCTCGTTCGCGTCCTCCTCCTGTCCCCGGCACGCACGCTATGGCACTCCGTCCTTCCTCTGTTCCACTGCGTGTTCCTCTGCCTGCTCCTCCTGAGTCATGTCTTCCTGCTGTCATTGACCCTTCCTTTGAGTCTGCTGCTGCGTCTGACCTCGTTGCTGAGCTGCTTGACTTTGCTACTGCCTGTTGTCTAGACTACGCCACTGCTCTTGTTGCTGAGTCTGCACCTGCCAGTCCTTCGTCCGTCGGGGGTGAGTGTGCTCTTGGCACGGACGTCCTTGAGGACAGGCAGGAGGACTTTGAGTGTCTTGCAGCTGCTGTACCTCGTTTCGCTTCCATCCTGCTTGCCCCTGAGGGAGACCCGGATGCACCAGACATCCCGACCCCACGCTCTTAGACAGAGGCGATTACGGGTCCTTACTCCTCTCAGTGGCAGGCAGCCATGGATGCCGAGATGGCATCCTAGAAGTCCACAGGCACCTACGTAGACGAGGTTCCCCCACCTGGGGCGAACATAGTTGATGGCATGTGGATTCTCAGGGTGAAGCGGCCGCCGGGTTCTCCGCCTGCCTTCAAGGCGCGTTACGTTGCTCGAGGCTTCAGTCAGCGACAGGGGGTTGACTACTTCCATACCTTCTCCCCCACCCCAAAGATGACTACTCTTCGGGTGTTGCTGCACGTCGCTGCTCAGCGTGACTACGAGTTGCACTCTCTGGACTTCAGCACAGCTTTCCTGCAGGGCAGCCTGCACGAGGAGATCTGACTGCGCCGCCCACCTATCTTCACTGGGTCGTTTCCTGCAGGTACCCAGTGGAGCCTCTGGCAGCCAGTCTACGGTCTCCGCAAGGTGCCTCGCGAGTGGTACGACACGCTGAGGACTACACATGCAGCTCTTGGGTTTGCTCCTTCTATTGCCGACCCGTCGCTGTTTCTCCGCACCGACACTTCGCTGCCGCCGTTCTACGTCCTCGTCTACGTAGACGACCTCATCTTTACCACTGCTGACACTGAGGCACTGACCCTTGTGAAGTCGGAGCTGCAGAGGAGACACGCTTGCACTGATCTGGATGAACAGCGCAGCTATCTTGGCTTGCAGATCACCCGGGACAGAGCACGGCGCACCATCACCCTGACTCAGTCACACATGGTGCACCAGGTCCTTCAGCGCTTCGGCTTCCAGTTCTCCTCGCCATAGCCCACTCCTCCGTCAACCAGCCACTCGCTCTCAGCTCCACCTTCGCTCTGGGATGCTGCAAAGAGGGTACTGCGTTACTTGTGCAGTACGTCGGGCATGGGGCTCGTGCTTGGAGGACGGGGTGCATTTGTCCTCACTGGTCACGTAGACGCTTCCTGGGTTGACGACTCAGCTACGCAGCGGTCGTCACAGGGTTACACCTTCAGCCTTGGCTCTGGCTCTGTTTCCTGGCGGTCTACCCGCTCGTCTTCGGTTCTCAGCTCCAGTTGTGTTGCTGAGATCTACCCCGGGGCCATGGCTGCACAGGAACTACACTGGCTCAACTACCTACTGACTGACTTGGGAGAGCAGCCTCGTTCGCCTCCAGTTCTGTACATAGACAACAAGGCCATGATTGCCTTGTGTCAAGAGCACAGACTGGAGCACAGAACAAAGCACATCGCTCTGATGTGTTAGGCCTTGTGCCTACTTTGCCTCACTTGCTTATTGCGTGACTCTGCTTGTACTGTGATCTATATATATACCTGCATCCTTACACTTGCTAGGGTATGATCACTGTATTGTTTGTTCTATTTTATATAACTCTGCATGTGAACTGGCCTTGTGGCCCTTTGCTTGTGCTCGGACTGTGTGGTGTCTTTGTGATCCACCCTGAACTTGCTTTGCTTTTCTTGACTGGTCTTGTGACCACTTGTTCTCCCCCACTTTGCCTATGGGGGTGTGTCAAAATGTCATATAGCTTATATTGTGTAGGCTATAGTGGGATAGCCCATAAGGGGTACAACCCAATTAGGGTAAGTACTTGTACCCAATTAGGGTACTCTTCTGACACGTTACTAACATGGCAGACTACACACATTCTACTCAGAGTCACTTCCATTTTCTTCATCAGTGGCATCCTCCTCGCTATCTTACGACAATGCCACAGTCACTTTCCCTTGGTCTTTGCGACTAAGCCACGAAAACTCTACGTCTAATCTTATTGCTTCTGCTGCAAATGCAGTTTCACAGGCTACAGCCTCCGCTGCTGCTGCTGAAGCTGATGCAGCAGGCCTCTTCTTCGCGCGCTTGCTCTGTCTCTCCCGAGACGCCATTAGCACATTCTTGGCAAGCCTGCGCTTCTTGGAGGCATGAACGAGAATGAATGAACTATGAATGAGTTGGGTACAAGTACTAACCCTAATTTGCTTGTACCCTTTATGGGCTACCCCACTACAGCCTACACAATGTAAGTACTATAACATTTTGACACACCCCCATAGGCAAAGTGGGGGAGAACAAGTGGTCAAAACCCCAGTCAAGAAAAGCAAAGCAAGCTCAGGGTGGATCACGAAGTCACCACACATTCTGAGCACAAGCAAATGGCCACAAGGCCAGTTCACATGCAGAGTTATATAAAAGAGAACAAACAGTACAGTGATCATACCCTAGCAAGGGTAAGCATGCAAGGTATATGTATATAGATCACAGTACAAGCAAAGTCACGCAGTGAGCAAGTGAGGCAAAGAAGGCAGAAGGCCTAAAACAGTACAGAAACGCTGATGATCACCAGACTGAAGTGCCTTGGTGAATATATCAGCAGTGTTGGCCCGAGTGGCCACGTAAGCAAGACAAAGCTGACCACGCTGCTGTAGCTCTCGAGCAAGGAAGTAACGCAGAGCGATGTGCTTTGTTCTATGCTCCAGTCTGTGCTCCTGACACAAGGCAATCATGGCCTTGTTGTCTACGTACAGAACAGGAGAAGAACAAGGCCGCTCTCCCACTTTGGTAGGTGAGCCAGCATAACTACTGTGCAGCCATGGCCCCTGCGTAGATCTCAGCCTCACAACTAAAACTGAGAACAGAAGACAAGCGGGTAGACTGCCAAGAAACAGAGCCGGAGCCAAGGATGAAAGTGTAACCCTGTGTAGCCAAGTCGTCAACCCAAGAAGCATCTGCGTGTCCAGTGAGGACAACTGGACCCCGTCCTCCAAGCACGAGCCCCATGCCCGAAGTTCTTCACAAGTAGCGCAACACCCTCTTAGCGGCCTCCCTGTGCTCTGGTCGATGTCTCCCGGGCACAACGTAGCGTGCCAGGATGCTAAGAGGGTAGGCAAGGTCAGGTCAAATGCAGGTCATCAGGTACATGAGGCAGCCCACAAGCTCTGGACACGGGCCACTCAGCTCTACGGACTCGTCCGAAGGTGGAGCTGAGAGCGAGTGACCGGTAGGCAGAGGAGTGGAAGTGGCGAGGAGTACCGAAAGCCGAAGCGCTAAAGGACCTGGTGCACCATGTGTGACTGAGTCAGGGTGATGGTGCACCGTGCTCTGTCCCGGGTGATCTGCAAGCCAAGATAGCTGCGCAGCTCACCCAGGTCAGTGCAGGTGTGTCTCTTCTGCAGCTCCAACTTCACAAGGGCCAGTGCCTCAATGTCAGCAGTGGCAAAGACCAAGTCGTCGACGTACACGAGGACGTAGAACGGCGGTAGCGATGTGTCGGTGCGTAGAAACAGCGACGGGTCAGCAGTAGAAGGAGTAAACCCAAGAGCCGCAAGTGTAGTCCTCAGTGTGTCGTGCCACTCACAAGGCGCCTGGTGGAGACCGTAGACTGGCCGCCGGAGGCTCCGCTGGGTACCTGCAGGAAATGACCCACTGAAGCTAGGTGGGCGGCGCAGCAAGATCTCCTCGTGCAGGCTGCCTGCAAGAAAGCTATGTTGAAGTCAAGAGAGTGCAGCTCGTAGTCACGCTAAGCGGCGACGTGCAGCAGCACCCAAAGAGTGGTCATCTTCGGGGTAAGGGAGAAGGTCTGGAAGAATTCAACTCCCTGTCGCTGACTGAAGCCTAGTGCAACGTAACGAGCCTTGAAGACAGGCGGAGAACCCGGCGGCCGCTTCACCTTGAAAATCCACATGCCATCGACTATGTTCGCCCAGAAGGGGGAAGTATGTCGACATATGTGCATGTGGACTTCCAGGATGCCATCTCTGCATCCATGGTTGTCTGCCTCTGAGAGGAGTAGGGACCCGTAATCGCCTCTACGTAAGAGCGCGGGGTCGGGAGGTCTGGTGCATCCGGGTCTCCCTCAGGTGCAAGCAGCATGGCCACGAGATGAGGTACAGCAGCTGCAAGACACTCAAAGTCCTCCTGCCTGTCCTCAAGGATGTCCGTGCCAAGAGCACACTCACCTCCGACAGACTGAGGACAGTCAGACTCAGACTCAGCAACAAGACTAGTGGCGTAGTCGAGACGACAGGCGGCAGCAAAGTCAACAAGCTCAGCAACTAGGGCAGACGCAACAGCGGACTCAAGCGAAGGATCAGTGACAAGGGTGGCTAGAAGACGAGGGATATTAGGACTGGCAACATGAACTAAGTCAGACTCATGGTCAGGAACGTCAGGAAGAGAGGATGCAGGAGGAGACGGCAGGGGAACTCGCAGTGGAATAGAGGAAGGACAAAGTTCCATAACGTGAGTGCCGGGGACAAGAAGAGGACGCGGACGAGGAACACGACGACCAGTGCGAACAGCGCGAATAGGCAAGGCAGGACGAGACTCAGGCTCACGACGCTCTGTCAAAGAGTCTGTCTACATAGCGAAAGGAGAAGGAGCAGGCAGTGGGGATTCTGGCTGTAACTGTGGTTGTGACTGGTGAGGCGGTGGACACAGCAAGCTATGAGTAAGGCCAGTAGACGACAGAGTTATAATAGCAAGGCAGTACATTGATCACAACCTAGCACTAGTAAACAAGCAGGTATATAGATATATATTAGTGTAAAACAAGAGCAAGTCAAGCAACCAGCAGGTGAGGCAGAGTGGGCACAAGCCCAAGAGCAGTGCAGAAACGCTGATGATCACCTGACCCAGGGGCCTTGGTGAACACATCAGCAGTGTTGGCCCGCGAGGCCACATAGGAAAAGCGGAGCTGACGATGCTGCTGCGGCTCACGTGCAAGGAAGTAGCGAAGAGCAATGTGCTTCGTTCTGTGCTCCTGTCTCTACTCACGACACAAGGCAAGCATTACCTTGTTGTCGACGTACAGAACTGGAGGAGAACGAGGCCGCTTCCCCAAGTCGGTCAGCAGGTAGGTCAGCCAGCATAGCTCCTGTGCAGGCATGGCCCCGGCGTACATCTCGGCCTCACAGCTAGAACCAAGCACAGAAGAAGAACGAGTGGACCTCCACGAGACAGAACCAGAGCCAAGATTGAAGGTGTAACCCTGTGACGAACGTTGAGTCGCCTGGTCGTCGGCCCAAGAAGTGTCCGAGAGTCCTGTGAGTACCACTGAACCCTGTCCTCCAAGCACGAGCCCCATGCCTGATGTACTGCACAGGTAACGCAGTACCCTCTTCGCAGCATCCCAGTGCACCCTTCGGTGTCTACCGGGAGCCACGTAGCGAGCCAGAAGGCTGAGAGGGTACGCGAGGTCAGGTCGTGTGCATGTCATCAAGTACATGAGGCAACCCACAAGCTCTTGGTATGGACCACTCGGCTCTACGGACTCGTCCGAAGGTGGAGCTGAGAGCGAGTGGCCGGTAGACAGTGGAGTGGGCTGTGGCGAGGAGAACTGGAAGCCGAAGCGCTGAAGGACCTGGTGCACCATGTGTGACTGAGTCAGGGTGATGGTGCGCCGTGCTCTGTCGCGGGTGATCTGCAAGCCAAGATAGCTACGCAGCTCACCCAGGTCAGCGCATGTGTGTCTCTCCTGCAGCTCCGCCTTCACTAGGGCCAGCGCTTTAGTGTCAGCAGTAGCAAAAACCAAGTCGTCGACGTACACGAGAACGTAGAATGGCGGCTGGGTAGTGTCGGTGCGTAGAATTAGCAAAGGAAGGATAAACCCCAAGAGCTGCAAGTGTAGTCCTCAGTGTGTCATGCCACTATCGGGGCTCCTTGCGAAGACCGTAGACTGGCCACCAGAGGCTCCACTGGGTACCCACAGGAAACGACCCAGTGGGCGACGCAGCCAGATCTCCTCGATGAGGCTGCTCTACAAGAAAGCTGTGGAGAAGTCGAGGGAGTGTAGCTCGTAGTCACGCTGTGCTGCAATGTGCAGCAGCACCCAAAGAGTAGTCATCTTCGGAGTGGGGGAGAAGGTCTAGAAGAAGTAGACCCCCTGTCGCTGACTGAAGCCTCGAGCAACGTAACGCGCCTTGAAGGCAAGCGGAGAATCTGGCGGCCGCTTCACTCTGAAAATCCACATGCCATCGACTATGTTTGCCCCTGGAGGAGGAACCTCATCGACGTAGGTGCCTGTGGACTTCCAGGAAGCCATCTCTGCGTCCATGGCTGTCTGCCAGTGAGAGGAGTATTCACCCGTGATCGCCTCAGCGTAAGAGTGCCGGGTAGGGATGTCAAGTGCATCCGGGTCTCCCTCAGGGCAAAGTAGCATGGATGCAAAACGAGGTAAAGCAGCCACAAGACACTCAAGCTCAAAGTGCCTGTCCTCAAAGACGTCACTGCTAAGGGCATGCTCCCCCCCGATGGACGAAGGACAGACAGACTGGGACTCAATAACAAGAATCGCGACGTAGTCAAGACGACTCCTAGCTTCAAAGTCAACTAGCTCAGTGACTAGGGCAAACGCAGCAGTAGACTCAAAGTCATGTTGGTGCAACCCTACGGTTTGCACTCGGCTTGTTGTCCGTGTGCGTGAATGTGTGTGTGTATGGAATGGTATGAGGGCATGGGATAATATATATTTCATGCTTATAATTGTGTGTGAATGTTGAGTCATGATGTCGAGTGTGTGTGTCGAGTCAATAGCGAGTTATCGCTAGACGCGTGTTACGCGGTCGTTTGTGTCTCGCGCGCGGTTTCTATTTTGTCGTGCGCGGTTTCTATTTTGTCCTGTGTCGAACGTTCGGCGTGTCGCAGGTGTGTGCAGCAGACCCATCAAGAACTCAAGGATGAGTTTGTGATGAAGAGCCCGAGCCTTGGTGTCAAGCCTCAAGTGATTTCGAAGCTTGCCAAAAGGGTACACCTCAAGATATTGAAGATAGTTACATTACTTTGTGTAGTGTAACATTTCACTTGGTGTAGGCCCTAGTGAAGGGTAGTTTCGAGACCCTTCGTGGTTGGGGACAGTGTGGCACTGTTCCACATCACTGTACCTCGGCTCTTGGGGTTTGTAGGAGCTGGGAGTCATTCCCAACTCGTAACTCTTCCTATCTTGTGTTCTAAGACTATAGTGGCTGCCATAGTACCGTTCGTTCAAACCGACGCTGTGTCGTCAATTCTTTATCAAATCGTGCAATCTAAATTGCTAATTGTAGACGACGTGAAGACGCTCCAGATCCAATTTGAATCAAGTCATTTGCAGCTGTGAGCAGAAAGCTATCAACGTTTGAAGCCGCTGTGCAGAAATCCGTCTGTGCTCTCTATCTTTCGTTTTAGGCACATTCAAGCCTATTGTGACTATAACAAGTGGTATCAGAGCCCCTTGGAGCAGTTTCGACAATGTCTGGACCTGAGGAAAGGGGTGGCAGAGGTGCTGGTGGCAGTGGAGAAGCTCAAGCTCAAGGCCAACCCAGTGATTCAGCCATGGCGCCCATGCAACCAAGTCTTGGCCCACCTAGGGATGAGCCTAGGGTGTTTGGGCTTGACAAGTTCAACGGTGACAACTTTGCTGAATGGTCCTTCAAGATGGAGAACATCTTTGACCACTATGACCTGCTGGAGATGATGGAAGGAACGGAGAAGCGCCCCGAGAACGACCCGGAGAAGAGCCCGTGGGTGCGGAAGAGCGCACAAGGCTATCTCTTACTTGGGCAAGCGTTGGGGAGCAGTCAGATCCGTAACATCAAGCCATTCCAGCGTGAACCGGAGAAAGGACCAAAGGCATGGGCTGCTCTCAAGGGTGTACATGCTCCTGCAACAGCGGCGGTAGCGGTGGTGTTGGAACGGCAAATGGCGGCACTACGAATTGAAGAAGACAAAGCGGTTGAAGAAGGGGTGCAGAAATTCTTCGACTTGTTGACGCGGCTTGAGGGAGCTGATTTGAACTACAGTGAGCTCCAAAAGAAGACCAAGTTGCTGGCCTTACTCCCAGAGTCATGGTCCTCGCTCATCATCAACCTTAATCGCGACTTGCCCCGCCTCTCGCTTGAAGACGTGAAGCGAGCTATCCTTCAAGAGGATTTCCGCCGCCGTGAGTTGGCGAGTGCGGATGGCGCTGGGGCAGCGAGCATCGGCCGTGGATATGGTCGAGGAAGAGGCAGAGGACGAGGGGGAGGAAGGTTTGGTGGCAGCAACTTCGGCGGAGGCCGCAGGAGTGGCGGTTATGGCAGCGACGACAAGAGCTACGGACGCGGTCGCGGCCGATTCGACGGCGAGTGTCACTATTGCCACAAGAGCGGACACATGTGGCGCGACTGCTACAAACTCCCTGATGGTTGGACCCCTGCTCAAGGCCAAGAGGGTAGAGGAGCAGGAGGAGGGAGAGGACGAGGCCGTGGAGGCCGTGGCGGTCGCGGTGGCGGAGCTGCAAACATGAAGAGCGGAGACAACGACAAGGACCCGAGCGACGATCGATACCCGGGTCTATTCTACTTCGTGTCGACGCAAGTACCGGCTGGTCCAGAGAAGGATGAAGGCTTTGAGGAGCCAGCAGCTGTGGGGAAGGTGACCCTACACCCCCTGGACTATTGGGTGATTGATAGTGGCGCTACCTATAGCATGACACCTCGCCCGGACTTGCTCACCGAACTCGAGCCGTCACCGGTGAAGCATGTCACATCGGCTTTGGGGCAGCGAGCAGAGGTGAAAGGCATGGGCAAGGCCATGTTCAAGGGTGCTGATGGGAAGATGGTGGGCCTCAAGAACGTGCTTTGGGTGCCCAGCCTTGCTGCAAACCTGATTTCCGTGCGGCGGTTGGCAAAGGCCGGCATGGACACGAACTCGAAGGGAGCCAAGACCTACACCGCAAGGCTTGGCGATCGAATTCTTTGGGACCTTCATGAGGACAGGGATGTCTACAACGAGATGTGGCAGATCCCAGTGGTCCCTATGCCTAAGGAGAGGCAAGTGGCAGCAAGCATCAGCACCAAGGATGGAGCGGTCGGTAGCGACGATGGCGCAAACGGTCGCGTTAAGGAGAATGAGCTCAAGAAGAGCAAACCTGGAGGGACCAGCAAGTTCAGTGAACCTAAGGAGAGTGGTGCAGCAACCAAGGAGCAGCAAAAGGGTGAGGAGAACCCAGAGGCAGCAGCGGAGGAGGACTACGGAGAGAGTATGTGGGGCGCTATTGCGAGCGCGGCATTCTCCAATCCAACTTCGGCTACGGGGGAGTGTGATTGGCTCACCTTGCATCGGCGCATGGGGCATGTGGCCCTGCCCATCTTGCAGCAGCTAGTGAAGAATGAGATGGTTGCTGGCATACGTGTGAAGGGGGAGCCCGATGAGGTGCTTGGCTGCCCGACGTGCATTCAAGCCAAGTTCACCCGGTTTCCGTTCCCTAGTTCGGAGGCAACGGCAAAGGCACCGCTTGATGAGGTGGTGATGGACGTGGTGGGCCCCCTGAAGCTTGGAGCTGCTGGAGCTGAGTATTTTCTCACCATTGTCGACGTCTACACCCGCATGACTTGGGTGTACGTGCTGGCCAAGAAGAGCGACGTGGCTGAAACGTTGAAGACGGATTGGTTCCCGATGGTGGAGCGGCAACAAGACCGTCTAGTCAAGTCAATCCGCACCGATCGAGGGGGAGAGTTCCTGAGCAAGGAGTTTGGGTTGTGGCTGAAGAAGAATGGTATTCGGCACTCCCTCACCATGCCATACTCCCCTGCAATGAACGGCATCGCCGAGCGAGCGAACCGCACAATCACGGAGGCGGCACGCGGGTTGCTCATTGAAGCCGGGCTACCCGACTATTTCTGGCCTGATGCGGTGCGGAGCGCGTGTGTGGCCAAGAACAGAGCCTTGACTCATGTGGGAGCAGAGAAATGGGTGCCCTATGTGGAGTGGCTAGGAAGGAAGCCAAAGGTGGATATGCTTCGGGTGTTCGGGTGCATGTGCATGGCGCTCGTGCCTAAGCATCTTCGGCACAACAAGCTTGGTGCCAAGGCGGTGTGGGCCGTGCACTTGGGCATGGCTCAAAACAGCAAGGGATGGCTTCTTTGGGACCCATTCACCAAGAATTTCTTGGTGAGCAGGGACTGCAAGTTCATGGAGAACTTCATGTACAAGGATTGGAAGGCGGAGAATGAGGCGAAGATAGGCGTGGTGTTTGGGGAGGTGAAGAGTTCCGGTTTGGAGCATGTGGAGCTGCCTTTGGAGCTGAGCAGCGGCAGCACAACCACAAGGCAATCCTCCCTTGTGAATGGGGGAGAGGAGGCCAATGATGCAGAGGAAGAAGAGGAGGAGGTGCAGCAAGTGAGCGAGCGTGCACCGTCACTCCCTTCCCGTACTACGAGTGCTCCACGGATTCGAGCCACACCGCAGCAACGCCAAGGCCTTCAAGTCCCTGCAGCTGAGGAGGAAGGAAGGGGGAAAGGAGAGTTCAACCCCCTAATAGGCTGACCTATGATGCGCCGGGAAAGCAGGGCAAGACAGCCCTGGCCGGAGCGGCAATGATGGTCGGAGACGACGAGGAGAGTGACTACGAGGAGTGTGCCTTCGCGTTCTTCTCTCCGGTGGAGATGCCGGGAGAACCAGCAACTCTCAAGGAGGCTTTGGAGAGTAGTGATGCTGAGGAGTGGAAGAAGGCCATGGAGAGTGAGCTGAAGAGCATCGAGGAGAATGACACGTTTGAATTGGTGGAGCTACCGGAGGGGCGTACGGCGATAACGTCCAAGTGGCTCTTCAAAATCAAGTCGGATGCCGACGGCAAGATCGAGCGCTACAAGTCTAGGCTTGTAGCCAAGGGGTACCAGCAGAAGGAGAAGGTGGACTTCAAGGAGCTGTTTGCCCCTGTGGTGAAGCCGACGACGCTGCGAACCCTATTCGCGGGAGCCGCCATCAAAGGATGGGTAGTAAAGCAAATGGACATCGTAACGGCATTCCTTAACGGCATCCTTGAGGAGGAGATTTTTATGGCGCAGCCAGAGGGGTTTGATGATGGTAGTGGCAGAGTGTGGAAGCTGAAGAAGGCCCTCTATGGGCTGAAGCAGGCCCCTAGGCAATGGTACATGAAGCTGCGCGAAGTGTTGGAGGGGATCGGCTTCACTCCCTCAACGGCCGATCACTCCTTGTTCATGCTTGGCGAGGGGGAGCAGAGGAGTTTCATGGTGGTTTATGTGGATGACATCCTCATTTTCTCACCCTCTTCTGACCTTATGAAGGAGGTGATGCTGAAGCTTCAAGACAAGTTCAAGTGCAAGGCCCTTGGTGACGTGAGCTTCTACCTTGGGCTCCACATCGAACGAGATGTGGAGAAGCGGTGCATGCGGGTGCATCAACGAAAGTACCTGGAGGCATTGGCTGCCAACTTTGGGCAGAGTGAAGGCCATGTGGCTACACCCTTTCCCTCTGGGTTCAAGTGTGTGAAGGGACCAGAGGAGGAGAGCGTTGGTGAAGAGGAGAGGCGCCGATTTCACTCGTTGGTGGGCAGCCTCATGTATGCGGCGGTAAACACCCGACCGGACGTCGCGTTTGCTACCGGGCAGCTGGCTAGGGTTGTGCAATGCCCTAATGAGGAGCAGGTAGCAGCTGGAATGAGGGTGGCCAAGTATCTTGGCCAAACACCGACCGTTGGGCTGCAATACTCGGCGGCGGCACAAAGGCGCCAAAAGGGCGCGGATGGTGTTGAACCCGGGCGTTTGTTCCTCACCGCCTACTCGGATGCTTCATATGCATCAGAACCAGAGGACATGACAAGTGTGGGAGGCTTCATATGCTGTGTTGGTGGAGGCCCAACTGCTTGGGAGAGCAAGAAGCAGGTTGACCAAGCTTTGAGCTCGGTGGAGTCCGAGTACATGGCACTCTTCCGTGCCGTACGGGAGATTGTGTGGCAGCGGCGTTTGTTGGCTGAATTGGGGGAGGAGCAGCAAGGACCTACCCCACTGTACTGTGACAGCCAGGGTGCCATTGCTCTTGCTAAGAACCCTGTGTTGCATGGACTCACGAAGCACATGAGGGTGAAGTGGCATTGGACGAGGAGCATGGTAACCGCGGGTGAAGTTGAGTTGCGCTACGTGAAGACCACGGGGCAGCCGGCTGACATGATGACCAAGAGGCTGGTGGAGCAGCAGCATTGGAAGTGTTGCAAGCTGGCTGGGATGGCTCTGAACTGAGAGAGCAACATATCCTAAGGCCAACAATCCGAGGGGGAGTTTGTTGGTGCAACCCTACGGTTTGCACTCGGCTTGTTGTCCGTGTGCGTGAATGTGTGTGTGTATGGAATGGTATGAGGGCATGGGATAATATATATTTCATGCTTATAATTGTGTGTGAATGTTGAGTCATGATGTCGAGTGTGTGTGTCGAGTCAATAGCGAGTTATCGCTAGACGCGTGTTACGCGGTCGTTTGTGTCTCGCGCGCGGTTTCTATTTTGTCGTGCGCGGTTTCTATTTTGTCCTGTGTCGAACGTTCGGCGTGTCGCAGGTGTGTGCAGCAGACCCATCAAGAACTCAAGGATGAGTTTGTGATGAAGAGCCCGAGCCTTGGTGTCAAGCCTCAAGTGATTTCGAAGCTTGCCAAAAGGGTACACCTCAAGATATTGAAGATAGTTACATTACTTTGTGTAGTGTAACATTTCATTTGGTGTAGGCCCTAGTGAAGGGTAGTTTCGAGACCCTTCGTGGTTGGGGACAGTGTGGCACTGTTCCACATCACTGTACCTCGGCTCTTGGGGTTTGTAGGAGCTGGGAGTCATTCCCAACTCGTAACTCTTCCTATCTTGTGTTCTAAGACTATAGTGGCTGCCATAGTACCGTTCGTTCAAACCGACGCTGTGTCGTCAATTCTTTATCAAATCGTGCAATCTAAATTGCTAATTGTAGACGACGTAAAGACGCTCCAGATCCAATTTGAATCAAGTCATTTGCCGCTGTGAGCAGAACGCTATCAACGTTTGAAGCCGCTGTGCAGAAATCCGTCTGTGCTCTCTATCTTTCGTTTTAGGCACATTCAAGCCTATTGTGACTATAACAAGTCAGGGTCAGTGACGACGGTAGCAAGGAGACGAGTGACAGTACGACTGACAGCACGAGCAAGGTCAGACTCAGGGTCAGAAACGTGCGGAAGAGAGGACGCGGGAGTCTCAGGCAGGACAACACGCTGTGGAACAGAGGAAGGACGAAGTGCCATACTGTGAGTGCCTGGGAGAGCAGGAGGACGATGACGGGCGACACGACGAGCACGAACAGGTGTGGAAGCACAAGTCTCAGGCTCACGACGCTCAGTCAGGGACTCGGTCACCTCAGTGTGAGGAGCAGGAGCATGCAACGGGGAGCCAGGCAGTAGCTGTGGCTAAGACTTGTCTGTCGGTGGACACAGGAGAGGTGGAGTTTGGCAAGTGGAAGACGGGAGACTAAGAACCTGGCGAAGGACCGAGTCAGGCGACGGCATTGGACGACTGCGGTTGCGGGTAAAATAACGGTAGGTGCGGGGCAGGTCCAGCAGCTCTAGCTCCTCCAGCACCAGCAGCAGCAGCACCTCCAGCACCAGCAGCTCCAGTAGCACCTCCAGCACCAGCACCACCACGAGCTCCGGCACCGCCAGCACCTCTAGCACCAGCAGCACACCCAACACCTCCAACGCCAACAGCTCCAGCAGCACCTCCAGCACCAGCAGCACCACCTGCTCCGGCAGCTCTAGCACCTCTAGTACGCGCACCTCCAGGACCAACAGCTCCAGCACCTCCAGCACCTTCAGTACCTCCAGTACCCCCAGCAGCACCTCCAGCACCTCCAGCACCAGCAGGACCACCAGCTCCGGCAGCTCCAGCACCTCCAATACGAGCACCTCCAGGACTAGCAGCTCCAGTACCTCCAGTACCTCCAGCTCCAGCTCCTCCAGCACCAGCAGCACCTCCAGCACCAGCTGTACCTCTAGGACTAGTAGGTCCAGCACCTCCAGCACCTCCAACACCAGCAGCACCAGCACCTCCAGTTCCAGCAGCTCGAGCACCTCCAGCACCATCTGGACCTCCAGGACTAGCAGCTTCAGCACCTCCAGCACCAGTAGCACCTCCAGGACTAATAGCTCCGACACCTCCAGCACGAGCAGCACCTCCAGCACTTCCATGACTAGCATCTCTTGTACCTCAAGCACCAGCAGCACCTCTAGTACCTCCAGCACCAGCAGCACCTCTAGCAAGTACCTCCACCACCTCCAGCACCAGCAGTACCTCCAGGACTAGTAGCTCCAACACCAACAGGACCGTACCCTCCATCACCAGGACTGCCTCGCCAAACGATCCACGCACGAATCGCTTGCAGCAAGAGCGTCTCAAGAAGATCAGGCTGCTGTGGCTGTCCAGCTCCAGGACCTCCAGCAGGGTCACCCACAGCTCCACCGCCACTAGGACCGGCAGCACCCCCAGAGTTAGCACCCCCAGTCTCAGCACCCCCAGTCTCAGCACCCCCAGTCGCAGCACCCCCAGAACCAGCACCCCCAGTCGCAGAACCCCCAGAACCCTCACCCTCTGTCTTAGCACCCCCAGGCTCAGCACAAGCAGTCTCAGCTCGAGAGTCCACAGCAGCAGGCTGCGGAGCGGCGAAGACGGCCAAGGCAGAAAACTAGGGGGGGTCTCCAAGCGTGGAGAGCTGCAAGTGGCCGCCGTGTCGTCAGCGACGGGGTCAACCCCTTCAGGTGGGCCAGAGGAGTCAGAAGAGATCTCCAGAGGCTCAACCAAGGGGGGTGGGTCTACCTGAGACACACCTGAGGGAGTAGGACCCTGTGGGGGGAGGGGGTCTACCGGGGGGGGAACTGGTACCAGGAAGAGAGGCGCTAGGGGGACCGGGTGGGACGCGTGTGGGTGTAGTCTGTAGAAACAGACAGACTCGTCAAAGGTGACGTCATGGGAGGAGAAGACTCGACGCGAGCGCGGGTGGTAGAACTGCCACAGCAGGGCGTCGGTGGGGAAGCCAAGGAAGACGCAGTAGAGAGTGCGAGAGGAGAGCTTGCTCGCTTTAGCATCGCGAACAAGGGAGAGCGCGCCCCAGACCCAAAACCCTGACGCATTGCCAACCTTCTCCGTCCACCGGAGTGTGGGCGAGGTCTTTGGCTCAGAGACACAGGGGCAGAGGCTGAGCTGATGTGCAGTATATCGGACCACAAACGGCCACAGAAAATGGGCAGCAGCCGCATGGATCATGGACGTACGAGCAACCTCCATGATCAAGCCAATGCGACGCCCAGCAATCCCATTCTGCTGAGGATAGGCCAGAAGCGTGAACGTCAGGCAGATGCCCTCCTCTCGACAGAACTCCTCAAGGAGGCCAGAAGAGAACTCACCGCCCCTGTCAGAGTGCAGGCGCAGGACTGGGAAGTCCCGACGAAACCGTTCGCGCAGCTGGCAACGAGTAGCACGGATCCAGGGGATCAAAACACTGCTGACGTCCGCCTTGTGCCGCAAGGGGAAGACACTGGTGTAGCGTGTGTAGTCGTCAACAACCAGCAGGAATTAGCACTCCTGGTGCGTTCCACCGACGGGGGCCGGGCCCTACACGTCCATGTGGAGAGTCTGCAGAGGAGCAGTGGTCAGAGAAAACTCGGAGGAGTGAGGAGCGGCGCGCTGCCGCCCCTCGACGCAGGGAAGGCACGGCGGTGCAGGGGAGCGCGAGAGGGAGGGCAGGGACCTGGGAAGCCCAGAGAAGAGGAGACGGGAGTGCATGCTGCGGAGACGCAGCAGCGAGGGGTGACCTAGGCGGTGGTGCCAGAGAAGAGTCTGGAGAGAGAGTACCCGACACGGGCAAGACGCTGCAAGCTGACCAGACGCAGATACCCGACTCGACGCAGCCACCTGACCTGACTCAGCCACTTGACCTGACTCAGCCACCTGTGCAGACGCAGTGGTCAGTGTGTACAGTCCGGACCCAGGCTGACGAGTGAACGTAGCAAGGTGACGGCCAGTCTGTGAGCACTTACAGGTCGCCACACGCTGTCCTCCTGGAATGAAGGTGTCAACACATGCATCTTGGAGAACTGCGTTGCTCTACAAGTTCGTTGAGAACTCGGGGAGGTGGAGACCTAAGAGAGACCCGGAGGGGACTGCTGGACAAGGGAGGACAGTGGAGGCTCGTGCGACTACTGGGCCCCCAGTGGGGTCAGCCAGTGAGACTGGTACCGGTGCAGCAAGTGGTGTGAGTGTGCTGCAGTCACGAAAGAAGCAACGTGACGCGCCTGAGTCAAGTGTGAAAGTGTGCAAGGCCTCAGCTAACGCAGGACCTGTGGCAGTAGACGCACGAACACCTAAAGCTGCAGCAGACTCACTAGCACCTGGATCGGCAACAGACTCACTAGCACCTAGTGCGGCAGCAGACTCACTAGCACCTAGAGCAGCAGCCTCTACAGAACAAGGGACACATCGCTGAGAAACCAATTCACTAAGCAGCTGCGGGGAGAAGGTCTCCTACTGACTCTGCTGCCGCCGCTGTGCAGTACGCAGAAAACCAAAGCCTCCACCACCTGGATGGGCCCGCTGAATAACCCACTCGCGAAGCTGCTGTGGGGATAGCGTGTCCAGGAGAGGCAATGGCTGTTGCTTTCCACCCTTAGCCGCTGCGACTACCGTGAAACTGGCCATGACAGGCAGTGGCAGTCAGTAGCAGCGGCGAAAGGGCAGGAGTAGTGACTGTTGAAGTGACTGTGGAGGTCAGTAGAGTACGTGGGCAGCAGGGCACAGGCTAGCGCAATAATAGTAGTAGTGCCAGTAGTGGCAGCACGAGCAGCAGCAGCAGTAGTAGCAGCAGCCGTTGCAGTAGCAGTAGAAGCAGCAGCAGTGCGCTGGGCAGCAAGACGCGCTGGCGCTTTTAGGGTTGCGGGGCGCGCTGGCGTGCTTAGCAGCGGGGCGTGCTGGCGCACTTCGCAGTGGGACGCACTGGCGCGCTGGCGCGCTTAGCAACGGGGCGCGCTGGCGCGCTGGGCTGCGGGGCGCACTGGCGCGCTAGGCTGCGGGGCGCGCTGGCGCGCTTAGCAGTGGGGCGCGCTGGCGCGCTGGGCTGCGGGGCGCGCTGGCACGTTTAGGGCTGCGGGGCGCGCTGGGCTGCGGGGCTGCTCGCGGGCAGAAGGGGCGCGCAGGGCAGGGGCTGCTCGCGGGCAGCAGGGGCGCGCGGGGCAGGGGCTGCTCGCGGGCAGCAGTGGCGCGCGGGGCAGGTGCTGCTCGCGGGCAGCAGGGGCGCTCAGGGCAGGGGCTGCTCGCGGGCAGCAGTGGCGCGCGGGGCAGGGGCTGCTTGCGGGCAGCAGGGGCGCGCGGGGCAGGGGCTGCATGCGGGCAGCAGGGGCGCGCGGGGCAGGGGCTGCTCGCGGGCAGTAGGGGCGCGCGGGGCAGGGGCTGCTCGTGAGCAGCGGGGGCGCGCATGACAGCAGGGCAGCGCGCTAGGGCAGGCAGTGCGAGTAGCTGCAGGGCAGCGTGACACTGTGCGAGAGGGCCGGACAGCGCAAGGGCGCTTCGGGCAGGAACAAGTGGAACGATCGGTGGGCCCTAAAAACCTAATAGGTTGCCTGCTCTGAATACCATGTCAGAATCAACTGTGCAGGAATGAATGAACTATGAATGAGTTGGGTACAAGTACTAACCCTAAAGTGTTGTACCCCTTGTAGGCTAACCCGCTATAGCCTAGAGAGAACACAAACATACAGTTTGACACACCACAGGTCACACGTACCAGTGAGTTGAAAAGCAGGGCCAAGTGAGTTCTCCCAGCACATCGAGTCGGGTTGACTTCTGATGCAAGATTTGGTTTGAGAATTCATCCAGCCTTTCAATCTACGGGGTAACATCTTATGTAGACCTGCATTCGAACGCAAATGAAAAATCCAATTAAGTGTCCTAACTTCAGATAGTGTCCTTGCGTTGGAATATGCCCTTAGTAATAGAGCGTATACAACAACAAACACAACAACGGGCAAAAACAACTAAGACAGGCTCAACGCACCTGGAAGGGTGTCCGGGTCTTCCTGTTTCTTCTTGAACATGTTGCGCAGTGACAGCACTCATTGCGCCAACCGGCGCTCACGTTTCACCTGGGTCTTGGGGTATGATTCCTGCTTTAACAGCTTTGCCTCGTTAAGCATCGCAAGGTCCTTCAGGCGGTAGTCAAGCCTCCCGATCAACAAGGTAATGAACCCGCGCGCCAGCTCTAAACATGCTTGGTTGTCCGCATCGCTCTTCTGCCCCTCGGTGTGTTCCTCATGCAGGCGGTACTGATGTGTTGTCGGGGTATCGTCAGATGCCGAGCCAGCAACGAGTACCTCTCGGCGCTCCCCAAAGCCGTGTTTCTCGAGGAAGGATCCCAACGCTTCGCCGCCCTGCCCGAATGTCTTGTCGTCGCTGTCAAGGTAACGGGTCCAAAGCAGCAGGGTAGTGTTGTGCACCATCGGCAGCACATGGGTCGCGTCAATCTACGAAGGGTGGAATTAGGAAAGCTAAAGTTAGTACAGAGAATTAGACAAAGCGGGGTTGAATCTAAGATATATTAACTCACCTAACATCGCTGAAACTTCATGTTGAGAAGGTTAAGTTCCTTCAAGACATCGGCAAGGAAAAACAGCAAGAAGTGAAACTTGTAACTCGTGACGGTGTGATAAACCTTACGGCCAAACTCGTGCAACACAATGACTGCTGCCGGAAACACGTCAACCAAGCACTGTATCGCTTGACCGCGGGAGAGCCAACGAATATCTTTAACTCCCTGCATCTCAAGTTTTGTCTCGCAGATGACCTCCTGGAGCTCATGGAAATGGGCGGGGACAACTATGAAGCGGCCGAGGTTATCCGCTATTGACCGGACCACCTTGTCCACGATCTGAAGGTTCGGATATGCATTGGCAGCATCCTTTGCTGCCAGGGCCTCCCAGTCAAACAAGAACAATGAGAAGCAAGAAACCACATAAGCATAAACAACAGGTATATGTGCGCGGTCAAGAGAATGAACGAGAATGAATGAACTAGCAAAGAGATCGGTACCAGTACTAACCCTAACTGGGTTGTACCCCTTATGGGCTACCCCACTACAGCCTACACAAAGGTATAAGCTATAATGTTCTGACACACGCCCATAGGCAAAGTGGGGGAGAACAAGTGGTTACAAGATCAGTCAAGAAAAGCAAAGCAAGCTCAGGGTGGATCACAAAGTCACCACACAGTCCGAGCACAAGCAAAGGGCCACAAGGCCAGTTCTCATGCACAGATATATACATAAAAGAGAACAAACAATACAGTGATCATACCCAAGCAAGTGCAAGCATGCAGGTATATATATAGATCACAGTACAAGCCAAGTCACGCAGTAAGCAAGTGAGCCAAAGTAGGCACAAGGCCTAACACAGTAGAGAAACGCTGATGATCACCAGGCGGAAGTGCGTTGGTGAATATATCAGCAGTGTTGGCCCTAGTGGCCACGTATGCAAGACGAAGCTGGCCACGCTGCTGCAACTCTCGAGCAAGGAAGTATCCCAGAGCGATGTGCTTCGTTCTGTGCTCCAGTCTGTGCTCCTAACACAAGGCAATCATGGCCTTGTTGTCTACGTATAGAACTGGAGGTGAATGAGGCTGCTCTCCCAAGTCAGTCAGCAGGTAGGTGAGCCAGCGTAGCTCCTGTGCAGCCATGGCCCCGGCGTAGATCTCAGCCTCACAACTGGAGCTGAGAACCAAAGACGAGCGGGTAGACCGCCAGGAGACAGAGCCAGAACCAAGGCTGAAGGTGTAACCCTGTGACGAGCGCTGCGTAGCTGAGTCCTCAACCCAGGAAGCGTCTGCGTGACCGGTGAGGACAAATTGACCCCGTCCTCCAAGCACGAGCCCCATGCCTGACGTACTGCACAAGTAACGCAGTACCCTCTTCGCAGCATCCCAGTGCACCTTTCGGTGCCTACCGGGAGCCACGTAGCGAGCCAGGAGGCTGAGAGGGTACGCGAGGTCGGGTCAAGTGCACGTCATCAGGTACATGAGGCAACCCACAAGCTCTGGGTACGGACCCCTCAGCTCTGTGGACTCGTCCGAAGGTGGAGCTGAGAGCGAGTGACTGGTAGACAGAGGATTGGGCTGTGGCGAGGAGAACTGGAAGCCGAAGCGCTGAATGACCTGGTGCACCATGTGTGACTGAGTCAGGGTAATGGTGCACCGAGCTCTGTCCTGGGTGATCTACAAGCCAAGATAGCTGCGCAGTTCACCCAGGTCAGTGCAGGTGTGTCTCTTCTGCAGCTCTGACTTCACAAGGGTCAGTGCCTCAGTGTCAGCAGTGGCAAAGACGAGGTCGTCGACGTAGACGAGGACGTAGAACGGCGGCAGCGAGGTGTCGGTGCGTAGAAACAGCGACGGGTCAGCAGTAGCAGGAGCAAACCCAAGAGCCGCAAGTGTAGTCCTCAGTGTGTCGTGCCACTCGCGAGGCGCCTGGCGGAGACCGTAGACTGGCCATCGAAGACTCCACTGAGTACCTGCATGAAAAGACTCAGTGAAACCAGGTGGGCGGCGCAACCAGATCTCCTCGTGTAGGCTGCCCTGTAGGAAAGCTGTGCTGAAGTCCAGGGAGTGCAACTCGTAGTCACGCTGAGCAGCGACGTGCAGCAACATCCGAAGAGTAGTCATCTTCGGGGTGGGGGAGAAGGTCTGGAAGTAGTCATCCCTGTCGTTGACTGAAGCCTCTAGCAACGTAACGCGCCTTGAAGGCAGGCGGAGAACCCGGCGGCCGCTTCACCCTGAAGATCCACATGCCATCGACTATGTTCGCCCCAGGTGGGGGAACCTCGTCGACGTAGGTGCCTGTGGACTTCCAGGATGCCATCTCGGCATCCATGGCTGCCTGCCACTGAGAGGAGTAAGGACCCGTAATCGCCTCTGCGTAAGAGCGCGGGGTCGGGATGTCTGGTGCATCCGGGTCTCCCTCAGGGGCCAGCAGCATGGAAGCGAAATGAGGTGCAGCAGCTGCAAGACACTCAAAGTCCTCCTGCCTGTCCTCAAGGACGTCCGTGCCAAGAGCACACTCACCCCCGACGGACGGAGGACCGGCAGACGTAGAGTCAGTAACGAGAGCAGTGGTTTAGTCTAGACGGCAGGCAGTAGCAAAGTCAAGCAGCTCAGCAACAAGAGCAGACGCAGCAGTTGACTTAAACGAAGGGTCTATGACAGCAGTGGCAAGGAGACGAGAGATAGAGGGATGGACAGCACGAGCGCGGTCAGACTTAGGGTCAGGGACCTCAGGAAGAGAGGACTCAGGAGGAGCAGGCAAAGGAACACGTAGAGGAACAGAGGAAGGATGAAGGGTCATACCATGCGTGCCGGGGACAGGAGGAGGACGCGAACGAGGAACACGACGAGCAGTGCAAACAGGCGAGACAAAACGAGACGCAGGCTCACGACGCTCGGTAAGACCGCCAGACTACTCAGTGTAAGGAGAAGGAGCAGGCAGTGGAGAGGCCGGCTATAACGGCGGCTGCGACTGGTCAGGCGGGGGACACATGATAGGAGGAGTAAGGCTAGTAGAAGACGGGGTACCAAGAACCTGCTGAAGCAGGGGAACGAAGTACGGTCGCGGCCGCACAGCGCCACCAGGGTCAACAGCTCCAGCTCCTCCAGCTCCTCCTGCTCCAGCTCCTCCAACACCAGGGCCTCCAACTCCAGCGCCTCCTGCGCCAGTGCCTCCAACTCCAGCTCCTCCAGATCCAGCGCCACCAGTGCTAGGAGCACCAGACTCCGGAAGGTCTCCAACTCCAGCACCCTCAACACCACCAATCCCGGCAGCTCTAGTACCCCGGGTACGAGCACCTCCAGGACCAGTGGTTGCGGTACCTCCTGTAACACCAGCTCGAGCAGCAACTCCAGTACCTCCAGCTCCAGCCGCGCCAGTACCTCCAGCCCCAGAAGCTCCACTCCGAAGGCGCGTACGCCGAACAAACCACTCACGCAACTGCTGCGGAGACAGTCTCGGCGAAGCACCAGCAGAACCTCCAGACGAAGCATCACCCTTAGGATCCGCACCTCCAGACTCCGCACCCTCCGACGCACCACCCCCAGGCTCAACACCCTCAGGCTTAGCACCCCCAGGCTCACCACCCCCAGTCGCAACACCCCCAGGCTCAGCACCCCCAGTCTCAGCACCCTTAGACTCCGCACCCCCAGGCTGCACACCCCCAGACGCAGCACCTCGAGGAGCACCTGAGCCGACAGCTACCTGAACAGGCGCAAGACCAGGGAGAGGGTCTACCTGAGACACACCTGAGGGAGCAGGACCCTGGGGCGGGAGGGGGTCTACCGGAGGGGGACCGGGAGCAAGGAAGAGCGGCGGGGGCGGGGGAGGAGCAGAGTGGTAGGGGAAGAGACGGTAAAAGGGAACCCACTCGTCAAACGTGTCGTCCTTAGAAGGGAGGACACGCCGCGAGGTGGGGTGGTAAAACTGCCAGCCAGGCGCGTCAGGGACAAAGCCAAGGAAGACGCGGGGGATAGCACGGGGGGAGAACTTGTCCGCGATACGTCAACGGGATCCCCAGACCCGGAACACCGACGCATCGCCAACCTCCCCCGTCCAACGCCGTGTGGGCGAGGTCTCCGGCAAGGAGACACGGGGCCAGAGGTTGAGCTGATCCGCAGCGTACTGGACCACGAACGGCCACAGAAAATGGGGAGCAGCCGCATGGATCATGGAGGTGCGAGCGACCTCCATGACTAAGCCAATGCGGCGCTCAGCAATCCCATTTTGCTGAGGGGAGGCTGGAAGCGTGAACGACTGGAGAATGCCCTCCCCACGACAAAAGTCCCGCAAGAGGTTGGAGGAGAACTCACCACCTTTGTCAGAGTGCAGACGTAGGACAGGAAGGTCCTGGCCGAACCGCTCGCGGAGCTGGAGATGGACTGTGCGGATCCAAGGGATCAAGACATCAACAACCTGACCCTTGCTGCGCAAGGGGAAGACCGTGGTGTACCGCGTGTAGTCGTCAACTACTAGCAGAAAGTAGCGCTCGCGGCTCTGACCACTGACGCGAGCTGGGCCCCACACGTCCATGTGGAGAGTCTGCATGGGAGCAGTCGTCGGGGGGAACAAGGAGCAGTGACGAGCGGCGCGCTGCCGGCCCTCGACGCAAGGAAGGCAGGGCGGGGCAGGCGAGGGCGGCAGGGGAGGCAGAGACCTGGGTAGACCAGAGACAAGAAGATGAGAGTGCATGCCACGAAGGCGTGGCAGGGAGTGATGACCCAGGCGGTGGTGCCACAGAAGATTCTGGTGCGACAGGAGGCGACACGAGCAAGAGGCGGCTACCTGACCTGACGCGGACACCTGAGCAGACGCAGCTACCAGAGAAGGATCGGTAGCGAGTGTGTACAGACTCGACCCTGGCCGACGAGTGAACATGGCCAGGTGACGCCCCGTTCGTGTGCACGTGCATATCGACACACGCTGACCCCCAGGAGTGGTGGCAGTGACCATCGCATCCTGGAGGGCAGCGGTACTCACCAAGTTGGTAGAGAACGAGGGGAGGTGAAGGCCTGGCAGTGAACTGGACGGAACTGCCGGTCACAGGAGGAGAGTGGAGGAACGGGCCACTACCGATCCCCCGGAGGGGTCAGCCAGTCTGACCGGGACAGGTGCAGGGAGAGGAGTGAGTGTGGTGCTGTCACGAAAGAAACAGCGCGAGGCGCCTGAGTCCAACATGAAGGTGTGCAAGGCCTCAGCAGGCGCAGTACCAGGGAGAGTATCATACTCACTAGCACCTAGAGCAACACCGGCTATACCTAGGTCAGGCGGCACACACCGGTAACAGTCACCCTCAGCACTAACAAACAAAGCATACATAGCACAAAGAATAGCATCAAAGTCTAAGTCAAAGATAGCAATCCTAGACTTAAGCAGATCTGCCCAGCGAGGGAGCTCGACGTCGTCACCAAACTCAGCACGCAAAGCGTCATCGAGGCGGGAGAAGCAGCAGTGCTGAGTGTGGAGCCTCCCGCAAGTCTGACCAGCAAGGTCACCCGTGCGAATGACATACGGGCAACTACCCCCAGACGCCCCACGCAGTAACCACTCACGAAGCTGCTGGGGCGACAGGGTCTCGCTCCGACGCTGCTGCTGCTGACGCTGGCCACCTCCAGAGCCACCACGCCGAGCGCCATTCCCACCTCCACCAGTCCCACTGCCTCCACTGCCGCCACTCCCACCACTGCCTCCACCGCCGCCACCAGAGCCCCCACTCCCTCCAGCAGTCCCACCGCCGCCACCACCTCCACTGCTGCCCCCACCACTACTCCCGCTGCCACCTCCACCACCGCCGCTGCCACCTCCACCACCCTTGCCACCCTTGCCCTTGCCGCTGCGGCACTTCACACTAGCAGAAGCAGCCCCGACGTCCTCAGCAACAGAGACGTCAGCAGCAGCAACAGAGGCATAGGAGGGGGCAAGGGGGGAGGGGGAGCACCCCTCAAAGAAGGGCGGGCGCGAAGTGCCACGAGCAGCACCTACAGCAACTGCACTAGTCTCAGCTGCAAGGAAATGCTGCTCGAGGAGGTCTACAGTGAGGGAGGTGGGGTCAAGAGAGAGGAAGTGGTCCCTGACAGAGCGAAGAGAGTCAGGGAGGCGAGTGATTATGAAGTAGAGGGTGATGAACATCGGGGGCAGGTTCTTGTCATGGAACTCAGCAGGGACAGAGGCACGGTAGCGAGTGACGCTAGCGCGAAGGTGGGAAACGAGGTCCTTGACTGTGGCAAAGGAGGACAGGTCGGGGAACAGGTAGGGCAGAAGCAGGCGACCGAGAGCAGCAGTGGCAGGGGAGGAGTAGCGAACGACTACACCGTCGTATAGTGCCTGTGCGGTCCTGTGCTGTCCGAAGTGAGCACATTCGGCTAGCGGCAGGTGGTTGCGAATGGCTAAGCGGGCAGCAGCGTTGCGAGAAAGCCACTGTGAGCGAGTCGCACTGTCAGCTGTGGTGGGAGGGGCAGTAGCGGCACCGGACACGTGGTCAAACAGGGAAACACCATCCTTAATATCGCTCAGGAGGTACAGCTGCAGGTCGTCGAGCCACGTGTCAAACTGAACCGGTCTACCGTCATTATCGAATGCGAGAACCCGAAGCGAGGCCATAGCTGTGAAGTCGGCAGGAGCAGTAGAAGCAGCAGTAGCAGCAGCACTAGTGGCTGTAGAAGTAGCCGCAGTAGCGACAGTAAGGAGAAGAGGGGGGGGGGGGGGGGGGGGGGGGGGCGAGTGCGCGGTAACGGGGGCCGAGTACGGGCTAGGGGCGACGGGGCCGGGCGCGGGCTAGGGGTCGACGGGGGCCGAGCGCGGGCTAGGGGTCGACGGGCCAGGCGCGGGCTAAGGGTAACAGGGCCGGGCGCGGGGCTAGGGGTCGACGGGGGGCCAGGCACGAGGCTAGGGTCGACTGGGCCGGGCGCGGGGCTAGGGGTCGACGGGGGGCCGAGCGTGGGCTAGGGGCGACGAGGCCGGGCTCGGGGCTAGGGGTCGACAGGGGCCGAGCGCGGGCTAGGGGTCGACGGGCCAAGTGCGGGCTAGGGGTCGACGGGGCCGGGCGCGGGGCTAAGGGTCGACGGGGGGCCGAGCGCGGGCTAGGGGTCGACAGGGGGGCCGGGCGCTGGGCTAGGGGTCGACGGGGCCGGGCGCGGGCTAGGGTCGACGGGGGGGGGCGAGCGCGGGCTAGGGGCGACGGGGCCGGGTGCGGGGCTAGGGGTCGACGTGCCTAATGTTCTAACATGCGCGATATAGTGGGAAGATACAAGATGCGGGATCTATGCCTTGAGTCGCGCAACCACCCTGGTCTGCTGGCCAAGCAATACATCGGCGCCATCCATGATAATATCGCAGATGCGTTGGAGGCCAATGCCCGTACAGTCCAGATGCGTTAGCAGCACAGTTTGGAGCGAGGCGGCGTCACACTGCTTGACGGTGAGCAGTGCGTAGAACTCAGTGACGGGTGCGTTGTCACGCATGAACGTCATATAGACGATCATGTGCTTCCATCGGCGCCTGTCGATGCTTTTGTCCAACTGGATGCCAAGGTAGGGACTGGCGCGGATGTGTTTCATCTGGCGGGATTTGAGGTAGCACACCGTGGTGTCGAACAGTTGCGCGAAACCGTACTTGAAAGACACAAGCAACACGGAAATTGTGAGTTATTAAAGCGGCAGGAAATAAAAACGCGGGACACTTACTCGCTGTAGTAGGTCTCGTTCTCCTTCAAAAGCAGGTCAGGAGTCCCCTGCGTAGCCATGAGCTGTACCAGTGACACGAAAAGCACAATAGGTGCGTCATACTAGCAGATAAATAGCACAATAGACATCAGACGCGCAATACGCTTGATTTCCGCGTCCCCCTTGTCGAAGTCCGCAATGGACTTCTGCCCTTGTTTCTGACCGCTCCTTCCTCAACACCGCCGCATCATGCTTCAGGCTGTGATGATGCTTGCGCATCGTCTGCTTCTGGATGTCGATGCCGCCCTCGCCGTAGTGGCCATACTTGTAGTGGGGGTCCACGAAGACCATGCAGATGCGGCAGCGCATGCAGGCGCAGTCCTTCGTTTTGGAGATGACCAGCCAGCGAAAGTAACGATGCCACTGCTCCTTACACTTCAGCTGCAGCTCCTCTATCGACAAGGCTTTGCCGACTTGGTCGTCACCATCTTCATCCGCAAGACTAGTTGCCACTGGTACATGTGAGAATAACAAACGAGAATGGAATGAACTAGCAGCAGGATGAGTAGAAGTACTAACCCTGAGTTGTGTTGTACCCCATATAGGCTACCCCACTACAGACTACACAATGTGCAGCATATAGGTTTGACACACCCCCATAGGCACAGTGGGGGAGAACAAGTGGTCACAAGACCAGTCAAGAAAAGCAAAGCAAGCTCAGGGTGGATCACAAAGTCACCACACAGTCCGAGCACAAGCAAAGGGCCACAAGGCCAGTTCACATGCAGAGTTATGTAAAGAGAACAAACAATACAGTGATCATACCCTAGCAAGTGCAAGCATGCATGTATATACAGAGATCACAGTACAAGCAGAGTCAAGCAGTAAGCAAGTGAGGCAAAGTGGGCACAAGGCCTAACACAGTAGCAAAGCGCTGATGATCACCAGGCGGAAGTGCCTTGGTGAAGACATCAGCAGTGTTGGCCCGAGTGGCCACGTACGCAAGACGAAGCTGGCCACGCTGCTGCAACTCTCGAGCAAGGAAGTATCGCTGAGCGATGTGCTTCGTTCTGTGCTCCAGTCTGTGCTCCTGACACAAGGCAATCATGGCCTTGTTGTCTACGTGCAGGACTGGAGGCGAACGAGGCTGCTCTCCCAAGTCGGTCAGCAAGTAGGTGAGCCAGCGTAGCTCCTGAGCAGCCATGGCCCCGGCGTAGATCTCAACCTCACAACAGGAGCTGAGAATCAAAGACGAGCGGGTAGACCGTCAAGAAAGAGAGCCGGAACCAAGGCTGAAGGTGTAACCCTGTGACGACCGCTGCGTAGCTGAGTCCTCAACCCAGGAGGCGTCTGTGTGACCAGTGAGGACAACTGGACCCCGTCCTCCAAGCACAAGCCCCATGCCCGACGTACTGCACAGGTAACGTAGTACCCTCTTCGCAGCATCCCAGTGCACCTTTCGGTGCCTACCGGGAGCCACGTAGCGAGCCAGAAGGCTGAGAGGGTACGCGAGGTCAGGTCGAGTGCAAGTCATCAGGTACATGAGGCAACCCACAAGCTCTGGGTACGGACCACTCGGCTCTATGGACTCGTCCGAAGGTGGAGCTAAGAGCGAGTGGCTGGTAGACCGTGGAGTGAGCTGTGGCGAGGAGAACTGGAAGCCGAAGCGCTGAAGGACCTGGTGCACCATGTGTGACTGAGTCAGTGTGATGGTGCGCCGTGCTCTGTCCCGGGTGATCTGCAGGCCAAGATAGCTGCGCAGTTCACCCAGGTCAGTGCAGGTGTGTCTCTTTCGCAGCTCCGACTTCACAAGGGTCATTGCCTCAGTGTCAGCAGTGGCAAAGACGAGGTCGTCGATGTACACGAGGACGTAGAACGGCGGCAGCGAGGTGTCGGTGCGTAGAAACAGCGACAGGTCTGCTGTAGAAGAAGCAAACCCAAGAGCCACAAGTGTAGTCCTCAGTGTGTCGTGCCACTCGCGAGGCGCCTGGCGGAGACCGTAGAATGGCCGGCGGAGGCTCCACTGAGTACTTGCAGGAAAACGTCCCATTGAAACCAGTTGATCGGCGCAGCCAGATCTCCTCGTGCAGGCTGCCCTGCACGAAGGCTGTGCTGAAGTCCAGGGAGTGCAACTCATAGTCACGCTGAGCAGCGATGTGCAGCAACACCCGAAGAGTAGTCATCGTCGGGGTGGGGGAGAAGGTCTGGAAGTAGTCAACTCCCTGTCGCTGACTGAAGCCTCGAGCAACGTAACGCGCCTTGAAGGCAAGCGGAGAACCCGGCGGCCACTTCACCTTGAAAATCCACATGCCATCGACTATGTTCGCCCGAGACGGGGGAACTTCAGCCACGTAGGTGCCTGTGGACTTCCAAGATGCCATCTTGGCATCCATAGCTGCCTGCCACTGAGAGGAGTAAGGACCCGTAATCGCCTCTGCGTAAGAGCGCGGGGTCGGGATGTCTGGAGCATCCGGGTCTCCCTCAGGGGCAAGCAGCATGGAAGCCAAACGAGGTACAGCAGCTGCAAGACACTCAAAGCCCTCCTGCCTGTCCTCAAGGACGTCCGTGCCAAGAACACACTCACCCCCGACAGACGGAGGACTGGCAGGCACAGACTCAACAACTAGAGCAGAGGCGTAGTCGAGACGGCAGGCAGCAGCAAAGTCAAGCAGCTCAGCAACGAGAGCAGACGCAGCAGCAGACTCAAAGGAAGGGTCAGTGACAGCAGTGGCAAGGAGACGAGCGACAGTGGGACTGGCAGCACACGTGCGGTCAGACACAGGGTCAGGGACCTCAGGAAGAGAGGACTCAGGAGGAGCAGGCAGAGGAACACGAAGTGGAACAGAGGAAGGACGGAGTGCCATAGTGTGCGTGGCGGGGTCAGGAGGAGGACGCGAACGAGGAGCGCGACGAACAGTGCAAACAAGCGAGACAGGACGAGACGCAGGCTCATGACGATCTATACGACCTCCAGACTGCTCAGTGTAAGGAGAGGGAGCAGGCAGTGGGGAGGCTGGCTATAACGGCGGCTGCGACTGGTCAGGCGGTGGACACAGGAAGGGAGGAGGAAGACCAGTAGAAGACAGGACACCAAGAACCTGCTGAAGCAGGGGAACGAAGTACGGTCGCGGACACCTGAGCAGACGCAGCGACCTGAGGAGGCTCGGTAGCCAGCGTGTAAAGACTCGACCCTGGCCGACGAGTGAACGTAGCCAGGTGACGCCCCGTCCGTGTGCACGTGCAGATCAACACACGCTGACCCCCAGGTGTGGTGGTAGTGACCATCGCATCCTGAAGGTCAGCAATACTCACCAAGTTCGTAGAGAACGAGGGGAGGTGAAGACCTGACAGTGAGCCGGACGGAACTGCCGGACACGGGAGGACAGTGGAGGAACGGGTAACGACTGGGCCCCCAGAGGGGTCAGCCAGTCTGACCGGGACAGGTGCAGGGAGAGGAGTGAGAGTGGTGCTGTCACAAAAGAAACAGCGCGAGGCGTCGGAGTCCAACGTGAAGGTGTGCAAGGCCTCAGCAGGCGTAGTACCAGGGGGGGTACCAGACGCACTAGCACCTAGAGCAGCAGCGGCTATACCTGGGTCAGGTGGCACACACCGGTAACAGTCACCCTTAGCACTAAAAGACAAAGCATACATGGCAGAGAGAATAGCATCATAGTCTAGGTCAAAGATAGCAACTCCCGACCTAAGCAACTCCGCCCAGCGAGGGCGCTCGACGTCGTCACCAAACTCAGCACGCTAGGCGTCGTCAAGGCGGGCGAAGCAGCGGTGCTTAGTGTGAAGCCTCCCGCATGTCTGGCCCGCACGGACTCCCGTGCGAATGACATACGGGCAGCTCTCACTACCCTTACCCGGCCCACGCTGAACCAACCACTCACGGAGCTGCTGGGGCGACTGGGTCTCGCTCCGACGCTGCTGCTGCTGGCCCCGACCACCACCAGGGCCTCCACGCCGAGATGTAGACCTACCACCACCAGTCCCACCGCCTCCACTGCCGCCACTCCCTCCGCTGCCTCCACCGCCGCCCCCACTGCCGCCACCAGTCCCACTGCCGCCACCACCTCCACTGCCTCCACCACCTCTACCGCTGCCCCCACCACCGCTCCCATTGCCACCTCCACCACTACCGCTGCCTCCTCCACCACCTCGGCCACCCTTGCCGTTGCTGTTGCCGCGCTTCGCACTAGTTGAAGCAGCACTGACGTCCTCAGTAACAGAGACGTCTGCAGCAGCAGCAGAGGCGAAGGAGGGGGAAAGGGGGGAGGGGGAGCACCCCTCAAAGAAGGGCGAGCGCGGAGTGCCACGAGCAGCACCTACAGCAATTGCACTAATCTCAGCTGCGAGGAGATGCTGCTCGAGGAGGTCAATAGTGAGGGAGGTGGGGTCTAGGGTGAGAAAGTGGTCCCTGACAGAGCAAAGGGAGTCAGGGAGGCGAGTGACTACGAAGTAGAGAGTGATGTACATCGGGGGCGGGTTCCCTGCAAGGAACTCGGCTGGGAGGGCAGCGCGGTAGCGAGCGTCGCTAGAGCGCAGGTGGGTAACCAGGTCCGCTACTGTGGCAAAAGCCGACAGCTCAGGGAACAGGTAGGGCAGTAGCAGCCTGCCAAGAGCAGCAGTGGCAGGGGAGGAGTAGCGAGCAACGACAGCGTCGTACAGGGCCTGTGCTGTCCTGTGCTCTCCAAAGTGAGCACATTCGGTCACGGGCACGTGGTTGCGAATGGCTAAGCGGGCACTAGCGTCACGAGACAGCCACTGGGAACGAGTCGAACCGTCAGCTGTGGCGGGAGGGGCTGGAGCGACACCGGACACGTGGTCAAATAGTGAGACACTGTCCTTACTATCGCTCAGTAGGTACAGTTGCAGATCGTCATGCCACGTGTCAAATGCAACCGGTCTGCTCTCCTCATCGAATGCTAGAACCCTAAGCAAAGCCATAGTGGCGCAGGACTCAGGAGCAGTAGTAGCAGCAGTAGCAGCAGCAGTAGTAGCTAAGGGGCCAGGGGGCGGGGCCGAGGGGCCTAAAGGCCGAGGGGCCAAACACGAGGTCAAGGGGCCAAGGGGCCTAGGGGCCGAGGGGCCAAACACGAGGTAAAGGGGGCCTAGGGGCCGAGGGGCCAAACAAGAGGGTGGCAGGGCCTAGGGGCCAAAGAGGCCTAGGGGCCGAGGTGCGCGGCTAGGGGCGACGGGGCCAGTGGGGCCGAGGGGTGCGGCTAGGGGCGACGGGGCCAATCGGGGCCGAGGGGCGCGGCTAGGGGCGACGGGGCCAGTGGGGCCGAGGGGCGCGGCTAGGGGCGACGGGGCCAATCGGGGCCGAGGGGCGCGGCTAGGGGCAACGGGGCCAATCAGGGCCGAGGGGCGCGGCTGGTGGCGACGAGGCCAACGGGGCCGAGGGGCGCGGCTAGGGGCGTCGGGGCCAATAGGGCCAACGGGGCCGAGGGGGGGCGCGGCTAGGGGCGACGGGGCCAACAAGGCCGAAGGGGCGCGGCTAGGGGCGACGGGGCCAATTGGGCCGAGAGGCGCGGCTAGGGGCGACGGGGCCAACGGGGCCGTAGGGGCGCGGCTAGGGGCAACAGGGCCAACGGGGCCTAGGGGCGCGGCTAGGGGCGACGGGGCCAACGGGGCCGAGTGGCGCGGCTAGGGGCGACGGGGTCGACGAGGCCAACAGGGCCTTGGGGCACGGCTAGGGGCGACGGGGCCAACGAGGCCGAAGGGGTGCGGCTAGGGGCGACGGGGTCGACGGGGTCAACGGGGCCGAGTGGCGCGGCTAGGGGCGACGGGGCCAACGGGGCCGAAGGGGCGCGGCTAGGGGCGACGGGGCCAACGGGGTCAAGTGGCGCAGCTAGGGGCGACGGGGTCGACGGGGCCAACGGGGCCGTGGGGCGCGGCTAGGGGCGACGGGGCCAACGGGGCCGAAGGGGTGCGGCTAGGGGCGACGGGCCCAACGGGGCCTTGGGGCGCGACTAGGGGCGACGGGGTCGACAGTGTCGAACATTAATCACATAGCCTCTTTAGGCTGTAGTGGGGTAGACACTATGGGGTACAGCCTCTTAGGGTTTCATATTTGTACCCAACTCATTTTCTATTCCATCATTCATTCCTATTATTTCACATGGTATAGAGCGGGTTCCCTAGTGGAACTGTTCCTTCCTATGGGCCCACCTTAAAAAAAAAAAATTCCTGCCCGAAGCGCGCTTTGCACCCTGCCCTAGTCTTTCGCGGCCCCTTAGCGGCCTGCCCTGCCCTTTGCGGCCCCTTACGCGGCCTGCCCTCCCCTTACGCAGCCCCTTACGCGGCCCCTTACGCGGCCCCTTACGCGGCCCCCCCTACGCGGCCCCGACCCTGTCCCGGCCCAGTCGCGGCCCCGTCCTGGCCCCGACCCTGTCGCGGCCCCGACCCTGTCCTGGCCCCGTCGCGGCCCCTTACGCGGCCCCTTACGCGCCCCCCCCCCCTACGTGGCCCCCCTACGCGCCCCCCCCCCCCCCCCCCCCCCCCTACTCGGCCCCGACCCTGTCCCGGCCCCGTCGCGGCCCCGTCGCGGCCCCGACCCTGTCCTGCCCCGGCCCCGACCCTGTCCCGGCCCCGTCGCGGCCCCGTCCCGGACCTGCCCCGGCCCCGACCCTGTCCCGGCCCTGCCCCGGCCCCGTCGCGGCCTCGTCCCGGACCTGCCCCGGCCCCGACCTCGTCGCGGCCCTGTCCCGGACCTGCCCCGGCCCCGACCCTGTCCCGGCCCTGCCCCGGCCCCGTCGCGGCCCCGTCCCGGACCTGCCCCGGCCCCGACCCTGTCCCGGCCCCGTCGTGGCCCCGTCCCGGACCTGCCTCGGCCCCGACCTTCTCCCGGCCCCGGCCCCGACCCTGCCCTGGCCCCGTTGCGGCCCCGTTCCGGACCTGCCCCGGCCCCGACCCAGTCCCGGACCTGTCGCAGCCCTGCCCCGGCCCTCCCTCGGCCCTGCCCCGGCCTCGCCCCTGGTAAGAGCATAGCAGGGTCGAGCCGCACTGCCGAGCCGCACTGCCCTGCCGAGCCGCCCTGCCGAGTCGCGCTGCCCTGCCTAGCTGAGTTGCACTGCTACTGCTGCTAGTCTGCTGCTGGACCTGTCATGGCTAGTCCCAGTGTTCTTACCTTTGATGCTGAGGGTCGAGCGGTTGACTTCGATGTCTGGCTCAATGATCTGCAGCTTTTCCTACAGTGCGATAGCAAGGATGGCCTCTCACTGTTCGATCTCACGTCTGGCGCCTCTACTGCCCCTGCTGCTGATGCTGACAGTACTGTTCGCTCGTAGTGGCTCACGCGCGATGCTGCTGCCCGCCTTGCTGTGCGTAGTCACCTACCGTCTACTGATCGCGCGCACTTTAGTCAGTACAAGAGTGCTAAGACTCTGTACGACGCTGTTGTTGCACGCTACTCTTCCCCTGCCGCTGCTGCACTTAGTCGCCTCATGCTACCGTACCTGTTTCCTGACCTCGCCGCATTTGCCACAGTCACTGACCTCATTACGCACCTCCGCACTAGTGACACCCGCTACCGCGCTGCGCTTCCTGCTGAGTTCTGCGCCAAGAACCCCCCTCCCATGTACATCACCCTCTACTACCTAGTCACCCGACTCCCCGACACCCTTCGCTCGGTCAGGGACCACTTCCTCTCTCTTTGCCCTACCACACTCACCGTTGACCTCCTCGAGGAGCGTCTCCTTGCAGCAGAGACTAGTATTACCGCTGTAGGAGCCTCTCGTGGTGACCCCCGTACCCCTTTCTTTGAGGGGTGCTCCCCCGTTCCTCTTTTGCCCTCCGTTGCCTCTGCTGCTGCTGTTGACCTTGTTGGCACCGAGTCGGTCAGCGCTGCGTCTGCGCCTAGCGAGAGGCGCCGCAACGGCAAGGGCAAGCAGGGCAAGGGCGCTGGAGGAGGTGGCGGGGGAGGAGGTAGTGGCGGTGGAGGCGGAGGAGGGGGTGGGGGTGGGGGCGGAGGCAGAGGTGGGGGCGTCGGTGGCAGCAGTGGCGGTGGAGGCAGCGGTGGCGGTGGCGGTTGGGGTGGAGGCGGCGGAGGCGGCGGCGGTGGAGCTGGTCGAGGCGGAGCTGTGCAGCGGGGACCCCAGCACCAGTCGCGCTCTCGTGAGACCCCGTCGCCCCAGCAGCTTCGTGAGTGGTACGCAGGGCCGCCAGGGGTCAGGGGGTGCTGGTCCCTGTACCTACGTCCTGCGCACCGGCGACCGCACTGGAGAGCAGTGTGGCGGCCTGCATGCCACCCAGCGCTGCTTCGGTCGCCTGACTGACGCCTGGCGTACCCAGTTCCCTGACGCCACTGAGATCCCTCGCTGGGGTGATCTGCTCAGGTCGGGTGTAGCTATCTTTGATCTTGACTTTGATGCTATTCTTGCTGCCATGTATGCTGTGTCTATTAGTGCTGAGGGTGACTGCTACGTGTGTGTTCTGCCTGACCCGGGCATTGAGGCTGCTGCTCTAGGTGCTAGTGAGTCTGCTGCTCCAGGTGCTCGTGAGTCTGCTGCTCCAGGTACTCGTGCGTCTGCTCTCTCGGGTACTGCGTCGGCTCAGGTTTTGCACACCTTCACCCTCGACTCGGGTGCTTCCCGTTCCTTCTTTCGAGACCGCACCACCCTTACGCCGCTCAGTCGGCCGGTTGCGGTCTCCTTGGCAGACCCCTCTGGGGGTCCTGTCCTTGCTCGCTACTCCACTGTCCTCCCGTGTCTGGCGGCCCCGTCAGGCTCCCTGTCCGGTCTCTACCTCCCCTCATTGTCTACGAACTTGGTGAGTGGTGCTGACCTTCAGGATGGCGGGGTTGACCAGTTCACTCCTGCGAGTCAGCGAGTGACCCACTGCACGTGTGCTCGGACGGGCCGCCACTTGGCCACGTTTACCCGCCGACCGGGGTCCAGTCTGTACACACTGACCACAGAGTCTCCACCGGTTGCTGCGTCTGGTCAGGTAGCTGCGTCGAGTCAGGTGTTTGCTGCAGCGTCTCGGTCAGGTCCTGGGTCTGCCCCCTGCTCGTGTCGCCTCCTGTCCCACCAGACCCTCCTCTTGCACCACCGCCTTGGTCACCCCTCCTTGCCTCGCCTCCGAGGCATGGCCTCCCGTGTCCTTGTCTCTGGTCTCCCCCGGTCTCTCCCTCCCCTTCCCCCGGGGCCTGCCCCTACCTGCGTTCCCTGCGTCGAGGGGCGACAGCGCGCCGCTCCTCACTCCTCCGAGTTTCCCCCGACAGAGGCTCCACTGCAGACTCTTCACATGGACGTGTGGGGCCCAGCCCGCGTCCGTAGCCAGGGTCACGAGCGTTACTTCCTGCTAGTGGTTGACGACTACTCGCGTTACACCACAGTCTTCCCCTTGCGCCGCAAGGATGAGGTCACTGAGGTGTTGATCGACTGGATCCGCGTTGCTCGTCTCCAGCTCAGAGAGCGTTTCGGCTCGGACTTTCCTGTTCTGCGTCTGCACTCCGACAGAGGTGGAGGGTTTTCCTCCGACCTTCTGCGAGCCTTCTGTCGTGCGGAGGGCATCCGCCAGACGTTCACGCTTCCGGCTTCTCCACAGCAAAATGGGATTGCTGAGCGCCGCATTGGCATGGTCATGGACGTCGCTCGTACGTCCATGATCCATGCGGCTGCTCCCCATTTTCTGTGGCCGTTCGCGGTTCAGTACGCGGCGCATCAGATCAACCTTCAGCCCCGGGTCTCCATTCCGGAGACCTCCCCTAATCTGCGGTGGACGGGGAAGGTTGGCGATGCGTCTTCGTTCCGTGTCTGGGGATCTCGAGCTTTCGTCCGTGACTTGTCTGCGGACAAGCTGTCCTCCCATGCTGTTCCTTGCGTCTTCCTCGGCTTCCCCCCTGACGCGCCTGGTTGGCAGTTTTACCATCCCACCTCGCGTCGTGTTCTGTCCTCCCAGGACGTCACGTTTGACGAGTCGGTTCCGTTCTACCGTCTCTTCCCCTACCGCGTTGCCCCCCTCCCCCCCCCGCCGCTCTTCCTCACGCCCGTTCCCCCCCCGGTAGACCCCCTCCCCCCTCAGGGTCCTGCCCCCTCAGGTGTGTCCCAGGTAGATGCAGTCGAGCCTGCCGAGGTAGCTGTTGACTCTGGTACTTCTAGGGGTGCTGAGCCTGAGTGTGCGGAGCCTGGGGGTGCTGGGTCTGGGGGTGCTGAGCCTGAGCGTGCGGAGCCTGGGGGTGCTGGGTCTGAGGGTGCTGAGCCTGAGCGTGCGGAGCCTTTGGGTGCTGGGTCTGGGGGTGCTGAGCCTGGGGTTGCTGAAAGTGGGGGTGCAGAGCCTGCCGGTGCTGGACCTGGAGGTCCTTCGGGTGCTTTGTCCCGGCGGGAGCTACTCTCTCCACAGGAGCTGCGCGAGTGGTTTGCTCGGCGCTGGAGCCGTGCTGCTGGAGCTGGTGGTGCTGCCGGTGCTGGAGGTTCTACTGCTGCCGGGGGTGCTGGAGCCACGGGTCCCGGAGGTGCTCGTACTGGAGGTACTGGAGCTGCTGGGAGTGGTGGTGCTACTGGTGCTGGAGCTACTGGTGGAGCTGGAGCTGGCCGTGCTGCTGGAGTAGGTGCTACTGGAGGTGCTGGAGCCGGAGCTGCTGAGTCTTCCGGGGGTCCTGCTGGTGCTGGAGCTGCTGGAGGTACTGGAGCTGGAGGTGCTGCTGGAGCCGGTGCTCCTGTGGGTACTGGAGTTGGTGCTACTGGAGCTGCTGGGGGTGCTCCTGGTACTGGTGGTGCTGCTGGAGTTGGAGCTAACGCTGGGGGTGCTGGTGCTGTCCCTGCTGGTTCTGGAGGCGCTGCGCGGCCGCGGCTGTACTTCGTTCCGCTCCTTGAGCAGGTTCTTGGTCTTCCGCCTTCTCCTGGTCCTGCTCCTTCCTTAGAGTGTCCACAGCCTGTCCAGTCCGAGTCACAGTTACAGCTGACCTCCCGTCTTCCTACGCTGGTCCTACTGGAGGTCTTGCCGAGCGTCGTGAGCCTGAGTCGCGTCCTGCATCGCCTGTTCGTACTGCTCGCACTAGTCGTCGTGTTCCACGTCAGCGTCCTCCTGCGGTCCCGGGCACGCATCAGATGGCACTGCGTCCTTCCACTGCGTCACAGCGTGTCCCTTTGCCGTCTCCTCCAGCGTCCTCTCTTCCTGCTCTTGCTGACCCGGAGTCTGACTCCCTTCGTGCTGCCAGTCCTACTGTCACGCGTTTCCTAGCCACTGTTGTCACTGACCCTTCCTTTGAGTCCACTGCTGCGTCTGCCTTAGTTGCCGAGCTTGTCGACTTCGCTGCTCACTGTCGTCTAGACTACGCCACTAGTCTTGTTGCTGAGTCTGCGTCTGTCTGTCCTCCGTCCGTCGGGGGTGAGTGTGCTCTTAGCACGGACGTCCTTGAGGATAGACAGGAGGAGTTCCAGTGTTTTGCTGCTGCTTTACCTCATCTCGTGTCCACGCTGCTTGCCCCTGAGGGAGACCCGGATGCACCAGACATCCCGACCCCGCGCTCTTACGCAGAGGCGATAGAGGGTCCCTACTCCTCTCAGTGGCAGGCAGCCATGGATGCAGAGATGGCTTCCTGGAAGTCCACAGGCACCTACGTCGACGAGGTTCCCCCACCTGGGGCGAACATCGTCAGTGGCATGTGGATTTTCAGGGTGAAGCGGCCGCCGGGTTCTCCGCCTGTCTTCAAGGCGCGTTACGTGGCTCAAGGCTTCAGTCAGCGGCAGGGAGTTGACTACTTTCAGACCTTCTCCTCGACCCCGAAGATGACCACGTACTTCGACTTCACGTACTCCTCGCCTCAGGCCACTCCTCCGTCTACTCGCCACTCGCTCTCAGCTCTGCCTTCGGATGAGTCCGTAGAGCCGAGTGGCCCGTACCCAGAGCTTGTTGGCTGCCTCATGTACCTGATGACCTGCACTCGACCTGACCTGGCATACCCTCTTAGCATCTTGGCACGCTATGTTGCTCCTGGGAGACACCGACCAGAGCACATGGGTGCAGCGAAGAGGGTGTTGCGCTACTTGTGCAGTACGTCGGGCATGGGGCTAGTGCTTGGAGGGCGGAGTCCAGTGGTCCTCACTGGTCACGCAGACGCGTCTTGGGTTGACGACCTGGCTACGCAGCGGTCGTCACAGGGTTACACCTTCAGCCTTGGTTCCGGCTCTGTTTCGTGGCGGTCTACTCGCTCGTCTTCTGTTCTCAGCTCCAACTGTGAGGCTGAGATCTACGCAGGGGCCATGGCTGCACAGGAGTTACGCTGGCTCACCTACCTGCTGAATGACCTCGGTGAGCCGCCTCGTTCTCCTCCGGTTCTGTACGTAGACAACAAGGCCATGCTGGCCTTGTGTCGGGAGCACAGAGTGGAGCACAGAACGAAGCACATTGCTCTTCGCTACTTCCTTGCTCGTGAGCTGCAGCAGTGTGGTCAGCTGCGTCTTGCTTACGTGGCCTCCCAGGCCAACACTGCTGATATCTTCACCAAGGCACTTCAGCCTTGTGATCATCAGCGCTTCTGTACTATGCTAGGTCTTGTGCCTACTTTGCCTCACTTCCTTACCTCTTGACTTTACCTGTACTGTGATCTATATATACCTGCACTTGCTTGTTTACCTTTTATATATAATCCTGCATGTGAACTGGCCTTGTGGCCTTTGAACCTGTGCTCGGAATGTGTGGTGACGTTGTGATCCACCCTGAGCTTGCTTTGTTTTCCTTTGCTTGACTGGTCTTGTGACCCCTTGTTCTCCCCCACTTTGCCTATGGGGGTGTGTCGAACATTAATCACATAGCCTGTTTAGGCTGTAGTGGGGTAGACACTATGGGGTACAGCCTCTTAGGGTTTCATATTTGTACCCAACTCATTTTCTTTTCCATCATTCATTCCTATTATTTCACAGACAGGGCCAACGGGGCCGAGTGGCGCGGCTAGGGGCGACGGGGCCAACGGGGCCGAAGGGGCGCGGCTAGGGGCGACGGGGCCAACGGGACCTTGGGGCACGACTAGGGGCGACGAGGCAAACGGGGTCAAGGGGCCGAGGTAGGGGCAGCAACGGGCCGGGGCCTAGGGGCCGTGAGCTACGGGATCGAGAGGCCGTGAGTGACGGGGCCTAGGGGCTGTGAGGTGGCACGACGGGCCTAAGGGGCGCGACGGGCCTAGGGGGGGGTACTAGCAGCGTAGCAGGTGGTGGGCCCAAGAAACCTACTCTGATTCCATGTGAGAATAACAAACGAGAATGGAATGAACTAGCAGCAGGATGAGTAGAAGTACTAACCCTGAGTTGTGTTGTACTCCATATAGGCTACCCCACTATAGACTACACAATGTGCAGCATATAAGTTTGACAGTACAGTGTTCTCCGACGGCGCTGGCTCCGTAGGACCGCTTGGATGAGCGAAAACTAACTTCCTCTGCTTGTATGTCGTCTTCTTTGTAGGGGTAGCGATGGAGGGGAAGGAATGGTCGCCATTTACGAAGACTGGTGCTGCGGCTACAGGCGGTGGAACCGCAGCAGGGGATTAAGCAGCGGGTGGGCCAACAAAATAATGTTGCTTGCTCCGCGTAAGGAAATCTATGGCCGAAACCCTAAGCGCCGCAACGCCGGGTACAGAGGTGGGGTCGGCCATAATTGAAACGCTAGGAAAGAACTTGGTGCGAGAGGAGAGGGTCCATGCTCGACTGGGTGGGAGTTGAGCAAGAGAACTATGAACCAGGCTGGTTTGGTAGGGTACCCTGCTGCATGAAGCCCTCTCGTCGTCCCACGTCAAATGATGTGCGCTGCGGGATGAGAGGTGGGGGTACCACAGGCAACTTGACGTCCATGGTAGGCAAGGAATGCACTGGAACAACGTGATAGCACCTTGCCGTGTAAAGGTTGGCGTCGGCGCCGACAATCAGCCACACGAAAAACCCCTAGCAGCACATGACACGGAAACTTGACAGCGAGGATGCTACGGGACAAAGAAATTGAATGCGCGTGAATGTACAGAGCAGCATACAGCCGTACATGTGGTCCTATGGCCTAGTGGGCCAAAATGTTGGTTTCAGACGAAACCGAACTCGCTATCTGAAAATTCAGAATAGCTATAGTGTTTGATCTGGAAAATCATATGAACAAAAACCCTTTGTCTTAATGATCAGATGGGTAAAAACAAGCTGTCATAAAATCCATATGAATTAAAAAAAAAAAAAAAAAAGGTCTGAAAAACAAACCATGAGACCAATTTGGTCTGATAACAAGGGCCCTGTAACCAGGCCACTAAATTCATTTTAGGGCATGCTGATCGTGGCCGTGTTGTAGACGTACAGAACCGGAGGAGAATGGGGACGCTCACCCAAGTCTGTCAGCAAGTAGATCAACCAGCGTAACTCCTAAGAAGCCATAGCCCCAGCGTAGATCTCGGCCTCACAGCTAGAACTAAGCACAGAAGACAAGCGGATGAACCTCCACGAGAGAGAACCAGCGCCGAGACTGAAAATGTAACCTTGTGACGACCGCTGAGTCTCCTGGTCGTCGGCCCAAGAAGAGTCTGAGTGTCCAGTGAGTACAACTAAACCCCGTCCTCCAAGCACAAGCCCCATGCCCGATATACTGCACAAGTAACGCAGCACCCTCCTAGCAGCCCACCAATGCTCTGGTCGGTGTCTCCAGGAAGCAACGTAGCGCGCCAGTATGCTGAGAGGGTACGCACGGTCATGTCGACTGCAAGTCATCAGGTACATGAGGCAGCCCACAAACTTTGGATACAGACCACTCGGCTCTACGAACTGGTCTGAAGGTGGAGCTGAGAGCGAGCGCCTGTAGGCAGAGGAGTGGCCTGTGGCGAGGAGAACTGAAAGCCGAAGCGCTGAAGGCCCTGGTGCACCATGTGTGACTGAGCCAAAGTGATGGTGCGCGCTGTTCTGTCTCGGGTGATCTGCAGGCCAAGATAACTCCGCAGCTCACCCAAGTCAGTGCAGGTGTGTCCCCTCTGCAGCTCCGCCTTCACAAGGGCCAGTGCCTTAGTGTTAGCAGTAGCAAAGACCAAGTCGTCGACGTATACAAGAACGTAGAACGGCGTCAGAGAAGGGTCGGTGCGCAGAAACAGCGACGGGTCAGCAGTCGAAGGAGCAAAACCAATAGCAGTTAGTGTCATCATCAGTGTATCGTGCCACTCACGGGCGCCTGACGGTGACCATAGACTGGCCGCCAGAGGCTCCACTGGATACCCTCAGGAAATGACCCAGTGAAGCCAGGTGGGCGGCGTAGCCAGATCTCCTCGTGCAGGCTGCCCTGCAAGAAAGTTGTGCCAAAGTCAAGCGAGTGTAGCTCGTAGTCACGGTGTGCTGCAACGTACAGTAATACCTAAAGAGTGGTCATCTTTGGGGTGGGGGAGAAGGTCTGGAAGAAGTCGACCCCCTGCCGCTGACTGAAGCCTCATTCAACATAACGCACCTTGAAGACAGGCGGTGAACCCGGCGGCCGCTTCACCCTAAAAATCCACATGCAATCGACTATGATTGCCCGAGGAGGGGGAACTGCGTCGACGTAGGTGCATGTGGACTTCTAGGATGCCATCTCTGCGTCCATGGTTGTATGCCACTGAGAGGAGTACTCTCACAAGATCGCCTCTGCATAAGAGCGCGGGGTAGGGATGTCAAGTGCATCCGGGTCTCCCTCGGGGCAAAGCAGCATGGAAGCGAGATGAGGTACAGCAGCCGCGAGGCACTCGAGCCTACAACCCAATTAGGGTTAGTACTTGTACCCAACTTCTGTTCAATGCATTCATTCTCGTTCTTTACTTTGACATGGTTTCAGAGCAGGTCCTGTTAGAGACCAAGGACGGAGTCTATGAAGATTAAGGGCCAAAATATCTCAAAATCGTCAACCATAATTCTGGACAGAAATGTCGTCGTCACAAGAAACGTGGAGCCTCACCACTCCCAGATGAAGCCTTTGCCCATGCAGCTGTCGCATCCACACCAGCAAGCACCTCACCATGTGGCTGCTGTGGCTGCTTCACCTTCTTGACTGCACCCAGAGCCCCATCAGATGGTGGAGTCTCCTCTCCTCCTGTAGTTGCCTTTGCCATTGCTGCTGCCGCTGCCGTTGCTGGTAGTTTCCCGTTTCAAGGGATAATGGGCAGCTACCATAGGTCCTTGATGCCGCTGCTCTTCTCCTCCAAATCCCACAGCAGCAAATTCCCAAGCTTTGCACGGCAGCTGGTTGGACCGAAGGTAACTTTAGCCTTGCTCTTCTGCAGCCGGCGCACAGAAAGAAGGTTAGCGGACAAGCCTTCAACCAACAGCACATTCCCCAGCCCCACAAGCCCCCCAGCACCTCCAACACCAGGGCCGTCAACTCCAGCTCCTCCAGCTCGAGCGCCACTAGCGCCAGTAGTACCAGACTCCATAAGATCTCCAGCTCTAGCACCCTCAACACCACCAGTCCCGGCAGCTCCAGTACCCCGGGTACGAGCACCTCCAGGACCAGTGGTCGCAGTACCTCCAGTAACACCAGCTCCAGCAGCAACTCCAGAACCTCCAGCTCCAGCAGCGCCAGCACCTCCAGCTCCAGAAGCTCCACTCCGAAGGCGCGGATGCCGAACAAACCACTCACGCAATTGCTGCGGAGACAGTCTCGGCGAAGCACCAGCAGAACCTCCAGACGAAGCAGCACCCTGAGGCTCCGCACCTCCAGACTCCGCACCCTCGGACGGAGCACCCCCAGGCTCAACACCCTTAGGCTCAACACCCCCAGGCTCAGCACCCCTAGTCTCAACACCCTCAGACTCCGCACCCCCTAGTCCCATTTTGCTGAGGGGAGTCCGGAAGCGTGAACGACTGGAGAATGCCTTCCCCACGACAAAAGTCCCGCAAGAGGGTGGAGGAGAACTCACCACCTCTGTCAGAGTGCAGACGCAGGACAGGAAGGTCCTGGCCGAACCGCTCGCGGAGCTGGAGACGGACAGTGCGGATCCAAGGGATCAAGACATCAACGACCTGACCCTTGCTGCGCAACGGGAAGACCGTGGTGTACCGCGTGTAGTCGTCAATAACCAGCAGAAAGTAGCGCTCGCGGCCCTGTCCACTGACGCGGGCTGGGCCCCACATGTCCATGTGGAGAGTCTGCAGGGGAGCAGTCGTTGGGGGAAACGAGGAGGAGTGAGGAGCGTCGCGCTGCCGCCCCTCGACGCAAGGAAGGCAGGGTGGGGCAGGCGAGGGCGGCAGGGGAGGCAGAGACCTGGCGAGACCAGAGACAAGAAGACGAGAGTGCATGCTACGAAGGCGAGGCAGGGAGGGGTGACCCAGGTGGTGGTGCCACAGAAGAGTCTGGTGCGACAGGAGGCGACACGAGCAAGAGGCGGCTACCTGACCTAACGCTGATCCCTGAGCAGACGCAGCTACCTGAGAAGGCTCGGTAGCTAGTGTGTACAGACTCGACCCTAGCCGACGAGTGAACGTGGCCAGGTGACGCCCCGTCCGTGTGCACGTGCAGATCGACACACGCTGACCCCCACGAGTGGTGGTAGTGACCATCGCATCCTGGAGGGCAGCGGTACTCACCAAGTTTGTAGAGAACGAGGGGAGGTGAAGACCTGAGAGTGAGCCGGACGGAACTGCCGGACACGGGAGGACAATGGAGGAACGGGCCACGACCGGTCCCCCAGAGGGGTCAGCCAGTCTGACCAGGACAGGTGCAGGAAGAGGAGTGAGGGTGGTGCTGTCACGAAAGAAACAGCGCGAGGCGCCGGAGTCCAACGTGAAAGTGTGCAAGGCCTCAGCAGGCGCAGTACGAGGGAGAGTACCAGACTCACTAGCACCTAGAGCAGCAGCGGCTATACCTGGGTCAGGCGGCACACACCGGTAACAGTCACCCTTAGCACTAACAGACAAAGCATACATAGCAGAAAAAATAGCATCAAAGTTTAGGTCAAAGATAGCAATCCTAGACTTAAGCAGATCTGCCCAGCGAGGGAGCTCGACGTCGTCACCAAACTCAGCACGCCAAGCGTGTCAAACTTATATGCTATAGTCTGTTTAGGCTGTAGTGGGGTAGTTCATATAGGGTACAACACTTTTAGGTTTCCTCCTTGTACCCACCTGCTTGCTAGTTCAGTCATTCATTCGTTCACTATTCTGACATGGTATTCTGAGCAGGTTCCCTAATGGGAACGTTTTTTTTACGGCCCACCACGATTTTTTCCTGCCCTGCTCGAAGCGCGCCTCGCGCCTTGCCCAAAGCGCGCCTCGCGCCCTGCCCTAGTACGGCCCGTCGCGGCCCTACCTTAGCTGGCCCGTCGCGGCCCTGCCTTCGCCGCCCGTCGCTGGCCCGTCCCGGCCCGTCCCGGCCCGTCGCCGCCCGTCGTTGGCCCGTAGCCGCTCGTCGCGGCCCTTCTTTTGCCGCCCACTACGGCCCTGACCTGCAGCCGCCCTGTCGCGGCCCTGCCTTTCACCGCCCGTTGCTGGCCCGTCCCGGCCCGTCCTGGCCCGTCGCCGGCCCGTCCTGGCCCGTTGCCGCCCGTCGCCGGCCCGTAGCCGCCCGTCGCTGGCCCGTCGCTGCTCATCGCGGCTCTGCCTTTGCCGCCCTGTCGCGGCCCTACCCTGCTGCCGCCCCAGTTGCGGCCTTGCCTTCGCCGCCCATCGCGGCCCTGCCCTGCAGCCGCCCTGTCGCGGCCCTGCCCTGCTGCCGCCCCAGTCGCGGCCCTGACCTAAACCGCCGGCTGCGGCCTTGCCCTGCACCCGCCCCTGGTAAGCACCCGCGCCGCCTGCCGCATCGCGCCGCCAGGAGCTGAGCCGCTCCGCCCAGCCAAGCCGCGCCGCCCAGCCGAGCCGCGCCGCCCAGCCGAGTCGCGCCGCCCTGTCGAGCTGCGCCGCCCTACCGAGCCGTGCAGCCCTACTGAGCCGCACTGCCCTGCTTGCGCTGCTGCTGCTGCTGCTACTGCTGCTTCTGCTGCCACTGCTGCTACTGCTGCTCCTGCAATTATTGCCACTATGGCTAGCCGTACTGTTCTTACCTTTGATGCTGAGGGGCGTGCCGTTGACTTTGACGTGTGGGTTGACGACCTGCAGCTCTTTCTTCAGTGTGACTCTAGGGACGGGGTATCCCTTTTCGATCACACGTCCGGTGTCTCTACTGCACCTGCTGACAGTACGGTTCGCTCGCAGTGGACCACTCGTGACGCTGTTGCTCGCCTTGCTGTTCGTAGTCACCTGCCTTCTGCTCTGCGCGCGCACTTTGGCCAGTACAAGACTGCTCAGTCTTTGTACGATGCTGTAGTAGCGCGCTACTCCTCCCCTTCCACTGCTGCCCTCAGCTGCCTCATGCTGCCGTACCTGTTCTCTGACCTTGCCGCTTTTGCCATAGTCGCTGACCTCATTACTCACCTCCGCACTAGTGACGCCCGCTACCGAGCTGCGCTTCCCACTGAGTTCTGTGCCAAGAACCCCCCCCCCATGTACATCACCCTTTACTACCTAGTCACCCGCCTCCATAACTCCCTTGCTTCAGTCAGGGACCACTTTCTCTCCCTTTGCCCCACCGAGCTCACTATCGACCTGCTAGAGGAGCACCTCACTGCAGCTGAGAAGAGTATCTTAGCTGTAGGTGCTTCTCGCGGCGACCCTCGCGCCCCTTTCTTTGAGGGGTGTTCCCCTGTCCCCCTTCTCCCCTCTGTTGCTTCTGCTACTGCTGTCGACCTCGTTGGCACTGCGGAGGTCGGGACTGCGTCTGCTCCTAGTGGGAGGTGCCGCAACAGCAAGGGCAAGGGGGGCAAGGGTGGTGGAGGGGACGGTGGGGGTGGCGGTGGAGGCGGTGGAGGAGGCGGAGGGGGTGGCGGTGGAGGTGGGGGTGGTGGCGGGAGTGGGGGCTTCGGTGGCGGCGGTGGGGGTGGTGGAGGCAGCGGCAGCGGCGGTGGAGGCAGCGGCAGCGGTGGTGGAGGTGGCGGCGGCGGTGGTGCTGGTCGAGGTGGAGCCGCGCAGCGTGGAGGCTTTGGTGGTAGCCACCGCCAGCAGCAGCCGCGTTCCCGTGAGACCCCGTCGGCCCAGCAGCTTCGTGAGTGGTACGCTGGGCGTGGGAGGTCTGGGGGTGTTGGTCCCTGCACTTACGTTCTTCGCACCGGCGGGCGCCGTGGGGAGACGTGCGGGCTGCCACACACTGCGCAACGCTGCTTCGGTCGCCTGACTGACGCCTGGCGCGCCCAGTTTCCTGACGCTGTTGAGCTCCCGCGCTGGGGTGATCTGCTTAAGCAAAACGTTACTATCTTTGATCTTGATTTCGATGCTATCCTTGCTGCCATGTATGCTGCGACTGATAGTGCTGAGGGTGACTGTTACCTGTGTGTTCCGCCCGACCTGGGCATTGAGGCTGCTGCTCCAGGTACTAGTGCGTCTGCTGCTCCAGGTGCTAGTGAGTCTGCTGCTCCAGGTGCTGGTGAGTCTGCTCTCTCTGGTACTGCACCTACTGAGTCCCTGCACACTTTCACACTTGACTCTGGTGCTTCGCGCTCCTTCTTTCGCGACAGCACCACTCACGTCGCTCAGTCGGCCTATCGCAGTCTCCCTGGCTGACCCCTCTGGGGGCCCAGTCCTTGCGCACGCTTCCACGGTTCTACCGTGTCCTGCGGCCCCGTCGGGCTTGCTGTCGGGACTCCACCTCCCCTCGTTCTCTACGAACTTGGTGAGTGGAGCTGACCTCCAGGACGCGTGGGTTGACCAGTTCACCCCTCGAGGTCAGCGTGTGACCCACTGCACTTGCTCTCGGACAGGCCGCCACCTGGCCACGTTCACCCGTCGGCCTGGCTCGAGTCTGTACACACTGACTACTGCGTCTCCTCCGGTTATTGCGTCTAGTCAGGTAGCCGCGTCTGGTCAGGTGTTTTCTGCCACGTCCAGGTCTAGTCCAGTGTCTGCCCCCTGCTCGTGTCGTCCTCTGTCACACAAGACTCTCCTTTGGCACCACCACCTTGGTCACCCCTCCCTTCCTCGTCTTCGAGGTATGGCCTCCCGTACCCTTGTCTCTGGTCTCCCCCGGTCCCTCCCTCCCCTTCCTCCGGGGCCTGCCCCTACCTGTGTTCCTTGTGTCGAGGGCCGGCAGCGCGCAGCTCCTCACTCCTCCGAGTTCCCTCCGATAGAGGCTCCCCTGCAGACTCTCCACATGGACGTGTGGGGCCCAGCCTGCGTCAGTGGACAGGGTCACGAGCGTTACTTCCTGCTGGTCGTTGACGACTACTCGCATTACACCACAGTCTTCCCCTTGCGCCGCAAGGGTGAGGTCACTAACGTGTTGATCGACTGGATCCGCGGTGCCCGTCGCTAGCTCAGCGAGAGTTTCGGCTCGGACCTTCTTGTTCTGCGTCTGCACTCAGACAGAGGTGGTGAGTTTTCCTCTGACCTTCTGAGGGCCTTCTGACGTGTGGAGGGCATCCGCCAGACGTTCACGCTTCCGGCCTCCCCACAGCAAAATGGGATTGCTGAGCGCCGCATTGGCATGGTCATGGATGTCGCTCGTACGTCCATGATCCATGCGGCAGCTCCCTATTTTCTGTGGCCATTCGCGGTTCAGTACACTGCGCATCAGATCAACCTTCAGCCTCGTGTCTCCTTGCCGGAGACCACACCTACTCTGTGGTGGAAAGGGAAGGTTGGCGATGCGTCTGTGTTCCGTGTCTGGGGATCTGGAGCTTTTGTCCGCGATGCTTCCGCGGACAAGCTGTCCTCCCGTGCCGTTCCCTGCATCTTCCTTGGCTTCCCCCCTGACGCACATGGGTGGCAGTTTTACCACCCCACCTCGCGTCGTGTTCTGTCCTCTCAGGACGTCACGTTTGACGAGTCGGTAACTTACTACCGTCTCTTTCCCTACCGCAATGCCCCTCTCCCCCCCCCCGCCACTCTTCCTAGCACCAGGTGCTCCTCCGGTAGACCCCCTCCCCCCTCAGGGTCCTGCCCCCTCAGGTGTGTCCCAGGTAGACCCTGTCGAGCCTGTCGAGGTAGCTGTCGACTCTGGTGCTGCTAGGGGTGCTGAGCCTGCGGGTGCGGGGCCTGGGGGTGCTGAGCCTGAGGTTGCTGAGTCTGAGGGTGCGGAGCCTGGGGGTGCTGAGCCTGAGCGTGTGGATCCTGGGGGTGCTGAGTCTGGGGGTGGTGAGCCTTGGGGTGCTGAGCTTGAGCGTGCTGAGCCTGGGGGTGCTGAGCCTGGGGGTGCTGAGTCTGGGGGTGCTGAGTCTGGGGGTGCTGAGCCTAGGGGTGCTGAGCCTGAGTGTGTGGAGCCTGGGGGTGCTGAGTCTGGGGGTGGTGAGCCTTGGGGTGCTGAGCTTGAGCGTGCTGAGCCTGGGGGTGCTGAGCCTGGGGGTGCTGAGTCTGGGGGTGCTGAGTCTGGGGGTGCTGAGCCTGGGGGTGCTGAGCCTGAGCGTGCTGAGTCTAGAGGTCCTCCGGGTGTCCCATCGCGGCGGGAGCCCCTCTCTCCGCAGCAGCTTCGTGAGTGGTACGCTCGGCGCTGTCGCCGTGCTGCTGGAGCTACTGGGCCTGCTGCTGGAGGTGCTTCTGGAGCTGGAGCTGCTGGAGGTGCTGCTGGTGCTGGAGCTGCTGGAGGTGCTTCTGGAGCTGCTGGAGGTGCTTCTGGAGCTGCTGGAGGTGCTGCTGGTGCTGGAGCTGCTGGAGCCGCTGGTCCTGGAGGTGCTGGTGCTGGAGGTACTGGCACTGTTGGAGGTCCTGCTGGTGTTGGAGCTGCTAGAGGTGCTGGAGCAGCTGGTCCCGAAGGTGCTCGTAGTGGAGGTACTGGAGCTGCTGGGGTTGGTGGTGCTGTAGGAGATGGAGCTGTAGGTGCTGGAGCCGTTGCTACTGGAGGTGCTGCTGGAGCTGGAGCTGTTGGAGGTCCTGGAGCTGGTGGTGCTGTGGGAGTTGTAGCTGGAGACCCTGGAGCTGAGGGTACTGGTGCTGTCTCTGCTGTTTCTGGAGGCGCTGCGCGGCCGCGGCCGTACTACGTTCCGCTCCTTCAGCAGGTTCTTGGTCTCCCGCCTTCTACTGGTCCTACTCCTCCTTTACTGAGTCCATCGCCTGTCCAGTCACCGTCGCAGTTACAGCCAGCCTCTCCACTGCCTGGTCCTTCTCCTTACTTTGGACCGACTAGAGGACTTACGGAGCGTCGTGAGCCTGAGTCTCGTCCTGCGTCGCTTGAGTTTCGTCCTGCGTCGCCTGAGTCTCGCCCTGTTTGCACTAGTCGTCGTGTTCCGCGTCAGCGTCCTCCTCCTGTCCCCGGCACTCACTGTATGACTCTGCGTCCTTCCACTGCTCCACAGCGTGTCCCTCTGCCGTCTCCTCCTGCGTCCTCTCTTCCTGCACTTGCAGACCCGGAGTCTGACTCCCTTCGTGTTATGTGATGCTATCATTTGCATTCACGTTTGTCTACCTCCCATCATATGTTCGTGCGTTGCATGCGTGGTGTGTGCAAGAATCTGTGGTTGGCATGGTTTGGATTTTCTGAGTGTGTGTGAATGGTATTTGGCTCGGGCAGATATCTGAAGTGACTCCTCTGCTTAAGAGCTTCCCGACGAACCAAGAATCGCCGCGATCGGAGCAAGGACAAGAAAGATATGATCGTTCGAAGTTTTGATTGAGATGCGGCGACTATGGGAATTTGCGGGTTGACTCAATATGGGGTACAGACTTTTGGGGTTGGGAAATTCGATACCATCACTGTAGATGATGCCAAGTGGTTGGGAGAAGCCAAACCAGGTTGGCAAGTGTGGCCAAGTTGGGTGAGGTGGATGGCATGAGTTGGGAAAGTGACAAATGTCAAAGTTGGGGTGCCTATAGATAGGGGAATTGTGTGGTATGGGGTTTCCTTGGTTGAGGACTCCCTTGGGACCTTCCCTCTCGTCCTCCTCATCCCCTCCTACCCGGTTCAATTGCCACTCCAACTTTCTTGTGTGAACTTGTGAGATAATTGTGATTGAGTTACGTTTTCTATGGCAGCATACCCCCTAGTGCGCCGAAGTTCATAACTCGAGTTATACTCCATATTTTGATAATATTAAAATTGAGAAAGATAGCCACAGCCGAGGGCTACAACATACTCGAGTTTGAAAGAATTCTAACTGTGCGTTAATCGTCGACGACGTTTCTTGTGACGACGACTTTTCTGTCCATAATTGTAGTTGACGATTTTGAGATATTTCAGCCCCTAATCTTCATACACTCCGTCCTTAGTCTCTAAAAAGTGGTATCAGAGCTGATTAAGGACTTTGTGGAGAGTCTACTGAATTTTGAAGACCCTCCTAGACCCACCACGGCCTGTGGGCGTGCCTAAGTGGAGTTCTGGAGGTTGCATGTGACTTCCGCTAAGGGGAAACTCTGCTGAAATTTCGTTGGCGCCGACACTTGTGGAAATTGAGTGGGACTTCGGTGTGGACAGCAAAGGGGGAGCTGGAACCTGTGTTTGGGAGCAGAGGAAATGAGTCAAGGGAGTGGAGATGCAGCTGAGAAGAGAAATGAGCCGCCACCATCCAAGATCGAGGCATTGGATGGCTCAAACTATGAGGAATGGAGCGGGCGGATGCGGAGTGCATTCAAGCGCTACAAGCTGCTGAAACTTGCGATGGGTGAAGAGAAGATGCCGGAGGAAGGAGATGCCCGCGATCGGTGGATTGAGAAGAGTGCGGTGCTGTACGACCTAATCCTCCAATCGGTCAACAACGATATGTTCCAACACATCAAGGATTTGGTGGAGTTGGATGATTCCGGACCAAAGGCGTGGAAGCTACTGCGCGACGTGATTCAGCCCAACACGCTGCCGATGGTGATTGTGTTGGAGAAGGAGCTGGCTGCCCTCTCCATGCGACCCGGCGATGATGTGAAGCCGGTCCTTGACAAGATCAAGGACACCTATGCGAGGATGGCAGCAGCGGGCAGCAATGTGTCGCAGATGCAGCAGTGTACCAAGATCATCTCGGTGCTCGACAACTCGTGGGACAACCTCATCCCCACCCTCAACACTCAGCAGGACCAATGGACACCAGAGTGGCTACGGCAGCAGATTCTGCAGGAGGACTTCCGCAGGTGCCACACGGGTGGTGGTGCTGCCAACAAAACTGCTGAGGGGTATGGAGCTGCAGGAGGCAGTAGAGGAAGAGGGGGAGGGAGAGGCCGAGGCCGTGAGAGAGGCTTTGGCAGAGGGAGAGGCCGAGGTGACTATAACGAGGGGCATGGGAGCTCTGGTGGCAAGGGGAGTACCCGAATGGAGGGAGCGTGCTTGTACTGCAAGAAGGCTGGACACCCGTGGTTCAAGTGTTTCAGCCGGCCTGAGGGATGGGCACCCCGAGGCATGAAGCCGCCAAGTGGTGAACGTGCACGAGGTGGCGCTGTGCAAGGTTCAGGTGCACAAGGTGATGGTGCACACGGTAAAGCCGACCCTGGGATGTTCCTCATGGTTGAGGATGTGAAAGGGAGTGAGGGTGATGTGGGCTCAGTTGGGAAGGTTGTGATGCACCCCCTCACTCACTGGGTGATAGATTCAGGTTGCACAAGTCACATGACCCCACGGGCAGATTTGCTTGACGAGGTAAAGCCCACCTGAAAGATTAAGTTTGTGGCTGCCGCTTCAGGTGCTTTGCTCCCTGTGATTGGTGTTGGGAATGCTAAGGTAATGGGAGCCAATGGGGGGCTTGTGGGGCTGGGGAATGTGCTGTAGCCAACTACGGGAGGAGAGGAGACTGCACCAATTGATGGGGCCCTGGATGCAGTCAAGAAGGTTCAGCAGACACAGCAGCCACATGGTGAGGTGCTTGCTGGTGTGGATGCGACAGCTGCATGGGCAAAGGCTTCATCTAGGAGTGGTGAGGCTGATTGGGAAACGTGGCACGAGAGGCTGTGTCATGTGAATTTTCCTATGCTGCAGAAGTTGGTGAAGGATGGGAGCTTGAAAGGGTTGGGGGTGAAAAGGGCAGTGAAGGAGATTGGGAGCTGCCCTACATGCCTTGAGACCAAGTTCACAAAGTTTCCCTTCAGCAGCGTTACGGGACCAGCCAAGGCCCCGCTCGCACTTGTGCACATGGATGTGGTGGGCCCTACGAGGGCCCCTTCTCTCTCGGGCAGCCGCTACTTCTTAACCATTGTGGATGACTACACACGTGAGGTGTGGGTGTACACTCTCAAGACTTAGGGGGAAGTGGCAGCGGCTGTTCTTAAGGAGTGGATGCCGAGAGCTCAAAGGGAGAGCGGACACAAGGTGAAGGTGATCTGCACTGACAACGGGGGAGAATTCATTGGCACTGATTTTGAGGCGGTGCTGAAGAAGAAGGGGATCCAGCATCAGCTCACGGTGCCCTACAACCCTCAGCAGAACGGGGTGGCTGAGCGGTTCAAGCGGACCCTGCAGGAAGGTGCTCGCACTCACCTTGGGCGTGCAGGGCTGCCTAATCCGTTTTGGGTGACTGCACTGTGGCAGGTCGCCCTTGTGAAGAACAGGGTGTTGGCGACTGTGGGGGACAAGCAGTGGGTCCCCTACACCAAGTGGTATGGGAGTGCACCAGCAGTCAACATGCTGAGAGCCTACGGCTGCATGGTGGTGTTTCATGTGCCTAAGGAGAAGAGGGGAAAGTTGGAGGCTAGTGGGAGATGGGGAGTACACTTGGGGCTTGCTAAGGATCATAAGGGCTGGTTGATATGGGACTTGACCAGCCAGCAGCTGACTGTGTCAAGGGATGTGAAGTTCCTTGAGTCCTTGTACTACAAGGAGTGGAAGCAGCAGCAGCAGAAGCTTCCTACTACACCGCTGATCATTGAGGCCGATGAGGTGCAGCGGCCTTCGAGGCAAGTGGAAGTCACTGTCTCAGATGAGGAGATCTCTGGGGTGACTGAGGATGGGGGAGAACCTGAGGTGGAGGAGCAGCAGCAGCAAGATGCTCCACCACGTACCCAATGTCCGCCAGACTGTCCTAGGAGGGATGTGCGCCCTCCTAACAGGCTGACCTATCCTAGTTTTGGAAAGCCAAAGGTGGTACGGGCTGGGAGTGTGGCTGAGCAGTGTGATGAGGATGAGATAGCACACTGCTACTGGGCAGCCGTCCCTAAGCCCAAGACGCTAGCTGAGACCTTGAGTGGGCCCGATGCTGAAAATTGGAAGCAGAGTGTGAAGGAGGAGTATGAATCTCTGCTGGAGAATGAAACGTGGGAGCTGTGTGAGCTGCCTCCTGGGAAGAAGGCCATTTCTTCCAAGCTGATCTTCAGGCACAAGTACGGACCTGATGGGGAGCTGACCCGCTACAAGTCAAGGCTTGTGGCTAAGGGGTTCCAGCAGACAAAGGGGAAGGACTTTGACGAGATCTTTGCTCCTGTGGGGAAAGGGAATACACTAAGGGTGATGTTGGGAATGGCTGCAAACCGTGGATGGAGGATCAAGCAGATGGACATCACAACTGCTTTTCTCAATGGGATCATCCTAGAGAAGCTGTACATGCTGCAGCCTGAGGGGTTGGATGATGGGAGCGGCAGGGTGTGCAGGCTCAAGAAGGCCATCTATGGCTTGAAGCAGGCTCCTCGCGCATGGTACCACAAGCTGGAGGAGACACTACTGGCTGGGGGTTTCAAGAAGAGCGAGTGTGATCACAGTTTGTTCCTGCTGCAAGAGAAGGAGCAGTTCCTCATGCTCCTGGTGTATGTGGATGACATCCTTCTCCTCTCTGAGTCATCTGCAATGATTGAGCATGTGGAGGAGATGCTGGAGATGCAGTTCAAGTGCTTGAAAATGGGAGATGTCAAGTATTACCTTGGGATGCATGTGGAGAGAGACCTTAACAAGGGAGTGTTGAGGTTGCACCAGAGGAAGTACTGTGAGGGGCTGGCTGAGAAGTATGGGCTGCAAGATGGAGGAAAATCAGCCACCCCACTACCTTCGGGTTTCACTGTGGAGCCTTGTGCTGATGAGGAGGTGGTGGGTGAGAGTGACAGGAAGCTGTTTCATTCCATGGTGGGGGCACTCAACTATGCGGCTAACCACACGCGGCCTGACATTGCCTTTGCTTCATCCAGGCTTGCCAGTGTGGTCTCACGCCCCAGTCATGAGCAGCTAGAAGCGGCCAAGAGGTTGGTCCGCTATGTGAGTGCTACAGCATCTGTGGGTTTGGAGTACAGTGCTGTGCGACAGAGGCTGCAGAGGGGTGCAGCTGATTTGAGCCACGGGGAGATGCTCTTGATTTACTACACCGATGCTAGCTTCAACTATGTAAAGGCGGATGGCACCAGCATTGGAGGCTATGTCTGCCTGTTTGGAGGTGGTGCAGTGAGCTGGCGTAGCAAGAAGCAGAATGAGGTGGGGCTGTCCTCGTGTGAGACAGAGTACATGGCTCTGCATCATGGGGCTAATGAGGTGGTGTGGCTGAGGCGTTTGTTGGAGGAGATCGGAGTGTGCCAGAAGGAGCCGACTGTGATTTTTGTGACAATGATTCAGCTGTGAAGCTTGCGAAGAATTCTTGTCTTCATGGCCTGACAAAGCACATCAGGCCAAAGTGGCATTGGACAAGGAGGCTCCTGGACAAGGAGGTGCAGTTGGAGATTGTGAAGACCCATCAGCAAGCGGCTGACATTCTCACCAAGCGCCTGGCTGAACCTGAGCACTGGAAGGGCATGAAACTTGCTGGGATGAGTGTGCATTGATTGTGCATGCATGAGCAATGGCATGTGGGATGATGGTAGGCAGCCAGAGGGGGAGTTTGTTATATGATGCTATCATTTGCATTCACGTCTGTCTACCTCCCATCATATGTTCGTGCGTTGCATGAGTTGTGTGTGCAAGAATCTGTGTTTGGCATGGTTTGGATTTTCTGAGTGTGTGTGAATACTATTTGGCTCGGGCAGATATCTGAAGTGACTCCTCTGCTTAAGAGCTTCCCGACGAACCGAGAATCGCCGCGATCGGAGCAAGAACAAGAAAGATATGATCGTTCGTAAGTTTTGATTGAGATGCGGCACGGACATGAGGAGTTTGAGTGCTTTGCCGCTGCTGTACCTCATCTCGTGTCCATGCTGCTTGCCCCTGAGGGAGACCCGGATGCACCAGACATCCCGACCCCGCGCTCTTACGCAGAGGCGATAGAGGGTCCTTACTCCTCTCAGTGGTAGGCAGCCATGGATGCCAAGATGGCATCCTGGAAGTCCACAGGCACCTACGTCGACGAGGTTCCCCCGCCTAGGGCGAACATCGTCAGTGGCATGTGGATTTTCAGGGTGAAGCAGCCGCCGGGTTCTCCGCCTGTCTTCAAGGCGCATTACGTTGCAAGAGGCTTCAATCAGCGACAGGGAGTTGACTTCTTCCAGACCTTCTCCCCTACCCCGAAGATGACCACTCTTCGGGTGCTGCTGCACGTCGCCGCTCAGCGTGACTACGAGCTACACTCGCTTGACTTCAGCACAACCTTCCTACAGGGCAGCCTGCACGAGGAGATCTGGCTGCGCCGCCCACCTGGCTTCACTGGGTCGTTTCCTGCTGGTACCCAGTGGAGCCTCTGGCGGCCAGTCTACGGTCTCCACCAGGCACCCCGTGAGTGGCACGACACACTGAGGACGACTCTTGCTGCTCTTGGTTTTGCTCCTTCCACTGTTGACCCGTCGCTGTTTCTACGCACCGACGCCACTCTGCCGCCGTTCTACGTTCTCGTGTACGTAGACGACTTGGTCTTTGCTACTGCTGACACTGAGGCACTCGCCCACGTGAAGTTGAAGCTGCAGAAGAGACACAAGTGCACAGACCTGGGTGAACTGACAAGCTATCTTGGCTTGCGGATCACCCGGGACAGAGCACAGCGCACCATTACCTTGACTCCGTCACACATGGTGCAGCAGGTCCTTCAGCGCTTCGACTTCACGTACTCCTCGCCACAGTCCACTCCTCTGCCTACCGGTCACTCGCTCTCAGCTCCACCTTCGGACGAGTCCATAGAGCCGAGTGGCCCGTATCCAGAGCTTGTGGGCTGCCTCATGTACCTGATGACTTGCACACGACCTGACCTCGCGTACCCTCTCAGCCTTCTGGCTCGCTACGTGGCTCCCGGCATGCACCGAAACGTGCACTGGGATGCTGCGAAAAGGGTGTTGCACTACTTGTGCAGTACGTCGGGCATGGGGCTCGTGCTTGGAGGACGGGCTCGAGTTCTCCTTACTGGTCAAGCTGACGCTTCCTGGGTTGACGACTTGGCTACGCAGCGGTCGTCACAGGGTTACACCTTCAGCCTTGGCTCCGGTTCTGTCTCTTGGCGGTCTACCCGCTCGTCTTCTGTTCTCAGCTCCAGTTGTGAGGCTGAGATCTACGCTGGGGCCATGGCTGCACAGGAGTTACGCTGGCTCACCTACCTGCTGACCGACTTGGGAGAGGCGCCCCGTTCTCCTCCAGTTCTATACGTCGACAACAAGGCAATGCTTGCCTTGTGTCAGGAGCACAGACTGGAGCAAAGAACGAAGCACATTGCTCTGCGCTACTTCCTTGCTCGAGAGTTGCAGCAACGTGGTCAGCTCGTTTTGCTTACGTGGCCACTCGAGCCAACACTGCTGATATCTTTACCAAGGCACTTCAGCCTTGTGATCATCAGCGTTTTTGTACTATGCTAGGTCTTGTGCCTACTTGGCCTCACTTGCTCACTTCTTGACTCTGCTTGTACTGTGATCTCTATACATATACCTGCATGCTTACACTTGCTAGGTTGTGATCACTGTATTGCTTGTTCTCCTTTATATAACTCTGCATGTGAACTGGCCTTGTGGCCATTTGCTTGTGCTCAGAATGTGTGGTGACTTTGTGATCCACCCTGAGCTTGCTTTGCCTTTCTTGACCGGTCTTGTGACCTCTTGTTCTCCCCCACTTTGCCTATGGGGGTGTGTCAAACATATATGCTATAGTATGTTTAGGCTGTAGTGGGGTAGTTCATATAGGGTACAACACTTTTAGGTTTCCTACTTGTACCGACCTGCTTGCTAGTTCAGTCATTCATTCGTTCACTATTCTGACAAAGCGTCGTCAAGGCGGGAGAAGCAGCGGTGCTGAGTGTGGAGCCGCCCGCAAGTCTGACCAGCACGGTCACCCGTGCGAATGACATACGGGCAACTACCCCCAGACGCCCCACGCAGAAACCACTCACGAAGCTGCTGGGGAGACGGGGTCTCGCTCCGACGCTGCTGCTGCTGACGCTGGCCACCCCCAGAACCGACACGCCGAGTGCCAGTCCCACCGCTACCAGTCCCATCGCCTCCACTGCCGCCACTCCCACCGCTGCCTCCACCACCGCCACCAAAGCTCCCACTCCCGCCAACAGTCTCACCGCCGCCACCACCTCCACTGCTGCCCCCACCACCACTCCCGCTGCCACCTCCACCACCGCCGCTGCCACCTCCACCACCCCGGCCACCCTTGCCCTTGCTGCTGCGGTGCTTCGCACTAGTAGAAGCAGCCCCGACGTCCTCAAGAAAAGAGACGTCTGCAGCGGCAGCAGGGGCGTAGGAGGGGGCAAGGGGGGAGGGGGAACACCCCTCAAAGAAGGGCGAGCGCGGAGTGCCACGAGCAGCACCTACAGCAACTGCACTAGTCGCAGCTGCGAGGAGATGCTGCTCAAGGAGGTCAACAGTGAGGGAGGTGGGGTCAAGAGAGAGGAAGTGGTCCCTGACAGAGCGAAGAGAGTCAGGGAGGCAGGTGACTATAAAGTAGAGGGTGATGTACATCGGGGGCGGGTTCCTGTCAAGGAACTCAGCAGGAACGGCAGCGCTGTAGCGAGCGTCACTAGCGCGAAGGTGGGAAACCAGGTCCTCGACTGTGGTAAAGGCGGACAGCTCGGGGAACAGGTAGGGCAGAAGGAGGCGGCCTAGAGCAGCAGTGGCAGGGGAGGAGTAGCGAGCGACTACAGCGTTGTACAATGCCTGCGCTGTCCTGTGCTGTCCGAAGTGAGCGCATTCAGCTAATGGCAGGTGGTTGCGAATGGCTAAGCGGGCAGTAGCGTCATGAGTAAGCCACTGTGAGCGAGTCGAACTGTCAGCTGTGGCGGGAGGGGCAGTAGCAGCGCCTGACGCTAGGTCAAACAGCGAGACACCGTCCTTAGAATCGCTCAGTAGGTACAGCTGCAGGTCGTCTAGCCACGTGTCAAACTGAACCGGTCTGCCCTCATGATCAAATGCTAGAACCCGAAGCAAAGCCATAGCTGTGTAGCACGCAGGTGAGAAGTAGTAACTGTAGCAGTAGCAGTAGCAGCTGTAGCAGGAGCATCAGTGACAGGGGCCGGGCGTGGGCAAGGTAAGGGGCCGGGCGCGGGCTAGGGACGAGGCCGGGCGCTGGGCTAGGGACGGGGCCGGGCGCGGGCTAGGTACGGGGCCGGGCGCTGGGCTAGGGACGGGGCCGGGCGCGGGCTATGGTATCGGGGCCGGGCGCGGGCTAGGTACGGGGCCGGGCGCGGGCTAGGGACGGGGCCGGGCGCAGGCTAGGTACGGGGCCGGGCGCTGGGCTAGGGACCGGGCTGGGCGCGGGCCAGGTACGGGGCCGGGCGCGGGCTAGGTACGGGGCCGGGCGCGGGCTAGGGACGGGGCCGGGCACAGGCTAGGTACGGGGCCGAGCGCGGGCGAGGGACGGGGCCGGGCGCTGGCGAGGGACGGGGCCGAGCGCTGGGCTAGGGACCGGGCCGGGCGCGGGCTAGGGACGGGGCCGGGCACGGTTAGGTACGGGGCCGGGCGCGGGCTAGGTACGGGGCAGGGCGTGGGCTAGGGACGGGGCCGGGCGATGGGCTAGGGACCGGGCCGGGCGCTGGCTAGGTATGGGGCCGGGCGCGGGCTAGGTACGGGGCCGGGCGTGGGCTAGGGACGGGGCCGGGCGCAGGCTAGGTACAGGGCCGGGCGCGGGCGAGGGACGGGGCCGGGCGCGGCGAGGGACGGGGCCGGGCGTTGGGCTAGGGACCGGGCCGGGCGCGGGCTAGGTACGGGGCCGGGCGCGGTTAGGTACGGGGCCGGGCGCGGGCTAGGTACGGGGCCGGGCGCGGGGCGAGGGGCCGACGAGGCCGGGCGCGGGCTAGGAACGGGGCCGGGCGCGGGGCTAGGGGTCGACGGGTCGCGGGCTAGGGGTCGACGGGCCGCGTAGGCTAGGAGCGACGGGCCTAGGAGGGGTACTAGCATCGTAGCAGGTGGTGGGCCCAAGGAACCTGCTCTGATTCCATGTCAAAATAACAAACGAGGATGAATGAACTAGCAATCAGTTGGGTACAAGTACTAACCCTAATTGGGTTGTACCCCTTATGGGCTACCCCACTACAGCCTACACAAATGTATAAGCTATAATGTTCTAACATAGTCACCTCGGCCTCTCCCTCTGCCAAAGCCTCTCCCACGGCCTCGGCCTCTCCCTCCCCCTCTTCCTCTGCTGCCTCCTGCAGCTCCATACCCCTCAGCAGTTTTGTTGGCAGCAGCACCACCCGTGTGACGCCTGCGGAAGTCCTCCTGCAGAATCTGCTGCCATAGCCACTCAGGTGTCCACTGGTCCTGCTGAGTATTGAGGGTGGGGATTAGGTTGTCCCACGAGTTGTCGAGCACCGAGATGATCTTGGTGCACTGCTGCATCTGCGACACATTGCTGCCCGCCGCTGCCATCCTCGCATAGGTGTCCTTGATCTTCTCAAGGACCGGCTTCACATCATCGCCCGGTCGCATGGAGAGGGCAGCCAGCTCCTTCTCCAACACAATCACCATCGGCAGCGTGTTGGGCTGAATCACGTCGCGCAGTAGCTTCCACGCCTTTGGTCCGGAATCATCCAACTCCACCAAATCCTTGATGTGTTGGAACATATCGTTGTTGACCGATTGAAGGATTAGGTCGTACAGCACCGCACTCTTCTCAATCCACCAATCGCTGGCATCTCCTTCCTCCGGCATCTTCTCTTCACCCATCGCAAGTTTCAGCAGCTTGTAGCGCTTGAATGCACTCCGCATCCGCCTGCTCCATTCCTCATAGTTTGAGCCATCCAATGCCTCGATCTTGGATGGTGGCGGCTCATTTCTCTTCTCAGCTGCATCTCCAATCCCTTGACTCATTTCCTCTGCTCCCAAACACAGGTTCTAGCTCCCCCTTTGCTGTCCACACCGAACTCCCACTCAATTTTCACAAGTGTCGGCGCCAACAAAAATTTCGGCAGAGTTTCCCCTTAGCGGAAGTCACATGCAACCTCCAGAACTCCACTTAGGCACGCCCACAGGCCATGGTGGGTCTAGGAGGGTCTTCAAAATTCAGTAGACTCTTCACAAAGTCCTTAATCAGCTCTGATACCACTTGTTAGAGACTAAGGACGGAGTCTTTGAAGATTAAGGGCCGAGATATCTCAAAATCGTCAACTACAATTCTGGACAGAATTGTCGACTTCACAAGAAACGTCGTCGACGGAAGGTCCACAGTTAGAATTCTTTCAAACTCGAGTATATTGTAGCCCTTGACCGTGGCTATCTTTCCCAATTTGAATAATATCAAATTATGGATTATAGCTTGAGTTATGAATTTCGGCGCACTAGGGGGTATGTTGCCATAGAAACTTAACTCAATCATAAAGTTGTCTCACAAGTTCACACAAGAAAGTTGGAGTAGCAAGAACCAGGTAGAAGGGGATGAAGAGGACGAGAGGGAAGGTCCCAAGAGAGTCCCCAACCAAGGAAACCCCATACCACACAATTCTCCCCTCTATGGGCACCCCAACTTTGACATTTGTCACTTTCCCAACTTATGCCATCCACCTCACCCAACTTGGCCACACTTGCCAACCTGGTTTGGCTTCTCCCAACCACTTGGCATCATCTACAGTGATGTTGACGAATTTTCCAACCCCCAAAAGTCTCTACCCCATATTGAGTCAACCCGCAAATTCCCATAGTCGCTGCATCACAATAGAAAAACTTCGAACAATCATATATTTCTTGTTCTTGCTTCGATCGCGATGATTCTTGGTTCCTCGGAAAGCTCTTGAGCAGAGAAGTCACTTCAGATATCTGCCCAAGCCAAATAACATTCACACATACACACACACACAAACATACACACACACACACACACACACACACTCAGAAAATCCAAACCACACCAAACACAGATTCTTGCACACACACCACGCATGCAACGCACGAACATATGATGGGAGGCAGACAGATGTGAATGCAAATGATAGCATCACATAACAGGGTCAAGGGAGAGGAAGTGGTCCCTGACAGAGCGCAGAGAGTCAGGGAGGCGGGTGACTATAAAGTAGAGAGTGATGTACATTGGGGGCTGGTTCCTGTCAAGGAACTGTGCTGGGAGGGCAGCGCGGTAGCGAGCGTCGCTAGTGCGAAGGTGGGAAACCAGGTCCTTGACTGTGGCAAAGGCGGACAGCTCGGGGAACAGGTAGGGCAGTAGAAGGCGACCTAGAGCTGCAGTGGTAGGCGAGGAGTAGCGAGAGACGACAGCATCGTACAGTGCCTGTGCTGTCCTGTGCTATCGGAAGTGAGCGCATTCCGCTAACGGCAGGTGGTTGCGAATGGCTAAGCGGGCAGCAGCATCGCGAGTAAGCCACTGTGAGCGAGTCGCACTGTCAGCTATGGCGGGAGGGGCGGGAGCAGTGCCAGACACGAGGTCAAACAAAGAAACACTGTCCCGAGATTCGCTCAGTAGGTACAGCTGTAGGTCGTCAAGCCACGTGTCAAACTGGATCGGACGACCCTCATAATCGAACGCGAGAACGCGGAGAGAAGCCATAGCGGCGCAGCACGTAGGGCGGGCAGATGCCTAGCAGCGCGGGGAACAGGGCAGGCAGCCGGCTGCAAAAGGGGTGGCTCGAGGGCCTAGGGGCGACTGCGGGGCGACGTGTCAAGTCCAGGAGCAACAGGCCGCGGGGCCAAGGGGCGACGGGTCGGAGGCCTAGGGGCGACGGGCCGTGGGGCCGAGAGCGAGGGGGGCCGTGGGGTCAGGGGCGACGGGCCTAGGTGACGAGCCGGGGCGCGCGGGCAAGGGGCTACGGGCTGGGGCGCGCTGGCTAGGGGCGACAGGCCGCGGGGCCTAGGAGAAACGGGCCGGGGGGGGCCTAGGGGCGACGAGCCGGGGGGCCTAGAGGGCAACGGGCCCGGGGGCCTAAGGGCAACGGGCCCGGGGGCCTAAGGGCGACTGGCCGCGGGGCCGAGAGAGAGGGGCCGGGGCGCGCGGGGGAGGGGCGACAGGCCGGGGTGCGCGATGGCTAGGGGCAACGGGCCGGGCGCGTAGGCTAGGGGCGACGGGCCGGGCCGCGGGGCCAGGAGAGATGGGCCGGGCGCGATGGCTAGGGGCGACGGGCCGGGCGCGTAGGCTAGGGGCGACGGGCTGGGCTCACGTAGGCTAGGGGCGACAGGCCGGGCGCGCGATGGCTAGGGGCGACGGGCCGGGCGCGTAGACTAGGGGCAACGGGCCGGGCTGCGGGGCCAGGAGAGACGGGCCGGGTGCGCGTAGGCTAGGGCCGGGCGACGGGCCGGGCGCGCGTAGGCTAGGGGCGACGGGCCGGGCGCGTAGGCTAGGGGCGACGGGCCGAGCTAGGGGCGACGGGCCGGGCTAGGGGCGCGCTGGCTGGGGCCTACGGGCCGAGCTAGAGGCAACGGGCCTAGGGGCGACGGGCCAAGGGGCGACACAAGGGTCGCTAAGGGCAGTGCAGTGGTGGGCCCAAAAAAAACGGTTCTAGCGGAGGACCTGCCCTGAAACCATGTCAGAATAATGAACGAGAATGAATGCATTGAACAAAAAGTTGGTACAAGTACTAAACCTAATTGGGTTGTACCCTTTATGTGCTACCCCACTATAGCCTACACAAATGTAAGCACTATAACATTCTGACATCCTTATGTGGGATTGAGCCACTGTCAGCCCCCGGATATACCCTCCCCTGGGGTTATAAAAAAACACGTCTTTTTAGGGGGTGTGCTTATAATCGGGGATTTATATAAGCGCCGGCGTGAACATAATGGCAAAAATGAAATAAACGTTTTCAATATACGAGTGAAGCATTCTCAAAGGCGGATCTAATCCAATCAAGAACCGTCGAAAGCGTGCATGAAAACCGCTTCGATTGGCCAACAAGGCTTGAAATCATGCCTTCCACGCTTTGTTGGCCAGGCCAAGTTCACCGAACCTGAACCTGGCCCATGCCAGCGCACACACAGTTCGAATCACGACAGCCCAATCAGTGTTGCATGCAGTCCAGGGCACGTCATGGTACAGCCACGACGTGCCAATTCTGAGCAAGATTCCCCACCACCGAGGCTGAGAGCTGACCAGCTCAGCTCCTCTGCGGGGAATCTTGACTGTGGACCCCCCTTCCCTGTAGAGGAACCCGCGCCGCGAAGTTGGAGGGGTCTTGGGCGAGGGTTTCATACGCCCTCATTCTCGTATATGAATTCAGCTTTTCATTTTCGTTTGGCCTGCCTTGGCCATGGCGGGCCTTCCTGGCACACACTTCTTGTGCGCCTACCCGCTGCTATACCCGTGACCACTCTGTTTGGCAGGGTCGCCCAGCGCCCGTGCCTCCAACACCACCAGCCCCACCCGCTCCTCCAACGCCTCCTGTTCCTCCCGCTCCTCCAACTCCTCCAGCTTTGCGTAACGTCTTCCTCAGCTGTCAGCCGCTTCTGTAGCTTCTTCCTCGTGGCTACTCGGCGCTCGACGCCTACGTGTCCGAGCCCGAGCGTAGTGGCAGCGATGAATCCGCCGCCGCTCTGTCGCCATGCTAGGGTACTGCGGAGGATTTCCCATGGGACGAATCCGCGACTAGTGCCGACGACGATGTGGAGTACTGTCTTAGAATCTTAGGGAAGAGTTGGTATACTAGTAAGATGGAGGGGAACAAGTAGAGTGTCGAGAGATATGTGAACCCAGCATGTAACTCACTAAAGCCTAAATATCAAATAAATATAATTTGACACACCCCCATAGGCTAAGTGAGGGGCATCAAATCAAGCAAGGCAAAAAAATGGTCACAATACCAGTCAAGAGAATCAACAACGCAAACCTCAGGGTCGATCACAAAGTTACCACACAGTCTGAGCACAAGAGGCTACAAGTCCAGTTCAAGAGTTCTCAGATATATAAACATACAAAGACAAGTAGAGCAAGTAACAAGAAGCAAGGCTACAGCAACCGAGGGCCTGCCTCAACAAGGCATAGCTGCAGACAGAACATGTGGTGATCACCAGCGGAAGGGCCTTGGTGAAGATGTCTGCAGTGTTGGCCGTTGAGGCCACAAAGTCCAAGCGTGCCTAGCTGCATCGCTGCAACTCTCGCAGTAGAAAGTACCTCATGTCAAAGTGCTTCACTTTGCCCTCCAGTCGAGGCTCTTGACACAGGAGAATCATGGCCTTGTTGTCAGCGACCAAGGTCGGTGCAGAGCTCGACCGCTCACCAAAGTCGGTGAGCAAGAAGGTCAGCCTGCGTAGCTCCTGCGCAGCCACGGCACCGGTGTAGATCTTGGCCTCAGCGCTAGACTTCGCCACAGACCACGACCAATTAGACCTCTACGACGCAACACGAGAGCCCAAGCTGAAGAAGTTCCCCTGAGTAAACCTTGAGGTTTCCGCGTCGTCGGTGTAGGAAGAGTCGTAGTGACTGGTCAGCACAACTGGCTATGTCCCTCCAAACACAAGCCCCATGCCAGATGTAATCGCCAGGTACTTCACCACCCTCATAGCTGCCGCCCAGTGAACAGGACGGTGTCTCTTAGACGCAACAAAGTGAGCCAGGATGCTGAGAGGAAAAGCAGGTCCGGACGAGTACAGGTGATCACGTACATGAGGCAACCCACTAGCTCTACGTAGGAACCGCTAGACTCAAAGGGCTCGTCAGCAACAGGAGCGGTGAGCCTGTGGTCTATGGTAATGAACTGAAGACCGAACCGCTGAAGGACCTGCTGCACCATGCATGACTGAGAGAGTGTGATGGTGCGAGCAGCTCTATCCTTGGTGATCTGCAAGCCAAGGTAGTGGCGCAGTTCACCAAGGTCAGTGCAAGTGTGCCTCTTCAACAGTTCGGACTTCACCTCAGCTAGAGAAACCATGTCTGATGTAGCGAACCAAGTCATTGGCGTAGACGAGGATGAAGAAATGTGTGGGCCCAGAACGAACGAACAGTGACGGGTCGGCGGTAGAAGGTCTGAAACCAAGTTCGGCAAGTGTGGAGCGAAGAGTGTCGTGCCACTCACGAGGTGCCTAGCGGATACCGTAGAGTGGTCAGTCTCCGGCTCTATTAGGTCCTAGATGGGAAATTTCTAGTGAAGCCAGGAGGACGTTGCAGCCAGATCTCCTCATGTAGGCGGCCCTGGAGAAAGGCAGTGGAGAAGTCCAGTAAGTTCAGCTCGTAGTCTTGCTATAGTTCAACGTGAAGCAACACCCGAAGAGTAGTCATCTTCGGGGTCGGGGCGAAGGTCCGGAAGAATTCAACCTCCTCACGCTGACTGAAGCCCCTAGCTACGTAGCGCGCCTCGAAGACAACCATCTGATTGTGCAAAATTGCGCCTGATTACATCAGATCGGTGTGGCAAGAGCGCAACTCGGAATTTTTACCGAGCCGCGCGATCACACAAACAATTTCGACGAGTTGCGAAGGCAGCATGGACGATCTTTCCTGGCATGAATAAAGTCCCTTCCGATGGTGAGTTGGCGAGACACTGCGAAATAGCCTCGGAATTGAATTACAGAGTAGCACAATCCAGTCGCAGATCTCAAGCCTAAAAGGCTTGAGAAAGTTCCTGCGGAGATTCACTCTACAACGGTCGGGAGCTAGACTACGATGGGGTTGGCATGAGGTCTAGGAGTGATCGTAGCTTTCTTTAGTGTTCCTTAGCACTTGCACATTCACAGGAAGAATTGGCAAGAGTTTCACTAGGGAAAGTTGCATTACATAATAATTGAACAAGCAATGGCAAGTATGACTACATCAGAGCCTAGCGACCTAGCAGCCTGGCTGGTCGACCGCCAGCACAACGTGGTCGACCGCCTGCCAGCATTACGTAGAGGAAGCGTGCCAGTGCTGCAAAAAGGCGGCCTGCCAATAGAGCAGGTCGATGGCGTGCCACCACTGCAGCAAAGCGGCTGTCCAGCGTTGCACGCGTAGATGACAGCAGCGCGCACGCTCGCAAATGCTTGCAGACGATTGGCCCGACATGCAGCGTCACGCATCTATCGGCTGTTGTCTGCGCCTGATCAGCCACAACTCGAAGTCACCTTCACCATCGCGACCTTGACGCCGTTCGTGTGCCTCCGCAGAACCTCGTCGAGGTAACTTGGTCGACCGGGTCAACCACCTGGTGCCCTGGTCGACGGCCCCCCGTCGACCACAACTTCCGTCGAAAACCGCCCTGGTCGACGGACCCCTTCGTCGACCAACACGGTCTACTGCTGCTGTCGAGCTTCCATCTTTGATGACTCCTCGTAAGACCCGCACAGGTTGACGATCACCCTCGTCAACCACGCCCAAGGCAGGTCGACAATCACCCTCGTCGACCACACCCAAGGCAGGTCGACGAACCCCTTCATCGACCACGCCAGTAGAGCTCTGCTGCCGGCATCCGTCGTCGGCAGCTTCACAACGGTCTTCTACAGGTCGACCAACTCTGCCGACCTGCACGCGTCAAACTCTGCAGATGGTCGGCCGCACCTCCCACGCACCTGACCACAATGTCGGCTTCGTCCAAGCAAGGGCGGGGCAACGCTGTATTCCCATCAACACTCCCCTGCCGCACTCACGCTTGGGCCCCCAACCCGCACGGCAAAACTACATGAAGAAAACTTGTCGTCGGCATACACCCAACGCACAGCACGCCGTCACCGCACCAGCCATGTAGAAGGGCATGGCACCTACTTCTGCATGTCGTCGTCACGATCGGCGACTTCGGCCAGGCGCACTTGACCGATTGCGACGGAGCACCGGTTGAAAGCCGGAAAGTGCAGCGCCTTCGTAAGGAAGTCGGCCGGCTGCTCGGTGGTTGGGATGTACCACAATGCGAAGTTCCCGCGTTTCACCATCTGCTGCAGCCAGGCGTAGCGTCGCTCCATGTGCTTGAGGTTGCTTTTCAGCCCCAAGCCCTCAACGACCGTGATAGCATACGTGTTGTCCACCCGGAGGACAATCGGCACCCTAGCATCGAGCAGCTTGAACTCCGCAAGAAGGAAGCGAATGCGGCGTCCCTCCAGGCCAGCCTCGGTTGCCGCTACATACTCCGACTCGGTCGACGACAAATTCACGCACTTGATGCGCTGGCTCGACCAGGAGACGGCGGCCCCCGAAGACGAACACGTAGCCGCCCGTGCTCATCCTGTTCCGCCTGTCGTCGGCGTCTTTGTAGCCGACCAGACTCAGCGACTCTGGTCCACCGCCAAACTCAAGGGCGGTGTCACGGGTGTCTGCGAGGTAGGCGAGGCAGTGGTCGACCTCACGCTAGTGCTGGTCACTTCTCACCATCAGGCCTCTCCCCAGCTTGCTGCGCGCGAGATCGATGTCCGGCCTCGTCGTCGTCGGCGCGAACTGCAGCGAGCCGACCTTCCGCCGGTACTCCTCCTCCTCGCGCTCCTCAGCATCCTCGTCGTCGAACGTCAGCTCGACATAAGCGTCGACGGAGGCGTCTTCGGGATTAGTCTGGTCTGCTCCTCGTTGATGAAGCACTTGCGCAGCTTGTCGACGTACGACTGCCGGTGCAACCACATCTTCCTCACTGGTCGGTCGCGTACAATTTCCAGCCCAAGATACCTCTCGACAGGGCTGATCTCGCGCAGCTCGGAGGCGGCCTCCAGCAGCTCCTTTAGCATCGCAGTGCTGCTGCTGGTGGCGAGCAGGTCGTCGACGTAGACCTTGAAGTACAGCGCATCATCGACGTGGCTCCAGTCGGCGCCACTCAGCACGTTATCAAGCGCCTTGTACCACAACAGCGGCGCTTGCTTCAGCCCGTACAGACTCTTCAACAGCTTGCACACCTGGCCGGTCCCGTCGTCATAGTAGTCTAGCTGGTACATGTACATCACCCTGTCGAGCTTGCTCTGCAGGAAGGCGTTCTTCATATCGAGCTGCATCAGGTTCAGGTCTAGGACGGCGACGATGCTGCAGAAGATCCTCAGCATGACGTAGCTGCTGACCGGAGCTTACGTCTCGTCGTAGTCGGCGCCGTACATCTGCATGAAGCCCTTCACTACCAAGCGCGCCTTCTCACGAGCGATCGTGTTTTCGATGTGGTACTTCGTCATCAGCACCTAGCGGTTCTTCATGATGTTCACATTGCGCGGGCGTTCGACTAGCTCCCACGTGCCCATGCCAATGAGGCTGCGGATCTCCTCGTCCATGGCGGCCTTCACCACCTTGCCCTTCCAGCTCGCCAACGCCTCAATCACCGTGATCGTCGCGATGTCCCAGCGGTGATCGGGGTCGGCGTGCACGTCGGAGTCGAGCTCGGGCAGGTCGACATCAGCCTCAGTGTCGTCGAGCAACGTGGTGAAGGCGGTTGGTGGCAGACATGCGTGAAATATCAGCCGCTCCGGCGGCTTCCGACTTCGGCCTGAGCGTCGCAGTTCCGGCTTCTCGACCGGAACCTCCACCACTTCACTGTCGGTAGACTCTTCCCCTGCCGACAACTCCCCTTCATCGTCGACATCCTCGTCGTCAACGAGCTGCTTCGCTAGTGTTGACCCTTCGACCGGCTACTCCCCTCTTGTCAGCCCGCTTGTCGACTGCAGTTTCGTCGACAACTCCCCTGTTGACTTCCTCGTTTGCTACTCCCCTGTCGGCGGCACTTCTGCCACCTCCTTCTGCACCTTCTCCCCTGTCTGTTGCTCTCTTGTCGTCGACAGCTGCACATTCACGTTGACAGGCTTGTCCGCACGTCGACCGCCGGCGATGCCACTGGCCGGCGCCACAGGCATCGCCTCAAGGCTCCCCTCATTGCTGGTGGTCGACACAAGCAGGTCGGCGATGCGGGGTGGAGCAGCGGGTGTAGGAGGAGGAGGAGAGGATGGGACTTCCTCGACGTCCTCATCAGCAGGCTCGTCGACCTTGGCAATCGGCGGGAACATCGCCGTCGAGGTGTCCGTCGGCAGGTGTGCCTGCATCCGCCTTGACACAGGACATACTTCACCTTCCACACCTCCAGCGATAGCGTCTCGTAGAAGATGACCTCGACCGACGTGGTCACCTTGTTGTCGGTCAAGTCGAGCACCTTCCAGCCCTTGCTCTCCGGCGACACCCCCAGGTGAAGTCCCCAGCAAGCCTTGGGTGCCAGCTTCCTACCGCGCCGCTGCTCGGGGACCATGAACTACACCATACAGTCCCACATCTGCAACAGTGTGAGATCAGGCTTCTTGCCGCTCAGTAGCTGGTACGGTGTCGTCCCCGGCGGCGTCGTCGACCGCTCCAAGCAGTTGCGCACCCAGACAGCCTGCCGTAGAGCAAGTTGCCACTAGTGGTGCTGCACTCCCATGTGCAGAAGAATCGTCCGCACCGACTCGACCATCGTCCGCATCTCGCGTTCTGCCATGTTGTTTTGATACGGAGTGTAAGGGCACGTCAAGTCGTGGACGATGCCCTTCCCGTCGACGAAGTTGGTGAACTCCTGCCCGCGAAACTCTCCTCCACGGTCAGAGCGGAGCATCAGCACTGTCTTCTTTGTCTTCTTAGCGACCGGTTTCACCCACTCGAACCGAGTGTGGCGGTCTTTCAGCAGGAGGAAATACAGGCTGCCATCCTTGGCAACAACCTGGAATGGCCCGCACAAGTCAATGTGCACGATAGCCAGCGCCTCCTCCGCGTCCGAGCCCTTATCGGGGAAGGTGTGCCGCGCTAGCTTCCCTCTGACGCACGAGACACACGGCAGGTCAGGTCCGGTCGACGGCTGGATCTCGAGGCCGGCAGCAACCTCGTGCTTTGCCGAGCTCTTGATCATGGCGACGCCGACGTGCGCGAGCCTCGCGTGCCACCTGTCCGAGGTCGACTTCGTCGCTGATGTGATCGTCCGCAAAGCCACCACCTCGGTCGACGGCGACCGCGTTGAGCATGGGCAAAGGTCGGTGCAGAGAACGTGGCTAGTGTACCGTGCCTGACTAAGGATCTCCCCTGCATTTGACACAAGCTGCATTTTGTCGCCGTCATCCTGCAACTTCACGCCGCTCTCCTGCAGCTGACCAGCTGACAGCAGGTTCACCTGCACGCCCGGTACGTAGAGCAAGTCAGGTATGAGGACCTGCTTCCCGCCCTCCCCTTGTAGAATGAGAGTGCCGCGACCCTCGTCGGTCTGCAGAGCCCCGTTGAAGCCGTGCACATGCTTCACGTCGCCGCTCGGCGCCATGTCGACGAAGACCTCCTTCGTCCCCATCGGGTGGTGTAAGCAGCCACTGTCGAGCAGCACCACCATCGGATTTGCTTGCACGGCGGCCGCGACCGTCTTGAAGTCCTCGCCGGCCTCCGGCGCCAGCGAGACTGTCGGCTCCACCACGCCGACCATCGAGCACGACGCCTCCCCATCGCCTCGGCCCTTGCCGTTGGAGGTGTCGACATCGTTCGTCGATGGCGTCTTCTTCAACGTATGCTTCTCCTTGCGCGGCTTCTCATCTCGTCGTGGACGACGACTGCCCATGGCCTCCCTTGGTGTCGGCCTCGTCGCTGTCGTCGCGGTTGGGACATTCGAAGGAGAGGTGGTCGGGGTCGCCGCAGATCCAGCATTCTCGCCGTCGACCACCACCTCCATGATCATTGTCCCGCGTCGACTTCGTCTGGTCGACGTCCTTCGTCGACCTCCCACCTCTGCTACCACCTCTGCCATGCTTCCTACGCTGCCCCTGCTGTCGACTCAACTTTGTCAAGGCATCGTAGCTCGCCTGCGGATGGAGCTCCGTGGGACACTTGGCCTCCTGCATCGCTTCATCTCTAATGATGTAGCTGGTGAGGGTGTCCTCGTCGAGCGAGTCACGCGTGACGGGCACCACCATCATCCGGCGCATGAGGTTATAGCTGCTTGGGAGACCCTTGACAATGTGTGTGATGTATGACGCCGTCGAGTAGTCAACGCCTATTATGCGCATCTCGGCGAGGATCCATCGAGCACGGTTGCAGTAGTCTGTTGCTGACTCCAGCTCGCCCATTCGGAGGTGAGTCATCTGCTCCTCCAGCTGACCGATGTACATATCACCCGTCGCCTGGTACGTCGACAGGATGAACCGCCATGCCTGGTGGTCGTCGTCCAGTCGAGATCAATACAGCTTCATCGCAATCTGCACCACTAGTGAGCAACACCTCAAGATGACCAGGAAGGTAAGCAGGTGAGCCGCATGGAACTCCGCCCGCAGCTCGACGATCACGTCCACGTCCGGTGTCGTCACGTCGCCGTTGGCGAAACCCTTCAGTCCGGCGATCTCCAGCTGGGGCTCGATGGACTCCCTCCACGTGATGAGGTCTCGACGACCTTGCAGCGGAAAGGGCACGGCGATCTTGTCCGGCGAGAACTTAAAGGCAATCCCGCCCGCCGCCACGTGCGTTGTCTACGTGGCCCTCCCACTGCTTCGCTGGGGTGAGCGACATCGCATGCCGACGTCAACACGCGAGCTGCCAACGACCGCCGTCGACCGTTGCACTCGCACTAGGCTCCCGTCGACGCCACCGTTGACTTTGATCACACCTCTCTTCTTTGTGCCCTCGCTGCCGCCGACTTGTGCACCACCGTCGACCTCCTCGTGGACGCTGACATAGTTTTGCACAGGTTGAGGAGATGCAGGTCGGGAGGCGTGTTGTGTCGCCCACTTTACACGGATCCCCAGGAGTACAAGCTCCAAGGGGAGCACCATCCCGAACTCTCCATCTCCATGGTGTCTCGTCTCATCAGCCAAACGTGCCTCCAATATGTCCTCTACCGCACCGGCCGCTGCCAGGGTAGGCGTCATGGTATGCACAGGCTGCCAGCCTACGAACGACTTAGTAGGTGCAAAAGTCGGCTCCTATCTGAAGGTCGCGTGTTCAATACACGCTCACCGCACCATGCGGAGATTAACTCTACAACGGTCGGGAGCTAGACTACGATGGGGTTGGCACGAGCTCTAGGAGTGATCGTAGATTTCCTTAGTGTTCCTTAGCACTTGCACATTCACAGGAAGAATTGGCAAGAGTTTCACTAGGGAAAGTTGCATTACATAATGATTGAACATGCATTGGTAAGAATGATTACATCAGAGCCTAGCAACCTAGCAGCCTGGCTGGTCGACCGCCAGCACAGCGTGGTCGACCGCCTGCCAGCATTGTGTAGAGGAACTGCGCCAGCGCTGCAAAAAGGCGGCGTGCCAACAGAGCAGGTCGACGGCGTGCCACCGCTGCAGCAAAGCGGCTGTCCAGCGTTGCACTCGTAGATGACAGCAGCGCGCACGCTCGCAGGTGCTCGCAGACGATTGGCCCGACATGCAGCGTCACGCATTTGTCGGCTGTTGTCTGCGCTTGACGAGCCACATTGACTTTGGGATACCAACCCAAAGTCACATTTGTCATCGCGACCTCGACGACGTTCGTGTGCCTCCGCAGAACCTCGGCGAGGTAACTTGGTCAACCGGGTCAACCACCCCATGCCCTGATCGGCGGGCTCCCCCGTCGACCACAACTCCCGTCGAGGACCGCCCTGGTTGACGGACCCCTCCGTCGACCAACACGGTCTACTGCTGCTGTCGAGCTTCCATCTTTGACGGCTCTTTGACAGACCCCCGCATGTCGATGATCACCCTCGTCGACCACGCATAAGGCAGGTCGACGAACCCCTTCGTCGACCACACCAGTAAAGCTCTGCCGCCGGCTTCCCGTCGACGGCGGCTTCACAACGGTCTTCTACAGGTCGACCAACTCTGCCGATCTACACGCGTCGAACTCCGCAGATGTTCGTCTGCACCTCCCACGCACCCGACCACAACGTCGGCTTCACCAAGTGAGGGCGGGGCCAACACTGTATTCCCATCAACAGTTCCGATATCGCAAAGGGAACTGTAGAGGCGAGTTTGGGCGAGGTTTAGTTTCGCATGCCTTCGTCAGCAAGTACCGGTCACACACAACCTGCTGACCGTAATCACACGCAATTGATTGCGTGTGAGGCGATCAATCGGGTCTGGTCGGGGCCCTGATCGCACTCAAGTAATTGCCCCTGATTGATCCAAACCCCTATGTACCTTCCGAGAATTGGCTGATCGCCATTGATCGCGGCAATCATGTGTAATCATACCCAAACTGCACCACGTCCTAAAAAGACACAGGCATGTACTCATTGCGGAGCACGCCTCCGAACTCAGAATCTCGATTCATTTGGGCAGTAGTTTTGAATGCTCCTCCCTTTGCGCTCGCGTCCAATTCCTTGGGGCAGCTGATATCGCCATTTCCCAATTTTCCGTAACCATTTAGGGGAATTCTCGCAGGTGTTTAAGGTTGATGCCTCATGGTGTTTAGGGTTGATGCCTCATGGCCTTTAGGGTTGATGCTGTGTACATGGCATGCCATCCAAGAGTTTTTTGTTTTGCTTAATTTTGTCCTGATGTGCGCATTTATTTTGACGCGACAAATAATTTGGGATGTCCCACAAAAGTCAAACCAGGTATTTTTTGGACTCAAAAAGGAGAAACTTGCCCAAAGAAAATGGACGCGAGTGGCGAAGGGAAGCGCCGCTGCCCAAAGGATCGGAATTTTGAGTTCGGAGCAGGCCTGTCAATTCAAGGCCATATGGCCTTAATGCCCTGAACATTAAGGGTTGACACCACTCCAGGGTCCGAATTCAAAAGGTTGCTTTTCGATATAGCCATGATTTCTTAAGGGCGTCGGAAGAGCCTTCCCCTGATCCTTACAGGGTGCACTTGGGGGGCTGCCCTGATTTCCCGTACAAGTTTCAGCCTTTCCCGGAATTCCTCCCTACTCACTGCCCCCCCCCCCTTTCTCTCCCTTAACCAGGGTCGTGCTGGAAGATGAAATTATTTTCGCCAAACCTAAGGTGTATCTAAGCAAAACACATGGGGGCGTGGGATGTGTTTCTATAAGCAATCTTGTTTTTGTTGGGCAGAAAAAGTCCTTAGGATCGTTTCAAGACTTAACTCTCAGAGTGGTGATGTATTAAGCAGAAAGCGTAATAGTGGATTAATTGAACCACCTTGTACTAGTATGTGAGAACAAGATGAATTGATTATAGCAAATAGATACAAGGTTTTATATGATTACAAGGAATACGAAGGGTTTAACTGTAACTGCTATTGCGGTTCGATACAGCGACCACTCGGGTAACTGCTAAATAGCGAGTCAGCTATTTGTCCTTGCTGTCGCACTGCCTTTGTCAAGTCAAAGGTCGCTGATCTTTGACCTTCGCTTCAACCTCCTGCTATTGTCGCCTTGTCAACCGCTTTGGTTGACTCGGTGTTGCTTCGCTGTGAATATGCTTCTCTTTTGTTATAGTGCTCGATACTTCAGAAGCGTAAACTAAATGTTTCCAACACTCCCCTTCGCTTCTGGAGTGCCATCGCCTTCGTTGCTGGTGACGTGGCCCTGTCCAGTCAGCAGCATGCAGCATGAAGTTTCTTGGTCAGGTAATCTGTTGCCATCTCGGACGTGGGGCAGTAAGATAGCTCGAGTCTCCCTTTCTCGATCTCGTGTGCATTGCAGATTGGTCATAGATGTCGCTCGTACGTCCATGATCCATGCGGCTGCTCCCCATTTTCTATAGCCGTTCGCGGTGCAGTACGCTGCGCATTAGATCAACCTTCAGCCTCGTGTCTCCTTGCCGGAGACCACACCTACTCTGCGGTGGACGGGGAAGGTTGGCGATGCGTCTGTGTTCCGTGTCTGGGGATCTCGAGCTTTTGTCCGCGGTACTTCCGCGGACAAGCTGTCCTCCCGTGCCGTTCCCTGCGTCTTCCTTGGCTTCCCCCCTGACGCACCTGGGTGGCAGTTTTACCACCCCACCTCTCGTCGTGTTCTGTCATCTCAGGACGTCACGTTTGACGAGTCGGTATCTTACTACCGTCTCTTTCCCTATCGCACTGCCCCTCTCCCCCCCCCCGCCACTCTTCCTAGCACCAGGTGCTCCTCCGGTAGACCCCCTCCCCCCTCAGGGTCCTGTCGAGGTAGCTGTCGACCATGTCCCAGGTAGACCCTGTCGAGCCTGTCGAGGTAGCTGTCGACTCTGGTGCTGCTAGGGGTGCTGAGCCTGCGGGTGCGGGGCCTGGGGGTGCTGAGCCTGGGGTTGCTGAGTCTGAGGGTGCGGAGCCTGGGGGTGTTGAGCCTGAGCGTGTGGAGCCTGGGGGTGCTGAGTCTGGGGGTGGTGAGCCTTGGGGTGCTGAGCTTGAGCGTGCTGAGCCTGGGGGTGCTGAGCCTGGGGGTGCTGAGCCTGGGGGTGCTGAGCCTGAGCGTGCTGAGTCTGGAGGTCCTCCGGGTGTCCCGTCGCGGCGGGAGCCCCTCTCTCCGTAGCAGCTTCGTGAGTGGTACGCTCGGCGCTGTCGCCGTGCTGCTGGAGCTCCTGGGCCTGCTGCTGGAGGTGCTTCTGGAGCTGGAGCTGCTGGAGGTGCTGCTGGTGCTGGAGCTGCTGGAGGTGCTTCTGGAGCTGCTGGAGGTGCTTCTGGAGCTGCTGGAGGTGCTGCTGGTGCTGGAGCTGCTGGAGCCGCTGGTCCTGGAGGTGCTGGTGCTGGAGGTACTGGCACTGTTGGAGGTCCTGCTGGTGTTGGAGCTGCTGGAGGTGCTGGAGCAGCTGGTCCCGGAGGTGCTCGTACTGGAGGTACTGGAGCCACTGGGGCTGGTGGTGCTGCAGGAGTTGGAGCTGTAGGTGCTGGAGCTGTTGCTACTGGAGGTGCTGCTGGAGCTGGAGCTGTTGGAGGTCCTGGAGCTGGTTTGGCTGTGGGAGTTGTAGCTGGAGACCCTGGAGCTGAGGGTACTTGTGCTGTCTCTGCTGTTTCTGGAGGCGCTGCGCGGCCGCGGCCGTACTACGTTCCGCTCCTTCAGCAGGTTCTTGGTCTCCCGCCTTCTACTGGTCCTACTCCTCTTTTACTGAGTCCACCGCCTGTCCAGTCACCGTCGCATTTACAGCCAGCCTCTCCACTGCCTGGTCCTTCTCCTTACTTTGGACCGACTAGAGGACTTACGGAGCGTCGTGAGGCTGAGTCTCGTCCTGCGTCGCCTGAGTTTCGTCCTGCGTCGCCTGAGTCTCGCCCTGTTCGCACAGGTCGTCGTGTTCCGCATCAGCGTCCTCCTCCTGTCCCCGGCACTCACTGTATGACTCTGCGTCCTTCCACTGCTCCACAGCGTGTCCCTCTGCCATCTCCTCCCACGTCCTCTCTTCCTGCACTTGCAGACTCAGAGTCTGACTCCCTTCGTACTGCTAGTCCTACTGTCACGCGTTTTCTGGCCACTGTTGTCACTGACCCTTCCTTTGAGTCCACTGCTGCGTCCGCCTTAGTTGCTGAGCTTGTCGACTTTGCTGCTCACTGTCGTCTAGACTACGCCGCTAGTCTTGTTGCTGAGTCTGAGTCTGAGTCTGCGTCTGTCTGTCCTCCGTCCGTCGGGGGTGAGTGTGCTCTTGGCACGAACGTCCTTGAGGACAGACAGGAGGAGTTTGAGTGCTTTGCCGCTGCTGTACCTCATCTCGTGTCCATGCTGCTTGCCCCTGAGGGAGACCCGGATGCACCAGACATCCCGACCCCGCGCTCTTACGCAGAGGCGATAGAGGATCCTTACTCCTCTCAGTGGCAGGCAGCCATGGATGCCGAGATGGCATCTTGGAAGTCCGCAGGCACCTACGTCGACGAGGTTCCCCCGCCTGGGGCGAACATCGTCAGTGGCATGTGGATTTTCAGGGTGAAGCGGCCGCCGGGTTCTCCGCCTGTCTTCAAGGCGCGTTACGTTGCACGAGGCTTCGGTCAGCGACAGGGAGTTGACTTCTTCCAGACCTTCTCCCCTACCCCGAAGATGACCACTCTTCGGGTGCTGCTGCACGTCGCCGCTCAGCGTGACTACGAGCTACACTCTCTTGACTTCAGCACAGCCTTCCTACAGGGCAGCCTGCACGAGGAGATCTGGCTGCGCCGCCCACCTGGCTTCACTGGGTCGTTTCCTGCTGGTACCCATTGGAGCCTCCGGTGGCCAGTCTACGGTCTCCGCCAGGCACCCCGTGAGTGGCACGACACACTGAGGACGACTCTTGCTGCTCTTGGTTTTGCTCCTTCCACTGCTGGCCCGTCGCTGTTTCTACGCACCGACGCCACTCTGCCGCCGTTCTACGTTCTCGTGTACGTAGACGACTTGGTCTTTGCTACTGCTGACACTGAGGCACTCGCCCACGTGAAGTCGGAGCTGTAGAAGAGACACACGTGCACAGACTTGGGTGAACTAACAAGCTATCTTGGCTTGCGGTTCACCCAGGACAGAGCACAGTGCACCATTACCTTGACTCAGTCACACATGGTGCAGCAGGTCCTTCAGCACTTCGGCTTCACGTACTCCTCGCCACTGTCCACTCCTCTGCCTACCGGTCACTCGCTCTCAGCTCCACCTTCGGACGAGTCCGTAGAGCCGAGTGGCCCATATCCAGAGCTTGTGGGCTGCCTCATGTACCTGATGACTTGCACACGAACTGACCTCGCGTACCCTCTCAGCCTTCTGGCTCGCTACGTGGCTCCCGGCAGGCACCGAAAGGTGCACTGGGATGCTGCAAAGAGGGTGTTGCGCTACTTGTGCAGTACGTCGGGCATGGGGCTCGTGCTTGGAGGACGGGCTCGACTTGTCCTCACTGGTCACACAGACGCTTCCTGGGTTGACGACTTGGCTACGCAGCGGTCGTCACAGGATTACACCTTCAGCCTTGGCTCCGGTTCTGTCTCTTGGCGGTCTACCCGCTCGTCTTCTGTTCTCAGCTCCAGTTGTGAGGCTGAGATCTACGCTGGGGCCATGGCTGCACAGGAGTTACGCTGGCTCACCTACCTACTGACCGAATTGGGAGAGGCGCCTCGTTCTCCTCCAGTTCTGTACGTCGACAACAAGACAATGCTTGCCTTGTGTCAGGAGCACAGACTGGAGCACAGAACGAAGCACATTGCTCTGCGCTACTTCCTTGCTCGAGAGTTGCAGTAGCGTGGTCAGCTTCATCTTGCTTACGTGGCCTCTCGGGCCAACACTGCTGATGTCTCACCAAGGCACTTCAGCCTTGTGATCATCAGCGTTTCTGTACTGTTCTAGGCCTTGTACCAAATGTGCCTCACTTGCTTACTTCTTGACTCCGCTTGTACTGTGATCTCTATACATATACCTGCATGCTTACACTTGCTAGGTTGTGATCACTGTATTGCTTGTTCTCCTTTATATAATTCTGCATGTGAACTGGCCTTGTGGCCATTTGCTTGTGCTCAGAATGTGTGGTGACTTTGTGATCCACCCTGAGCTTGCTTTGCCTTTCTTGACCGGTCTTGTGACCTCTTGTTCTCCCCCACTTTGCCTATGGGGGTGTGTCAAACTTATATGCTATAGTCTGTTTAGGCTGTAGTGGGGTAGTTCATATAGGGTACAACACTTTTTGGTTTCCTACTTGTACCCACCTGCTTGCTAGTTCAGTCATTCATTCGTTCACTATTCTAGAAAAGTGCACACACTGGGATTCGAACCCGAGACCTTCGCTCTGATACCATGTCAGAATCCCAACCACTAGACCATTGGGATAAAAGGGCTTGTTAAGTGGCGGGTTAGTGCGCCCATAACCCCCTAGGACAACGAGCATGTAACCCTTCCCTAGGATCAATTGGGATTCACCAGTGGACCTCTGACAGGGGATAGTGTCGATTGCTGCTGATTCGGGCAATGAATGAAAGAGTGTCCTGACGTTCGGCAGAGATGACAGAACGGTGGTCTGTATCTTCGTGCTTGGTGCTCTTGTTGTCGGTTGTTGTTGTTGTTGTTGTTGTTGTTGTTGCGCCGCTGAGTGTGAAAGGCGAATTCCGGTGCTGATCCTCTTTTCCTTTGTCGTTCTTCATGCAGGTCCATGTCTTGTTGTTCGGCATGAATTTCGGTGCAGAGATTTTCTTCAGAGATTCTTCCGTGGGCTCGAAGAATGGCTCAAGTGGAGCGCCACTGAGGACCGAGACCTGTGATGACGACAGTGACGAACGCTTCTTCGGATATTGATCCGCCGCATCGAAGGAGTCTATCGCGCAGGCCGCGACAACGACTGATATATGCCATTCCCTTTTCAGCGGGTTGCATTTGAACCGTTGTTAATTGCACCATGAGACGACTTTGATTAGCACTGTCGTTTGCTTGATACAGGTTCTTCAAGTGGTTATACGCGAGTTCGGCGGAGTTTCCGTATCCGCGATAAGATCGAATGTTCTGCTGCTTGTTTGCCGTTATGTTTCGCAGAAGTATGGTGTACGCCATCAGCGACTGGTACGTGTACTGCTGCTTGTCGTACTATGACCCGTGCGTTGGATATGTCAGGGAGCCGTCGAAGAAGCCAAGAATTTGAGGGCCTTCCATCATCAGCTCGAATTCGAAGGACCAGGTATAGAAGTCCTTTCCGTCAAATGGTGTTGATGTTTGCAGTTTCAGCACGTGTGCGAATTGTGACTGCAACTGAAGTGCATCTAGTGTCTTCGTCTCTTGTCCAGGTGGGAGCTGATTCGGCATGAAGCTGACAGAGCCGCGTTGAGGTACATACAATGCGAAGGTAGGCTGTTGATTTTTACGCGCAAAAGATGAGCCGTCGAGACTCATGGGAGTGACTCCGTTGTTGTTGTCGCTGTTGGTTGATTGCGCAGGTGCCGCTTGTTGATGTTGCTCGTAGAACGACATGAAGGAGAAGAATTTCTCCATCCTGCTTGGGTCGATGCCGGTTGCTTGGTTCGCAGGAGTCTCAGTTGACTCAGCAGTTGGTCTTTGAGTTGTGCCTCTTTCTATCTGCAGTCCAGAGGCTAGCGGTGGAGTATTACCGGGAGATCCAGTAGACAAGCTTCTTTCTTTCTGTGTTGCCATGCCTTCTGATGTTGCAGGAAGTTGAACAGAGTTGAGTTTTGTCTTGTTAGCTCTCATACTTTGTTGGGCTAAAAAAAATCATTAGGATCGTTTCAAGACTAAACTCTCTGAGTGGTGATGTATTTAGCAGAAAGCGTAATAATGGATTAATTGAACCACCTTGTACTAGTATGTGAGAACAAGATGAATTGATTATAGCAAAGAGATACAAGGTTTTATACGATTACAAGGAATACGAAGGGTTTAACTGTAACTGCTGTTGCGGTTCGATACAGCGACGACTCGGGTAACTGCTCAATAGCGAGTCAGTTATTTGTCCTTGCTGTCGCGCTGCCTTTGTCAAGTCAAAGGTCGCTGACCTTTGACCTTCGCTTCAACCTCCTGCTGTTGTCGCCTTGTCAACCGCTTTGGTTGACTCGGTGTTGCTTCGCTGTGAATATGCTTCTCTTTTGTTATAGTGCTCGATACTTCAGAAGCGTAAACTAAATGTTTCCAACAGTTTTCCGCTAAACCTAAGCTTTCTCTAAGCAAAACACATCGGGACGTGGGATATGTTTCTCTTGTTGTTCAGGATCCGTCACTTTGAGAGCTTACGACGGAATCAATTCTCAACTAAACGCAAATCCGCTCGGTAGGATTGTGCGCCTTAGCCTAAGCTACCATCTCCAAGTTGAATCGGTTGTTAAGATGGTCTATAGCTTCAAGGTTCCAGGCGTGACCCCATCTGCTCCAATCTGTTTCAGCTGGCCGCCAGCTGAAAACTGAACACCAGCAGATGCCGTTGATCCGAGGTAGCGCACCAAGCGCTTTGCCACCTCCAACTGCTCCTCAGTGGGCCGCTGCACAACTCTGGCCAGCTGCCCCACTCCGAATGAAGCATCAGGTCGCGTATGCACAGCTGCATACATCACACTCCCAATGAGTGACTGGTACTCATTCCGCTGCTCATCCTCAAGCACATCATCCTCCTCAGCTGCCTTCTTCAGCTTGAAGCCTGCAGGGAACGGTGTCATCACAGTGCGACCCCCAGTCACACCATAGCGCCCCATGACACCAGAGATGTAGTGTGACTGATGCACCTTCAGCCACCTCCTCTCGACATCCCTCTCGATCTGCAGCCCCAAGTAGTAGTGGACATCCCCTAGCATCTTGCACTTGAAGTTGTCCATCAGCATCTTCTGTGTCCTCTCAATCTGCTCCATGGAAGGTGAGAACAACAGTATGTCGTCGACATACATCAGCAGCAAGAGCAGCTGCTCCCCCTCTCCAAGCAGAAACAAGCTGTGATCCGCTTGGGACATCTTGAAGCCTCCACTCAGCAGCACCTCCTCCAGCTTCTCGTACCAACACCTGGGCGCTTGCTTAAGGCCATAGATAGCCTTCTTGAGCTTGCACACCCGGCTGGTCCCATCCTCATAGCCGTCGGGCTGCGCCATGTAGATATCCTCCAGCAGTATTCCATTGAGAAATGCAGTGGTGATATCCATCTGTTTCACGTGCCATCACTTCACAGCGGCGCCAGCCAGCACAGTCCTCAATGTCACTGGCTTAACAACGGGAGCGAAGATCTCCCCGAAGTCGACCTTCTCTTTCTGCTGAAACCCCTTGGCGACCAAGCGGCTCTTGAACCGCTCCAACGCACCATCAGCTCCACTCTTCACCTTGAAGACCCACTTGCTGCTGATCGGCCGTCGCCCCTCGGGTAACTCAACAAGCTCCCAAGTCTCATTCTCAATGAGACTGTTGAACTCCGCATCCATGGCAGCCTTCCACTCCTCCTTCTGGGGTCCACTGAGTGCCTCCTCCACTGTGGCTGGTTCTCCAGGCAAGGGTGTGAAGAAACAGAAGGCCATCTCCTCATCCTCTCCCTCATCCGCCTGAACCGCCATGGCACCTTGCTTGGGTCCTCCCAAACGGCTATACTTCAGCCTTGAGGGTGCTGCTGCCACTCTCTTCTCGCGGGTTGCAATCTGCTGCCCATGTGGTGAAGCTCCTCTCTGCACACTCCTCTTAGTGACCTTGGCGGTTGCAGCAGGCTCGGGCTGAGATGGTGAGTCCACACGTGCCGACTCATCCTCCAACCCCTCCTCTGCAGCAAGACCAGAAACTTGCTGCTCTCCACCGCCACTGTGGTCACTGGTCAGCTCTGACCCAGGGAGATCCTCAAGGTGCAGCTGAACCTCCTCCACTGCAGACCGCTCAATCTCCTGCAGACGCAAGCCAATCTGCACCTGCTGCTGCTGCTGCCAGTCCTTGTACATGACGTCCTCCACAAACTTGACGTCACGGCTGACCAGCGTCCTCTTGCTCTTGGGGTCCCACATCAACCACCCCTTCGAGTCAGGAGCCATCCCAAGATGGACAGCCCACACAGCAGCAACTTCCAGCTTGTGCCTCTGCTCCTTAGGCACCATCACAAGCCCCATGCAGCCCCACACCCGCAGCATGTCAATGGATGGCTTCTTCCCAAGCCAACGTTCGTACGGCACCCAATGCTTGTCGCCAACATGTGTCAAGACCCTGTTCTTGACCATAATGACATGGCGAACAGCTTCAGGCCAGAACTTGTAGGGCATCCCAGCAGCCCCCAACAAGGTCTTAGCCGCCTCGCCAATGGTCCGGTTGGCACACTCAGCAATGCCGTTCTGTGCGGTGTTCCTGGGCAGGTCAGCTGGTGTCGAATGCCGTTCTTCTTGAGAAACTTGGTGAATTCTGCTCAAAAGAACTCTCCACCTTGGTCACTCCTCAGCACCTTCACCAGCCGCATCGCTTGCCGCTCCACCATCGGTAACCAATCCTCCTTGATCGCCGCTGCAGCATCGCTCTTTTTTGACAGGGGACGTGCCCACGTGAAATGGCTCCATTCGTCCACCATGGTGAGGAAGTACAGCACTCCCCCAGTCCCCTCAGTCCTCATAGGACCCACCAGGTCCATGTGCACCACCTCCAAGGGTGCCTTCGCTGATCCCTCCGCACGTGGAAACGGGAACCGCGCAAACTTGTTTTGCATGCACGCCTCGCAGCTGCCATAGTGAGCGCCATCTCTTTGCAGTTGCAGCCCATGCACACAATTCTCCTTGTGCATCACCTCCAATGTGGAAACAGCCACGTGTGCGAGCCGCCGATGCCAAGTCTCCCAATCCGCTTGGCCGGAGGTAGCCGACGCCTTCACCGCCGCGCTTCCTCCAATCAGCTCCTCTCCTTGCACACCTTGCTGCTCCTCCTCGGTGACACTCTCCTCCATAGATGCCGCCGCTGCCGCCTTGCCCGATTTCCGCCAAGGGAGTACCGGGATCTGCCACATCCGCTTGTGGACATCCCCTTTCCACTGCAGGTCCCAAATCAGCCGCTCATCGTTGTAGGCACGATAGCGCTCCGAGCCAATCGTCTCAGTGTTCACACCCGCATCTCCCAACCGGCCGGTAGAAATCAGGTTCGCGCACAAGTCCGGCACCCACAGCACGTTCTTCAGCCCCACGAGCTCTCCATCCGCTCCCATAGGCGCATCCCATGCCCATGACCTTGGCCTTGGCGCCCGTCGCGGATGTGACTGTAGAGATGGGTGCGGGCTGAATCTCATCGAGTAGGTCCGCACGAGGAGTCATGTGCCAAGAGCTCCCGGAATCTATCACCCAATGGGTGAGGGGATGTAGGAGAACCTTGGCAGCCATAGCAAGGCCGGTTGCGCCTTCGTTCACGAAGAAGAAGAACCCGGCCTTCCGCTCCTCAGATTTGCCGCCTTTCTCCTCATCCTTCTCCTCTCCACTAGCTCCCATGACTCCCCCACTCCTCTTGCCACCATGCCGGTTGCTCGATGAAGGCGGGGTCCAATCCTTGGGTCGTTGGTAGCACTTCCGCCAACGATGTCCGCGCTTCTTGCAGTAGAAGCACACCTCCCCTTGACCCCCGCCGCCATCCTCCTTAGGGTAGTCCTTGTTCTTGCCCTTCCACTTCTTCTTGAAGCCACTCTTTCCACCTCCAACTCCATAGCCAGCCCCCTCCTCTGAGCGCTCCACACTCCGCCGCCGCAAGTCCTCCTCAAGGATGCGCGCGCGAATGTAATCCACGCTCCACTGGGGCTGTTGAGAGTTGAGGTTGATCGCTAGGGCAGACCACGACTCCGGCAGCCGTATCACGATCTCCACGCATTGCACAAGCTCCGGGTACACCACACCGCCGCCTTGGAGCTTCGTGAAGATGTCCCGCATCTCATCCAACACCGGTTGCATCGGCTCTCCATCAACGAACTTGATGTCGCGCAGCCGCCGCGCGAGTAGCACGATGCCGGTAGCATGTGTCGGTGAGTGCACATCCAGAAGCTTCCTCCAAGCCTTGGGGCCACACTCTGGATCACCTAAGAGGTCCTTGATGTGGTCAAGTTGTCGTCCGCCAACCGCTTGCACCATGAGCATGTACGCGTCGAACGATCGCTTCATCCATGCTCCTTTCAGCTCCGCGGCCTCCGGCATCTTCTCCTTCCCCTCCACCAGATCCAATAGCTTGTATTGGGTATACATTAGCCTCATGCGGAAACTCCAGTGCTCGTAGTCCTCCCCCATGAATTTCTCAATGGAGAAAGCTTTCACAGGATCCACGGTAGTAGGAGATGGTGTAGAAGAAGTAGGTAGCGTAGGGTTGGCTGGTTGGTGAGTCCCCACTCCACCACCAGCAACTCCCCCCTGCTCTCCAGCCTCTCTAGCTCCAGCCATCTCGCCATTAGCACCTCTAGAGTCCGTTCCAGTCATATTGAGGCCTTATGAACGGTGGAAACTTGAGAAATCGTTTGGAGAGAATTCTGCCAGAAATTTCGATTCTACGAAAAATGTCGTCGCGGACTGGATACTTCGAATTAGAACGGGGTTCGACCACCAATCGAAAGTTCGCAAGCAGAGCTACTAGAAACTGGTCTCACTCGTCAACATTGGTTGAGAAGTCACGACGATTCGTCGTCTCAAAGTCGACTACCCGCTCTGATACCACTTGTTGTTCAGGATCCGTCACTTTGAGAGCTTACGACGAAATCAATTCTCAACTAAACGCAAATCCGCTCGGTAGGATTGTGCGCCTTAGCCTAAGCTACCATCTCCAAGTTGAATCAGTCGTTAAGATGGTCTATAGAGTGAGAACCAAGTAAAAACGTCCAGCAGCCGCATAACTAGAATGGTAGAGGAAGTACAAAACATTAAGGCATAGAATGTTGGAGTTGGGGACTCCAAGAGAACCATGAGAGGGAAGGGGTTCTCCAAGAGCTAGGGAAGGATGGTAGGAACCTTCCTAGCAGCAAGGATGCAACCCTCATCATGAGGTCCTTGAGGTGTCACATGCAAAATCCAATCTAGTTGGATTTTGCCTAGGTGTTGCAACATTTGCAACCCATGCTAGAAACTTCTAGCCACCCCAATCCAAAAGTCAAAGTTGCCTTTCCTAACCACCAAACCAAAGATCCCTTTATAGTCATGTCCCAAGTAATCACCCAAATTAGATATAACCTTAAAAGGTAATAAGAAATCCAAGTCTTGGAAATCTTGTAACTTGGGCGATCTTGGTCAGAATAAGGCGATCTTGGTATCGTTGGAAAGTTATGGATTTCTCCTGCATGATCAAGCATTTAAACTTGGAGAAAACACAGAGATGGTAAAATCCAACAGCCATGCATAATGACAAATGCTCATGCAAACAATGCACGCATGAATAGCACGAGCACTCGGCAGGACGTTAGGATGACATGCACTCAGAATGACGTGCATCCAACATCTCTAAGGTTGACTCTGAGTGTAATGTTAGGCTCTGAGAACTTCTAACCATGAAGATGCTAGATTACAGCATGGATTAGGCAGTGGTACCAGATCCTTGATGGAGGGCCGTAAGCCTGCCACTTAATTTGCTGTTGAGTTGGAAGGCATAAAAAACTGCCAAAAGGGAAAAGACGAACCCTGAATGTTGAAGTGGAGCCCTGAATTCAAGTTCTAAGTTAAAGCCCGCGGCCCAAATTGCAAGCCGCGCGGTTCAAGTTTTTAAAACTTGTTCCCCTGACTTTCGGGTTACCAGGTTTCTGGGAGACAGAGGTCCGCGCGACACAACTCAGGTTGTGAGCCAATGAGAGTTGACTACCCGTATGTTGAGAACCAATGAGATTGAACACAAATGTCTTCAGTCGCAAACCAGGGCTCGGCAGAACCAACACACACCCAAAAACTTGAAAATGAGGGTGTGCAATTTGGGACTCTTGGACACAAACAAGTACCCGCTGCACTAACAAAAAAGCTCACGCACAACTCGAACGCACAGTAGGAACGGCCATGGCATGCCTGCTCTCAATCGTAATGCTATATACTGGGAACTATGGCAAGCTAGCAACGGAAAATAGGGGCATTGATGGTGCTGGTGATATTGCCTGTTTCTGGCACCTCCGAGCAGAGCGCACATCCAGACGATGCGACGGCGATGGTCGCGTTCGTCGTATGACCGAAGGTCGTTTAGATAGTAGTCCCAACCATGCCGGCACTCCGTCGACTTGCCATGTCGACGAAGGGTTGGTACATCGCGCTGCGTCACTTCGCGCAGCGTTTCGACGCCTTGCGCCTCGACGCGCTGCGTCTCATGGCGTAGACAGAGATCGCGTGGGGTTTCATCGCGCATCCTCGTCGCTCTCTACGCCTCGGACCGGAAAAAAGCCCTGTCGTCATTCGAATCGCGTGAGCGACCTCATGGAAATCCGCGCAGCCCTTTGGTTTACGGTCCGTATTTGAAATGATCACTGCGCAAACAAGTACCCAATGCAAAGTATGCGATGTTCCCTGAACATCCCCCTCCCATCGCCTCCACTTCCCCCTCCCGTCGCCTCATCTTCCCCATCCCGTCGCCTCATCTTCCCCCTCACGTCACCTCAACTTCCCCCTCCCGTCGCCTCCACTTCCCCCTCCCGTCGCCTCCACTTCCCCCTCCCTTCGCCTCCACTCCCCCCTCCCGTCGCCTCCACTTCCCCCTCCCGTCGCCTCCACTTCCCCCTCCCGTCGCCTCCACTTCCCCCTCCCGTCGCCTCCACTTCCCCCTCCCTTCGCCTCCACTTCCCCCTCCCGTCGCCTCCACTTCCCCCTCCCGTCGCCTCCACTTCCCCCTCCCGTCGCATCCACTTCCCCATCCCATCGCAAGCACTTCCCCCTCCCGCCCCCTCCACTTCCCCTTCCCGTCGCCTTCGCTTCCTGCTCACTCTCTCCCCTCTTTTGTGAAGCTTCCTGACTATCTAACAGGGGGACTACTTACCCTGGCCACCCTGTTGTGCCTGTGTTGTTCCTCAGATGGTCTTACCCCTACTTCCCCCCTTCTTACCCCCTCGTCCTCTCCTCTCTCCTGCATTGGTGCATGTGTCCTGTTTTGTCTGTGGATGCTGTGGGCAGCAGAGGAGGAACTATACGGGGAGAAGATACTTTCAGTTGACAGCCTGACCTCAGGTGGTCTCCACCTGTCAGGTGAAATGACAGTGTGAGATTCTATGGTGCCACCCATACACCAACCCCCGCTCCCCTCTCCTCACCGTTTGCCCTTCGGCTGTGTCCCGCTGCTCAACCCCATTTGCTCAGACTTCTATTCTATGCTCTCATCTCACCTTTCCATTCTCCCCTCCCTCCGTTCTTTAACTCTATCCCCTTCCACCTCCCCCCCCTTCTCTGTTTGTTGTGCGCTGACTTCTTCTGCCACACCTGGTTCCATGAGGTGCGGTTGGTGGGAGGCATAGAGATCTTGGGATGCGTCTCAAGAGTTGGCTTGAGTCTGCACCGGGTGTGTTCTGTGTGTTGTGCGCCAAGTTATTTCGTCACTGCTGCTTTCATGAGGTCAAGTTAGAGGATGAGAGTGGTTCTATTGAAAGGGGGGCGGTGAGAAACCCAACGAAGCGCTTGCACCTACAAGCTAAGGTTTATGTGAATGCGTGCATCACGACTTTCACGGGCTCGCCCATGCATGTTTCTCATGCCCCCATGCCCATGCCTCATTCTCCATGCGATGGCGAAGGTGGGTGCATTGAAGATGGTCAAGTGGCGTCGCTATTTACTGAGCGAAAGTGAGGTTTCCCACGTAGTGCCATATGACGTTATCCGCGCTGGCATTCAGTGTTTGATATTCCGCCGCATTCCGATGCTTTCAGAATGCGCCGACGTTCGTGCCGTGTCTACGGCTTTTTCGTACCTTCGGGAAGCATCCTTTCCAGGGCGACGGGCCATATTCCCTATCTCGCCGTCTCGAATGAAGTGGTTCTGTTTGTTGATGACGGTCGTGTGACGTTTTTTATCTCAACTGCAACCTTTATGGCTGTCGTAATGCTAAGGATTTGGCAGTTTTATCATCCGCGACGCAAGTGTGCTTGCTCGTGCCGCCTACTGTAGTTGGCTGCTGTATGCAGTATCAAGTACTAGCGGGCCTCATCATGGTTGGTTGTCGAAAGCCTAGGTAGTGGTGTTGTGTGTGTGGCAGCGCAAGAGCTGCGGAAGTGTTGTGTTGTGTGTTTTTTGGTCGCGGTGTGTGGTGCGCCGTGCGACAATTTCTATTGGCTGGTTTTCTATTGTTTGACTCGGTTGTTCGCTAAACAATTCTCGATTTCGCTTACTGGGTGTGCCTTCTTTCGGCTCACAACTTTCACTTTCACACCCCTCGCCACCCGTTGTTCCCCTGGGCCAAGTTTTAAAAACCTGTGCAATTTGGGCCAACGGCTTTAAAGCGACGGTGCACATTTGCCACCCAAAACCCAGAACCCTGGCGAACTGTTACTGCGGATGGAAAGTGTCCGCACGAAATCCTGGTTTTCGCCAGCCAGCACTTTCGCGCTGGCAAGCCTGGTTCAAAAAAAAAAATTCTGAACCCAACACTGCCAAAAGTTGCCCGTCGCTTTAAGGGGTTTCCTGGACGCTTGAGGGCTGGAAAACGCCGATTCCCGGAAATTTCAGGGCTGGAATTCGGGGACCTCAGCCACTCAAGTGTTAGCCTGGAACCAACCGACAGCCCTGGTTCGGAGGCGCCCGTAACTGCCTCACGCGTTGCGACACCCTCTTGCGGCCGAATCCAAAAAGGGGCACCATGTCCGGTTCGTCCCGCCGTTTCCAGTTGACCCATCCGCACTTTGTTCGGTTGCATACCGTTCCCTCATGCAGGCCGCAATCCAGCTGCTTTACTGGTTTACTCCTACGCACTTTTCCAGACGACAAAGAAACGCGCGTAATAAAATCGTTCAGTAGTCGGTTTGCCATAAAGCAAGATGATCCGTTTCCGCTGCCTCGCCTGCTTAGTGCCTCTCAGCGAACGAAGCAGTAGCGAGAGTAACTAGCGGCAAACCTCATGGCCGAGGCGGTCGCAGTGGTACGCGCGAAGAGGGCTGCAGAGGCGGCGGCGGCGGCGCACGGCGAGGCGGAGTCGCAGTTTCCGCGGTCGACGAGTTTGCTGGAGGAGAAGTTCGACGCGTACGAGCAAGCCAACCTCTTGATATTCCGATCCAAGTCCGACGGCGCGCATAGGTAAGGCTTAAGGCCTAACGCCCACGCCGCTCGTCAGCCGTGTTAATTTGCATACCATTTTTTACGAAAGATTTTGTAGTATGGAGGGTGCCGCTCTCCATATCCATGCCGGCCAATCAGCGATTGCTATCCAGCAGTGATTACTAGTAGTACTGGTAGAACTCTGTTGTGGAATTCCCTGAACCCGCCTTCTTTCTTGTTTTCCTCACACGACGTCGCGACATGTCACTCATCGAGCAGCAGCACGCGCGACTCGGGTCCCTCCGACACTCCCGACGACAGCTTCGTCCCGACGAATGCGGAGCTCGTGACACGTGGCTCGCGCACGTCGCTGAGACTGCCCGACTCCGCTATTGAGGGGGAGGATCCTGCGGGCGACGATGCGCAGGCGGAGCGGATATGGGGAGGGGGAGCCGGCGGAGGGGATGGTGGAGGGGGGAACGCTTCGCGCCGCGAGGGTTCGGGGAACGAGCGGGCAGGGGCCAGCGGCACTGGACGTAGCGCGGAAGACGAGAGGGGATTAGGTGCCGCTTCCCGCGCATACCCGCCCAAAAGCACGCGGGGAAGCTGCTGGCGACCGTGGCGGGGGGAACAGGAGCGCGGGGAAGGGGAGCACACCGGCGGGACGGGGAAGGGAAGCAGCAGGGATACACAGCGCAGTGGGGAAGGGGACAGCGGCGAAAATGGGCACGCGGAGGGCGGAGGGGATGCACTCGGGGAAGGGCAGGGTGGGGAGGCGAGGGGGAAGAACGTGGGGAGAGGGGGGGGAGCGGAGGAGGGCGTTGGCACTCCGCTGATGCGCAGTTTGACGGAGGACTGTGGGCGGAGTGGGGTGGGCGGGGGTTGCCCGCGCATGGAGAGTGGCGTGCTGCATGAGACGGAGATGGATGAAATGGACGGCGAGGTGCTGCAAGGTGCGTCCAGGTTCAGAGCGGTGCTATGAAGAATGTATAAGTCGAGTGAGCTCGTATTTTCAGCTTAGGTGTTGTGCTTCAGTCCTCCCTCCTCTTTTCTCCTCTCCCTTTGTCCACTCCCTTTCTCCTCTCCCCTCTCCACTTCTTCCCTCCCCTCTCCTCTCCCTTCTCCTCTCCTCTTCTCCCTTCTCCTTCTCCCCTCCCCTCTCCTCTCCCCTTCTTCTCTCTCCTTCTCCTCTCCCCTTCTCCTCTCCGCTTCTCCACTCCCATCTCCCCTCCCCTCTCGTCGCCCCTCGCCTCCCGCCGTCCGTGTGTGCCCTCGAAGCACCGCATACAGCCCACCACAGCCTGCAACCCTGCGACAAGTGTAGTCATTCCACACACCACCACCCTCACCACTCCCCCAACTCTCCACTCTGCTTTTTACCCCCCTCACTCACTCCCCCCCCTTTCCCCCTCCCCCCGCCCCCCATCAGAGGCGTTCCAGCGGGTGCTGGCGCTGCAGCAATGAGTGCTGCACTACCGCGACCTGGGGGCCTTGTGCGGCTCATGCCCGTGTGATGCTCTCCTCATCTTCCCGCCCTCCCCTTTGTGCGTGCCAGAGGCCTTCACACGAGTGCTGGCGCTGCAGAAGCGAGTGCTGCACTACCGCGACCTGGGGGGCTTTGTGCTGCTCATGGCGCTCTTCATCACCATCCTCTACATGCAGGCTGATTCCTCCCGTAGCTATGACATCACTGCTGCACACTCCGTGCTCTACCCGCCTGTGAGACTGCTACCCGCCTGTGAGACTGCTACCCGCCTGTGAGACTGCTACCCGCCTGTGAGACTGCTACCCGCCTGTGAGACTGCTACCCGCCTGTGAGACTGCTACCCGCCTGTGAGACTGCTACCCGCCTGTGAGACTGCTACCCGCCTGTGAGACTGCTACCCGCCTGTGAGACTGCTACCCGCCTGTGAGACTGCTACCCTCCTGTGAGACTGCTACCCTCCTGTGAGACTGCTACCCTCCTGTGAGACTGCTGCGCGTTTTCTCTGTGTGCTCTGTTAGCTTGTAAGGGCTCCCACCCACTCCCTCGCTCCCCACTCCTGCCCTCCCCTACTCCCCCACTCTCCCGCTCCCCTTAACCCCACTCCAGCCATCACCCCTACCCCATTTCCCCTCTTCCCCCTACCCCACTCTCCCCCTCCCCCTCAACCCCACTCTCCCCCTCCACCTCAACCCCACTCTCCCCCTCCCCCTCAACCCCACTCCTTCCTTCCTCCCAACAACACTCTCTCCCTTCCCCCCCTACCTCACTCTTCACCTTGCACCCTTACTACAGCCCCCTCCTCCCGTACCCCGATTCCCGCGTTAGGTCTTCCCCCACTCCAATAAACACTCTATCCCTCACTGCATGCTGGCCTCACTGCGTGCTGGCCTCGCTGCATGCTGGCCTCGCTGCGTGCTGGCCTCGCTGCATGCTGGCCTCGCTGCGTGCTGGCCTCGCTGCATGCTGGCCTCGCTGCGTGCTGGCCTCGCTGCATGCTGGCCTCGCTGCGTGCTGGCCTCGCTGCATGCTGGCCTCGCTGCGTGCTGGCCTCGCTGCATGCTGGCCTCGCTGCGTGCTGGCCTCGCTGCATGCTGGCCTCGCTGCGTTCTGGCCTCGCTGCATGCTGGCCTCGCTGCGTGCTGGCCTCGCTGCATGCTGGCCTCGCTGCGTGCTGGCCTCGCTGCATGCTGGCCTCGCTGCGTGCTGGCCTCGCTGCATGCTGGCCTCGCTGCGTGCTGGCCTCGCTGCATGCTGGCCTCGCTGCATGCTGGCCTCGCTGCGTGCTGGCCTCGCTGCATGCTGGCCTCGCTGCGTGCTGGCCTCGCTGCATGCTGGCCTCGCTGCGTGCTGGCCTCGCTGCATGCTGGCCTCGCTGCGTGCTGGCCTCGCTGCATGCTGGCCTCGCTGCGTGCTGGCCTCGCTGCATGCTGGCCTCGCTGCGTGCTGGCCTCGCTGCGTGCTGGCCTCGCTGCATGCTGGCCTCGCTGCATGCTGGCCTCGCTGCATGCTGGCCTCGCTGCATGCTGGCCTCGCTGCGTGCTGGCCTCGCTGCGTGCTGGCCTCGCTGCATGCTGGCCTCGCATCACGGACCCTCAATCCTTCCCCGCTCTCCCTCCCTCCTCTCCCTAAACTTCACGTGCCCACTCTCTTGGTCTCTGCACAAACCGCTCTCTTTGTACTCTCACTTTCACTCCATCCATCTGCTGTCCGTCGCTTGGTGTGTGGTGTGGAGCAGGGCATGAGCCAGGACACCACCAACACCTTCTCTGGCGCAGATGATTTCTACCAGTGGCTCAACAATAGCATCATACAGGTACGGCCACTCACACGCCCACCCACTCACACGCCCACTAACACACCCACTCACACGCCCACTCACACGCCCACTCACACGCCCACTCACACACCCACTCACACGCTCACTCACACGCCCACTCACACGCCCACTCACACACTCACACCCCATGCACACGCCACTCACACGCCCATGCACACACCCATGCGCCCACGCACCTATGTGCCCGCACGCCGATGCTCCCATCCTGCACCCTCCTGCACTGCAAAAAGCACTGCAAAAAGCACTGCAAAAAGCACAGCTGCAACTTGTTCCCCACCTGTGGGGTGGTTCGGTGCAACCCACCGAACCCCCCCACACTTCACATCCGTCCCCCCTCCTCTGCTTTCAACGTACCTACCAACAACCCTCCCATGATCCTCCCCACAACCTGTACAACCCCAACTCAGCCCCCACCTGCACCCATCCTCACCGCCTCCAACCCGTTGTTCCTCTCCCCGTCATCCCCACCTCTGTCCATCTCTTCCCTGCCCTCTCCCACGCGCTTCAGACCCTCTGGGCGGACTTGACGTGTGGCGACGGGTTGTGCAACTACCCCTTACAGTACCCCGCTTTCGGCCGCTTTGGCTGCGAAGCAGACTGTGGCACGTTCCCCAACCTCACGGCCGTCGCTGTCCACCTCTCGTCCCAGCTGCACTCGCAGCAAGCTGCAGAGCAGTCCTCTTGGAACCTCTGCATGGTCAACCCGGTCTCCCTCTGCTGGTAGTAACTTCTGTTATGACTCCCCTGACTTTTGAGTCGACTAAAAAATAAACTCGCTCTGCTGGTAACTTCTGTTCTGACTCGCCTGACTAAAAAAAAACCAAATCTGAGGCACCTCAAGAAGAGCAGTCCTTGTGGAACCTCTGCATGGTCAACCGGGTCTGCTCTGCTGGTAATTTCTTACCGAGCCGCCGACAGGCTTTTGAGGCGCCACAGAGCACAGCAGTCTGCCACAGAGCAGGCCGCTCTGCTGGTAACAAATGGCAAGCTGTCCTTGTGCTGTGGATGGGACCTTTGCATGGTCAACCCTGTTTTGCGCTGCTGGTAACTTTAGAGTCGCCTGACTTTGAGCTGAGGGTTATTTTTGAGGCGCCTCAAAAAGAGCAGTTTCCGGGGTCCCTATACACAGTCAACCCCATCTCACTCTGTTGGTAACGCCTGCACTCTCCCACCTCCCTCCTGCCCTCCCACCTCCTTCCTTCCCTCCTCATGCAGGGGGTCCAATTTTGTCCCCCAGTTCCTTATGGTCAAAGATATTGGTCTAGCTTCCCTGTTGTGCACTGCACCACCATACCTACCACCTTGTTCTTCACTCGGCTCCCCTCTCCCTCCCTACCTTTCACGCAATCAATCATTCCACATCGCCCCCAATCCCCTTCCTCATCCGCTCTTCCTCATCCCCCCTTTCCGGCAACTCTCCCTCCCCTCCCCCGTCCCCTACAAGGTACGAGACCCCACAGCCCTTCCCACAGGGCGAGGCACACGTCTTAATCCCCATGCACATACCGGACGGCGACTGGGTGGTGGTGCTCAACGCGCCATTCGGGGGCATCAGAGGCTCGCTGCACACCGCACCTCCCGGCACGCAGCGCATGGCCACCCTGGGGTCGTCTAGCACGGTGGAGCTGGCTGCATGGGGCTACTGCACACATGCCCATGATGATACGCAGCAGCAGGATGGCAGTGCCATGGGGGATGCGGATGATCAGGCTGGGGCGACTGGCGCTGGGGATGCTGCTGGGGCCGACAGCTGTCGCGACGTGAGTGGGCCGCTGGTTACTATGTTGCTGGATTTGTTTAATTTGTGTACCAGCAGGTGTTGAGGATGCTGTGGTTTCTTTTAGCTGTGTCAGAAAGAGAGGATGTTTGTTTCTTGTGCAAGCGGGTGTTTGTAATGATGAGGCTGGTGTTCGTAAATCACCTGTTTCATGCATGTTGCGCTCCCATGCACGAATGTATGTACGTCTGTGCATGAATATGTGTGCATGTGTGCATGCATGCGTGTGTGCATGAATGCATGAATGCATGTATGCACGCGTGCGTGTGTCCATGACTGCATGACTGCATGACCGCATGAATGCATGTATGCATGTATGCATGCATGTATGCATGTGTGCATGTGTGCATCTGTGCGTGTGTGCATGTGTGCAAGCAGACGTGTGTGAGGCTCGCCACATGTCTGCCCGAAGCGTGCGACCGCACATTCACAGAGCAAGAGGTGGCAGGGGCGTTCGTGGACTGTGCGCGCATGTGCATCGTTGCACCCGCCACCATCACTCACTATGAGTCCATCTCCTGCCCCATGGTACATCCATCGCCCTGTATTCCCAGTCGTGACTCAGAAGCCCCTCCACCTGCCCCATGGCAGCTCATGTCTCTTGCCGCCCTCTCTTGCGTGCATGGTAGCTCGTCCTTTCCGCCTGCCCCATGCACTGGATGTTGAGGCGCCGCTTCAGAACCTGAGGTGTTTAGTTCTTCTGAGACGTCTAAAAAAATACAATTGGAGATGACTCATCCGCCTTCATCCAGCAGTTTCTGCACCTGCGTTCTCACCCACCAGGCAATGCTTGCATCTTGCCACGTGATTGAAGAAGTCTTTTGAGACGTCTTTTGAGACGTTTTTTTGAGACGTTTTTTGAGACGTTTTTTGAGACGTCTCAAAACACTTCTTCAATCGCGTTCTCACCCACCAAGCAATGCTTGCATCTTGCCTGCTCATGGCCAGCCTTCCAGGCATGCAACTTTGCAGGTTGTGTTCTCCGCACACACATTCGTGTTCTTCGTGCACACATCATTGTTTTGTGCTTTCTTCACTGGAATTACTGCCTCTGCCCGACCCCCTCTCCTCCTCTCTCCTCCCCTCTCCTCCCCTCCCCTTTCCTCCCTTCTCCTCCCCTCCCCTCCCCCTCCGCTCCCCTCCTTCCCTTCCCCTCCCCTCCCCTCCCCCCCCCCCCCTTTCCTCTCCCCTCCCCTCCCCTCCCCTCCTCTCCTTTCCCCAACCCTCCACTTCCCTCCCGTCCCGTCCCCTCCCTTCCCAGCCACGCTCCCTCTCGTCTAAAGTTTTATGGTTGCATTCCTCGACTGCTTGACACATCTCAAAGCTCTTCCCCTCCACCACTCAACGGCTTCATTGTTTCTCTCTTCCGCTGCCCTGTGGACTGCTGCCTTCTGCTGCCACAGCTCTCTGCCCACGTCCCTGCCCCTGGCGTTGCTGGCAGTCTCTTCATATATGCCTCCGCTCTGTTTCTCATATGCCCTCCTCTGCCCTTTCCCATGCTGTCACAGACAGACATGCCCACCATATTCCCCAACACCCCCTGCAACGTCTCAGGTACACAAACACCCACCCACCCACCTACCCACCCACCCACCGCATCCCATTCCATCCCATGCCACTCCATGCCATCCCATCGCAACCCATCACATCTCATGCCATCCGATGCTATCAACTCCAGTGTCTGTCTCGCCAGCCTCTCTCCGCACCTTGCATCATGAGCTGATTCGCACTCACCCACTCGCACTGCACTGCACCCACCAGCACCCCTCGTACATTGTGCCTTGGTCTCATGCCTCGTCTCCAATGTCCATCACATGTGGCGAGCCAAATATTCTTTAGGCACCTCACACGCCGGCCATGAATCATGTGTGTGTGTGTGTGTGCGTGTGTGTGTGTGTGCGTGCGTGCGTGCGTGCGTGCGTGCGTGCGTGCGTGCGTGCGTGCGTGCGTGCGTGCGTGCGTGCATGCGTGCTGATGATGAGCCTTATAGTGTTGCCGCTGCGTGGCACTGGCACTCACTCACTCACTCACTCACTCACTCACTCACTCACACGCGGTGCACAGCCAGCGCTACTAGACCGGCATGAGGCACGCGGCATGAGACATGAGGAAGAAAGGATGCAGTGATTCCCACGTCCTTGTGCCTGCATGCCCCTCACAAGCCGATTTTCGCTTCCCCTCCCCTCCCCTGTGTGCCGTAAACCACCCCCTCCATCCCACTCGCCCCTTCCCTCCCCATACACCAGCCTCGAACTCCTTGGCCCACACTTCTCGCTTCCGCCGACGCAAGGTGTTGCTCCTCTTTTCCATCAAAGCTTTCTCTTTTCCATCAAAGCTTCCTCTTTTCCATCAAAGCTTTCTCTTTCCCATCAAAGCTTCCTCTTTTCCATCAAAGCTTTCTCTTTTCCATCAAAGCTTCCTCTTTTCCATCAAAGCTTCCTCTTTTCCATCAAAGCTTTCTCTTTTCCATCAAAGCTTCCTCTTTTCCATCAAAGCTTCCTCTTGTCCATCAAAGCTTCCTCTTTTCCATCAAAGCTTCCTCTTTTCCATCAAAGCTTCCTCTTTTCCATCAAAGCTTCCTCTTTTCCATCAAAGCTTTCTCTTTTCCATCAAAGCTTTCTCTTTCCCCTCCATGCTGCTCCCTCTGTTGTTGCCTTCCTGCTCCTTTTACCCGCTTCTCCTTCGCTCGTGCCCCTTTCTCGCAGCTACACCAGCAGCTGCAGCCGTGATGCATTACCTGTGTTGCCGTGCCCTCCCGCCTTGCACCCACCAGGCCCAGGCGCGGTATCGCGTGCACCGCACACACGAGTACGGCTACTGGCCCTCTTCGGCATCCCTCTCTCAACCCCCTCGTTCAACTTCCGCCTCTTCTCGTTTCCTAGCAGCGCCTGAGCATGCCTCTGCCTCTGCTTCTGCCACTGCCTCTGCGGCTGCCTCTGCCAAGTCCCCCACCGGGGCAACACAGCAAGAGCAGAGAGCACCAGAAACGCCAGCTGCAGCAACAGAAGCATCACTGGCAGCAACACCACCAGCAGCAGGAGCGGCAGAAGCAAGCCTTGCGCCCAGCACCCCGTGGCTTCTCCTAGGCGCCACGGACCGCCAACGAATCATAGCGCTGCAGGTGGCAGTATCACGAGCGCTCTACACCATGGCTAAGGACCGGTGCCTGGCAGGGCGGGCTCCTGGGAGCGAGGCAAAGCACCTCGAGGGAGGAGCGGGCAGCGTGCGGGCAGGCATCGTGGCCTCCCTGTGCACGGCACTGGGAGGGCCTGTTGCGACAATGGAGGAGTGCCGGCTGAGAGATGAGACGGGGCAGCAGATGGCGGCGGTGGGGGAAATGTACTCGTACCTGCATCGCACGCATGTGAGCGGTGGGCGGGTGATATCCGCACAGCACATGCGGCGGTTTGTGCAGACGGTGGTGGCGGCGCTGCGGTCCGTGACGGGGCTGGATGAGGCGGCATGTGCGCGGATCAGCACGCTGCTGCATGGCTTTGATGATGCCATTGTCACGTCTGATGCACTTGGGTGCTCACAAGGTGCGGCACATGCTGTGCTGGTGATGAGTTGGTGGGTGACTTTTCAAAAGTCACAACACTACGCTCATTCCAGCGTGCGCGCCTTGTCTCATCGCGCCTCGTCTCATCTCGCCTCGTCTCATCTCTCCTCGTCTCATCTCATCTCGTCTCGTCTCATCTCGTCACATCTCGTCTCGTCTCGTCTCGTCTCATCTCGTCTCGTCTCGTCGTTACAGGTAGAGCATGGCTGCAGTGGCGCGTGGGTGTGAAGCACAACACGACCATTCACGTGGGCGACAAGGTCACCTGGGTGTGGGATGACAACCTCCCACACTCTCTCCGAGGTTCGCCCTTATCATCTCTTGTGCCTCTCACTACCCGTGCGCACTTGTTGTCTCTCTATCTCGTGTTTGTTGTGTCCGATCTCTTTGCATTTGCACACCCATGCTCTGTGAATTTGCCATGGAGTTATTTTCTCAAGCTATTCTGTTGAAGCTGTGTAGTTTTCGTGCTGTGGCTACCACCAGCATGACCAGCACCACCACCGCCACCACCAGCACCAGCAGCACCAGCACCAGCACCACCACCACCAACACCACCACCACCAGCAACAGCAGCAGCAGCAGCACCACCACGGCCGCTGCCACCGCCACGCCGCCACTGACATGGATAAACGACACACGCAGGGCATTGAGTTCATCGTCCCTGCTGTTTCCTGCGTCAATCGACACAAGCAGACGACACACCTTCCCTTACCTTGCAAGCACCCCCTCTCCACCTTCCGCACCCCCTCACCCTTTTTCGCACCCGCCTACTCCTCCAGTGGCGGGGATGGGCGAGGCGGCCGATCCGCTGTTCCTGGGGTTCGGAGGGCACCGCCTGGCCGTGTCACGCCAGCTCGCCTGCACGCCCATGAACGTCGGCGCGGGGGACATCTCTGATGACCCGCTGCCGTGCGTCCTCAGTGAGTGGAGGCGTGCAGTGGGGTGGGGTGTAGTGAGTGTGGTGTAGTGAGTGTGGTGTAGTGGGTGTAGTGAGTGTGGTGGGTGTGGTATTTCTAATTGGAGAATACACATACTATACCGCTATACCATGCGTGCGGTGCTGCGCTTACCATTCTATGCCATCCCTGCCTGAGTTGCTTTCCGGCCTGGCCTGCTCCCCTGCTTGGCCCTCTTTAGCTCACGCAAGTCCTCTGCCTGCTGCTACACCACCACCCTCATGCCCCATTTCCCACCACTGCCTCTCTTCCGCCTGCCCCCACTGCATCACCACCACCACCACCACCACCACCACCACCACCACCACCACCACCACCACCACCACCACCACCACCACCACCACCACCACCACCACCACCACCACCACCACCACCACCACCACCACCACCACCACCACCAGGCATGGACGGCGAGCCGGCAGGCTCATTCTCCTACAGCATGGTGTTCACCCGCCCCGTCACGGTCTATTACGATGACGGTGCCATGCCAGCCGGGGCTCAGCAGCACAACCCCTCCCCCTCCGCCACCTCCTCCTCCTCCTCTTCCTCCTCCTCCTCCTCCTCCTCCTCCTCCTCCTCCTCCTCCTCCTCCTCCTCCGCCTCCTCCTCTGCCAGTGTTCTCACAGTGCTTCCTGCAACAGATGGAAACGATGCTGCTGGTGAGAATTCTTTAAACATGCCCAAATCTTCAAAAACAAAAGGCATGCTGCTGGTGAGCATGGCATCAGACTGGACTGCCTCTCACACTAGGCTGAGCCTGTGTTGTTGGCTGATCTATGACACCACAGCCCTGGGTGCTTTTTGGACCCTCAGCTCAGACCACCGTGTTTTCAGAACACTCTCAGATGGGTGCGCCTCTCTTTCTCTTATCACTTCCTCCCAGTCATTCTCTCCCTTTCTCCCCTCCACTCAACCTTTCCGTGCCTCGTCTCTCGTCCCCAGTTCATGCACCTCTCACGGTTCTTGTCCGTGCATGCATGCAATGCAATGTAGGTCAGGCCGATGCCACTCTCACAACTGCCAACCCACTCTTTTCCACATCCAACCCCACCCCAGACCCAACCTCTAGCCCCACTTCCCCAACCACCACCTCAGCCTCCTCCTCCGCCTCCGCCTCCCCCTCCGCCTCGCCTCCCTATTTCTGTGCGCCGGGGTGTCAGCTGCAGCAGCTGGCGAATGGGGTGTGCAATGCGGCGTGCAGCACGCGGGCATGCGCCTTTGATGGTGGCGACTGCGCGTGTGTCGACCCGCTTTTCGGCCCTGGCATCTGTGCCTGCCCGCCCGCCCACACACGCCGAGACGACGGCTGTGAGTCCGCTCGCTTCCTCAAATCACTCTCTCCCTCAAACCACTCGCTCCCTGCACCCTCACTGCATCAATCAAGCCACTGTTTCCTTCCCGTCAACCAACCTTGCTACGAGATTCTCTGTTTCCATCCCCCTCTTTTTTTTCCTTATTGAAATTCTCCTGCCTTGTTCCTCTTCTTCTCTCCGTACGTCTTTCGACGTGTGGGTCAACTCCAAACTCATCCCACATCCTTGTAGTATCTTCATTCTTGGGAAATCAAAGAACTGAAATCCAGAAGACTCGTCCCTCAACCTGGCAACTTCTTAACGGCTCATTTGGCTTCCTTGCCATTAAGAAACTGGTGTGGCTTCCGGGCCCTTCTGGTGGTACCTCGTTGCCGTTCTCCCTTCCGTTCCTGTCTCCAACACGCCATGCCCCATGCACGTACAGGCGATAGAGGGAAGCTATGCTGCACACGCTTGCCGGCCCGACCATGAATTCCCATGTCCTGTATCATCTCACTTCTCTTCTGTCTCATCTTCCTCTCTCCTCTCACTCTCCCTCTCACTCTCCCTCTCACTCTCCTCTCTCTCTCGCTCCTCGTCCTGCCAGCATGCTGTCGATCCACAGCGGTGGGAACAAACCTCAACTTCCCCTTCTCGCTGCACAGCTACGGCCCCAACTACACCGAAACCAACCACGCCTTTGCTGCTGAGAGAGACACAGCTGTCAACCGCTTTGTCTCGCATCGCAACCGGTAGGCCACACCCACACGTTTCTCGCGCATGCAGTAGTACTACCATACGTAAGCTATGCAGCGGACATGAGTTCTTACGTGGATTGGAACTTCGTGTGGTTTTCAACCCTCTAGATAGCTAGCTCCACCAATCATTTCTCTATCTCCCTCCAACCCAGCACTCGTGAAATACAACTCCTGGTTGCAGTCTAGTTTAGCCTAACATCCTGTCAAGTCAACCAGTCTACCCATTTTCTCCTATTTTGTCTCATCTTCCACCCTTTCCCCTTTTCCCCTTTTCCCAATTTTTCGCCTTCGCCATAATCACCCGTTCACCCTGTGTGTGGGGAGTGGGGCAGGTTGCTGATAGGCATGGTGTTGCAGCAAGACAGGTGGGGCACGCAGGTCTGCTCGGGGCAAGGGTGAGTTAATTTCCGAGGCGCCTTGAAAACACGTGGGGAACGCAGGTCTCCATGGGACAAGGGTGAGGTGTTGTTGTGGTGGTAACGTTGCTCTGCCCCTGCGCTCTCCATTCATCCCTGGACTGGACTCCACGGCTCATGGGCTGGCCAGCCTGCAGTCGCGTGATAAAAGTTGACTTTTGAGACGTCTCGGAACTCAACTTGTGGTGGTGGTAACGTTGCTCTGCCCGCGCTCTCCATTCATCCCTGGACTGGACTCCACTGCTCATGCGCTGGCTGGCCTGCAGCCGTTTGCTTGTGGCAGGGCTCGCTCTGTGCTCTGCTGCAATGTGAATCGCGTGATCAGCTCACCACCGTTGGATATATTAGCTCCAAACGTCATGTGCCATGTGCCCATGTGCCATGTGCCATGTGCCATGTGCCATCTGCCATGTGCCATGTGCCATGTGCCATGTGCCATGTGCCATGTGCCATCTGCCATGTGCCATGTGCCATGTGCCACTGCATAAGCCATTACAATCACCTTCCCTCTCCACAGAAACACCCCCAAATCCCTCCACACCCCCGTCCCTTTCCCCTCTCACCCCATCCCATCCCTCCCTTCACGCCAGGGTGCTGCACCTGGGAGGCTGGTGCAGCAGCGGCCCGTCCACTAAGCCCTTTGGAGTGAACCCACACTTCCTGCCCACCTCGCCCATCTACGACAGCGCTGCCAGCGCCAACATGACCCAGCTCGACAACAGCACCTTTGGCTCCAAGCTGCTCTTCAACCCGCAGGGCCTCCCCTACGGGTTCATCTACCCCATTGTGAGTGACTTTTGAGACGTCCCAAAAGAGCGCCAACATAACCCTCGGCTGACATAACCCTCAGCCGAGCACGCACACCACACCCAAAAACATCTGGCCACTGTCGAAGCCAAAGCTTTCTGTTTCCCTCCCATCTCCCCACCGGCCCAACCCCCTGTCCTCCTCCCGCCACCCCCTCCTCCCCCTCCAACCACCCTCTCACCCCCTTTCCCCCCCCTCTCCCCCCATTCCCCTGCACACTCGTCCCTGTGTGTGTGGCAGGAAGGGCTGCCGCGCTTCCCACTGGTGTTTGACATGAACCTGGCCAAGGACGCGGTTTTTTCAGGCGCACTCCTGGCGAGTTATTTCCCCCACCCACCCCCTTCCCCTGCCTCTGTCCCCAGGACGGGGTACCGCACTTCTCACTGGTGTTTGACATCAATCTGGACAACAAATCGTTTCTTTCAGGCGCACTCCTGGCGTGTCCAAGAATTCTTTCCCCCACCCCCCCCCCCATTCCCTTGCCTCTCTCCCCAGGAAGGGCTGCTGCACTTCCCACTGGTGTTTGACATCAACCTGGACAACGACGCGGCCACACGGCGCCTGCATTACCTCATAGAGGGGGGGTACATTGACAACAGCACTCGCACCATTGATGTTACCTTCATCACCTTCAATGGTACTGCTCCACTGCCCCTTTACCAACAGTAGCAGCAGCATGGGTAGTGGTAGCAGCAGTAGTAGCAGCAGTAGTAGCAGCAGCAGCAGCATCGGTTCTGCTTTCTGGTGCCTCTGCTTTCTGACGCCTTGCTTTGTGGCGCTCTGCTTGTGTGCATGATAACCTGCTCCTTGTGTGCATGATAACCTGCTCCTTGTGTGCATGATAACCTGCTCCTTGTGTGCAGGATAACCTGCTCCTTGTGTGCAGGATAACCTGCTCCTTGTGTGCATGATAACCTGCTCCTTGTGTGCAGGATAACCTGCTCCTTGTGTGCAGGATAACCTGCTCCTTGTGTGCAGGATAACCTGCTCCTTGTGTGCAGGATAACCTGCTCCTTGTGTGCAGGATAACCTGCTCCTTGTGTGCAGGATAACCTGCTCCTTGTGTGCAGGATAACCTGCTCCTTGTGTGCAGGATAACCTGCTCCTTGTGTGCATGATAACCTGCTCCTTGTGTGCAGGATAACCTGCTCCTTGTGTGCAGGATAACCTGCTCCTTGTGTGCAGGATAACCTGCTCCTTGTGTGCAGGATAACCTGCTCCTTGTGTGCAGGATAACCTGCTCCTTGTGTGCAGGATAACCTGCTCCTTGTGTGCAGGATAACCTGCTCCTTGTGTGCATGATAACCTGCTCCTTGTGTGCAGGATAACCTGCTCCTTGTGTGCAGGATAACCTGCTCCTTGTGTGCAGGATAACCTGCTCCTTGTGTGCAGGATAACCTGCTCCTTGTGTGCAGGATAACCTGCTCCTTGTGTGCAGGATAACCTGCTCCTTGTGTGCAGGATAACCTGCTCCTTGTGTGCAGGATAACCTGCTCCTTGTGTGCAGGATAACCTGCTCCTTGTGTGCAGGATAACCTGCTCCTTGTGTGCAGGATAACCTGCTCCTTGTGTGCAGGATAACCTGCTCCTTGTGTGCAGGATAACCTGCTCCTTGTGTGCAGGATAACCTGCTCCTTGTGTGCAGGATAACCTGCTCCTTGTGTGCAGGATAACCTGCTCCTTGTGTGCAGGATAACCTGCTCCTTGTGTGCAGGATAACCTGTGTGCCGCATGCTCTGCTCCTAACGCCCATCTCCTGTCAGCCAGCCATCCCATAGCAGTGAACCAACCTCCCATGACTCATGCTCCTCCTCCCACCGCACCACACCTCTCCCATCTGCAGCCCTCCACCCTCACCCCACCAGGCGAGGCGCGCACGTTCGTGCTCATGCTCACCACAGCGACGTACGAATTATGGGCTGAGACACTTTTTTGAGGCGCCTAAAAAATAGACGTTCGTGCTCCCCACAGTCACGTACGAATTAGGCACTGAGACACATGTCGACACGCCTAAACAAGCACCTCCCCTCTCCACACCCGTCCACCCTCACCCCACCAGGCGAGGCGCGCACGTTCGTGCTCACCACAGTGACATGCTCCGTGAACACAGGCGGGCAAATCGGCGTAACCATCAAGTCCCAGCCAGCAGCGATGCACATGTACGGCATCGGAGACACATCCACCGCCAACACCGCACGCCTGGTGCTGGAGATATTCTACGTGCTGGGGCTGCTGTGGAACGTGTATGAGGAGGCACGCGAGATGATGGATCATGTGCGCATGGAGGGCAGTGTGCTTGGGTACTTTGGCCTCGTGTGGAACTGGGCGGATCTCTTTTCGCTCGCACTGCAGTTCACTGCCATTGCCATCTGGTGAGCGTCTTCTCGGTGGGTGGGTGGGTGGTGAGTGGGTGGGTGGGTGGCGCAGTTGTTAAGGGTTCTTGTGAGATGATGGATCATGTGCGCATGGAGGGCTCTGTGCTTGGGTACTTTGGCCTCGTATGGAACTGGGTCGATCTCTTCTCACTCGCGCTGCAATTCACAGCCATTGCCATCTCGTGAGTGGCGCATCGGTGGGTGGGTGGCTCATGGATGGGTGGCTCATGGATGGGTGGCTCATGGATGGGTGGCTCTTGGGTGGGTGGGGGTCTCATGTGCTACAACATTTACCGCTTGCTTCTCGAGATGCCGCGCTACTCTTGATTCGACCTAGACGTCCCTTCCTCCTATCCATCGCCCCCATCACGGCGTGTATGCGAGCAGGATAGTGCTGTGGCGAGCCGTGGAGGCATTCGACATGCAGCCGCGCTACAACATCTACTACTCGCTGCTCGAGATGCCGCGCTACTGGGCCGTGCCCAACCCGCCCAGGGGGTTCCTCCAGGCAGGGCAGGCCTTTCTAGACCTGCGGTACATCATCAACCTGCGCGCCGTGTACTTCGCCCTCCAAGGCATCAAGTGAGGCGTGGGCGGCATGGAAGGCATGGGAAGCATGGGAGGCATGGGAGGCATGGGAGGCATGGGAGGCATGGGAGGCATGGGAGGCATGGCAGGTATGGGAACACTGTGGTGGCGTGGGCATGTTGTGCGCTGGCGCTCGTATACACAGAGGGAGCGGACAGACAGACATCCATACAAACGTGTATGCATGCATGCCCACATGCGTACTTGAGTACATAGCTTCATCCGTCCGTCCGTCCGTCCGTCCGTCCGTCCATCCATCCATCCATCCATCCATCCATCCATCCATCCATCCATCCATCCATCCATCCATCCATCCATCCATCCATCCATCCATCCATCCATCCATCCATCCATCCATCCATCCATCCATCCATCCATCCATCCATCCATCCATCCATACATACCTCCATCCATCCGTGCACGCACGCACATCATTCGAATGAAGCATGATGGCACAAACCTCAACCTCTGAATCCCCTGCATTCACACGTACATTTATACCTCCTCCTGCCATCCTTGCCCTCCATCTACCCTGCCCTACACCAGCCTGTTCGTGATGATGGTGCGTCTGCTCAACTCCATGGACTTCCAGCCGTATCTAAGGAGTTCTGAGGCACGTCAAAACCCGTCTAAGATTTCTGGCGCCAAAAAACACGCCTCCTCCTACCCTCCTTACCCCCGTCCTACCTGCCCTCCCCCAGCCTGTTCCTGATGAGGGTGTGTCTGCTCAAGGTCATGGACTCCCAGCTGTACCTGTGTTGAGCTTCCTCAAAACGCACCTCCTCCTACCCTCCCCCCCCATCTTCCCGGCCCTCTCCCAGCCTGTTCCTGATGATGGTGCGTCTGCTCAAGTTCATGGACTTCCAGCCATACCTGGGGGTCATCACGCGCTCGCTCGCCCTCGCCACGCCCTCGCTGCTGCACTTCTTCCTGCTCTCCTTTGCGGTCTTCTTCTGCTTCAGCATGTACGCCTACCTTGTCTTCGGAGGCGCTCTCGAGCAGGTGCGTGGGTGGGATGCGGAGCAGGTGTGTCTACTCGTCCACACTCTCATGCCTGCTAATTCTGCATCATTTCTCTTCCACATTCACTCCCATCATGCTGTTTCCTCACACCCCCGCGCCACCCGTTCCCCCACCCCCAAACCCTCCCTTTTCTCCCCCACCACTTCCTCCTCCTTTTCCTCTTCCCCTTCCCTCCCACCCCGCTCCTCACCAGTTCTCCACGGTCCTCACCTCCATGTTCTCCTGCTTCCTCCTGCTCCTCAACGACAACTCCTCAGCCTACTTCTTCCAGCGCCTCGAGTCCTGGGACCTCATCGCAGCGATGCTATTCTTCCTCATGTTCATCGTGCTCATGGTCTTCATCCTCCTCAACTTCCTCATCGCCATCATAGTCGATGCGTTCATGAGCGTCAAGGACAGCAATGTGGTCGCCACGTCGATCACGTCTGACGTTGCGCATATTGTCAAGTACAAGTGGAACTGCTGGTGCGGGCGCTACATGCCGTACCCGCGCCTCCTGCAGCACCTTGTGAACCTCGGCGCCAAGGACACGCGCGTGGACGAGGTGAGAGCACATGTGTTTTGACTTGACCCAAAACCCACCTCTTGAGTCGACCCAAAACACACCTCTTGAGCTGTCTCGGAACGTCCCTGCTGCAGCACCTTGTGAACCTGGGCGCCAAGGACACGCGTGTGGACAAGCCGAGAGCAGTGACCACCTGCGCCGCATGTGCCTTGTGGATTAGTGCGCGCTCATTGACCACACTGGCATAGTCCTGGCTAGTGGTTTGCACTGTACACTGCGTGCACACACACGCATGCTTGTGTATATTTGTGTATACTTGTGCATATATGTAATATACATATGTGTATACAACGCTCGGCATCAAACTGCCAGCTCATGACGTGTCTGCGCTGGTGGTGAGTTTTGAGACGTCTCAAAAGTCGTCTGGTGGTGAGTTTTGAGACGTCTCAAAAGTCGTCTGGTGGTGAGTTTTGAGACGTCTCAAAAGTCGTCTGGTGGTGAGTGTAGTATTCTGGTTTTACTTGCATCGCTGCATCCCTCCGGGCATCTTTGGCGCTTGAAGCGCCTCAGAAGTCGCCATCTTTCACCTCCTCCAACTCCTTCTCAACGAACCAACTTCCACCCACCTTTCTCTGTATATAATCCGCGTGATAGTAATCTAGTTCTGAGACGTCTCAAAACTCAGAAGTCGCCATCCTTCACCTCCAACTCCTTCTCAACAAACCAACTTCCACCCACCTTGCTCCAAAACATGCCTTTTCCAGGCGGACCGTCGGATGCGCCGCTACAAGTCGATCCAACGGCGGGTGGGGTCTGTGTTCTCTGGCCGGGGCAGCAGCCGCAGCGCCTCATCAACGCTCTTCACGCGTGCAGCAGACTCGCACCCCGCCTCTCCCCCGGCGGCTGTGCCTCGGGTGCGGAAGCAGCATGTGCTGACTGTAAAGGAGAAGCGCATCGACGCCATCTCCCTCTCCATCATCTTGCAGCGACGCCTCGATCGTGAGGTCCGTGCTGCGTGGTGTGGTGCTGTACGATCCTGTGTTGTGCAGTGCGGTGTGCTGCGGTGCGGTGTGGTGCGCTGCTCTGCTCTTGTCTGCACACGGGGTTATTGGCATGTTCGCTGTGGCGCGTGGGCTTGGTTCACGAGGCAAAGGGCTCACGGAATGGGGCATTTGGCATGGGGCATTTGGCATGGGGCATTTGGCATGGGGCATGTGCCGTGATGCTCCTTGTGCTGACGTGTATCATGTGGGAATGAATCCTGACTTTCAGCTCCTGACTTTCACCACTCTCTCCCTTCTCACCTCCTCCCTACTGCTCTCTCCCGCCTCCTTTCGCCTTCTCTCACCCCCTCTAACCCACCCCCGCCCTTTTTTCCCCCTCTCCCCCCCCCATCTCGCCTTACTCCGCATCTCCCCACAGCAATCGCGCGGGCACCAGTCAGCCACCGTCAAGCCATCGGACCCCTTGTGTGTTGCCATGGCATGCTCGTCGGTGGGCGCGGGCGCACACGACACGGGCATGGACGAGCTATCGCAGGCGCTCGTGCTGCAGTGCGGGGAGGTGGTCAAGCAGTCGGCGCTGCCGGTCAAGAAGCCCGTGCTGAAGCTCAGCCTCGCGCACGTACAGGTGAGTGAGTGCGACACCCATAGCGCTGGTGGTGCAGATTCTTTAGGCGCCGAGGAAAGAGATCGGCTTGTTGCCAGTCGAGACGCCTGTGCTGAAGCTCAGTCTGGCGCACATCCGAGAGAGTGAGTGAGTGAGTGAATGAGTTAGACACTTGTGCTGCTCGTTGGGAGGAAGAGCAGCAAGGTTCTAGGCGCCTCAAACACTGGCTAGCTGCCGGTCAAGACGCCAGTGCAGAAGCCTAGTCGGGCGCACACCTAGGTGAGAAAGGCATGGCACTGGTGGTGAGGCAGAGTAGCAGTGCGTGTGAGGCGCCTTCTGAGTCAAGTCAAGGGCAGCCAGCGGGCATTGGATGCATTTCAAGTCGAACCAAACCAAACCAAACCATATTCTGCACCTTGGCATTGCTTCCAATTGTTCTTAACTGCTGGGAGAAGTCAAACCCGCTGCCCTGCGTTTGTGAGTTGCAAGCACAGAACATCCCTTTTCGACCCTTTCCCACGCATCCCCCCCTGTCCCCCACATCCCCTCTTCTCTGCACGCATGCCCGTGAGGGGAGGGCGAGCAGGAGGAGGTGGTGCGGAGCCAGCAGGCGATGGAGGAAGTGCAGGGTATGGTGACAGAACTGCAGAGCGAGGTGCTTATTGAGTCGACTCTAAAACATTCTTACGCGTCCCCCCCTCTCCCCGTGCATGCCTGTGTGGCGAGAGAGTGCAGGAGGAGGTGGTGCGGAGCCAGCAGGCAGTGGAGGAGGTGCGGGGCATGGTGATGGAGCTACAGAGCGAGGTGCGTGGCATGATGGCAGGCATGCACAGCGACATGCGCGCCATCATGGCCCTCCTTGTCACCCGCAACTCTGCCGCCGCCGCCGCCGCCGCCACCGCCACCGCCACCACCGGTGCTGCCGCTTCCAACACCGCTGCTGAACCTCCTCTTTCTGGTTCCGCTTCTGCTGGTTCCGCTTCTGCTGGTGTATCAGCATCGATTGTACGTCCCTCCATGCGGGCGTCACCCCCCCAGGCGTCCTCCACACACTCCACACTCAGGCAGCGGTCGCCAGAGCACGGGCTGGGCCAGAAAAGGCTGGCCGCAGCAGAGAGCAGGGATGAAGGGGACGATGGCATGGTGGGAGATGAGGGGGCGGCTGGGGATTTGCAGCAGGCAGTAGGTAGTTCAGGTGGTGCAGGGATAAGCAGGAGCTTGTCTGGCAAACGGGGGTCGGGTAGACGGGTTTCGTTCTGCGACAGCACAATATGATGATGATGATGAGGGTGCTTTGAATAGAAAAGAAACGCAGCAACAGTCATTAATAGAAAAGGCCAAGTATTACTAGAGCTCCGCAACACGATTCACTAGATTCTTCTTGGCCCGTACAGTACGTCTTTAGTCCCAAGTCCTGTCCTGATCAGGTTGATCAAGAGGTGGCTTCTTTCAATTTGTAAGGCACCGTCTTTCACCTTATGTGGGAATGAGTTCATCAGTTTCGTTCAGTCCAGAGCAGTTCTAGAAGTGTACAGGTATGGGGGAGATAAAAAAAGATGGCCGTAATGATCCCACCATCTCAACAAAGGCAAAATGCCATGGATAGCGCTACCAGTAATTTTCAGTTAACAGGAAAACCTACAGTAGTGTAGTAACTCTGATAACCATAATTATTCCCTCCTGACTTGCTCACACAAGCTAGCAAAAATTAGTCAGTGGCTGTGGCAAGCATTCTACCGGTATGATCATCTACTGTACTGTGCACTACAGTCATGTCCTGGCCTTACACCAACCTGGGGATGATTCCTGAAATCCTGATGCCCACATAAATTAAGCCACCCAAGAGGCACTACAAGAGAGAGCAGCAGCGTCACGAGCAGCAGCAGAGGCACCAGCAGCAGCAGCACAGAGGTGCAGTGCAGCACGGCACCCTCACAAGACAAACCCCCCATGAACACAACCACTGCAGCAGCCTACGCTGCTACCCTTCCCGCATCTCTCCTTGCGGTGCCTTGCCTTCCCAACCATCCACCCACCCACCACCGCCCCTCCCCCCACTCCCTCCATCCAGTCATCTCCCAATCCAGCCCAAGCAGCCATTCCAAACCATTTAATCCGCGTGGCGCTTCTGCTTGAAGTCCTGGGCCACGTCGCGGTAGTGCAGCGACGCCTGCTGTAGCATCTTCACGGGCGCCTTGGGCAGCTCTATCATCTTCCCAGCCACCGCCACTGGCAGGCTCAGCGACGCGATCACAATGCAGGCGATGAACTGGAAGGGGGTGAGCGGCACGGTGGAGGCAAACTTGCCGAGCACCTGCACGAGGAGGATCTGGAAGGCGGTGGAGGCGAGGAGGATGCCGAGGAAGATGACGTTCTTCTCCATGCCTCGCAGCACGTTCATGCGCTCCATCTCCCTCGAATTCACCTCGTTGAACAGCTGGTGGGCGGAGGGTTTCGGGGAGAGGAGAGAGTGGGAGGGGAGGGGTGGGGGAGGGGGATGGAGGGAGGAAGTTGAAGAATGATACATGGGAGATGACACAGGGAGGGGATGTGAGAGGGAATGAGGGGTTTGGGGTGGGGAAGGACGCTAAGCTGAGCACAGAGCACAGTCAAGAGCCGATTGCTTGATTTTCACATCAAGATCAGGAGCTGCAGAGGCAGTGTAGCAGTTGAGGATACCAAGCCTTCCTTGTCGCGCTGTATGCGCTCCAACACGTCTTTGCCAAAACACCCTTGTCCTCCCCTCTCCCAGCCCCCCCCACCTTCTTTCTCTCCCATCCATCGCTCCCTCCTCCCCATGTCAACAGCCCCTTTTTCCACCCTTCCCATCCCCCGGTCAGCCCCCCATCCCCCGGTCAGCCCCCCATCCCCAGGTCAGCCCCCCATCCCCCGGTCAGCCCCCCTCCCCTGAAGGCTGCAGCAGAGCACCTGGCAGAAGACAAAGGTGTTGAACACAATGGTGTCGAGGCGCTGCGGGGCGTCGGGCGCGTGCGCAAACCCGAAGATCCACTTGCCCCACATCATGATGACGCCCAGCACGAGCAGCTGGAACACCGCCTGGCACGCGATGTTGCGCCACATGACGGCGCTGATGAAGGGCGCACGCCGCCCCACCGGGCCCACCTTCATGAGCTCCGCATCGGGCGGCTCCGTGGCGAGGGCGAGTGCGCCGAGTGTATCCATGATTAGATTCACCCAGAGAAGCTGCACCGCTGTCAGTGGCGCGGAGCCTGGGTAGGGGAGAGAGGTGGGGGTGGGGGTTGGGAGGGGAAGGGGGGAAGGAGGGGGGAAGGAGGGGGGGAGGAGGGGGGAGAGGAAGGGGAAGGGGGATGTTGCATGTGACCGCCTGGCACGAAATGTTGCGCCACATGACGGCGCTGATGAAGGGCGCACGCCGCCCCACCGGGCCCACCTTCATGAGCTCCGCATCGGGCGGCTCCGTGGCGAGGGCGAGTGCACCGAATGTGACCATGATCAGGTTCACCCACAGCAGCTGCACTGCTGTCAGGGGTGCCGAGCCTGGTGGGGGCGAGGGGTGTTGATGGGGTGTGGGGTGTTGCAGGTATGGTTTGGGGAAAGGGGGAAGGAGAGGTGGATGGGAGTGGGAGGAATGTCTGAGGGGGAAAAGGGGGAGGATGGCGTGGGAGTGACGCATAGGTTGGAGGTTCGTGGCAAGGAGCAGAGCGGTGGTGAAATATCATGTGTTTACGACAATGCTTTGCTCTACGTTGATCAGTAAGAGGATTCAAAGGATTGAGTAGGGGGGGAGGGCAGAGCCAGAGAGGGGCGAGGGAGGGCAGAAGACAGAAAGGGGCGAGGCGAGGAGACGCAGGGGTAGCAGCAGCAGCAGCAGCAGCAGCAGCAGCAGCAGCAGCAGCAGCAGCAGCAGCAGCAGCAGCAGCAGCAGCAGCAGCAGCAGCAGCAGCAGCAGCAGCAGCAGCAGCAGCAGCAGCAGCAGCAGCAGCAGCAGCAGCAGCAGCAGCAGCAGCAGCAGCAGCAGCAGCAGCAGCAGCAGCAGCAGCAGCAGCAGCAGCAGCAGCAGCAGCAGCAGCAGCAGCAGCAGCAGCAGCAGCAGCAGCAGCAGCAGCAGCAGCAGCAGCAGCAGCAGCAGCAGCAGCAGCAGCAGCAGCAGCAGCAGCAGCAGCAGCAGCAGCAGCAGCAGCAGCAGCAGCAGCAGCAGCAGCAGCAGCAGCAGCAGCAGCAGCAGCAGCAGCAGCAGCAGCAGCAGCAGCAGCGTACCAGTGGTGCAGGCAGAGACGAAGTTGGTGACAAGCGCAACGATGTTGACAGTGAGCTGGAACTGTACGAACTTCTGGATGTTGGCGTACACACTGCGCCCCCACTTGGCCACATTCACCACCGAGGAGAAGTTGTCATCCATCACTATCACGTCCGCACTCTCCTTCGCCACCTGTGGAGACGAGAGGGGGGGAGAGTGGGGGAGAGCGGGAAGAGAGGGGGGGCATGAGAGGGCGGGAGAAGGGGGCACGGACGGGATCAAGGGAGCCAAGTCGTCGTCCATCACTATCACGTCTGCACTCTCCTTGGCCACCTTTGGGGGAAGGAAGATGGGTGATGCGGGAGGGAGAGAGAAAGGGGACACAGGAGCAAGGGAGGGAACGAGGGTGGGTGGGAGGGAGGGAGAAAGAGAGCAAAGCAGTGAGAGAACAAGGGACCTCAGACGCACCGCGAGTGCTTTTCTCTGAGGCCATGTCGACACACACACCTTGCGCCCTGTGCTGTGCGTCCCGCACTTCCCCGTCTCCTGTCACTCTCAAACGCCCTCCAATCAAACAATCCACAAACCCGCGACAATCTTCACACCAGCAACACATGGCCTGCGTAAGTCCCCTCGCACGCCCCCCTTCCCTGTCTGCCCCTCCCTACTACTCACCTCGGTGCCGGCAATGCCCAAGGCAAACCAAACCCCAACCCCAATGACAACCTCCTTGAGCACGCATGCTAGTAAGAATTCTCAAAAGCGGCTCAAACTTTAGCCCTATCCCCTCCCTACCGCTCACCTCGGTGCCGGCAATGCCCATGGCGAGTCCAATGTCGGCCTCCTTGAGAGCGGGCGCGTCGTTGGTGCCGTCGCCCGTGACTGCCACCACCTCGCCCATCTCCCTCAGCACGCTCACCAGCGTGTGCTTGTCCGTGGGGGATGATCGTGCCATCACCTGGGGGAGGAGGGGCCGGGGGGCAGCAGCAGCAGCAGCAGCAGCAGCAGCAGCAGGCAGCAGCAGGCAGCGGGAAGGAATGAGTGTTTCCCCAGAGCCCTCTACAGCTCAAGCATGTGCTTGTCCGTGGGAGACGACCGCGCCATCACCTGCGCACGCACACCATGCACATGCGGAACACACACACACACACACAGGGCACACATACAGCATGCACACAGCACACGCACGGCACAGGAGGAGCGACAGGAGGGAAGGAGTTGGGTTGTGCGAGTGCCGTGCCATGTGTGGGTTGGTAAGTTCTTGTGTCACCTCGCCCCACTACCACCATGCTCTTTGCCATAGTGGATGGCCGTACCAGGAACAGGCGCGACGCGGGGGGGGAGAGGGGGACAGGATGCGGATGAGGGGTGTGGGTTGGTGTGGATGGTTGGAGATAGTAGGGAGCGTGGGCAGGCAGGCAGGCAGGCAGGCGGGTGATTAATACCTGGAGACGGGCGGGTGATTAATACCTGGAGGCGGGCGGGTGATTAATACCTGGAGGCGGGCGGGTGATTAATACCTGGAGGCGGGCAGGTGATACCTGGAGGCGGGCAGGTGATACCTGGAGGCGGGGCAGCAGCGCCATCATCTGGTCCTTGGAGAGCTGGCGGAACTTGGGGCCCTCTATAGCCTCGCCCGTCTCCGTCAGAATGCCGCACTCGCGCGCTATGGCTATGGCCGTGTTCAGATTGTCCCCCGTCACCATGCGCACCTGCACGGCTCGCACCACACGTTGGGGGACATTGCACCAGGTGGGGGAGAGGAGGGAGGAGTCGGGGGTGGGGAAGGGGAGGGGTGGGGGGAGAGGGGAGAGGGGAGAGGGATGGGAAACAGAGGGAAAGGGAGGGTGCAGAGGGGAGGGGCAGGCAGACAGGGATTGTGTGAGCAGTGTGAGTTTTTTTGAGAATTCTCAAAAAACATACGGACTGTGGTAGCAGTTGCTGGAGAGAGCTGTGTGGCACCTGTGCTTGTCGGACGCTGGCATGTGCGCCTGGACTGGGTGAGGTGCAAGTGGGGAAACGGGGGGAGGGGGTTAAGGAGAGGGCGCGGGTGCTGCTTATTGTGCATGTGGGAGAGGACGAAAGGGTTGGCATGGTTATGGGTGAGCGAATGTGGAGTATTTTGAGACGTCTCAAAACACTTCTTCAATCACGTGGAGTAAGGTACTTCTTTTGGCATTGTAGCAGGGGCTATGAGCATGTGCATTGTAGCAGGGGCTATGAGCATGTGCATTGTAGCAGGGGCTATGAGCATGTGCATTGTAGCAGGGGCTATGAGCATGTGCATTGTAGCAGGGGCTATGAGCATGTGCATTGTAGCAGGGGCTATGAGCATGTGCATTGTAGCAGGGGCTATGAGCATGTGCATTGTAGCAGGGGCTATGAGCATGTGCATTGTAGCAGGGGCTATGAGCATGTGCATTGTAGCAGAGCATGAGGGTCAGGAAGGGGAGGGCGGGGCGGGGCAGGCCAGGAAAGGACAACGTGGCAGGAATGAACGGGTCTGGATTGGGGCGGGCGGGTGGGAATGCGGGTGGGGGAAATACGGGTGGAGGGGATGCGAGTGGGGGTGTGGGTGAGGGCAGCAAGTGGAGAGGCAAACGAGCCCGAACAGTAGGTTCCGGAACAACAGACACACGGAGAGCATGGACGCAAGGGGACTGAGTGGAAGGGAGTAGCACGCGCAGTTACCCTCATACCTCATCATCCCCTTCGTCTCCACTCACTGGCAACTCCGCCCTTTCCACCAACCATTACCCACCACCACCGCCACCCACCCACCCACACACCGACACCCAAACACCCCCCTCCCTTCCCCACCCTCCGCCTGCCCCCCCCACGCACCACAATCCCAGCGGTCTTGCAGGTCTGCACGGCGAGCGGCACCTCAGCGCGGAGAGGGTCCTTAATCCCCACCACAGCCTGCAGAATGAGGTCGTTGTCGGGGATCTCGTCGCGGTCGCCCCACACGCCGCCCTCGGGGATCTCCCCCGGTTGCAGGTCGCGGTAGGCCAGTGTGAGCGTGCGCAGCGCATTGTCTGCGAAGCCCAGCACCACTGAGTCCATGGCGCTGGGGTCGAGAGGGACGACCTGCAGGGGGGGGGGATGGGGGAAGGTGGGGGAGAACGGGACGAAGGGGGAGGGAGGGGGGGAGAGCAGGGGAGAGCGGGGGAGGGGGAGAGAGCAGGGGAGAGGGGGGAGCAGGGGGAACGGGCGAGAGGAGAGCAGGGCGTGGAGGGAGGAGGGGGGAGGTGAACCAGTGTGAGCGTGCGCAGCGCGTTGTCTGCGAAGCCCAGCACCACTGAGTCCATGGCGCTGGGGTCGAGAGGGGCGACCTTCAGGGGGGGGTGGGAGAGAGCACGAGGGAACGGGCGGGGAGAAGGTGGGGAGAGAGGGGAGAGAGCGGGGGGACAGGGGAGCAGGAGGAAGGGGAGAAAGGAGAGCAGGGCGGGAGAGAGGAGGGGAGGAGGCGGAGCAGTGTGAGTGTGCGCAGCCCGCTGCCTGCAAAGCCCGGCACCACTGAGTCCATGGCGCCGGGGACCAGCGGGGTGACCTGCGGGGGAGAGCGGATAGAAGCAGGGGAGAGGGGGAGGTAGGGGAGAGTGGGGGAGAGCAGAGGAGAAGGGGGAGAGTGGGAGAGGTGCCGGAACAGGGAAAGGGGGAGGGAGGGGAAGGAAGGGCGTGGAGGGATGGGGGGTGGAGGCGGGTGAGGGGAAGAGATGAGGGAGAGTGGGGCATGGCAGGGGGTGGTTGAGGAGGGGCGTGGTGACAGGTGCGAAACAGCTATGAGGCATGCCCTTATGTGTATTCCCGACACTGATAAAAGTTTTGTGTTTCCCCATGTCCTCTCCCCTCTCTCCTCTGCCCACTCACCCCTCCCCTCGTCTCCCCTCTCCCCGCCCCCCTCTCCCCCTCCCCCCTCTCCCCTCTCCCCCCTCTCCCCTACTCCCCTCCCCCCTCGCCCCTCTCCCCTCGCCCCCTTCTCCCTCCTCGCCCCGTCTGCAAGTCCATCGCACCTCGCCCTGCTCGTTGCTGACAGCCTGGGTGCAAGTACCAAGCACAATTTCCGCGGCGCCCTTCCAGAGCGCGCGCACAGTCCCATCCGCCAGGCGCACCACGGCGCCCATGCGCTTGCGCTGCGAGTTGAACGGCTGCAGCTTCAGCACCTCCACGCTGCTGCGCACCGCCGCCCACTCGCCGCCCAGACGCAGGCCAAGGGCAAGCATGGCTTGCTCCGTGGGGGTGCCGAGCAGCACAGGGGGGGAGTTGGCGGGGGCGTCGGCGGGGGGGAGCTGCACGTCTCCGCTGGTGTTGAGGAAGAAGTTGAGGAGGAGCGACGTGCGGAGGGCCTCTGGCAGGCTGAGGTCCTGGGAGGAGGGAGGGAGAGGACGGGTGAGGGGGGTTTTAAGACGTCTCAAAACTAGGTTGAGGTCTAGGGAGGAGGGAGGAGGGAGGAGGGAGAGGACGGGGTGAGGGGGGGGAGGGGAGAGTGGGGCAGGAAGGTGGACGGAGGGTAGAGTGGTAAGGTGGCGAAGGGGAAGAGAGTTGGGGGTTCGGGTTTAAGTGATGGGGCCTTGCGAAAAAGAGGCAACCGCACTAGGAGCAGACAGGCGTGAAAAACGAGAGAAGCAGCAGCAGCAGCAGCAGCAGCAGCAGCAACAGCAGCATCAACTAACCACGGGAGCAGGCGCAGCAGTGGGGTCTTGAGGCGGCAGCACATGCACAGAGCCAGTAATCCACGCCTGTACCACAGTCATCTGATTCGCCGTGAGCGTTCCGGTCTTGTCACTGCAGATGGTGGTAGCAGAGCCCATGGTCTCGCAGGCGGCAAGCTTGCGCACGAGCGCCTTGTCCCGCATCATCTTCTTCATGGCAAAGGCGAGCGAGAGGGTCACTGCGAGGGGGAGGCCCTCGGGGACTGCCACGACCACGATGGTGACTGCTATGGCAAAGAAATGCACCACCTGATTGGGGGAAAGATGGGGGGAGAAGGGGGGAGGGGAGAGGGGAGAGGGGGGACGGCGGGGAGAAGGGAGAGCGGGGGAGAGGGGGGAGAAGGAAAAGGGGGGGAGTTGGGGGAGAGGGGGAGGAGGGGGAGAGGGGGGAGAGGGAGAGAGGGGGGGGGGGGGAGAGGGGGGGAGTTGGGGAAGAGGGGGAGGGGTTAGGATGGTGGCGAATTACGGCAGTGGTATAGAAGCTGTTAGGGTGTGATGCACAGCACAGATGAATGTCGCTCATGCTGGATCTCAGATGCGGGGGTGAAAACCATTGTGCTTCCACGCATACATACACATGCACATGAACATGCATGAACACGAACAGCATGCACAGCACGCACACGCGCGAGCGCACGCACACACCGCGAGGGTGTGGTGGAAGGACCAGTCCCAGAGCGAGGTGAGTTTTGAGACGTCTCAAAACTCGATTGTGCTTCCACGCACACACACATGCACATGCACACACACGGTGGCGCACCTCGAGGGTGTGGTGGAAGGACCAGTCCCAGAGCGAGGTGGAGCGCAGGAGGCGGTACATGAGCACGAAGAACACGAGCAGCGCCACGTACAGCCCCACTCGCCCTATCAGCGTCGCCACCCCGCTCAGCTTCACCTGCGCTCGTACACGCACGCAAAAATGCAGGTGGGTGGGCGGGACGGAGAGCCGGTGGGTGGGCGGGAAGGGAGGGAGGGAGGGAAGGAGGGAGGGAGGGAGGGAGGGAGGGAGGGAGGGAGGGAGGGAGGGAGGGAGGGAGGGAGGGAGGGAGGGAGGGAGGGAGGGAGGGAGGGAGGGAGGGAGGGAGGGAGGGAGGGAGGGAGGGAGGGAGGGAGGGAGGGAGGGAGGGAGGGAGGGAGGGAGGGAGGGAGGGAGGGAGGTGAGGTGAGGGAGGGAGGGAGGGAGGGAGGGAGGAGAGGGAGGGAGGGAGGGAGGGGAGGGAGGGAGGGAGAGAGAGGAGGAAAGGGAATGCAGGTTAGCTCCATACAGTTCCATACCCGAGAAATCCATCAACAAAGCTCCACAATCTTCCTCACGCACTAACTCCCTCGTCTCCCCCACACCACACATCCACCATCCCCCACTCCCACAGCCTCCAACTCCCCTCCTCACTCCCGTCCCGTCTCCCGTCCTCCACCCCCTTGCGTGCACCTGCAGCGGCGTCTCGTCGTCCCCGCTGTCAGTGAGCTTGGCCATGAGCTGCCCCCACTCCGTGTGCATGCCCACGCCCGTGGCGAGCACGGTGCCATGGCCGTCCTGCACCTTGGTGCCCGCCAGGAAGAACGGCGCCTCCTTGCCCTTGTACGCCGGCACGCTCTCGCCTGTCATGCTCGACTCGTCCACCACCAGGCTGTGCCCTGTCGAGGGGGGAGGGCGGAGGGGTGGAACGGGGGTAGCCATGGGGAGCGGCCGTGGGGGTTTGAGGGATGCGGGGGACGGGGCGAGGAGGGGAAAGAGAAGGGTGCAGGGAGGTGGGGTAATTGAGTGTATTAAGGGGAAGCCCCAGCTATCATTGCCCTTACCCTTGTGCATCAGAGATCTCTAGTGGCCCATAGGCAGGCGGGCAGGCAGGCAAAGGGGCAGGAGGGCAGGCGGGGGCAAGGGGAAGGTTCCAGCGCAGGCCATGGGAGGGTGCCGTCAACTTATGAACTCTAGCGAACCGGGGCGTGCGATGTGATGTGAAACTGTTTCTGATCTTCTTCTCGCCGCTCAGCCTGCTGCTTTGCTAGGATGCGACATCTGTCATACTCAATCGACCTGCCAATTCCTTCTGCTCGCGTTTTTCTTTAGCTAGTTAGATCAAACCGGTTAAATCTAGTGATGATACTAGAGACAAAGCAGACTTTTAGCGAGAATGGGTTGCTCAAATCGAACTCGCTCCTACCAACAAGTGTGTGTTCTCGCTGTTCTGTTCAGCCTGCTGCTATGGTAGTATCTGCTTAGCGAGATGGAAGAACAAGGATAGGTCTAGTGACTCGCGCGCGAGGCAGCGTTCTGCTTCGTTCCCTCTGGCGTGGCACGGGTGTTGTGCGGGGAAGATGCAAGACCGTGGGGGGCGCGCTGCTTCGTTTCCCCTGTTCGTTTTCTTCCCCATGCCTGCGCATGCTGCCTACCGCGCAGCGCAATGCCGTCTGCTGACTGACCCCCCCCCCGTTACCACGAGAAAGCGACCCAACCGCACGCAGGGCGGCGAGGGAAAACCAACGGAAAGGCCCAAGCAGTGGCGCGCAAGGATTAAGCGGGGCGCGCGCAGGCGTGCGGGAGGGGGACGAGGCACCGCACCTTGAATGAGCAGCGCTTCCGCGGGCACAATGTCGCCGGTGAGGGGGAGGGGTAGAGGGGGAGGATGCGCGAGCGTGAGGGAGTGAGGCGAGGCACGTGAATGAGCAGCGCGGGAGTGAGCGCGGCAGGCACGCAAGCACCTTGAATGAGGAGCGCGTCGGCGTGGACAATGTCGCCGGTAAGAGAGGGGGGGAGGGAGGGGGAGGGAGGGGGGGGGGGGGGGGGGGGGGGGAAGAAGAGGGTGCGCGAACGTGCGGGAGTGAGGTGAGGGTCAGTGGGGCACCTTCAATGAGGAGCGCGTCAGCGGGGACAATGTCGCCGGTAAGGGGGGAGGGGTGGGGGGGGCGCGCATGAGTGCGCGAAGCGGGCAAGCACCTTGAATGAGTGCGCGAAGCGGGCAAGCACCTTGAATGAGGAGCGCGTCGGCGGGGACAATGTCGCCGGTGGAGAGCACGATGACGTCGCCCACGACCAGGTCAAACACGGAGAGTGCCTGACGCACGCCCCCGCGCAGCACCTCCACCGTCACTTTCTTCTTCTCCGCGTCCAGCAGCCGGAACTAACGCGCGCGCGCGCGGATGGGGGGGTGGGAAGGGAGAAGGGAGGGGAAGGGGAAGAGTTTTTTAGGTGCCTCAAGGCAGCGCCTGCCGCACGCCCCCCCCCCCCCCGCAGCACCTCCACCGTCACCTTCTTCTTCTCCGCGTCCAGCAACCGAAACTGACGAGCGCGCGCGCGCATGGCGGGACGGGAAGGGGGAAGGGGGCGGAAGGGAAGGATATTTTTTAGGCGCCACATTCTTTTCCCCGCGTCCAGCAGACGGAACTGACGCGCGCGCGCGCACGAATGCGCGCACGGATTGGGGGGAAAGGGGAGGGAGGGGGAAGGCGGAGGAGGGGAGAGGAGGCGGAAGGGGAAAACAGACTGGCGGAAGGGGCGAAGTGGGTGGATCGGAGGGGCGGGGAGGCGACGACAAGCGTGGGTGCGTGGATCGCTCCCGTGGCATTGTGAATCGAGCAGGGCGAATCACCGAATCATGTACTCAGGTTTTGAATCTAAGCAAGTCGAGTTTTTACGAGCCTAAGAAGTTGAAAGGGCGGGTACGTAGGTAGGTAGATAGGTAGGTAGGTAGCGAGCGCACCTGCAGCGACTGGCGGTAGTCGCTGGTGGCAGTGACGAAGACGACGAGCAGGATGGAGAGCAGGATACCCGCGCCGTCGTACCACCCCTCCTGCCACCCCTCCGTCACGATGCCCACGAGCAGCGAGAACACCGCGCACACCGCCAGGATCCACAGCGTCATGTCCTGCGCGCGGTTGTGGGGCGCGGCGACGCGGTGGCGCGCGCGTGATTCGAGGGGGGAATACGGGGGCGGGATTGGGGGAGCCGGTGGGGGGTGGGGGGGGAGGGACGAGGGAAGAGGGTGGGGTGAGTGCGGATGGGGAAGGCGAGGGTGGAGAAGGGGTGAGGGTTTGGCGGGAGAGGGGGGGAAGAGTTTCGACAATGTACGCGACAATGCAGCCATTGAGAGAGGAGATAGGAGGGTGGTTGCGACTGGCTGAGATTGCGACTTAGGTTTGAGCTGGGTGGCAGGAGGAAGCGCAAGACAGTCGCGGGGAAGCTTGAGAGGGCGGGTTGTTCACAAGATCGAGCTTGAAGGACGGTGGGGGAGAGGTTGGGTTGAAGAAAGAAGAAGCGGGTGCTTGCGTTGCGAAAGGCGCTTACGCCTACGATAAGCCCGTATAAACAACGATCTCGAACGCGCAGTAGCAAGCGAACCTCGCATGCGCACTTAGAGCCCTTTCCCAAGCGCCCAGTTGCGCGCGCGCGCGCACCTGCATGGCGTCCCAAACGAACTCGAGGAACGCCTTGGGCGGCTTCTCCGGGTACGTGTTGGTGCCGAACGTCTTGACTCGGCGCGCAATGTCCGCCTCCGTGGCCGTGATGCCGTGCCGCAGGTCCGCGTCGAGGCGCCGCGCGATGCCCTCCACGCCGCCGTACGAGTTCTGCAGCCCCGTCGCGTCCTGCCCCGACATTATCCCCTCCAGCTGCTTCGCCGACAGCCCGAAGCCCTCCGCGCGCGCCGCCTTCACCGCCGCGTCGGAGATCCGCGAGAGCACTGCGCGGGGGGGAGGGGGGAGGGAGTTGGAGAGAGGAAGGCGGAAAAAAGGGAGGGAAGGGGAGGAGAGGGGGAAAGGCGAACGGGACGGGGAGCGGAAAGAGGGGTGGACGCTCGGCTGGATGGAGATGGCCTAGTAGAAATGTGCTCGCTCGCATACGTAGTTACTTTTGAGTCGACTCATAAGTCACCTAGTGGCAATGCGCTCGCTCGCACAGGTCGCTCGACGCGAGTGCATTGCGCAAACCACTGCCACTCTCGGGGTTTCATCCTCTCATGTAATGTAACACGGCTCTCCCTTTCTGCCGCTCTCACTCCCTCCTGCCCCCACCTCCTCTCCTCCCCCCGCCGCAACCCCCGCCGTCGCTCGCGCAGTGCCCCGCCAGCAGAGATGAGATGCACCTGACTTGAAGCGCGTGACGGCCTTAATCGCCGACGCGCCCACTCGCAGGCGATTCGCCACCGACTCCTGCCGGGAGACAATACCCCGGAAATGGAACAACGAGCACGGCGACATTAGGTACCGCGCGCCACGACACTATCACAAGCGGATCGACAAGGGATCGCCACATCGGCGTAGCGAGGAGAGCGAGCGACAGGCGGCACGAGCAGTAACGACCGGCATTGGACGCAGCAGCAGCAGCGGCGGCATAGGGATCGACGTGGAGTTGCGGCGACTCACCCGGGGGTCGGGCTGCGTGATGTTGTGCGTGTAGCGGAAGCGACGCGCGGCGTTGCGCACGAGCGACATCTTGCGCCAACGGCTCTGATCCTCCTTGGAATGGTGCTTCGCGTCGTAGTCGAAGTCCTGCAGCCCCGCCTGCAGCGGCAAGAGCGCGTCCCGCCACTTCCACCCCGGCGCCTTAGCCTCGCCTGCGCCGGCAGCGTCAGGGGCGGCGGCGGGAGCACCCGAGTCGCCATCCGCGACGGGAGCGCTGGTTGCGGGAGCCTCGGCGGTGGCTGCGGGGAGAAGCGGTTCACTGCTGGCGGACGAGGCGGGCGCGTCTGAACTGACGGCGGGTGCGTCTGAGCTGACGGGGGGCGCGTCTGAACTGACGGCGGGCGCAGTCGACGGCGGGAGAGATTCCCCCATGCTGGTGGCTCCGGAAACATCCGTGCTGTCCTCAGCCATGGCGGCTGGTTGCCTTGAAGGGTTAGTCACAGGCGAGGAAGACGGGGCGGCGGAAAAGGAGAAGAGAGGTTTGGGAGGAGGGGCACGTGCGAAGATTCTACAATGCCAGAAAAATGGTGGACGATTTTTGGTGAGGGAGAGGGAAGTGAAAGAAGGAACACGAGAGATGAGACGCTAGGGGTGTTTGTTACATCAGTCACTCACGAGTCACGAGTTCCATTCACAGGCAACTGGACCAGCGAATGCAGGTGGGTCTCATTTTTCAGGGACCAATTGCAGAAGTGGACCCGAGCTTGTTCCGTGTGGTACTGGGGACCATTTGCAGTGTACCCGCGTGACACAAAACTTTGCAACTGGTCGAGCGAATCGTCGGCGAACTATTGGCGTAACAAGTCACACAAGCACGAACAGATGCGAGAGAAAAACCTCTCATCGTGCGAGTTTCGCCTATCACGATGTGGGTGGGCGGATTTGGTCAAATGGTCCTTGGTGATGTGTACCCAGCTTCTCGTGTGCAACCACTTTGTTGCATTTGCACTGTACACGCGGATTCAGGGGCGGCATCAATTTGCTTTCTTCCTTCGTGCAAAAGCAGGGCTCCCTTTTCCAGGGTGATTTACCCTGCTAACCCTGCCAAACAAAGTGACATTTTCACGCTACCCTGCCCCGGGTCACAATCCTACTTTCTTTATTTTTCTTTACATGGCTGAAGCAGGCTTGTCGTCGTTTTAACTCGCCATGTGAAGAGTTCCTTAGCAAAGAACCCAGACAGTTTGCTTACGTGTTCTTGAGATTCTATTTCACGCAATAAATTCTTCCCTTAGCCGAACAGAAAACAAACATCGAATGTGTAGTGTTCCTATTTGTTACGGGTGCAATGAATCGAGGTAGCGAGGATTGCACCAGGGTGTTCAACGAGTACGAAGTATGAGCGAAGGCATGAGCGAATACTTATACACGAAACATGCAAACAGTAACGCGGTACGTACGAGCTAGCTAGTGCTAGGCTGGCACGAGGTTTCGGCTAGTCCCGAACCGTAGGCCGACTCGGCTGCTCCAGCAGTGCGAGGTTTGGTGAAACAGTGCGCGCTAAGTTGGCGAAGCCCCGTTAGCAGTAACGGGCGAACAACAGTTGCGGTTGTACGCGATGTTGACGGTCGCAGTAAGGAATAGCGAGAAATCTCCTTACACTACCCCCCCCCCCCTCTCAAGAAGCCCTCTCCGCTACGCGAGTGCGTGTATATCGCGGAAACCCCGGCTCCTCAGGTACTCTTGCAGGGCAGGGTTCTTTTCGATGTTGGCCAGGGGCACCCAGCTATCCTCAGTTGGCGTACGGTCCTTTCAGCGATCGAGGAACTCGATCCTCTTGATGTATATTGGGTGTCAAAACCGATGGCTCAGAATCTTCTCGGGCTCAATGATCGGCTCCGATGTAGGGCGAGTCATGGATAGCGGGCGGTGACGAGGCAGTTGGCTCATGGTTGCGATGTAAGGGCGAAGCAGGCAGACATGGAATGATGGGTTGATGTACCAGTCCGTCGGTAACAGTAAATGGGCAGTAACTGGGGTGATCATGTGGCTGATTTGAAATCGTCCACAGTAGCGCGGTCGTAATTTTGGTACGACGGACAGTCTTAAGTTCTGTGTCTCGAACGGTACGTAATCCCCTGACTGGTATGTGACTGGGCGGCGGTGGCGGTCAGCGTTGCGTTTTGCGGAGACGTTGGCCTTTTTAATTGCTTCTGTGGCTCTGGTGCGGGCAGCTTGCAGAATCTCGGCGAATTGCTGTGCTCGTTACGTTGGGTTGTCTGGACTCGGCGTCATGGGAACTGTTGGGTTTTGCCTGAAGTTCAGGTTAAACATGTTAGAATCAGGAACGGAATGGATGAACTAGGAAGCAAGTGGGTACAAGTAGGAAACCTAAAAGTATTGTACCCTATATGAACTACCCCACTACAGCCTAGATAGACTATAGCATATAAGTTTGACACACCCCCATAAGCAAAGTGGGGGAGAACAAGAGGTCACAAGACCAGTCAAGAAAAGCAAAGCAAGCTCAGGGTGGATCACAAAGTCACCACGCAGTCTGAGCACAAGCAAATGGCCACAAGGCCAGTTCACATGCAGAGTTATATAAAGGAGAACAAACAATACAGCGAACACAACCTAGCAAGTGTAAGCATGCAGGTATATGTGTAGAGAGTACAGTACAAACAAAGTCAAGAAGTAAGCAAGTGAGGCACAGTAGGTACAAGGCCTAGAACAGTACAGAAACGCTGATGATCACAAGGCTGAAGTGCCTTGGTGAAAACATCAGCAGTGTTGGCCTGAGAGGCCACGTAAGCAAGACGAAGCTGACCACGCTGCTGCAACTCTCGAGCAAGGAAGTAGCGCAGAGCAATGTGCTTCGTTCTGTGCTCCAGTCTGTGCTCCTGACACAAGGCAGGCATGGCCTTGTTGTCGACGTACAGAACTGGACGAGAACGAGGCGCCTCTCACAATTCAGACAGCACGTAGGTGAGCCAGCGTAACTCCTATGCAGCCATGGCCCCAGCGTAGATCTCAGCCTCACAACTGGAGCTGAGAACAGAAGAAGAGCGGGTAGACCACCAAGAGACAGAACCGGAACCAAGACTGAAGGTGTAACCATGTGACGACCGCTGCGTAGCCAAGTCGTCAACCCAGGAAGCGTCTGCGTGACCAGTGAGGACGACTCAAGCCCGTCCTCCAAGCACGAGCCCCATGCCCGACGTACTGCACAGGTAGCGCAACACCCTCTTCGCAGCATCCCAGTGCACCTTTCGGTGTCGACCGGGAGCCACGTAGCGAGCCAGAAGGCTGAGAGGGTATGCGAGGTCAGGTCGTGTGCAAGTCATCAGGTACATGAGGCAGCCCACAAGCTCTGGATACGGGCCACTCGGCTCTACGGACTCGTCCGAAGGTGGAGCTGAGAGCGAGTGACCGGTAGGCAGAGGAGTGGACTGTGGCGAGGAGTACGTAAAGCCGAAGCGCTGAAGGACCTGCTGTACCATGTGTGACTGAGTCAAGGTAATGGTGCGCTGTGCTCTGTCCCGGGTGATCTGCAAGCCAAGATAGCTTGTCAGCTCACCCAGGTCTGTGCACGTGTGTCTCTTCTGCAACTCCGACTTCACGTGGGCGAGTACCTCAGTGTCAGCAGTAGCAAAGACCAAGTCGTCTACGTACACGAGACTGAAGGTGTAACCATGTGACGACCGCTGCGTAGCCAAGTCGTCAACCCAGGAAGCGTCTGCGTGACCAGTGAGGACGACTCGAGCCCGTCCTCCAAGCACGAGCCCCATGCCCGACGTACTGCACAGGTAGCGCAACACCCTCTTCGCAGCATCCCAGTGCACCTTTCGGTGTCGACCGGGAGCCACGTAGCGAGCCAGAAGGCTGAGAGGGTATGCGAGGTCAGGTCGTGTGCAAGTCATCAGGTACATGAGGCAGAGTGGTGTCAGTGCGTAAAAACAGCGACGGGTCAGCAGTGGAAGGAGCAAAACCAAGAGCAGCAAGAGTCGTCCTCAGTGTGTCGTGCCACTCACGGGGTGCCTGGCGGAGACCGTAGACTGGCCGCCGGAGGCTCCACTGGGTACCAGCAGGAAACGACCCAGTGAAGCCAGGTGGGCGGCGCAGCCAGATCTCCTCGTGCAGGCTGCCCTGTAGGAAGGCTGTGCTGAAGTCAAGCGAGTGGAGCTCGTAGTCACGCTGAGCGGCAACGTGCTGCAGTACCCAAAGAGTGGTCATCTTCGGGGTAGGGGAGAAGGTATGGAAGAATTCAACTCCCTGTCGCTGACTGAAGCCACGTGCAACGTAACGCGCCTTGAAGACAGGCGGAGAACCCGGCGGCCGCTTCACCCTGAAGATCCACATGCCACTGACGATGTTCGCCCCAGGTGGGGGAACCTCGTCGACGTAGGTGCCTGTGGACTTCCAGGAAGCCATCTCGGCGTCCATGGCTGCCTGCCACTGAGAGGAGTAGGGACCCTCTATCGCCTCTGCGTAAGAGCGCGGGGTCGGGATGTCTGGTGCATCCGGGTCTCCCTCAGGGGCAAGCAGCATACGAGATGAGGTACAGCAGCGGCAAAGCACTCAAACTCCTCCTGTCTGTCCTCAAGAACGTCCGTGCCAAGAGCACACTCACCCCCGATGGACGAAGGACAGACAGACGCAGACGCAAACTCAGCAACAAGACTAGTGGCGTAGTCTAGGCGACATGCTGCAGCAAAGTCAACAAGCTCAGCAACGAGAGCAGACGCAGCAGAGGACTCAAACAGAGGGTCAGTGACAGCAGTGGCCAGAAAGCGCGTGACAGTAGGACTAGCAGCACGAAGGGAGTCAGACTCCGTGTCCGGACTGTCAGGAAGAGAGGACGCAGGAGGAGAGGGTAGAAGGACACACTGTGGAGCAGTGGAAGGACGCAGTGTCATAGAGTGAGTGCCAGGGACAGGAGGAGGACGCGGACGCGAAACACGACGACCAGCGCGAGCAGTGCGGACAGGCGACGCAGAATGAGACACAGGCGACACAGGACGCAACTCAGGCTCACGACGCTCCGTAAGACCTCTAGTCGGTCCAGAGTAAGGAGAAGGACCAGGCAGTGGAGAGGACGGCTGTAACTGCGACTATGACTGAACAGGCGGTGGACTCAGTAAAGGAGCAGTAGGACCAGGAGAAGGCGGTAGACCAAGAACCTGCTGAAGGAGCGGAACGTAGTACGGCCGCGGCCGCGCAGCGCCTCCAGAAACAGCAGAGACAGCACAAGTACCCTCAGCTCCAGGGTCTCCAGTAACAACTCCCGCAGCACCACCAGCTCCAGTACCTGCAGCTCCAACGCCTGCAGCACCACCAGCCCCAGCAGCTCCAATACCTCCAGTACGAGCACCTCTAGGACCAGCGGCTCCAGCAGCTCCAGCACCAGCAGCACCTCCAGCAGCTCCAGCACCAGCAGCACCTCCAGCAGCACCAGCACCAGCAGCACCTCCAGCAGCTCCAGCACCAGCTACACCTCCAGTAGCTCCAGCACCAGCAGCACCTCCAGCAGCTCCAGCACCAGCAGCACCTCCAGCAGCTCCAGCACCAGCAGCACCTCCAGCAGCTCCAGCACCAGCAGCACCTCCAGCAGCTCCAGCACCAGCAGCACCAGTAGCACGGCGACAGCGCCGAGCATACCACTCACGAAGCCGCTGCGGAGAGAGGGGCTCCCGCCGCAACGTGACACCCGGAGAACCTCCAGAATCAGCACATGCAGGCTCAACACCCCAAGACTCAGCACCCCCAGACTCCACACGCTCAGGCTCAGCACCCCCAGACTCCACACGCTCAGACTCAGCACCCCCAGGCTCCGCACCCCCAGTCCCCACACCCACAGGCTCAGCACCCCTAGCAGCACCTAAGTCGACAGCTACCTCGACCGGCTCGGCAGGGTCTACCTGAGACACACCTGAGGGGGCAGGACCCTGAGGGGGGAGGGGGTCTACCGGAGGAGTACCTGGTGCTAGGAAGAGCGGCGGGGGGGGAAGAGAGGCACTGCAGTAGGGAAAGAGACGGTAGTAAGACACCGACTCGTCAAACGTGACGTCCTGAGAGGACAAAACACGATGCGAGGTGGGGTGGTAGAACTGCCACCTGGGTGCGTTAGGGGGGAAGTTAAGGAAGACGCAGGGAACGGCACGGGAGGACAGCTTGTCCGCTAAAGTATCGCGGACAAAAGCTCGAGATCCCCAGACACGGAACGCGGACGCATCGCCAACCTTCCCCGTCCACCTCAGAGTAGGTGTGGTCTCCGGCAAGGAGACACGAGGCTGAAGGTTGATCTGATGCGCAGCGTACTGAACCGCAAACGGCCACAGAAAATGGGGAGCAGCCGCATGGATCATGGACGTACGAGCGACGTCCATGACCATGCCAATGCGGCGCTCAGCAATCCCATTTTGCTGTGGGGAGGCCGGAAGCGTGAACATCTGGCGGATGCCCTCCGCATGACAGAAGGCCCTCAGGAGGTCGGAGGAAAACTCACCACCTCTGTCTGAGTGCAGACGCAGAACAGGAAGGTCCGAGCCGAAACGCTCGCTGAGCTGGTGACGAGTACCGCGGATCCAGTCGATCAACACCTCAGGGACCTCACCCTTGATGCGCAAGAGGAAGACTGTGGTGTAACGCGAGTAGTCGTCAACGACAAGCAGGAAGTAACGCTCGTGACCCTGTCCACGGACGCGTGCTGGGCCCCACACGTCCATGTGAAGAGTCTGCAGGGGAGACTCTGTCGGAGGGAACGTGGAGGAGTGAGGAGCGGCGCGCTGCCGACCCTCGACACAGGGAACACAGGTAGGGGCAGGCCCCGGAGGAAGGGGAGGGAGGGACCGGGGAAGACCCGAGACAAGGGTACGGGAGGCCATACCTCAAAGACGAGGCAGGGAGGGGTGACCAAGGCGGTGGTGCCAAAGGAGAGTCTCGTGCGACAGAGGACGACACGAGCAGGGGGCAGACGCAGGACTAGACCTGGACGCGGCAGCAAACACCTGACTAGACGCGGCTACCTGACCAGACGCAGAGACCGGAGGAGACGCACTAGTCAGTGTGTACAGACTCGACCCAGGCCGACGGGTGAACGTGGCCAGGTGGCGGCCCGTCCGAGAGCAAGTGCAGTGGGTCACACGCTGACCTCCAGGGGCGAACTGGTCAACCCACGCATCCTGGAGGTCAGCTCCACTCACCAGGTTCGTAGAGAACGAGGGGAGGTGGAGTCCCGACAGCAAGCCCGACGGGGCCGCAGGACATGGTAGAACCGTGGAAGAGTGCGCAAGGACTGGACCCCCAGAGGGGTCAGCCAGGGAGACTGCGACAGGCCGACTGAGCGGCGTGAGTGTGGTGCTGTCGTGAAAGAAAGAGCGCGAAGCACCAGAGTCAAGTGTTAAAGTGTGCAAGGCCTCAGTAGGTGCAGTACCAGAGAGAGCAGACTCACCAGCACCTGGAGTAGCAGACTCACCAGCACCTGGAGCAGCAGACGCACTAGCACCTAGAGCAGCAGCCTCAATGCTCGGGTCGGGCGGGACACTCAGGTAACAGTCACCCTCAGCACTATCAGTCAAAGCATACATGGCAGCAAGGATAGCATCGAAATCAAGATCAAAGATAGCCACATTCTTCCTAAGCAGATCACTCCAGCAAGGGAGCTCAACAGCGTCAGGAAACTGGGCGCGCCAGGCGTCAGTTAGGCGACCGAAGCAGCGCTGCGCAGTGTGTGGTAGCCCACACATCTCCCCACGACGGCTGCCGGTGCGAAGAACGTAAGTGCAGGGACCAACACCCCCAGACCTCCCACGCCCAGCGTACCACTTACGAAGCTGCTGGGCCAACGGGGTCTCATGGGAACGCGGCTGCTGCTGGCGCTGGCTACCACCAAAGCCTCCACGCTGCGCGGCTGCACCTCGACCAGCACCACTGCCACCGCCACCTCCACCATCGCTGCCGCTGCCTCCACCACTGCAGTCGCTGCCTCCACCGCCGCCGCCGCTGCCGCCACCACCTCCACCGCCGCCACTGAAGCCCCCACTCCCGCCACCACCCCCACCTCCACCGCCACCCCCTCCGCCTCCTCCACCACCTCCGCCGCCGCCCCCGCCATCCCCTCCACCACCCTTGTTCCCCTTGCCCTTGCTGTTGCGGCGCCTCCCACTAGGAGCAGATGCAGCCCCGACCTCCTCAGTGCCAATGAGGTCGACAGCAGCAGCAGAAGCAACAGAGGGGAGAAGGGGGACAGGGGAACACCCCTCAAAGAAAGGGTGCGACGGTCGCCGCGAGAAGCACCTACAGCTAAGATACTCTTCTCAGCTGCAGCGAGGCGCTCCTCTAGCAGGTCGACAGTGAGCTCGGTGGGGCAAAGGGAGAGAAAGTGGTCCCTGACTGAAGAAAGGGAGTCAGGGAGGCGGGTGACTAGGTAGTAAAGGGTGATGTACATGGGGGGGGGGGTTCTTGGCACAAAACTTAGTGGGAAGGGCAGCGCGGTAGCGGGCGTCACTAGTGCGGAGGTGAGTAATGAGGTCAGCGATTGTGGCAAAGGCAGCAAGGTCAGGGAAAAGGTACGGCAGCATGAGGCGGCTGAGGGCAGCAGTGGCAGGGGAGGAGTAGCGCGCAGCTACAGCGTCGTACAAAGTCTTAGCAGTCTTGTACTGGCCAAAATGCGCACGCTCAGCAGGCGGCAGGTGACTGCGAACAGCAAGGCGAGCAACAGCGTCACGAGTGGTCCACTGCGAGCAAACAGCACTGTCACAAGTGGCAGCAGGAGCAGTGGAGACACCGGACGTGTGATCGAAAAGGGATACCCCACGAGGCCGCGACCGGGGCGGCAGCAGGGCAGGGCCGCGAGAGCAGGGGCCTTGACAGCAGGGGCCGGGACTGCAGGGGCCGCGACGGCAGAGGCCGCGACAGCAGGAGGGGCCGCGACAGCAGCAGGGGCCTCGACAGCAGTAGGGGCCGCGACGGAACAGGGGCCGCGAGAGCAGTAGGGGCCGCGACGGAAGTAGGGGCCGCGACGGCAGCAGGGGCCGTGACGGCAGCAGGGGCCGCGTCAGCAGCAGGGGCCGCGACGGCAGTAGGGGCCGTGACGGCAGTAGGGGCCGTGACAGTAAGGGGGCCGCGAATGCAGCAGGGGCCGCGTCCACAGCAGAGGCCGCGACGGCAGCAAGGGCCGCGACGGCAGTAGGGGCCGCAATGGCAGTAGGGGCAGGCGCAAAAAGCGCGCTTCAGGCAGGGCAGTAAAAAAATGTTCGTGGTGGGCCCTAAAAAACGTTCCCACGAGGGAACCTGCTCAGAATACCATGTTAGAATCAGGAACGGAATGGATGAACTAGGAAGCAAGTGGGTACAAGTAGGAAACCTAAAAGTGTTGTACCCTATATGAACTACGCCACTACAGCCTAGATAGACTATAGCATATAAGTTTGACAAAACGGGGACTGCTGCGTCGTCGCTGACGTGGCGTTGTTGTAGGCGAACTCGATCAGTGGCAGCTGCTGCTCCCAAGTTGTCGGGTCGTCGCACGTGGCCCGAATCAACTGCTCCATCGTCTCATTCGTCCGCTCCGTTTGACCATCGGTCTCGGGGTGGTACGACGAGCTGAACTGTAGCCTGGTCCCGAACTGCTCCCAGAGGTTCTTCCAGAAGTTGCTGGTAAACTTCGTGTCGCGGTCGCTGATGATTGCGGCTGGTATCCCGTGCTATCGAACGACGGTTGTGATGAACAGGCGAGCGATATCTCCGGCTGAGAACGATTTCCTGCACGTAGCGAAGTGAGCCATTTCTGTTAGTCTATCAACGATGACCATTACCGCGTCGTTACCCCCAGGGTTCGAAGGTAACCCTGTGACGAAATCCATGGTAACCTGCTGCCAGGCGCGCTCGGGCGGTGAAATCGGCTGCAACTGACCCGCCATTCTTTTTCGCGAGCTCTTCATCCCCTGAGACATAGGACACGAGCCCACGTGATGCTGTATGTCAGTCAACAGCTCCGGCCAGTAGTAATACCGCTACAGTTGCTGTCGCGTTTTTTCTACCCCGAAGTGACCCGAGGTAACCCCGTCGTGTGCCTCCTGTAGTAGCAGTTCCCTTAGTAGTGAGTACGCGGGTACCCAAATGCTGTTGGTGCCTATCTTTACGTAATAGAATCCCTTAGCTGTTAGAATGTGAACGAATGAATGATTGAACTAACAAGCAGGTGGGTACAAGTAGCAAACCTAAAAGTGTTGTACCCTATAAGAACTACCCCACTACAGCCTAAACAGACTATAGCATATAAGTTTGACACACCCCCATAGGCAAAGTGGGGGAGAACAAGAGGTCACAAGACCAGTCAAGAAAGACAAAGCAAGCTCAGGGTGGATCACAAAGTCACCACGCAGTCTGAGCACAAGCAAATGGCCACAAGGCCAGTTCACATGCAGAGTTATATAAAAGAAAACAAACAATACAGCGAACAAAACCTAGCAAGTGTAAGCATGCAGCTATATGTATATAGAGTACAGTACAAGCAGAGTCAAGAAGTAAGTAAGTGAGGCACAATAGGTACAAGGCCTAACACAGTACAGAAACGCTGATGATCACAAGGCTGAAGTGCCTTGGTGAAAACATCAGCAGTGTTGGCCTGTGAGGTCACGCAAGCGAGACGAAGCTGGCCACGCTGCTGCAACTCTCGAGCAAGGAAGTAGCGCAGAGCAATGTTCTTCGTTCTGTGCTCCAGTCTGTGCTCCTGACACAAGGCCAGCATGGCCTTGTTGTTGACGTACAGAATTGGAGGAGAACGAGGCGCCTCTCCCAAGTCGGTCAGCAGGTAGGTGAGCCAGCGTAACTCCTGTGCAGCCATGGCCCCAGCGTAGATCTCAGCCTCACAACTTGAGCTGAGAACAGAAGACGAGCGGGTAGACCGCCAAGAGACAGAACCGGAACCAAGAATGAAGGTGTAACCCTGTGACGACCGCTGCGTAGCCAAGTCGTCAACCCAGGAAGCGTCAGCGTGACCAGTGAGGACAACTCGAGCCCGTCCTCCAAGCACGAGCCCCATGCCCGGCGTACTGCACAGGTAGCGCAACACCCTCTTCACAGCATCCCACTGCACCTTTCGGTGTCGACCGGGAGCCACGTAGCGAACCAGAAGGCTGAGAGGGTATGCAAGGTCAGGTCGTGTGCAAGTCATCAGGTACATGAGGCAGCCCACAAGCTCTGGATACGGGCCACTCGGCTCTACGGACTCGTCCGAAGGTGGAGCTGAGAGCGAGTGATCGGTAGGCAGAGGAGTGGACTGTGGCGAGGAGTACGTAAAGCCGAAGCGCTGAAGGACCTGCTGTACCATGTGTGACTGAGTCAAGGTAATGGTGCGCTGTGCTCTGTCCCGGGTGATCTGCAAGCCAAGATAGCTTGTCAGCTCACCCAGGTCTGAGCACGTGTGTCTCTTCTGCAACTCCGACTTCACGTGGGCGAGTACCTCAGTGTCAGCAGTAGCAAAGACCAAGTCGTCTACGTACACGAGACAAAAGGTGTAACCATGTGACGACCGCTGCGTAGCCAAGTCGTCAACCCAGGAAGCGTCAGCGTGACCAGTGAGGACAACTCGAGCCCGTCCTCCAAGCACGAGCCCCATGCCCGGCGTACTGCACAGGTAGCGCAACACCCTCTTCACAGCATCCCACTGCACCTTTCGGTGTCGACCGGGAGCCACGTAGCGAACCAGAAGGCTGAGAGGGTATGCAAGGTCAGGTCGTGTGCAAGTCATCAGGTACATGAGGCAGCCCACAAGCTCTGGATACGGGCCACTCGGCTCTACGGACTCGTCCGAAGGTGGAGCTGAGAGCGAGTGACCGGTAGGCAGAGGAGTGGACTGTGGCGAGGAGTACATGAAGCCGAAGCGCTGAAGGACCTGCTGCACCATGTGTGACTGAGTCAAGGTAATGGTGCGCTGTGCTTTGTCCCGGGTGATCCGCAAGCCAAGATAGCTTGTCAGCTCACCCAGGTCTGTGCACGTGTGTCTCTTCTGCAGTTCGGACTTCACGTGGGCGAGTGCCTCAGTGTCAGCAGTAGCAAAGACGAGGTCGTCTACGTACACGAGAACGTAGAAAGGCGGCAGAGTGGTGTCAGTGCGTAAGAACAGAGAAGGGTCAGCAGTGGAAGGAGCAAAACCAAGAGCAGCAAGAGTCGTCCTCAGTGTGTCGTGCCACTCACGAGGTGCCTGGCAGAGACCGTAGACTGGCCGCCAGAGGCTCCACTGGGTACCAGCAGGAAACGACCCAGTGAAGCCAGGTGGGCGGCGCAGCCAGATCTCCTCGTGCAGGCTGCCCTGTAGGAAGGCTGTGCTGAAGTCAAGCGAGTGGAGCTCGTAGTCACGGTGAGCAGCAACGTGCAGCAGTACCCGAAGAGTGGTCATCTTCGGGGTAGGAGAGAAGGTCTGGAAGAAGTCAACTCCCTGTCGCTGACTGAAGCCACGTGCAACGTAACGCGCCTTGAAGACAGGCGGAGAACCAGGCGGCCGCTTCACCCTGAAGATCCACATGCCACTGACGATGATCGCCCCAGGCGGGGGAACCTCGTCGATGTAGGTGCCTGTGGACTTCCAGGAAGCCATCTCGGCATCCATGGCTGCCTGCCTCTGAGAGGAGTAGGGACCCTCTACCGCCTCTGCGTAAGAGCGCGGGGTCGGGATGTCTGGTGCATCCGGGTCTCCCTCAGGGGCAAGCAGCATGGACACGAGATGAGGTACAGCAGCGGCAAAGCACTCACTCTATGACTCTGCGCGAACGCAAATGCAGTCAGGAGGACGGCTGTAAATGCGACTCTGACTGGACAGGCTGTGGACTCAGTAAAGGAGGAGGAGGACCAGGAGAAGGCGGTGGACCAAGAACCTGCTGAAGGAGCGGAACGTAGTACGGCCGCAGTCGCGCAGCGCCTCCAGAAACAGCAGAGACAGCACCAGTACCCTCAGCTCCAGGGTCGCCAGCTACAACTCCCGCAGCACCACCAGCCTCAGTACCTGCAGCGCCAACGCCTGCAGGACCACCAGCCCCAGCAGCTCCAGTACCTCCAGTACGAGCACCTCCAAGACCAGCGGCTCCAGCAGCTCCAGCACCAGTAGGACCTCCAGCAGCTCCAGCACCAGTAGTACCTCCAGCAGCTCCAGCACCAGCAGCTCCCCCAGCAGCTCCAGCACCAGCAGCTCCTCCAGCAGCTCCAGCACCAGTAGAACCCCCAGTAGCTCCAGCACCAACAGCGCCTCCAGCAGCTCCAGCACCAGCAGCACCTCCAGCAGTACCAGCAGCACCTTCAGCAGCAACAGTACCAGCAACACCTCCAGTAGCTCCAGCACCAGCAGCACGGCGACAGCACCGAGCGTACCACTCATGAAGCCGCTGCGGAGAGAGGGACTCCCGCCGCAACGGGACACCCGGAGAACCTCCAGACTCAGCACCCCCAGACACAGCACCCCAAGGCTCCACACGCTCAGGCTCAGCACCCCCAGGCTCCACACGCTCAGGCTCAGCACCCCCAGGCTCCGCACCCCCAGTCCCTGCACCCGCAGGCTCAGCACCCCTAGCAGCACCTGAGTCGACAGCTACCTCGACCGGCTCGGCAGGGTCTACCTGAGACACACCTGAGGGGGCAGGACCCTGAGGGGGGAGGGGGTCTACCAGAGGAGTACCTGGGGCGAGGAAGAGTGGCGGGGGTGGGAGAGAGGCAGCACGGTAGGGAAAGAGACGGTAGTAAGACACCGACTCGTCAAACGTGACGTCCTGAGAGGACAGAACACGACGCGAGGTGGGGTGGTAGAACTGCCACCCAGGTGCGTCAGGGGGGAAGCCAAGGAAGACGCAAGCAACGGCACGGGAGGACAGCTTGTCCGCTGAAGTATCGCGGACAAAAGCTCGAGATCGCCAGACACGGAACGCGGACGCATCACCAACTTTCCCCGTCCACCTCTGAGTAGGGGTGGTCTTTGGCAAGGAGACACGAGGCTGAAGGTTGATCTGATGCGCAGCGTACTGAACCGCGAACGACCACAGAAAATGGGGAGCAGCCGCATGGATCATGGACGTACGAGCGACGTCCATGACCATGCCAATGCGGCGCTCAACAATCCCATTTTCCTCTGGGGAGGCCGGAAGCGTGAACGTTTGGCGGATGCCCTCCGCACGACAGAAGGCCTTCAGGAGGTCGGAGGAAAACTCACCACCCCTGTCTGAGTGCAGACGCAGAACAGGAAGGTCCGAGCCGAAACTCTTGCTGAGCTGGCGACGGGCACCGTGGATCCAGTCGATCAACACCTCAGTGACGTCACCCTTGCTGCGCAAGGGGAAGACTGTGGTGTAACGCGAGTAGTCGTCAACGACCAGCAGGAAGTAACTCTCGTGACCCTGTCCACGGACGTGGGCTGGGCCCCAGACGTCCATGTGAAGAGTCTGCAAGGGAGCCTCTGTCGGAGGGAACGAGGAGGAGTGAGGAGCGGCGCGCTGCCGGCCCTCGACACAAGGAACACAGGTGGGGGCAGGCCCCGGAGGATGAGGAGGAAGGCACCGGGGGAGACCCGAGACAAGGGTACGGGAGGCCATACCTCGAAGACGAGGTAGGGAGGGGTGACCAAGGCGGTGGTTCCAAAGGAGAGTCTCGTGCGTCAGAGGACGACACGAGCAGGGGGCAGACGCAGGACCAGACCTGGACGCGGCAAACACCTGACTAGACGCGGCTACCTGACCAGACGCAGAGACCGGAGGAGGCGCAATAGTCAGTGTGTAGAGACTCGACCTAGGCCGACGGGTGAACGTGGCCAGGTGGCGGCCCGTTCGAGAGCAAGTGCAGTGGGTCACACGCTGACCTACAGGGGCGAACAAGTCAACCCACAAGTCCTGGAGGTCAGCTCCACTCACCAAGTTCGTAGAGAACGAGGGGAGGTGGAGTCCCGACAGCAAGCCCGACGGGGCCGCAGGACACGGTAGAACCGTGGAAGAGTGCGCAAGGACTGGGCCCCCAGAGGGGTCAGCAAGGGAGACTGCGACAGGCCGATTGAGCGGCGTGAGTGTGGTGCTGTCGCGGAAGATGGAGCGCGAAGCACCAGAGTCAAGTGTGAAAGTGTGAAAGGCCTCAGTAGGTGCAGTACCAGAGAGAGCACACTCACCAGCACCTGGAGCAGCAGAATCACCAGCACCTGGAGCAGCAGACGCACTAGCACCTAGAGCAGCAGCCGCAATGGCCGGGTCGGGCGGGACACTCAGGTAACAGTCACCCTCAGCACTATCAGTCAAAGCATACATGGCAGCAAGGATAGCATCGAAATCAAGATCAAAGATAGGCACATTCTGCAGAAGCAGATCATGCCAACGAGGGAGCTCAACAGCGTCAGGAAACTGGGCACGCCAGGCGTCAGTCAAGCGACCGAAGCAGCGCTGCGTAGTGTGTGGCAGCCCAGACGCCTCCCCACGACGAATGCCGGTGCGAAGAACGTACGTGCAGGGACCAGCACCCCTAGACCTCCCACGCCCAGCGTACCACTCACGAAGCTGCTGGGCCGACGGGGTCTCACGGGAGCGCGGCTGCTGCTGGCGCTGGCTACCACCAAAGCCTCCACGCTGCGCGGCTGCACCTCGACCAGCACAACCACCGCCGCCACCGCCACCACTGCTGCCGCTGCCTCCTCCACCTCCGCCGCTGCCTTCACCACCTCTACCGCCACCACTGAAGCCCCCACTCCCGGTACCACCCCCACCTCCACCGCCACCCCCTCCGCCTCCTCCACCTCCTCCACCGCCTCCCCCGCCGCCTCCTCCACCACCCTTGCTCCCCTTGCCCTTGCTGTTGCGGCGTCTCCCACTAGGGGCAGACGCAGCTCCAACCTCCTCAGTGCCAACGAGGTCAACAGCAGCAGCAGAAGCAACAGAGGGGAGAAGGGGGACAGGGGAACACCCCTCAAAGAAAGGGGTGCGACGGTCGCCGCGAGAAGCACCTACAGCTAAGATACTCTTCTCAGCTGCAGTAAGGCGCTCCTCTAGCAGGTCGACAGTCAGCTCGGTGGGGCAAAGGGAGAGAAAGTGGTCCCTGACTGAAGAAAGGGAGTCAGGGAGGCGGGTGACTAGGTAGTAAAGGGTGATGTACATGGGGGGGGGGTTCTTGGCACAGAACTCAGTGGGAAGGGCAGCGCGGTAGTGGGCGTCACTAGTGCGGAGGTGAGCAGTGAGGTCAGCGACTGTGGCAAAGGCAGCAAGGTCAGGGAAAAGGTACGGCAGCATGAGGCGGCTGAGGGCAGCAGTGGCAGGGGAGGAGTAGCGCTCAACTACAGCGTCGTACAAAGACTTAGCCGTCTTGTACTGGCCAAAATGCGCACGCTCAGCAGGCGGCAGGTGACCACGAACAGCAAGACGAGCAACAGCGTCACGAGTGGTCCACTGCGAGCGAACAGTACTGTTAGCAGTGGCAGCAGGAGCAGTAGAGGCACTGGACGTGTGATCGAAGAGGGATACCCCATCCCTAGAGTCACACTGAAGAAAGAGCTGCAGGTCGTCAACCCACACGTCAAAGTCAACTGCACGCCCCTCAGCGTCAAAGGTGAGAACCGTAGGGCTAGCCATAGTGGCAGTAGCAGCAGTGGCAGCAGGAGCAGCAGTGGCAGCAGAAGCAGTGCAGGTAGGGCAGTGCAGCTCAGTAGGGCGGCGCGGCTCGGCTGGGCGGTGCAGCTCGGCTGGGCGGCGCGGCTCGGCTGGGCGGCGTGGCTCGGCTGGGCGGCGCGGCTTGGCTGGGCGGCGCGGCTCAGCTCCTGGCGGCGCGGCGCAGCAGGCCGGCGCGGGTTCTTACCAGGGGCGGGTGCAGGCAGGGCCGCAACGGGGGCGGCAGCAGGGCAGGGCCGCAGCGGGCGGCTGCAGGGCAGGCGAAGGCAGGGCCGCGGCAGGGCGGCTGCAGGGCAGGGCCAGCGACGGGCGGCGACAGGCAGGGCCGCAACAGGCCAGCGACGGGCCAGTGAAGGGCGGCGACGGGCCAGTGAAGGGCGGCGGCGGGCGGCAACGAGCCGGGACGGGCCAGTGGCGGCAGCGAAGGCAGGGCCGCGGGGCAGGGCCGCAGCAGGCGGCGAAAATAGGGCCGCGACGGGCGGCTTGGGGCCAGCTACGGGCGGCTAAGGGCCGCGACGCGCAGCGAAGGGCCGTGACGGGCCTCTAGGTAGGGCGACGAGCCTCTAGGGTAGGGCCGTGACGGGCCTCTAGGGCAGGGCCTCGACGGGCCTCTAGGGTAGGGTCGCGACGGGCGGCACTAGGGTAGGGCCGCGACAGGCCTCTAAGGCAGGGCCACGACGGGCGGTACTAGGGTAGGGCCGCGACGGCCTCGAAGGCAGGGCCACGACGGGCCTCAAGTGAAAAAGGCGCGAGGCGCGCTTAGGGCAGGGCAGGAAAAAAAAATCGTGGTGGGCCCTAAAAAAACGTTCCCACTAGGGAACCTGCACAGAATACCATGTTAGAATGTGAACGAATGAATGATTGAACTAACAAGCAGGTGGGTACATGTAGCAAACCTAAAAGTGTTGTACCCTATAAGAACTACCCCACTACAGCCTAAACAGACTATAACATATAAGTTTGACATTAGCTTCTGCCAGTTGCTGTGAATTTCCGGTCGTGGAAAATGAGTCGGTGCGATATCCGTGGGTGAATAGGCATTTTAATAGTGGGTTGGTTTGGGCGAGTAGGATGGCGTAAAGTTGGGCGGTAGGGCGGGTGAGTGCGTCGACGATATTTGATGCGCCTTGTTTGTACGTGACGGTGTAGTGGAAGTTGGACTCCAGATAGTCCAACCAGCGGATTTGTTGCGGATTGAGATTCGGTTGGGCGCGAAGGTACTGTAGTGCACGATGGTCTGTCCGTACTGTCACGTCGGCTCCTGTCAGGTAGCACCGCCACACCTTGAACGCGTGCATGATCGCCAGCATCTCGCGGTCATGTATCGGGTAGTTGCGTTTGGGCGGGTGAAGTTTGCGGGACTTGAACGGTGAGGATCTGCAATGCGAAGCACGGGCGGTGAGCACAAAATATTTTTGAGGGCCGAGAAGGCAGTTTGCTCTTTCTCCCCCCACATGTACTCAACCCCCTTCCTCAGCAGGTCGGTCAACGGAGCAGTCAACTGCGCCATGTCGGGGACAAATTGGCGCACGTAGTTGACGAACCCCAAAAAGCTTTGCAGCTCGGTCAAGTTTGTCGGCGCGTGCCATGCTTGAATCGTCGCGATCTTTTTCGGGTCTATTTCCACTCCGTCAACTGAAATAACGTGCCCTAGAAACTCCAGCCTGTCCTGTAAAAACTCACACTTAGAGGCTTTTGTCACTAGGCGGTTCTCACTCGGTATTTTAAAAACTGCTTCGATGTCTTGTAGGTGATGCGCTCTGTCGGTGTTGTAAATCAGTATGTCGTCGAGATACACGATGACGCACTTATTTAAAAGTGGGCGGAAGGCTTCGTTCATGGTCATTTGAAAAGTGGCGGGGGCGTTGTGTCAAAACTAACGAACAAGAATGATTGCATTGAACAGGAAGTTGGGTACAAGTACTAACCCTAATTGGGTTGTACCCCTTATGGGCTACCCCACTATAGCCTACACAACTATAAGCACTATAACATTCTGACACGTTGGTCAGTCCGAAGGGCATGACGGTATATTCGAAGGATCCGTAGCGTGTTTGGAAAGCTGTTTTCGGGCAGTCGGGTGGGTTGACGCGGATTTGGTGGTAACCTCCTCGAAGGTCGATTTTCGAGAAATCCCGGGCTGTGCACAGTTGGTCGATCAGTTCGTCGGCTCGCGGAATGGGGTAACGGGACTTGATGGTAACCCTGTTCAGTGCGTGGTAGTCGGTGCACATGCAAAAACCCCCGTCCTTCTTCGGTGTGAATAGTATCGGTGCTGCGAAGTGTGACGAACTCGGGCGAATGAACTCCTTCTCAAGCAGGTAATCCAGTTGCTTCCTCAGTTCGTCCAGTTCGGGTTGGGTCAGTCGGAACTGTCGCTGTACTGTCGGGTGTGCCCCCGGTTCTAACTCTATCCTGTGGTCGTGCGGTCGCTGAGGTGGCAGTCCTGTCGGCAGATCGTCCGGGAAAATCCCACTGTACTGCTTCAGTAGTGCTGCCAAGTCATATGGTACGTCGGCTAGTAGTTTCTGTAAATCCCCCCCTGTGTCTGCTGCCACGGCTTCCCGAATGTCGACCGCGTACACGTCAGCACCTACCGCTACGACGCGTTTCATCGTGATTGCATTGACACGCACCGACGAAGACTCAGGCAAGCCCCAACGAGGTAAGGCGATGTTGTTACTGTTCACTTGCACGGTGCAGTCACATGTCGTCCAGTCGATTCACAGATTGTGTCGTCGCAGCCAATCACGACCGAGTAAAATGTCGGTTCCGTGGAGGGTTGTCGCGAGCATTTCCTGACTAAATGTGAAGTTACCCCCGCATCGAATCCGAACTCGGTCCACGTGTTCCCGTATCGCCAGTGGCGTGCCGTCGACCAGTCTTGCGTCAATCTCAGGTAAACACCTGTCCAGTGGCTGTTTCAGTTTCCGTGCTGTAGCAGTGTTGATGAGGGTGTGGCTAGCTCCCCCATCTACGAATATTTTAACTAAGTCTGTCCCAATTTTCCCACTAAGCAGTATGGGGCTGTCTACCGTGGTACCCTCCTTATTCGGCCGGGTGTGGTCGATTGCGTGAACCAGCTCAATCACTCGGTGAGGGTCGGTTGGGTCGGGCGAGCGGCGTGACCTGTCAGTAGAGGGCCCGTCTGCTACTGACTCCCAACGTTTCCCTGCTGCTTGGTCTGTTTCTGCTGCTCAGCTTCCCCCTTTCCCTTAGCGTTTTCCGGGCATTCGCTTTTGCGGTGTCCCGGCCGATTGCACGCGAAGAAGCACCCTTTAAATGGTGCGGCAGCGGCATTCGCGGTGATGGCACGTATCGTAGCGCCCTCGTTCGTCCCACGAGATCGATGTCCCCAGTTGTTGCTGCTTCCGTAGGACCCCGGTCTCGGTTGGCGGAAGAAATCAAGTTTCTCCGCCATAGCGAGAATCTCCTGAAAATTGGAGACGCCGAGGAGCTGGATTTCCTGAGCGATGTCGTGTTTCAGGCCGCCGATGTAGCGGTCGATGCGCTCAGATTCATGCATGTAGCCCACCTGCTCACACAGCGCCAGAAACTCGATGGTGTAATCTTGGACGGAACCGAGTTGGCGCCAAGTGCGGAGCTTCTGACGCGCCGCGATTGAAGCCGCAATTGGCTCAGATCGGGCACGCAGACCTGTGCACCACGTGTCCCACATGCAATATTGGGGCACCTCCACGAAATACGACGGCGCCCAGGGTCTGGTTTGTCCTTCCCGTATCGGTAGAGTCGCGTAGTCCATCGGCTTCGTGATGATGACACGCCACCAATCCATGGCGGGTCCTCGCAGCAGCAATACGGCGTAGCGGATTTTTGCCGTATCCTCCGAGACGTAGTTGGCGTCGAAGAAAACGTTCAACGTGAACAACCACACCTGAACGGTAGGACCATCCCGTTGACTCGGTTCAAAGCATGGTGGACGCTGCAACTTCAGCGGCATCGGCGACGGCAGTGTTGATTCGCCGGCCGGCACAGAAATCGTGATGCGGGGTTGACTCCTGGCCACATTCGTCGCGTCGGGGTGTGTCGTACCGTGGTCGTCGTCTCCGTCGTTGTGGACGACGCCATCACTGGCCGCGCTCGCGGGTTGCCCCACACTTCCGTGCTCCGATGCTTGTGGTGCAGGTTGTCCTAGAGTGCCAGGTGCTTGTGATTGTGCTTGCTGTGCTCGTGCGACGTCATTCTGCAGGGATGTGCGTTCCGCCGTCAGCGCCGCGATTTCTTCAGAGCTTTTGCGAAGTTGCTGCAGCAGTTCGTTCAGACGCTCCTGCGTCAGGCTTGTGACATCAATGTGTTCGGCCATGTCGAAGGGCGTTGGCTCAGCTTAGTCTAGGCACTGTCGTGCCTGCATGCGTTTACGAGAGAACGCGAGGACGGCGGCTCCTAGGTGCTAAGGGGCGTCCCTTCGAGTGAAAAATCAAAAGTTGATTTCCTGGGGTGCGGAGATGCGCGGTCCGAAAAGGAAAGTGGCTATGAATACCAAGTGTTACGGGTGCAATGAATCGAGGTAGCGAGTGTTAGAATCCCAACCACTAGACCATTGGGATAAAAGGGCTTGTTAAGTAGCGGGTCAGTGCGCCCATAACTCCCCAGGACAACGAGCCTGTAACCCTTCCCTAGGATCAATCGGGGATCACCAGTGGACCTCTAACACCCCCCCCGCACTGGGATGCCCGAAGTGCACACACTGGGATTCGAACCCGAGACCTTTGCTTTGATACCATGTCTGAATCCCAACCACTAGACCATTGGGATAAAAGGGCTTGTTAAGTAGCGGGTCAGTGTGCCCATAACCGCCCAGGACAACGAGCCTGTAACCCTTCCCTAGGATCAATCGGGGATCACCAGTGGACCTCTGACAGCGAGGATTGCACTAGAGTGTTCAACGAGTAAAAAGTATGTGCGAAGGCATGAGCGAATAATGATACACGAAACATGCAGACGGTAACGCGGTGCGTGCAAGCTAGCTAGTGCTACGCTGTCGCGAGGTTCGGGCTAGTCCTGAAGCATAGGCCGACTCGGCTGCTCTAGCAGTGCGAGGTTTGGTGAAAGAGTATTACTGTAGCAGTAACGGGCAAACAACGGTTGCAGCTGTACGCGATGTTGACGGTCGCAGTAAGGAATAGCGAGAAATTTCCTTACACTATTAGACCGTTCTACCGGACACCATCGGTGTTGTCAGAAACATTTCTTAAGTACAGAGAATCGCAGAGACAGTTATAAGAGATTGTGAGTCACAATTCACAGTTTACGCAACTCTCCCACGGGTGAGTAAGGTGCACTGAGCTTACAATTTCTAAATACCGATATCCGGTTTCCAGCAAGTCTGTATACACAAAACACGAGTCCCTCTCTCAGGTTGTGCAACTACGTGCTTAGGCTCTCCCATAATCGCCTATTCTTCGCAGAGCTCCACTCTTCTGCTCGATTCTTAACAACGGACATGGTTCGGTTATTTCAGTAAACGGTATTGTGAAGGTCCTCGAAAAAATCACCAGGCCATAAATCGGGTGCGGTGAAAATGCGTCCTCATGTCGAAGAGAAATGCCTTGCCCTCGCTTGGGCGCAGCCAAACTCGACGTCGACCAGGAGACTTCGACAGAGTGGTCGCCGAGTAAGTCTTCACTGGTTGACAGGAATGATGGTCGAGAAGGCTCTACTCGGCGGGACCCGGTCGACGACAAAGACGGAAGCCGCTAGTCGTCGAGGTCCGTCAAAAAGCACTAGTTGGCAAAGCCCATTCGAACTGGTCGACGGAAGCTACTTGAATGCGAAACTTGGCAGGTGTGCAATCTTCTCCGAGGTTGACAAGGCTTTGGTGAAGTTGACATGCGGGCTAGTATACCGAGGTCGAGGTGGTGTATCCGGCTCAATTGTCAGGACGTGGCCGACTTGGCACCTACGCGATATGCGGGGTGAGGCACAATGTGCTCGACCGCCAACCAGCACATGCGAAGTGGGTGCGCGTGTGCGCTATAGTTACATGCGCCTTCCTAGCAAACCTCCTTGCTTCAGCGTTGGCCGGCCGTCCTGGTGCAGCGCTGGCAGGCCGCCGACTTGCAACGCTAGCAAGCTGTTGAAATGTATTTGTATACATTAATATACCTGCCTACAGTAGATCCTAGTGTAGCTATATGCTTCTTGTTTTGGTGGTGCACCCCTTCTCTTCCCCATATATGTTCTTGTTTTGTTATAGTGAAACCATATTTCTCCTTTGCAAAACTCTCTCGATACTCAAACCTAAGTCCCCAAGCTACTCAAGCCATGGCTCCTAAGCCTAAGTTACTCTAGCTTCTTAACATGATATCAGAGTGGTTCTGATCTTAGGACCTACTATTATGGGCCCACCAGTCGCGCTGCTCGTCATGCAGCACCCCTGCCCGTCACGCGCCCCGAGCGTGTGGCGGTTTCTGCCCGTCGCACGCCCCGGGTGTGCGTTGGTTTCTGCCCATCGCACGCCTCGGGCGTGCGTCGGTTTCTGCTCGAAGCATGCCCCGGGCGTGCGTCGGATTCTGCCCGTCGCACGCCCCGGGCATGCGTCGGTTTCTGCCCATCGCACGCCCCAGGCGTGCGTCGCTTTTTCTACTCGTTGCACGCCCCGGGCGTGTGGCGGTTTCTGCCCGATCCACGCCCTGGGCGTGCGTCGGTTTTCTGCCCGTCGCGCACCCCCAGCACGCGACGGTGTTCTGCCCGTCGCACGGGGGCCCCGCTGCCCTACTTCCCGTCGTCCCCGCCGCCAACTTCCTCCTCCCTCTCCTACTTCGTGTGCAGCAGTTTGGGCCGGGGGGGGAGGGGGAGGGTGTTGGGGGGAGTCAGGAGTGGCGGTTGGGGGTGGTTGCACCTCCAGCGCCCCGCTGCTCTGCTTCGTCACCAAGCCAGCAGCAGCAGCAGCTGCCGCCACGCCTCCTCCTCTCTCACGGCTGCACCTGCTACTGTGGGAGGAGGGTGAAGGGGTGGCGGATGTGCCTCAGCAGCAGCAGCTGCCGCTACGCCTCCTCCCCTCTCACGGCTGCGCCTGCTGCTGTGGGGGGAGTGGGGGAGAGGGTGTGAGGGGGTGGCGGCTGTTTTTTGTGCGACCTGCGGTCGCCCACGCAGCCCCTGCACCGCCCCCCCTTCTCTTCCGTCCCCCTGCTGATCGTGCAGCAAGGGGGGGAGGGTATGGGGGTGGCGGGAGTGGCGAACGACGGTCCTGCTGTCGCCCACGCGGCTCCTACGCCCCCCCCCCCCCCCCCCCCCCCCCCCCCCCCCCCCCCCGCCCCCCCTTTCTCCTCCATCCCCCTGCTGCTCGTGCAGCAGTGGGGGGGAGGGTATGGGGGTGGCGGGAAGGGATCTGCAGTACCAGCCCCCTCCCCGCCCCCCCCCCCTTCTCCTCCATCCCTCTGCTGCAGGTGCAGCAGTGGGGGGGAGGGTATGGGGGTGGCGGGTGTGGCACACGACAGGTTCATGCCTGTCGCGCGCCCTGCTGTCGCCCACGCGGCTCCTACACCGCCCCCCCCCCCCCCCCCCCGCCCCCCTTTCTCCTCCATCCCCCTGCTGCGGGTGCGGCAGTGGGGGGGAGGGGATCTGCAGCACCAGCCCCCCCCGCCCCCCCTTCTCCTCCCTCCCCCTGCTGCGGGTGCAGCAGTGGGGGGGAGGGGATCTGCAGCACCAGCCCCCCCGCCCCCCCATTCTCCTCCATCCCCCTGCTGCAGGTGCAGCAGTGGGGGGGAGGGTATGGGGGTGGCGGGTGTGGGTGAACTGCTGCTGCCTCTCCTCCCCTCTCTCCCACTGCTGCACATGCCGCTGTGGGGGAGGGGGGGGGAGGGTGTGGGGGAGTTGAGGGAGTGGCGGTAGGGATGCTGAGGGGTGTGAAAGGGAGGTTTGGGGAAATGGGGGAAGTTGACGGGGGGTGAACGTCGTGAAGCCAGCAGCTCCATTCGCCCGTGAGACCGTTGCGCCAGTTGCCCGTGAGCCCGTTGCTCCTGTCGCCCGTGAGTCAGTTGCCCCTGCCGCTCGCTTAGCCGCGGAGCTAGTTACTCCAGTTGCCCGTGTGCCACTTGCTCCATTTGCCAGTGTGCCAATTGCTCCAGTTGCCCGTGTGCCAGCAGCTTCAGCCGCCACCCACCACCTCCTCTCCTCTCATGGTCCCTCCTCCTCGTCACTTGCCCTCTCCTTCCTCAGCTGCGCCTGGTGTACCCCTTCAGGGGGTGCTGTTGCACATGGTTCTCACTGTAGGCAGCTAGGGGGTGTGTTGAAATGTATTTTTATACATTAATATACCTGCCTACAGTAGATCCTAGTGTAGCTATATGCTTCTTGTTTTGGTGGTGCACCCCTTCTCTTCCCCATATATGTTCTTGTTTTGTTTTAGTGAAACCATCTTTCTCCTCTGCAAAACTCTCTCGATACTCAAACATAAGTCCCCAAGCTACTCAAGCCATGGCTCCTAAGCCTAAGTTACTCTAGCTTCTTAACACAAGCCGCCTCCCAGCTGTCAGTAGAGCTGCACTGTGAGATCCCCGATTGATCCTGAGGGGGGTTACAAGCACGTTCGCCTAGGGGGTTATGGGCGCACGGACCCGCTACACAAACAAGCCTTTTTATCCCAATGGTCTAGTGGTTGGGATTCCAACATGGTATCAGAGTGGTCTCGGGTTCGAATCCCGGTGTATGCACTGCGGAGAGTCACTACACAACGGGAGTGGACTACGGAGGAAGGCACGGGGTTGTGCGGGTGATCGTAGCGTTGTATTAGGCGTTCTCACTAGTTGTATTCACAAAGAGATTTGGCAAGAGTTTCACTAAGAAAATGAGAGACATTGGATTACAAATGAGGCATACAAGTCGATATAGCTAGAATGGCATTGCAACACCTAGGGAGCCCTCTGCAGGGCGAACTATGCCAGCGCAGCAGAAGAGCGGCTCGCCAACGCTGCAGCAGAGTAATCTGCCAGCATTGCACCGCAGCGGTCTGCCAGCACCGCAGAGGCAGGTGAACTTCTGCGCATGTGCGCACCTACCAAGTAGGTGCAGGTAGACGGACGCGCCGCCAGGCACATTGCGCAGGTGCTAGGCAGAACACGTGTCGACGGTTTTGCCAGCCGTGCACCGTCGAGCACGTGATGCCGTTCCGCAGTTTGACTTCGCGAAAGCCTCCTGGGCGACATGGTTGTCAATGTGCAGCACGGTCGGCTTCCCAGCGTCGAGCAGCCGGAACTCTGCAAGGAGAAAGCAAAGACGGCGAGCCTCCTTGACGGCTTCTGTGGCCACGTCGTACTCCGACTCGGTCGACGAGAGCGTCGCGCACTTAATGCGCTCGCTCGACCAAGAGAATGCGGCCCCTCCAAAGACGAACACGTAGCCGCCCATGCTCATCCGATTCTGCTTGTCGCCAGCGTCGTCGGCGTCCGCATAGCCGACCAGACACAGTGACGCTGGTCCACCGCCGAACTCCAGTGCAGCGTCACGGGTGTCGGCCAGGTAGTGCAGAAAGCGGTCGACCTCGCGCCAGTGGTGGTCGCTTCGCACTGTCAGGCCGCTCCCCAGCTTGCTGCACGCGAAGGCAATGTCTGGCCTCGTCATCGTTGCCGCGAATTGCAGCGAGCCGACCTTCTGCCAATACTCCTCTTCGCGTGACTACGCGTCCTCGTCATCAAATGTCAGCTCTGCGTAAGCGTCGACGGAGACCGGCGTCTTCGGCACTCGCCCGGTCTGCTCCTCGTCGATGAAACGCCGACGCAACTTGTCGACGTAGATTTGCTGGTGAAGCCACAACTTCCTTACCAGTCGGTCGCGCACGATTTCCAGCCCGAGATACTTCTCGACCGGGCTGATTTCACGCAGCTTGAAGGTGGCCTCCAGCAGCTCCTTCAGCTCCCTTCAGCATCGCAGTGCTGCTGCTTGCAGCGAGCAGGTCGTCGACGTAGACGAGCATCCAGCACGTCACTCCGTCGTCGCCGACTTTGAAGTAGAGAGCCTCGTCGACCTGGCTCTTCTTCCAGTTCGCGCCAGTCAGCACGTCGTCGAGCGCTTTGTACCACAGCAACGGCGACTGCTTCAGCCCGTAGAGACTCTTCAGCAGCTTGCAGACGCGGCCGGTGCCGTCATTGTAGTAGTCGGGCTAGTACATGTAGAGCACACGATCCAGCTTGCTATGCAGAAACGCGTTCGTCATGTCGAGCTGCATCGCGTGCAGGTCGAGGACTGCTACGATGCTGAGGAAGATCCGTAGAGTCACGTAGCTCCCCACCAGCGCATACGTCTCGTCGTAGTCTGCGCCGTAGACCTGCGTGAAGCCCTTTACGACAGGTGGGTCTTCTCGCGGGTGACCGTGTCGTCGACGTGGTACTTTGTTGTAAGCACCCAACAATTCTTCATGATGTGGACGCCGCGTGGACGCTCGACCAGCTCCCACGTCCTGTTGGTGATGAGGCTCTTGATCTCCTCGTCCATGGCGGCCTTCACCGCCTTCCCCTTCCAGCTCGCCAACGCCTCCTTCACTGTTATTGTCACGATGTCCCAGCGATGTTACGGGTCGGCGTGCATGTCAGGGTCGAGCTGGGGCAGGTCGACATCGTCCTTTGTGTCGTCGAGCAGCGTGCTGTAGGAGGTTGATGGCAGACCGGCATGGTAGCTTAGCTTCTCTGCGGGCTTTCCGAGGTTCGGGCGGGAGGAACGCCTCGACTTCACTTCTTCGACCGGAACTTCCACCACGTCACTGACGTCGGACTGCTCCCCTTAAGACAGCTCCCCTTCCTCGCCGCCTAGGACTTCTACGACGTCGCTCGACGCGCCATTGTCGAGCTGGTGTTATGCCATCGGCTCTTCTGCCATTGGCTTCTCTGCCGACTCGGAGTGCTCCCCTGTCGATAGCTCCTCTGCCGACTTCTCCTCTGCCGTCGGCTCCTCTACCGATTTTGCCTCTGCCAACTCTTCTGCCCGGCGCTCCCCTGTCATCGAAGGCTTCTGCACTCGTCCGCCGAGATGCATCTCGTCACATCGGCTGCCGGCGATGCAAATAGCCGGCGTGTCCTTCAGCAGAAGAAAGTAGAAGCTGCCATCGTTGGCGGCCACTCGAAATGGCCCGCAGAGGTCTATGTGCACCATGTCGAGCGCATTCGCTGCATCCGATCCTTGGTCGGGGAAGGTGTGCCTTGCCAGCTTCCCGCCGACGCAGGAGGCACACGGCAGATCCGCAGCGGTTGAATGCTTGATGTATAGACCAACGACAACCTCATGCTTCGCCGAGCTCTTGATCGTGTCGACGCCAATGTGCACGAGCCCTGCGTGCCACATGTCCGGCGTAGACTTTGTCGCTGAGGCGATTGTCCGCAAAGCCAACACTTCTGCCGGGGCCAACATCGACTTCTTCAAGCAAGGTCGAAGGTTGGTGCAGAGGACCCGGCCGGTATACTTCGCCGCCGAGACGAGCAACATTTCATCGCCGACGTCTTGTAGCTTCACGCCCCTGTCCTTCAGCTGGCCCGCAGAAAGCAAGTTCGCGTGCATGCCCGGGACGTAGAGTACATCGGGGACGAGAATCTACTTTCTAGTCTCCCCGCGCAGAGCAACTATGCCACGGCCTTCGACGTTTTGCAACGCCCTGTTGAAGCCACGCACATGCTTGACGTCGCCTCCAGGCTGCATCTCGACGAACACCTCCTTCGTCCCCATCAGATGGTGGGAACAGCCGCTGTCAAGCAGCACCACCGTCGGGTTCGCCTGCACGGCGGCCGCGACCGCCTTGAAGTCCTCGCCAGCCTCCGGCGCCAGCGAGACTGTCGGCTCCAACATGCCGACCATCGAGCACGATGCTTCCTCATCGCCTCGGCCTTTGCTGCTGGAGTTGTCGGCGTCCATCGTCGACGACGTCTGCTTCTCCTTGCGCGACTTCTTATCTCGACGGGGGCGTCAACTGGTCGACCGACCGCGGCCTCCCTTGTTGTCGTCCTCGTCGCTGTCATCGTGGTCGGGGCACTCGTAGGAGAGATGGTTGGGGTCGTGGCAGATCCAGCACTCCCGCCGTCGACCACCACCTCCACAAACCTTGTCCCGCGTCGACCTCTTCCAATCAACGTCCTTCGTTGACCACCCACCTCCGCTACCACCTCCGCCTGGCTTCCCACGCTGACCCTGCTGATGATTCTGCTTTGTCGGTACAGCGTAACGCGCCTGCGGAATGAGCTCCGTAGGTTGCTCTGGCTCCTGCATAGCCTCGTCTTGAATGACATGGCTGGTGAGGGAATCCTCGTCGAGGGACTCACGCGTGCCGGGCACCATCTATCACAATGTAAAATGTTAACTATGGAATGAAGGTACAAACAAGTTATAGCAAACCCTAGCAACAGTTCTAGCGCAAGACAGAGAATGCAAAACACCAAGACTAAAACTATATAAACTATATAGAAATATAGTTTGATACACCCCCAAAGTCTAGGTAACGGAAGTCCTGTGGAAAGCAACACAAAGCTCAGGGTGGGTCTCAAGGACACACACAACCTGAGAGCAAGCAAGGGTCACATTACCAATCAGCAAGAACAAGCAAGGGTCACAAGACCAGTCCGCAAAAACAAGACAAATCTCAGGGTGGAGCTCAAAGTCACCACACACTCCGAGAGCAAGCAAAGGGCCACAAGGCCTGTCCACATGCAGGTATATAGCAAATATAAGGAGATGCAAGAGTACAAGACAAGCAGGACAAAGCATCTCTACGTAAGCAAATTAGGACGAGCCGGTACAAGGCCAAGCTGGTGTTGAAATGTTGTGCCAGAGGCGCCAGCACCAGTAGCTCCAGACTCCGTAGGGTCTCCAGCTCCAGCACCCTCAACGCCACCAGTCCCGGCAGTTCCAGTACCCCGGGTACGAGCACCTCCTGGACCAGTGGTTGCAGTAACTCCAGTAACACCAGCTCCAGAAGCAACTCCAGCACCTCCAGCGCCAGCAGCTCCAGCACCGGGAGCTCCACTCCGAAGGCGTGCGTGCCGAACAAACCACTCACGCAGCTGCTGCGGAGACAGTCTCGGCGAAGCACCAGCAGAACCTCCAGACGAAGCAGCACCCTGAGGCTCCGCACCTCCAGACTCCGCACCCTCCGACGCAGCACCCCCAGGCTCAACACCCTCAGGCTCAGCACCCCCAGTCTCAACACCCCCAGGCGCAGCACCCCCAGGCTCAGCACCCCCAGACCCAGCGCCCTCAGACTCCTCACCCCCCGGCTCCGCACCCCCAGACGCAGCACCCCCATACGCATCACCTCGAGCAGCACTTGAGCCGGCAGCTACCTCGACAGGCGCAGTACCAGGGAGAGGGTCTACCTGAGACACACTTGAGGGAGCAGGACCCTGGGGCGGGAGGGGGTCTACCGGAGGGGGACCGGGAGCAAGGAAGAGCGGCGGGGGCGGGGGAGGGGCAGAGCGGTAGGGGAAGAGACGGTAAAAGGGAACCGACTCGTCAAACGTGACGTCCTGAGAGGGAAAGACAGGGCGCGAGGTGGGGTGGTAAAACTGCCAGCCAGGCGCGTCAGGGACAAAGCCAAGAAAGACGCACGGGATAGCACGGGCGGAGAGATTGTCCGTGCACGTATTGCGAACAAAGGCACGAGATCCCCAGACCCGGAACACCGACGCATCGCCAACCTCCCCCGTCCAACGCAGTGTGGGCGAGGTCTCCGGCAAGGAGACACGGGGCAAGAGGTTGAGCTGATGCGTAGCGTACCGGACCGCAAACGGCCACAGAAATTGGGGAGCAGCCGCATGGATCATGGAGGTATGAGCTACCTCCATGACTAAGCCAATGCGGCGCTCAGCAATCCCACTTTGCTGAGGGGAATCCGGAAGTGTGAACGACTGGAGAGTGCCCTCCCCATGACAAAAGTCCCGCAAGAGGTTGGAGGAGAACTCACCACCTCTGTCAGAGTGCAGACGCAGGACAGGAAGGTCCTGGCCGAAACGCTCGCGGAGCTGGAGACGGACCGTGCGGATCCAAGGGATCAAGACATAAACCACCTGACCCTTGTTGCGCAAGGGGAAGACCGTGGTGTACCGCGTGTAGTCGTCAACGACCAGCAGAAAGTAGCGCTCGCGGCTCTGTCCACTGACGCGGGATGGGCCCCACACGTCCATGTGGAGAGTCTGCAGGGGAGCAGTCGTCGGGGGAAACGAGGAGGAGTGAGGAGCGGCGCGCTGCCGCCCCTTGACGCAAGGAAGGCAGGGCGGGGCAGGCGAGGGCGGCAGGGGAGGCAGGGACCTGGGAAGACCAGAGACAAGAAGACGAGAGTGCATGCCACGAAGGCGTGGCAGGGAGGGGTGAACCAGGCGGTGGTGCCACAGAAGAGTCTGGTGCGACAGGAGGCGGCACGAGCAAGAGGCGGCTACCTGACTTGACGCGGACACCTGACCAGACGCAGCTACCTGAGGAGGCTCGGTAGCTAGTGTGTACAGACTCGACCCTGGCCGACGAGTGAACGTGGCCAGGTGACGCCCCGTCCGTGTGCACGTGTAGATCGTCACACGCTGACCCCCAGGAGTGGTGGTAGTGACCATCGCATCTTGGAGGGCAGCGGTACTCACCAAGTTCGTAGAGAACGAGGGGAGGTGAAGTCCAGACAGCGAGCCGGACAGAACCGCTGGACACTGGAGGACAGTGGAGGAACGGGCCACGACCGGTCCCCCAGAGGGGTAAGCTAGTCGGACCGGGACAGGTGTAGAGAGGGGAGTGAGAGTGGTGCTGTCACGAAAGAAACAAGCAGAGGTGCCTGAGTCTAGTGTGAAGGTGTGCAAGGCCTGAGCAGGCGCAGTACCAGGGAGAGTACCAGACGCACTAGCACCTAGAGCAGCAGCAGCTATATCTGGATGAGGCGGCACACACCAGTAACAGTCACCCTCAGCACTAACAGACAAAGCATACATAGCAGAAAGAATAGCATCAAAGTCTAGGTCAAAGATAGCAATCCTAGACCTAAGCAGATCTGCCCAGCGAGGGAGCTCGACGTCGTCACCAAACTCAGCACGCCAAGCGACGTCAAGGCGAGAGAAGCAGCTGTGCTAAGTGTGAAGCCGCCCGCAAGTCTGACCAGCACGGTCACCCATGCGAATGACATACGGGCAACTACCCCCAGACGCCCCACGCAAAAACCACTCACGAAGCTGCTGGGGCGACTGGGTCTCACTCCGACGCTACTGCTGCTGACGCTGGCCACCTCCAGAACCAACACGCCGAGCTCTAGTCCCACCGCCACCAGTCCCATTGCTGCCACCGCCACCACTCCCACCGCTGCCTCCACCGCCGCCACCAGAGCCCCCACTCCCTCCACCAGTCCCACCGCGGCCACCACCTCCACTGCTGCCCCCACCACTACTCCCGCTGCCACCTCCACCACCGCCGCTGCCACCTCCACCACCCTTGCCCTTGCCGCTGCGGTGCTTCGCACTAGCAGAAGCAGCCCCAACGTCCTCAGCAACAGAGACGCCAGAAGCAGCAGCAGAGGCGTAGGAGGGGGCAAGGGGGGAGGGGGAGCACCCCTCAAAGAAGGGCGGGTGCGGAGTGCCACGAGCAGCACCTACAGCAACTGCACTAGTCTCAGCTGCGAGTAGATGCTGCTCGAGGAGGTCAACAGTGAGGGAGGTGGGGTCAAGAGAGAGGAAGTGGTCCCTGACAGAGCGAAGAGAGTCAGGGAGGCGAGTGACTATGAAGTAGAGGGTGATGAACATCGGGGGCTTGTTCTTGTCAAGGAACTCAGCAGAGACGGCAGCGCGGTAGCGAGCGTGGCTAGCGCGAAGGTGGGAAACCAGGTCCTTGACTGTGGCAAAGGCAGACAGCTCGGGGAACAGGTAGGGAAGAAGCAGGTGACCTAGAGCAGCAGTGGCAGGGGAGGAGTAGCGAGCGACTACAGCGTCGTACAGTGCCTGTGTGGTCCTTTGTTGTCCAAAGTGAGCGCATTCGGCTAACGGCAGGTGGTTGCGAATGGCTAAGCGGGCAGCAGCATTGCGAGAAAGCCACTAGGAGCGAGTCGCACCGTTAGCTGTGGTGGGAGGGGCAGTAGCGGCACCGGACACGTGGTCAAACAGGGAAACACCGTCCTTAATATCGCTCAGTAGGTACAGCTGCAGGTCGTCGAGCCACGTGTCAAACTGAACCGGTCTACCCTCATGATCGAATGCAAGAACTCTAAGCGAGGCCATAGTGACACAGTATGTAGGAGCAGCAGTAGCAGCAGTAGTGGCCAAGGGGCCGAGGGGCCTAGGGCCTAGGGGCCGAGGGGCCAAACACGAGGGGCCAAGGGGCCAAAGGGGCAATGGTGCCTAGGGGCGAGGGGCCGAGGGGCCAAGGGGTGACAGGCCGCTGGGCAGGTATCGAGGGGCGAGGGGCCGAGGGGCCAAACATTAGGGGCCAAGGGGCCGAGGGGCCGAGGGGCCGAGGGGTGACGGGCCGTGAGGCCAGGTATACAGGGGGCCGAGGGGCCGAGGGGTGACGGGCCGCGGGGCCAGCTACCGGGGGGGCCGAGGGGCCGAGGGGCTAGGGGCCGAGGGGCCAAACACGAGGGGCCAAGGGGGGCCTTGGTGCCTGCCGAGGCGAAAGGGGCCGAGGGGCCAAACACGAGGGGCCAAGGGGCAGAGGTGCCAAGGAGCGAGGGGCCGAGGGGCCTCGGTGCCTAGGGGCGAGGGGCCGAGGGGCCTAGGGCCTAGGGCGATGGGGTCGGGGGCGACGGGGCCGAGGCGACTGGGCGGAGGGGCCGAGCTAGGGGCGACGGGGCCGACGGGGCCAAGGGGCCGAGGCGACGGGGCCGAGGGGCCGAGCTAGGGGCGACGGGGCCGACGGGGCCGTGGCTAGGGGCAACGGGGTCGACGGGGCCAAGCTAGGGGCGACGGGGCCGACGGGGCAAGGGGGACCGAGGCGACGGGGCCGAGGGGCCGAGCTAGGGGCGACGGGGCCGACGGGGCCGCGGCTAGGGGCGACGGGGCCAAGGGGCCAGAGGGGGCGAGGCGACGGGGCCGAGGGGCCGAGGTAGGGGCGACGGGGCCGACAGGGCCGCGGCTAGGGGCGACGGGGCCAAGGGGCCGAGGCGACGGGGCCGACGGGGCCAGGGGGGCCGAGGCGACGGGGCCGAGGGGCCGAGCTAGGGGCGACGGGGCCGACGGGGCCGCGGCTAGGGGCGACGGGGCCAAGGGGCCGAGGCGACGGGGCCGAGGGGCCGAGCTAGGGGCGACAGGGTCGACGGGGCCAAGGGGCCGAGCTAGGGGCGACGGGGCCGACGGGGCCGCGGCTAGGGGTGACGAGGGCCGAGCTAGGGGCGACGGGGCCGACGGGGCCGAGGGGCCGAGCTAGGGGCGACGGGGTCGACGGGGCCAAGGGGCCGAGGCAACGGGGCCGAGGGGCCGTGGCTAGGGGCGACGGAGTCGACGGGGCCAAGGGGCCGAGGTAGAAGCTAGGGGCGACGCCAAGGGGCGACGTGCCGGGCTAGGGGTGGCGACGGGCCGGGGCCTAGGGGCAACGGGCGCAGGCTTAGGCTAGCAGGCCAGTAGGTGGTGGGCCCAAAAACAAACCGGTCCTAGGGGACCTGCTCTGAAACCATGTTGAAATGTTGTGAACAAGAATGAATGCATTGAGCAGAAGTTGGGTACAAGTACTAACCCTAATTAGGTTGTACCCCTTATGGGCTACCCCACTATAGCCTACACAAATGTAAAAGCTATAATGTTCTGACAGCTGGGTGCAAAAACGCTGGTCGTCACAAGGCGGCAATGCCTTGGTGAAGATATCTGCCATGTTGGCCTCGGAGACCACACATCGTACAAGTGCCTGGCCACGCTGCTGCAACTCACGCAGAAAGAAGTAACGAAGCCGGATGTGCTTCGCCTTCCCAACCAGTCGGGGCTCCTCACACAACAGGATAGTAGACCTGTTGTCAGCGAACAAGACTGGGGGAGAGCGAGGCCGCTCACCAAGGTCGGTGAGAAGAAAAGACAGCCAGCGAAGCTCCTGAGCGGCCATGGCCGCAGCGTACGCCTCTGCCTCACAGCTGGAACCGGAGACGGACGACGCTCGAGTCGACCACCACAAAACAGCACCTGTCCCGAGGCTAAAGGAATACCCCTGTGTAGACCGACGCATCTCCGCGTCGTCGGCCCACGACGAGTCCGAGTAACCTGTAAGTGTAACTAGCTGCTTCCTTCCAAGGACAAGTCCCATGCCTGATGTACTCGCCACATACGTCGCCACCCTCTTAATAGCGTACCAATGGGACGGTTGGTGTCTCCCAGGCAAAACAAAGCGCGCAAGGACGCTAAGAAGGTAAGGTAGGTCTGGGCGAGTGCAGGTCATCAGGTACATGAGACAACCCACCAGCTCAGGATATGGACCACTGGACTCAAATGACTCGTCCGAAGGTGGAGCCGTGAGCCCATGATCCACAGCAAGAGGGGTGAGCTGTACCTTGGAGAACGGGAAGCGAAACCGCGTGTGGATTTTCTCGACCATATGTGACTGATTCAGCGTAATGGTGCGAGGTGCCCTGTCCCTGGTGATCTGCAGGCCAAGGTAGTGCTGCAGCTCACCAAGGTTAGTGCAAGTGTGTCTCCTTTGCAGTTCCTCCTTCACGGAGGCCAGCGCGCATCGGTCGGGAGTGGCAAAGACCAGGTCGTCAACGTAGACCAGGACAAAGAACGGGGTCGAGCCACGGCGGACGAACAGGGACGGGTCAGCAGACAACGGAAAGAAGTCAAGCGCTGCAAGGGTCGAGCGAAGTGTGTCGTGCCACTCACATGGAGCCTGACGCAGGCCGTAGACTGGTCGACGCAGCTGCCACTGGGTCCCAGGTGGGAAAGAGCCAGTGAAGCCAGGCGGGCGACGCAGCCAGATCTGCTCGTGCAGGCTCCCCTGAAGGAACGCGGTGGAAAAGTCTAAGGAGTGCAACTCGTAGTCGTGCTGGGCTGCAATATGCAGCAACACCCAAAGAGTAGTCAACTTCAGGGTGGGAGCGAAGGTCTGGAAGAAGTCTACCCCCTCTCGCGGACTGAAGCCTCTCGCCACATAGCGCGCCTTGAACACCGGTGGTGATCCAGGCGGCCGCTTCACCTTGTAGAGCCATCGGCCACTGACAACATTCGTCCCAAGTGGTGGGACTGCGTCGACGTAGGTGACTGTGGACCTATAAGATGCCATCTCTGCCTCCTCTGCTGCTATCCAGTACGAGGCCCAAGGTCGCGAGACCGCCTCAGCGTGATTGCGAGGGATCGGGATAGCAAGAGCGTCTGGATCCTTCTTAGGGGCAAGCAGCATGGCGTAGAGATGAGGAACATCGGCCGCAAGGAAACCAAGCTCGAACTGCCTGTCCTCCAGGACCTCCAGGGGAAAGACAGGAGCACCCCCAAAGGACGGAGAACGAGCAGGGCCACTCACCAGATGAGCGGCGTAGTCAAGGCGGTGGGAAGAGGCAAAGCCAGTGACAGTGGTAACAAGTGCCGAGACAGACGACAGAGGTGCAGTTGGGTGAGTGACCAACGCAGACAAAACAAGGGAGACGACATGACAGGAGCCACGGAGGTAGTCGGACAAAGGGTCGTGAAGCACAGTGAGGGACGACTCTGGAGGCTGTGGGAGGATAGGAGGAGGTGGAGCACATGAGCGGAGAACAAGGTGAAACGGACCGTGTGCACGGTAATGGGACCGACGGGGCTCTGGAGACACAGCACATCTGAGGGGAGAACGACGAGTCCACAGGGACAAGGAAAAAGACTGGACGGGGAGAACAGGAGGGGATAGTAGGGGACCACGAACCAAGCGTGCAGGTCCTGGGTTGGGCAGGTCGCGTAGTTGCAATCGCTGCCACTCCGCCTCCTCTGGCGTCTGCTACAACGGTACATGCCCTTGCTGCTGCTCCTGTGGCTCCTCCTCTGCCCTCTCCTGCTGCGGCTGCAGCTGCACCCGCTGCTGCGACCGGGACTCCTGCGCTACTCTCTCCTACTGTGTCTATAACTGCACCTGCTGCTGCGGGCGGAACTCCTGCTCTACCCTCTCCTGGTGCGGCCGTGACTCCTCCTCTACTCTCTCCTGCCGCGTCTGCAACCGCACCCGCTGCTGCACTCGTGACTCCTCCTCTACTCTCTCCTGCTGCGGCTGCAACTGCACTTGTTGCTGCGGGCAGGACTCCTGCTCTACCCTCTCCTGATTTGGCCATGACTCCTCCTCTACTCTCTCCTGCCGCGACTGCAACAACTGCTGCTGCTGCTGTGCCCTCTCAAACCGCTCATGCTCCTCCCTCTCCAACTGGAGGAGACGCTGCTCACGGGTCAGGAAACGTACAGTGCGTGGTGTAGGCGCAACAATGCCAGTGCCTCCAGCTCCATCACCCCCAGAACGAGCACCTCCACCACTGACACCCCGGGGCCTCCAGTACCTCCTGCAGGAACACCCCCAGGCTCTGCAGCAACCGGCCGCAGAGAAGAACGAGGAGGGAACTTCGGGACGGACGGGAAGCCAGGGGGTGACGCGGGGCGAGGCCGCCGACTCGAGGCTGCCGTGTCCTCCACGGGAGTGACCTCCACGCCCACAACCCCTGCACCCCCAGAGCCGACACCACCAGCTCCTGCAGACCCAGTACCCTCACCCTCCGCAACTGGGTGACGCGGGCGACGCGGCCTAGGGTAAGCGCGCTACGGGCGGTCTAGGACGAGGCGCCACTAGGTGGGCCCATAACTTAGTCGAGTGATTTTTCCTAAGGGGAAAATCTCGCTAGGTTTAACCTAGCTCTGATACCATATCACAATGTAAAATGTTAACTGTGGAATGAAGGTACAAACAAGTTATAGCAAACCTTAGCAACAGTTCTAGCACAAGACAAAGAATGTACAACACCTAGACTAAAACTATATAAACTATATAGAAATATAGTTTGACAACATCATCCTCTTCATGAGGTTGTAGCTGCGTGGCAGGCCCTTGACGACGTGGGTGATGTAGGACGTCGTAGAGTATTTGACGCCCGCCATCCGCATCTCAGTCAGGATCCGTCGAGCACGGTTGCAGAAGTCCATCGCCGACTCCTGCCCACCCATCCAAAGGTGTGTCATCTGCTCCTCCAGCTGTCCGTTGTAGAGGTCATCCTTCGCCTGGTACGTTGACAGGATGAAGTGTCAGGTTTGGTGACTAAAGTCTAGTCGCTCTCGACAGGACCTGAGCGCTAGCTGCACCACCGGCGAGCAGCACCTCGAGATGACTATGAAGGTGAGCAAGTGAGCAGCACGAAACTCCCTGCACAGCTCGACATCGTCCTCGGGCGGAATTAGCACGTGCCGTCGGCAAAGCCCTTTAGCCCGGCAACCTCCAGCTGATGTTCTATCGACTCCCTCCAGGTGATGAGGTCTCGTCGACCTTGCAGTGGTGTGACGGTGATTCGGTCTGGCGAAAACTTGAAGTAGCCATATGCCGGTGCGATCCCGCCCGCCGTCACGTGCGTTGTTGCCGAGAGCCCTCCACCGCTTCGTAGAGGAGAGCGGCGTCCACCATCGACCATCGACTCGCGAGCTGCCTGCGGCTGTCTGTCAGAAAGAACGAACGAGAATGAATGAACTAGCAAAGAGTTCGGTACAAGTACTAACCCTCATTCGGTTGTACCCCTTATGGGCTACCCCACTACAGCCTACACAATGTAAGCTAGATATAAGTTTTTTCACACCCCCATAGGCAAAGTGGGGGAGAACAAGTGGTCACAAGACCAGTCAAGAAAAGCAAAGCAAGCTCAGGGTGGATCACAAAGTCACCACACAGTCCGAGCACAGGCAAAGGGCCAGAAGGCCAGTTCACATGCAGAGTTATATAAAAGAGAACAAACACTACAGTGATCATACCCTAGCAAGTGCAAGCATGCAGGTATATATATAGATCACAGTACAAGCAAAGTCAAGCAGTAAGGAATTGAGGCAAAGTAGGCACAAGGCCTAACACAGTAGAGAAGCGCTGATGATCACCAGGTGGAAGTGCCTTGGTGAATATATCAGCAGTGTTGGCCCTAGTGGCCACGTACGCAAGACGAAGCTGGCCACGCTGTTGCAACTCTCGAGCAAGGAAGTATCGCAGAGCAATGTGCTTCGTTCGGTGCTCCAGTCTGTGCTCGTAACACAAGGCAATCATGGCCTTGTTGTCTATGTACAGAACTGGTGGCGAACGAGGCTGCTCTCCCAAGTCGGTCAGCAAGTAGGTGATCCAGCGTAGCTCCTGTGCAGCCATGGCCCCGGCGTAGATCTCAGCCTCACAACTGGAGCTGAGAACCGAAGACGAGCGGGTAGACCGCCAGGAAACAGAGCCAGAGCCAAGGCTGAAGGTGTAACCCTGTGACGACCGCTGCGTAGCTGAGTCGTCAACCCATGAAGCGTCTGCGTGACCGGTGAGGACAACTGGGCCCCGTCCTCCAATCACGAGCCCCATGCCTGGCGTACTGCACAAGTAACGTAGTACCCTCTTCGCAGCATCCCAGTGCACCTTTTGGTGTCTGCCGGGAGCCACGTAGCGAGCCAGAAGGCTGAGAGGGTACGCGAGGTCAGGTCGTGTGCACGTCATCAGGTACATGTGTTGAGAGTAAAAGGAAAAGTGAAGCCTAGGATTTAGGCTTAGGAAAGTAGCGAGAGGAAATGCAAGCCAAAAAGTGGTTCACTAATGAGAATAAAAAGTAGAAATAGGTAAACAGCAACACAAGGAGGTGCACCACCAAACATGATGCAATATCTACACTACAACTGCAAACGATTATATAAAATATGTAAACATATTTTGACAACATGAGTCAACCCACAAGCTCTGGGTACGGACCACTTGGCTCTACGGACTCGTCCGAAGGTTAAGCTGAGAGCGAGTGGCTGGTAGACAGAGGAGTGGGCTGTGGCGAGGAGAACTTGAAGCCGAAGCGCTGAAGGACCTGGTGCACCATGTGTGACTAAGTCAGTGTGATGGTGCGCCGTGCTCTCTCCCGGGTGATCTGCAAGCCAAGATAGCTGCGCAGTTCACCCAGGTCAGTGCAAGTGTGTCTCTTCTGCAGCTCCGACATTACAAGGGTCAGTGCAACAGTGTCAGCAGTGGCAAAGACGAGGTCGTCGACATAGACGAGGACGTAGAACGGCGGCAGCGAGGTGTCGGTGCGTAGAAACAGCGACGGGTCAGCAGCAGGAGCAAATCAAAGAGCCGCAAGCGTAGTCCTCAGTGTGTCGTGCCACTCGCGAGGCGCCTTGCGGAGACCGTAGACTGGCCGCTGAAGATTCCACTGAGTACCTGCAGGAAAAGACTCAGTGAAACCAGGTGGGCGGCGCAACCAGATCTCCTCGTGCAGGCTGCCCTACAGGAAAGCTGTGCTGAAGTCCAGAGAGTTTAACTCGTAGTCACGCTGAGCAGCGACGTGCAGCAACACCCAAAGAGTAGTCATCTTCGGGGTGGGGGAGAAGGTCTGGAAGTAGTCGACCCCCTGTCGCTGACTGAAGCCTCAAGCAACGTAACGCGCCTTGAAGGCAGGCGGAGAACCCGGCGGCCGCTACACCATGAAGATCCACATGCTATCGACTATGTTTGCCCCAGGTGGGGGAACCTCATCGACGTAGGTGCCTGTGGACTTCCAGGATGCCATCTCGGCATCCATGGCTGCCTGCCACTGAGAGGAGTAGGGACCTGTAATCGCCTGTGCGTAAGAGCGCGGGGTCGGGATGTCTGGTGCATCCGGGTCTCCCTCAGGGGCAAGCAGCATGGACGCGAAACGAGGTACAGTAGCTGCAAGACACTCAAAGTCCTCCTACCTGTCCTCAAGGACGTCCGTGCCAAGAGCACACTCATCCTCGACGGACGGAGGACTGGCAGACTCAGATTCAGCAACTAGAGCAGTGGCGTAGTCTAGACCGCAGGCAGCAGCAAAGTCAAGTAGCTCAGCAACGAGAGTAGACGCAGCAGCAGAATCAAAAGAAGGGTCTGTGACAGCAGTGGTGAGGAGACGAGAGACAGTGGGACTGGCGGTACGAGCGCGGTCAGACTCAGGGTCAGGGACCTCAGGAAGAGAGGACTCAGGAGGAGCAGGCAGAAGAACACGCATTGGAACAGAGGAAGGAAGGAGTGCCATAGCGTGCGTGCCAGGGACAGAAGGAGGACGCGAACGAAGAACGCGACGAGCTGTGCGAACAGGCGAGATAGGGCGAGACGCAAGCTCACGACGCTCTGTAAGACCGCCGGACTGCTCAGTGTAAGGAGAGGGAGCAGGCAAGGGGGAGGATGGCTGTAACGGCGGCTGCGGCTGGTCAGGCAGTGGACACAGTAAGGGAGGACTAAGGGCAGTAGAAGACGGGACTCCAAGAACCTGATGAAGCAGGGGAACGAAGTACGGTCGCGGCCGCACAGTGCCTCCAGTACCTCCAGCTCCAGGGTCAACAGCTCCAGCTCCGGCAGATCCAATGCCTCCCGCACCAGTGCCTCCAACTCCAAATCCTCCAGCTCCAGCGCCTCCAGCGCCAACTCCACCAGCGCAAGAGCCTCCAGGACCACTAGCTCAGGCAGTAACTCTAGCACCTCCAGCTCCAGCGTCTCCAGCGCCTCCAGCTCCGGGAGCTCCACTCCGAAGGCGGACGCGCCGAACAAGCTACTCACAGAGCTGCTGCGGAGACAGTCGTGGCGAAGCACCAGCAGGACCTCCAGACGAAGCAGCACCTCGAGGCTCAGCACCCCCAGACTCCGCACCCTCCGACTCAGCACCCCCAGGCTCAACACCCTCAGGCTCAGCACCCCCAAGCTCCTCACCCCCAGTCTCAGCACCCCCAGACCCAGCACCCTCAGACCCCGCACCCCCCGGCTCCGCACCCCCAAACGCAGCACCCCCAGACGCAGCACCTCGAGCAGCACCTGAGCCGACAGCCACCTCGACAAGCGCAGTACCAAGGAGAGGGTCTACCTGAGACACACCTGAGGGAGCAGGACCCTGGGGCGGGAGGGGGTCTACCGGAGGGGGACCGGGAGCAAGGAAAAGCGGCGGGGGCGGGGGAGGGGCAGAGCAGTAGGGGAAGAGACGGTAGAAGGGAAGCGACTCGTCGAACGTGACGTCCTGAGACGGGAGGACACAGCACGAGGTGGGGTGGTAAAACTGCCAGCCAGGCGCGTCAGAGACAAAGCCAAGGAAGACGCAGGGGATAGCACGGGCTGAGAGCTTGTCCGCGGACGTATCGCGAACAAAGGCACGAGAACCCCAGACCCGGAACACCGGCGCATCGCCAACCTCCCCCATCCAACGCAGTGTGGGCGAGGTCTCTGGTAAGGAGACACGGGGCCAGAGGTTGAGCTGATGCGCAGCATACCGGACCGCAAACGGCCACAGAAATTGGGGAGCAGCCGCATGGATCATGGAGTTATGAGCGACCTCCATGACTAAGCCAATGCGGCGCTCAGCAATCCCATTTTGCTGAGGGGAGTCCGGAAGCATGAACGACTGGATCATGAAGTCCCACAAGAGGTTGGAGGAGAACTCACCACCTCTGTCAGAGTGTAGACGCAGGACAGGAAGGTCCTGGCCGAACCGCTCGCAGAGCTGGAGACGGACTGTGCGGATCCAAGGGATCAAGACATCAACAACTTCACCCTTGTTGCGCAGAGGGAAGACCGTTGTGTACCGCGTGTAGTCGTCAACTACCAGCAGAAAGTACTGGTCGCGGCTCTGTCCATTGACGCGGGCTGGGCCCCACACGTCCATGTGGAGAGTCTGCAGTGGAGCAATCGTCGGGGGAAACGAGGAGGAGTGAGGAGCAGCGTGCTGCCACCCCTCGACGCACGGAAGGCAGGGCGGGGCAGGCGAGGGCGGGAGGGGAGGCAGAGACCTGGGAAGACCAGAGACAAGAAGACGAGAGTGCATGCCATGAAGGCGTGGCAGGGAGGGGTGACCTAGGCGGTGGTGCCACAGAAGAGTCTGGTGTGACAGGAGGCGACACGAGCAAGAGGCGGCTACCTGACCTGACGCGGACACCTGAGCAGACACAGCTACTTGAGGAGGCTCGGTAGCGAGTGTGTACAGACTCGACCCTGGCCGACGAGTGAACGTGGCCAGGTGACGCCCCGTCCGTGTGCACGTGCAGATCGACACACGCTGACCCCCAGGAGTGGTGGTAGTTACCATCGCATCCTGTAGGGCAGCGGTACTTACCAAGTTTGTAGAGAACGAGGGGAGGTGAAGACCTGACAGTGAGCCGGATGGAACCGCCGGACACGGGAGAACAGTGGAGGAACGGGCCACGTCCGGGCCCCCAGAGGGGTCAGCCAGTGTGACCGGGACAGGTGCAGGAAGAGGAGTGAGAGTGGTGCTGTCATGAAAGAAACAGCGCGAGGCGCCCGAGTCCAACGTGAAGGTGTGCAAGGCCTGATCAGGCGCAGTACCAGGGAGAGTACCAGACTCACTAGCACCTAGAGCAGCAGCAGCTATACCTGGGTCAGGCGGCACACACCGGTAACAGTCACCCTCAGCACTAACAGACAAAGCATACATAGCAAAAAGAATAGCATCAAAGTCTAGGTCAAAGATAGCAATCCTAGACCTAAGCAGATCTGCCTAGTGAGGGAGCTCGACTTCGTCACCAAACTCAGCACGCCAAGCGTCGTCGAGGCGGGAGAAGCAGCGGTGCTGAGTGTGAAGCTTCCCGCATGTCTAACCAGCACAAACACCCGTGCGAATGACATACGGGCAGCTACCCCCAGACGCCCCATGCAAAAACCACTCACGAAGCTGCTGGGGCGACTGGGTCTCGCACAGACGCTGCTGCTGCTGACGCTAGCCACCTCCAGAACCAACACGCCGAGCGCCAGTCCCATCGCCACCAGTCCCACCACCGCCACTGCCGCCACTCCCACTGCTGCCTCCACCGCCGCCACCAGAACCCCCACTCCCTCCACCAGTCCCACCGCCGCCACCACCTCCACTGCTGCCCCCACCTCTACTCCCGCTGCCACCTCCACCACCACCGCTTTCACCCCCTTCACCCTCGCCACCCTTGCCCTTGCTACTGCGGCGCTTCGCACCAGCAGAAGCAACCCCGACGTCCTCAGCAACAGAGACGTTTGCAGCAGCAGTAGAGGCGTAGGAGGGGGCAAGGGGGGAGGGGGAGCACCCCTCAAAGAAGGGCGGGCGCGGAGTGCCATGAGCAGAACCTGCACTAGTCTTAGCTGCGAGGAGATGCTGCTCAAGGAGGTCAACAGTGAGGGAAGTGGGGTCAAGAGAGAGAAAGTGGTCCCTGATAGAGCGAAGAGAGTCAGGGAGGCGAGTGACTATGAAGTAGAGGGTGATGAACATCGGGGGCTGGTTCTTGTCAAGGAACTCAGCGGGGGCGGCAGCGCAGTAGCGAGCGTCGCTAGGGCGAAGGTGGGAAACCAGGTCCTCGACTGTGGCAAAGGCGAACAGGTCGGGGAACAGGTAGGGCAGAAGCAGGCGGCCTAGAGCAGCTGTGGCAGGGGAGGAGTAGCGAGTGACTACAGCATCATATAGTTCTTGTGTTGTCCTGTGCTGTTCGAAATGAGCGCATTTGGCTAACGGCAGGTGGTTGCGAATGGCTAAGCGGGCAGCAGCGTCGCGAGTAAGCCACTGTGAGCGGGTCGCACTATCAGCTGTGGCGGGAGGGGCAGTAGCGGCGCCTGACGCCAGGTCAAACAGCGAGACACTGTCCTTAGAATCGCTCAGTAGGTACAGCTGCAGGTCGTCGAGCCACGTGTCAAACTGAACCGGTCTACCGTCATGATCGAACGAGAGAACTCGAAGCGAGGCCATAGTGGCGCAGTACGCAGGAGCAGCAGTAGCAGTAGGAGCAGCAGTAGCAGCAGGGGCAGAGAGGCCTGGGGCCTAGGGGCCGAGGGGCCAAACACGTGGGGGCCGAGGAGCCGAGGGGCCAAGGGGCCGAGGGGTGGGGCCGAGGGGCCTAGGGGCCAAGGGGCGTGGGGCCTAGGGGCCGAGGGGCTGAGGGGCCGAGAGGGTGGGGCCGAGGGGCCTAGGGGCCGAGGGGCCAAACACGTGGGGGGCTGAGGAGCCAAGGGGCCAAGGGGCCGAAGGGTGGGGCCGAGGGGCCTAGGGGCCGAGTGGCGTGGGGCCTAGGGGCCGACGGGCCGAGAGGGCGGGGCCGAGGGGCCTAGGGGCTGAGGGGCCGAGGCTACGAGGTCGAAGGGGCCGTGGGGCCAAACACGTGGGGGGCCGAGGAGCCAAGGGGCCAAGGGGCCGAGGGGTGGGGCCGAGGGGCCAAACACGAAGTGGGGGGGGGGGGGGGTCCGAGGGGCCTAGGGGCCAAGGGACCGAGGTGACGAGGTCGACGGGGCCGCAAGGCCAGGGGCGACGGGGCCTGGGGCCTAGGTCGACTGCGCCTGGGGCCTAGGTCGACGGGGCCTAGGGGCGACGAGGCCGCGGGGCCAGGGGCTACGGGGCCGAGAGGCGAGGGCCGAGGGGCCGCGGGGCAAGGTTCGGGGGGGCCTAGGTCGACGGGGCCGCGGTGCCTAGGTCGACGGGGCCGCGGGGCCAGGGGCGACGGGGCCGGGGGCCTAGGTCGATGGGGCCTAGGTCGACGGGGCCTAGGGGCGACGAGGCCGCGGGGCCAGGACCGGGGGCCTAGGTCGACGGGGTCGCGGGGGGTCGGGGGCCTAGGTCGACGGGGCCGCGGTGCCTAGGTCGACGGGGCTGTTATGTGATACTATCATTTGCATTCACGTCTGTCTGCCTCCCATCATATGTTCGTACGTTGCATGCGTGGTGTGAGTGTGTGCAAGAATCTGTGTTTGGTGTGGTTTGGATTTTCTGAGTGTGTGTGTGAATGTTATTTGGCTTGAGCAGATATCTGAAGTGACTCCTCTGCTTGAGAGCTTTCCGACAAACCGAGAATCGCCGCGATCGGAGCAAGAACGAGAAAGATATGATCGTTCGAAGTTTCTGATTATGATGTAGCGACTTTGGGAATTTGCGGGTTGACTCAATATGGGGTACAGAATTTTGGGGGTTGGGAAATTCGTCACCATCACTGTAGATGATGCCAAGTGGTTGGGAGAAGCCAAACCAGGTTGGCAAGTGTGGCCAAGTTGGGTGAGGTGGATGGCATGAGTTGGGAAAGTGACAAATGTCAAAGTTGGGGTGCCTATAGAGAGGGGAATTGTGTGGTATGGGGTTTCCTTGGTTGGGGACTCCCTTGGGACCTTCCCTCTCGTCCTCCTCATCCCCTCCTACCTGGTTCAATGGCTACTCCAACTTTCTTGTGTGAACTTGTGAGACAACTTTGTGATTGAGTTAAGTTTCTATGGTAGCATACCCCCTAGTGCGCCGAAATTCATAACTCAAGCTATACTCCATATTTTGATATTATCCTAATTGGGAAAGATAGCCACGGTCAAGGGCTACAACATACTCGAGTTTGAGAGAATTCTAACGGAGCGTGTTTTTGTCGACGACGTTTCTTGTGTCGACAACGTTTCTGTCCAGATTTATAGTTGACGATTTTGAGATATTTCGGCCCTTAATCTTCATAGACTCCGTCCTTAGTCTCTAACAGGGGATACGGGGCCAGGGTCGACGGGGCGACGGGGGGCCGAGGGGGGCCGCGACTAGGTCGACGGGTCAACGGGGGCCGAGGGGCCGCGACTAGGGTCGACGGGGCGACGGGGGCCGAGGGGCCGCGAATAGGGTCGACGGGGCGACAGGGACCAAGGGGCCACGACTAGGGTCGACGGGGCGACGGGTCGGGGCCTACGGGTCGCTAGGGCGGCTAGCAGGGTAGCAGGTGGTGGGCCCAAAAAACGGTCCTAGAAGGGACCTGCTCTGAAACCATGTCAGAAAGAACGAACGAGAATAAATGAACTAGCAAAGAGTTGGGTACAAGTACTAACCCTAATTGGGTTGTACCCCTTATGGGCTACCCCACTACAGCCTACACAATGTAAGCTAGATATAAGTTTGACACTGTCATCGACCACTGCACTCGCGCCTGACTCACGCCACCGTCGACCTTGATCACCCCTCTCTTCTTCATGCCATCGCTGCCGCTGACTCGTGCACCGCCGTCGACCTCGTCGTCGACGCCACCTTCGTTTCGCACCAGTTAAGGAGAAGCAGGACGGGACGGGTGCTCCGTTGTCCACTGCGCCCAGATGCCCAACTCGGCGATCGTCAAGGGGATCGTCCCGTACTCGCCATCCGCGTGGCGTTTCCTCGCATCAGCCAATCGTGCCTCCAAGGTGTCCACTACTTCCGCTTCTACAACGGGGCCGACCATGGCGACTAACGTGGCTGCCGGCCTACGAACGACTTAGTAGGTGCAAAAGTCGGCTCCTATCTGAAGGTGACGTGTTCGTTCCACGCTCACCGCACCATGCGGAGAGTCACTACACAACGGGAGTGGACTACGGAGGAAGGCACGGGGTTGTGCGGGTGATCGTAGCATTGCATTAGGCATCTCACTACTTGTTGTATTCACAGAGAGATTTGGCAAGAGTTTCTCTAAGAAATTGAGAGAACATTGGATTACAAATGAGGCATGCAAGTCGATATAGCTAGAATGGCATTGCAACACCTAGCGAGCCCTCTGCAGGGCGAACTATGCCAGCGCAGCAGAGAGCGGCTTGCCAACGCTGCAGCAGAGTAATCTGCCAGCATTGCACCGCAGCGGTCTGCCAACGCCGCAGAGGCATGTGAACTTCTGCGCATGTGTGCACCTACCAAGTAGGTGCAGGTAGACGGACGTGCCGCCAAGCACATTGCGCAAGTGCCAGGTAGAACATGTGTCGACGATTTTGCCAGCCATGCACCATCGAGCACGTGATGCCGTTCCGCACGTTGACTTCGCGAAAACCTCCTGGGCGACATTCGCCTACGCGTCGGATTTCGCAGTCAAGCGACTTGCGTTGACCAACTCGACGATGCTCCGCTGAACAACATTCGCCTAGACGAGCACGTCAAGCAGAGCCCGTATACCTGCACCTCTCTACGGGTTCGTCGACCGGCGTCCTCCGCGGACGCGTCGACCGGCGTCCTCCGCGGACGCGTCGACCGGCGTCCTCCGCGGACGCGTCGACCGGCGTCCTCCGCGGACGCGTCGACCGGCGTCCTCCGCGGACGCGTCGACCGGCGTCCTCCGCGGACGCGTCGACCGGCGTCCTCCGCGGACGCGTCGACCGGCGTCCTCCGCGGACGCGTCGACCGGCGTCCTCCGCGGACGCGTCGACCGGCGTCCTCCGCGGACGCGTCGACCGGCGTCCTCCGCGGACGCGTCGACCGGCGTCCTCCGCGGACGCGTCGACCGGCGTCCTCCGCGGACGCGTCGACCGGCGTCCTCCGCGGACGCGTCGACCGGCGTCCTCCGCGGACGCGTCGACCGGCGTCCTCCGCGGACGCGTCGACCGGCGTCCTCCGCGGACGCGTCGACCGGCGTCCTCCGCGGACGCGTCGACCGGCGTCCTCCGCGGACGCGTCGACCGGCGTCCTCCGCGGACGCGTCGACCGGCGTCCTCCGCGGACGCGTCGACCTCCGCGGACGACTTCAGCGGACTTGTCGAGATCGAACTCTTCGGACAGGTCGAGGTCGAACTCTGCAGACAGGTCGACGTCGAACTCTGCGGGCTATCGACGTCGACTTCTGCGCACCCCGACTGCAAAGTCTGCTTCGCCCAAGCGAGGGCTGTGCCATTTCCCGTCAACATGCACATGCAGGCCGTTGCCGCTGTGCTCAGTCCTGGGCCTCCCAGTGTGGGGGGGGTGTCAGTAGAGCTGCACTGTGAGATCCCCGATTGATCCTGAAGGGGGTTACAGGCGCGTTTGCATGGGGGGTTATGGGCGCACGGACCCGCTACACAAACAAGCCATTTTATCCCAATGGTCTAGTGGTTGGGATTCGGACACCAGCTGCGCTTGCAGGTCATCGACTGGCAAGCCGCCTCCCAGCTGTGCTGGCAAGTCGTGGACTTGTTGTGTTGGCAAGCCGCCTTCAATCTGCCTGGTTTCTATGCTGCTAGGTCCCATATGTAGTCATTGTTGCCATTGCCTACTGTATTATTGTGTAATCCTTTTGCTAGTGAAACTCTTGCCAACTTTACCATGTGAATATGTAAGTAGAGAGAACACTAGCAAACGCTACGATTACTCGTACCACATGTGCCTTTATATGTGGTCTATCTCCCGATGTAAAGTGACTCTCTGCACTACAACTACCCTGACTTGCCACGTGCCACATGGCTTTGGCCGGGCGGCGGCCGGCCAAAACCATGATTTGGAAGAGTGCCTGAAAATTAAAAGAGAGCTTTGTGCAAAAGACAAGAGCGACGAAGCAAAAACACATTGCCGCCAACTTGTCTAAAATCAACGGCAAAGCGGCGTCCGCTGTGTTGCACCACAATTACATAGCTTCCTTATCAACACGCCGCATTGCGCATTTGAGGACAAGCATAACGCATGTCTCTTCCACGGAGGGAGATTACTAGGAGGAATGGCGACGGGTAAACATTAAGTCATTTGATAGGGGTTGTGGAAGGGAGAAGATAATGTCTGAATCAACTGTGCAGGAATGACTAGAAACAGGGCAGTATAGGTTTGTATAGGCTAACCCTAATTGGGGTTGTACCCCGTACTGAGTAACCCACTATAGCCTAGCAAGTACAATTGTATTTTGACACACCCCCGTAGGCTAAGTGGGGGATAACCAGATGGCCACAAGACCAGTCAAGCAAGAGAACAAGCAAAGCAAAGCTCATGGTGGATCTCAAGGACACCACACAGTCCGAGCACAAGCAAGCAGCCACAAGGCCAGTTCACATGCAGAGTTATACAAACAAGGCAGTACACTGATTACAACCTAGCAAGAGTAAACATGGAGGTATAAAGATATATATCAGTGTACAACAAGAGCAAGTCAAGCAACCAACATGAGAGGCAAATTGGGCACAAGCCCAAGAGCAGTGCAGAAACGCTGATGATCACCAGACGCAAGGGCCTTGGTGAAGACATCAGCAGTGTTGACCCAGGAGCTGACAGTGCAACTTGCCCCTCCTGCCCCTCCCGCCACATCTGACAGTGCGACTCACTCACAGTGGCTTACTCGTGACGCTGCTGCTCACTTAGCCATTCACAACCACCTGCCGTTAGCCGAATGCGCTCACTTCGGACAGCACAGGACAGCACAGGCCCTGTATGACGCTGTAGTTGCCCGTTACTCCTCGCCTGCCACTGCTGCACTAGGGCGTCTTCTACTACCCTACCTGTTTCCCGAGCTGTCCGCCTTTGCCACAGTAGAGGACCTGGTTTCCCACCTTCGCACTAGCGACGCTCGCTACCGCGCTGCTGCCCCAGCTGAGTTCCTTGACAGGAACCAGCCCCCGATGTTCATCACTCTCTACTTTATAGTCACCCGCCTCCTTGACTCTCTTCGCTCTGTCAGGGACCACTTTCTCTCACTTGACCCCACAGTCCTCACTGTTGACCTACTCGAGCAGCACCTCCTTGCAATTGAGACTAGTGTAGTTGCTGTAGGTGCTGCTCGTAGCACTCCGCGCACGCCCTTCTTTGAGGGGTGCCCCCCCTCCCCCCTTGCCCCCTCCTATGCCTCTGCTGCTGCTGTTGACGTCCTTGGTGCTGAGGATGTCGGGGCTGCTTCTGCTAGTGCGAAGCGCCGCAGCAGCAAGGGCAAGGGTGGCAGGGGTGGTGGCGGTGGCAGCGGGGGTGGTGGTGGGGGCAGCAGTGGAGGTGGTGGAGGCAGTGGAGGTGGTGGCGGTAGTGGGAGTGGTGGCGGGAGTGGGGGCTTTGGTGGCGGCGCTGGTGGCAGCAGTGGGGGTGGCGGTAGTGGCGGCAGTAGGAGTGGTGGCGATCGGGCTGGAGCTATTCAGCGTGGAGGTTCTAGCGGTGGTCAGAGGCAGCAGCAGCAGCGTCAGAGCGAGACCCCGTCGCCCCAGCAGCTTCGTGAGTGGTTTTCTCAGCGTGGGGCGTCTGGGGGTAGTGGTAGCCCGTATGTCATTCGCACCGAAGACCGTGCTGGTCAGACATGCGGGAAGCCTCACACTCAGCACCGCTGTTTCTCCCGCCTCGACGACGCTTGGCGCGCAGAGTTTGGTGACGAGGCCGAGCGCCCCCGCTGGGCAGAGCTGCTTAGGTCTGGAGTTGCTATCATTGACCTACACTACAATGCTATCCTTGCTGCTATGTATGCTTTGTCTGTTAGTGCTGAGGGTGACTGTTACCTGTGTGTGCCGCCTGACCCAGGTATAGAGGCTGTTGCTCTAGGTGCTGATGAGTCTGCTCTCCCTGGTACTGCGCCTGCCGAGGCCTTGCACACATTTACACTTGACTCACATGCTTCACGCTGTTTCTTCGCGACAGCACCACCCTCACTCCTCTCTCTGCACCTGTACAGGTCAGACTGGCTGACCCCTCCGGGGGCCCAGTCCTTGCCTGTTCCTCCACTGTTCTCCCGTGTCCGGTGGTTCCGTCCGTCTCACAGTCAGGCCTTCACCTCCCCTCGTTCTTTACGAACTTGGTGAGTACCGCTGCCCTCCAGGACGCGATGGTCACTACCACCACTCCTGGGGGTCAGCGTATGTCGATCTGCACGTGTACACGGACGGGCCGCCACCTGGCCATGTTCACACGTCGGCCAGGGTCGAGTCTGTACACACTAGCTACTGAGCCTCCTCGGGTAGTTGCGTCTGCCCAGGTGTCCGCATCAGGTCCGGTAGCACTGCCTTGCTCGTGTCGCCTCCTGTCGCACGAGACTCTCCTGTGGCACCACCGCCTTGGTCACCCCTCCCTGCCACGCCTTCGTGGCATGCACTCCCGCCTCCTTGTCTTTGGTCTTCCCAGGACTCTGCCTCCCCTCCCGCCCTCGCCTGCCCCGCCCTGCCTTCCTTGCGTTGAGGGGCGGCAACATGCCGCTCCTAACTCCTCCTTGTTCCCCCCGAAGACTGCTCCCCTGCAGACTCTCCACATGGACGTGTGGGGCCCAGCCCGCGTCAGTGGACAGGGCCGCAATGCGATACTTTCTGCTGGTTGTTAACGACTACACGCAGTACACCACGGTCTTCCCCTTGCGCAGCAAGGCTCAGGTCGTTGATGTCTTGATCCCTTGGATCCGCGCAGTCCTTCTCCTGCTCCGCGAGCAGTTTCGCCAGGACCTTCCTGTCCTGCGTCTGCACTGTGACAAAGGTGGTGAGTTCTCCTCCGACCTCTTGCGGGACTTTTTTCGTGGGGAGGGCATTCTCCAGTCGTTCACGCTTATGGACTCCCCTCAGCAAAATGGGATTTCTGAGCGCCGCATTGGCTTAGTCATGAAGGTCGCTCGTACCTCCATGATCCATGCGGCTGCTCCCCACTTTCTGTGGCCGTTTGTGGTCCGGTACGTTGCGCATCAGCTCAACCTCTGACCCCGTGTCTCCTTGCCGGAGACTTTGCCGACACTGCGTTGGACGGGGGAGTTTGGCGATGCGACGGTGTTCCGGGTCTGGGGCTATCGTGCTTTTGTTCGCGATACGTCCGCGGACAAGCTCTCCGCCCGTGCTATTCCCTGCGTCTTCCTTGGCTTTCCCCGTGACGCGCCTGGCTGGCAGTTTTACCACCCCAACTCGCGCCGTGTCTTCCCCTCTCAGGACGTCACGCTTGACGAGCCGGTTCCCTTTTACCATCTCTCCCCCTACCACTCTGCCCCTCCCCCACCCCTGCCGCTCTTCCTTGCTCCAGGTCCCCCTCCGGTAGACCCCCTCCTCCCCCAGGGTCCTGCTCCCTCAGGTGTGTCTCAGGTAGACCCTGTCCCTGGTACTCTGCCTGTTGAGGTAGCTGTCGACTCAGGTGCTGCTCGAGGTGCTGCGTCTTGGGGTGCAGCGTCTGGGGGTGCTGCGTCAGGGGATGCAGAGCTTGGCGGTGCGGAGCCTGGGGATGCTGAGTCTGAGGGTGCCGGGCCTGGGGGTGCTGAGCCTGGGGGTGCTGAGCCTGCGGGTGTGGATTCTGGGGGTGTTGAGCCTGAGGGTGTTGAGCGTGGGGGTGCTTAGTCTGAGGGTGCTTAGACTCGAGGTCCTGCTTCTTTTGGAGGTCCTGCGGGTGCTTCGCCACGACCGTCTCCCCGGCCGGAGCCTCTCTCCCCACAGCAGCTGCGCAAGTGGTTTACTCAGCGCACATGCCTTCAGAAGGGAGCTGCTGGAGCTGGAGACTCTGCCGGTGAAGATACGGGAGCTGGAGGTGCTGGAGTTACTGCTGGAGCTGGTGGTACCAGAGGTGCTGCAGCTGCTGGTCCTGGAGGTGCTCGTACCAGGGGTACTGGAGCTGCCGGGACTGGTAGTGTTGGGGGCGCTGGAGCTGGAGACCCTGAAGAGCCTGGAGCTGCTGGGGCTGGAGGCGCTGGAGCAGGAGCTGGAGGTGCTGGTGGCGCTGGAGCTGGAGGCACTGGCGCGGGAGGCGCTGGAGCTGGAGGAGCTAGAGCTGTTGACCCTGGAGCTGGAGGTGCTGGAGCTGGTTGTGGTGTGTCTGGTGGTACTGGTGCTAGAGGCACTGTGCGGCCGCGACCTTAATTCGTTCCCCTGCTTCAGCAGGTTCTTGGTGTCCCGTCTTCTACTGGCCTTACTCCTCCCTTACTGTGTCCACCGCGTGACCAGTCGCAACCGCCGTTACAGCGAGCCTCCCCACTGCCTGCTCCTTCTCCTTACACTAAGCAGATTGGCGGTCTTACAGAGTGTCGTGAGCCGGCGTCTCGTCCTTCCTCCCCTGTTCGCACTGGTTGTCGCGTTCCTCGTCCGCGTCCTCCTCGTGTCCCCGGCACATTCGCTATGGCACTTCGTCCTTCCTCTGTTCCACTTCGTGTTCCTCTGCAGCCTCCTCCTGAGTCCTCTCTTATTGCCATCCCTGACTCTGTGTCTGACCGCGCTCGTGCTGCCAATGCCACTGTCTCTCGTCTCCTCGCCACTGTTGTAACTGGCCCTTCTTTTGAGTCCACTGCTGCGTCTGCCCTTCTTGCTGGTTGACTTTGCTGCTGCCTGTCGTCTTGACTACGCCACTGCTCTTGTTGTTGAGTCTGAGTCTGTCAGTCCTTCGTCCGTCGGGGGTGAGTATGCTCTTAGCACAGACGTGCTTGAGGACAGGCAGGAGGACTTTGAGTGTCTTGCAGCTGCTGTACCTTGTTTCGCTTCCATGCTGCTTGCCCCTGAGGGAGACCCGGATGCACCAGACATCCTGACCCCACGCTCTTACTCAGAGGCAATTACGGGTCCCTACTCCTCTCAGTGGAAGGCAGCCATGGATGCCAAGATGGCATCCTGGAATTCCACAGGCACCTACGTCAACGCATTTCCCCCGTCTCGAGCGAACATAGTTGATGGCATGTGGATTTTCAGGGTGAAGCGGCTGCCGGGTTCTCCGCATGCCTTCAAGGCCCTTTACGTTGCTAGAGGCTTCAGTCAGCGACAGGGGGTCGACTACTTCCATACCTTCTCCCCCACCCCGAAGATGACTACTCTTCGGGTGTTGCTGCACGTCAGTGCTCAGCGTGACTACGAGTTACACTCTCTGGACTTCAGTACAGCTTTCTTTCAAGGCAGCCTGCACGAGGAGATCTGGCTGCGCCGCCAACCTGGCTTCACTGGGTCATTTCCTACAGGTACCCAGTGGAGCCTTTGGCGGCCAGTTTACGGTCTCCGCCAGGCGCCTCGTGAATGGCACGACACACTGAGGACTACACTTGTGGCTCTGGGGTTTACTCCTTCTACTGCTGACCCGTCGCTATTTCTACGCACCAACACGACGCTGCCGCCATTCTACGTCCTCGTGTACGTTGACGACCTCGTCTTTGCCACTGCTGACACTGAGGCACTAACCCTTGTGAAGTCGGAGCTGCAGAAGAGACACACCTGCACTGACCTGGGTGAATTGCGCAGCTATCTTGGCTTGCAGATCACCCGGGACAGAGCACGGTGCACCATCACACTCACTCAGTCACACATGGTGCACCAGGTCCTTCAGCGCTTCGGCTTCCAGTTCTCCTCGCCACAGCCCACTCCTCTGTCTACCAGCCACTCGCTCTCAGCTCCACCTTCGGACGAGTCCGTAGAGCCGAGTGGTTCATACCCAGAGCTTGTGGGTTGCCTCATGTACCTGATGACGTGCACACAACCTGACCTCGCGTACCCTCTCAGCCTCCTGGCTTGCTACGTGGCTCCCGGTAGGCACCGAAAGGTGCACTGGGATGCTGCGAAGAGGGTACTGCGTTACTTGTGCAGTACGTTGGGCATGGGGCTCGTGCTTGGAGGACGGGGTCCAGTTGTCCTCAGTGGTCACACAGACGCTTCTTGGGTTGACGACTCAGCTACGCAACGGTCGTCACAGGGTTACACCTTCAGCCTCGGTTCCGGCTCTGTTTCCTGGCGGTCTACCCGCTCGTCTTCGGTTCTCAGCTCGATTTGTGAGGCTGAGATCTACGCCGCGGCCATGGCTGCACAGGAGCTACGCTGGCTCACCTACCTGCTGACTGACTTGGGAGAGCAGCCTCGTTCGCCTCCAGTTCTGTACGTAGACAACAAGGCCATGATTGCCTTATGCCAGGAGCACAGACTGGAGCACATAACGAAGCACATCGCTCTGCGATACTTCCTTGCTCGAGAGTTGCAGCAGTGTGGCCAGCTTCGTCTTGCGTACGTGGCCACTAGGGCCAACACTGCTAATATGTTCACCAAGGCACTTCCGCGTGGTGATCATCAGCGCTTCTCTACTGTGTTAGGCCTTGTGCCTACTTTGCCTCACTTGTTCACTGCGTGACTTAGCTTGTACTGTGATCTCTATATATACCTGCATGCTTACACTTGCTAAGGTATGATCACTGTATTGTTTGTTCTCTTTTATATAACTCTGCATGTGAACTGGCCTTGTGGCCCTTTGCTTTTTCTCGGAATGTGTGGTGACTTTGAGATCCACCCTGAGCTTGCTTTGCTTTTCTAGGGTTAGTACTTGTACCCAACACTTTCATAGTTCTTTCATTCTTGTTCAGTATTCTGACATACACCACTATCTTCCCCTTGCGGGGCAAGGCGGACGTCAGCGGTGTTTTGATCCCTTGGATCTGTGCTACTCGTCGCCAGCTGTGCGAGCGGTTTCGTCGGGACTTGCCAATCCTGCGTCTGCACTCTGACAGGGGCGGTGAGTTCTCTTTTGGCCTCCTTGCGGAGTTCTGTCGAGACGAGGGCATCCGCCAGTCGTTCACGCTTCCGGCCTCTCCTCAGCAAAATGGGATTGCTGAGCGTCGCATTGGCTTGATCATGGAGGTTGCTCGAACCTCCATGATCCATGCGTCTGCTCCCCATTTACTGTGGCCGTTTGCAGCCCGATACGCTGCGCATCAGCTCAACCTCTGGCCCTGTTTCTCTTTGCCAAAGACCTCGCCCACACTCCATTGGACAGGAAAGGTCAGCGATGCATCGGTGTTTTGGGTTTGGGGCGCGCTCTGTCAAACTTATATGCTATAGTCTGTTTAGGCTGTAGTGGGGTTGTTCTTATAGGGTACAACACTTTTAGGTTTGCTACTTGTACCCACCAGCTTGTTAGTTCAATCATTCATTCGTTCACATTCTAACTTGGTATTCTGAGCAGGTTCCCTTGTGGGAACGTTTTTTTTAGGGCCCACCACGATTTGTTTTCCTGCCCTGCCCTAAGCGCGCCTCGCGCCTTTTTCACTTGCGCCGTCGCGCGCCCTGCCCTCATGCCGCCCGTCGCGGCCCTGCCTTAGAGGCCCGTCGTGGCCCTGCCTTCAAGGCCGTCGCGGCCCTACCCTAGAGGCCCGTCGAGGCCCTGCCCTAGAGGTGTGAGAATAATGAGAGGAATGAGAATGAACTAGGCAGCAGGTGGGTACAAGTATGAAACACAAAAGTGTTGTACCCTCTAAGAACTACCCCACTACAGCCTAAACAGACTATATTATATATTCAAGTTTGACACACCCCCATAGGCAAAGTGGGGGAGAACAAGAGGTCACAAGACCAGTCAAGAAAGGCAAAGCAAGCTCAGGGTGGATCACAAAGTCACCACGCAGTCTGAGCACAAGCAAATGGCCACAAGGCCAGTTCACATGCAGAGTTATATAAAAGAGAACAAACAATACAGTGAACATAACCTAGCAAGTGTAAGCATGCAGGTATATGTATAAAGAGTACAGTACAGGCAGAGTCAAGAAGAAAGCAAGTGAGGCACAGTAGGTACAAGGCCTAACACAGTACAGAAACGCTGATGATCACAAGGCTGAAGTGCCTTGGTGAAAACATCAGCAGTGTTGGCCTGAGAGGCCACGTAAGCAAGACGAAGCTGGCCACGCTGCTGCAACTCTCGAGCAAGGAAGTAGCGCAGAGCAATGTGTTTCGTTCTGTGCTCCAGTCTGTGCTCCTGACACAAGGCCAGCATGGCCTTGTTGTCGACGTACAGAACTGGAGGAGAACGAGGCGCCTCTCCCAAGTCGGCCAGCAGGTAGGTGAGCCAGCGTAGCTCCTGTGCAGCCATGGCCCCAGCGTAGATCTCAGCCTCACAACTGGAGCTGAGAACAGAAGTAGAGCAGGTAGACCGCCAAGAGACAGAACCGGAGCCAAGGCTGAAGGTGTAACCCTGTGACGACCGCTGCGTAGCCAAGTTGGCAACCCAGGAGGCGCCAGCGTGACCAGTGAGGACAACTCGAGCCCGTCCTCCAAGCACGAGCCCCATGCCCGATGTACTGCACAAGTAACGCAACACCCTCTTCGCAGCATCCCAGTGCACCTTTCGGTGCCTGCCGGGAGCCACGTAGCGAGCTAGAAGGCTGAGAGGGTATGCGAGGTCAGGTCGTGTGCAAGTCATCAGGTACATGAGGCAGCCCACAAGCTCTGGATATGGGCCACTCGGCTCTACGGACTCGTCCGAAGGTGGAGCTGAGAACGAGTGACCTGTAGGCAGAGGAGTGGACTGTGGCGAGGAGTACGTGAAGCCGAAGCGCTGAAGGACCTGCTGCACCATGTGTGACTGAGTCAAGGTAATGGTGCGCTGTGCTCTGTCCCGGGTGATCCGCAAGCCAAGATAGCTTGTTAGTTCACCCAGGTCTGTGCACGTGTGTCTCTTCTGCAGCTCGGAATTCACATGGGCGAGTGCCTCAGTGTCAGCAGTAGCAAAGACGAGGTTGTCTACGTACACGAGAACGTAGAACGACGGCTGAGTAGTGTCAGTGCGTAAAAACAGAGAAGGGTCAGAAGTGGAAGGAGCAAAACCAAGAGCAGCAAGAGTCGTCCTGAGTGTTTCGTGCCACTCATGGGGTGCCTAGCGGAGACCCTAGACTGGCCGCCGGAGGCTCCACTGGGTACCAGCAGGAAACGACCCAGTGAAGCCAGGTGGGCGGCGCAGCCAGATCTCCTCGTGCAGGCTGCCCTAGAGGAAGGCTGTGCTGAATTCAAGCGAGTGGAGCTCGTAGTCACGCTGAGCAGCTACGTGCAGCAGTACCCAAAGAGTGGTCATCTTCGGGGTAGGGGAGAAGGTCTGAAAGAAGTCAACTCCCTGTCGCTGACTGAAACCACGTGCAACGTAACGCGCCTTGAAGACAGGCGGAGAACCCTACGGCCGCTTCACCCTGAAGATCCACATGCCACTGACGATGTTCGCCCCAGGTGGGGGAACCTCGTCTACGTAGGTGCTAGTGGACTTCCAGGAAGCCATCTCGGCGTCCATGGCTGCCTGCCACTGAGAGGAGTAGGGACCCTCTATCGCCTCTGCGTAAGAGCGCGGGGTCGGGATGTCTGGTGCATTCGGGTCTCCCTCAGGGGCAATCAGCATGGACACTAGATGAGGTACAGAAGCAGAAAAGTACTCAAACTCCTCCTGCCTGTCCTCAAGAACGTCCGTGCCAAGAGCACACTCACCCCCGACGGACGGAGGACAGACAGACGCAGACGCAGACTCAGCATCAAGACTAGCGGCGTAGTCAAGGCGACAGGCTGCAGCGAATTCAACAAGCTCAGCAACAAGAGCAGATGCAGCAGTGGACTCAAACAAAGGGTCAGTGACAGCAGTGGCCAAAAAACGCGTGACAGCTGGACTAGTAGCACGTAGGGAGTCAGACGCAGGGTCCGGACCGGCAGGAAGAGAGGGCGCAGGAGGAGACGGCAAAGGGACACGCTGCAGAGCAGTGGAAGAACGCAGAGTCATAGAGTGAGTGCTAGGGACAGGGGGAGGACGCGGACGCGAAACACGACTAGTGCGAACAGGTCGAACAGGCGACGCAAAACGAGACTCAGGCGACACAGGACGAGACTCAGGCTCACGACGCTCCGTAAGACCGCTAGTCGGTCCAGAGTAAGGAGAAGGACCAGGCAGTGGAAAGGCCGGCTGGAACTGCGACGGGGAGTGGACAGGCGGTGGACTCAGGAAAGGAGGAGGAGGACCATGAGAAGGCGGGGAGCCAAGAACTTGCTGAAGAAGCGGAACGTAGTACGGCCGCGGCCGCGCAGCGCCTCCAGAAACAGCAGAGACAGAACCGGTACCCTCAGCCCCAGGGTCTCCAGTCCCAGCAGCACCTGCAGCAGCTCCAGCACCAGCAGCACCTCCAACAGCTCCAGCACCAGCAGCACCTCCAGTAGCTCCAGCACCAGCAGCACCTCCAGTAGCTCCAGCACTAGGAGCACCTCCAGCAGCTCCAACACCAGCAGAACCTCCAGTAGCTCCAGCACCAGCAGCACCTCCAGCAGCTCCAGCACCAGCAGCACCTCCAGCAGCTCCAGCACCAGCAGCACCTCCAGTAGCTCCAGTACCAGCAGCACCTCCAGCAGCTCCAGCACCAGCAGCACCTCCAGCACCTCCAGCACCAGCAGCACCTCCAGTAGCTCCAGCACCAGCAGCACCTCCAGCAGCTCCAGCACCAGCAGCACCTCCAGCAGCTCCAGCACCAGCAGCACCTCCAGCAGCTCCAGCACCAGCAGCACCTCCAGCAGCACCAGCAGCAGCAGCACCTCGACAACGCCGAGAGTGCCACTCACGAAGCTGCTGAGGAGAGAGAGGCTCCTGCCGCAACGGGACACCTAGAGCACCTCCAGATGCAGCACGTGCAGGCTCAACACTCCCAGGCTCAGCACCCCCAGGCTCAGGACGCCCAGACTCAGCACCCCCAGACTCAGCACCCCCAGGCTCCACACTCTTAGGCTCAGCACCCCCAGGTCCCGCACCCCCAGTCCCCGCACCCACAGGCTCAGCACCCCGAGTAGCACCTGAGTCGACAGCTACCTCGACCGGCTTGGCAGGGTCTACCTGGGACACACCTGAGGGGGCAGGGCCCTGGGGGGGGAGGGGGTCTACCGGGGGAGTACCTGGTGCGAGGAAAAGCGGCGGAGGGGGGGGGGAGAGGCAGTGCGGTAGGGAAAGAGACGGTAGTACGACACCGACTCGTCAAACGTGACGTCCTGAGAGGACAGAACACGACGCGAGGTGGGGTGGTAGAACTGCCACCCGGGTGCGTCAGGAGGGAAGCCAAGGAAGACACAGGGAACGGCACGGGAGGACAGCTTGTCCGCTGTAGTATCGCGGACAAAAGCTCGAGATCCCCAGACACGGAACGCGGACGCATCGCCAACCTTTCCCGTCCACATCAGAGTAGGTGTGGTCTCCGGCAAGGAGACACGAGGCTGAAGGTTGATCTGATGCGCAGCGTACTGAACCGCGAACGGCCACAGAAAATGGGGAGCAGCCGCATGGATCATGGACGTACGAGCGACGTCCATGACCATGCCAATGCGGCGCTCAGCAATCCCATTTTGCTGTGGGGAGGCCGGAAGTGTGAACGTCTGGCGGATGCCCTCCGAACGACAGAAGGCTCTCAGGAGGTCGGAGGAAAACTCCCCACCTCTGTCAGAGTGCAGATGCAGAAAAGGAAGGTCTGAACCGAAACTCTCACTGAGCAGGCGACGAGCACCGCGGATCCAGTCGATCAACACCTCAGGGACCTCACCCTTGCTGCGCAAGGGGAAGACTGTGGTGTAACGCAAGTAGTCGTCAACGACCAGCAGGAAGTAACGCTGGTGACCCTGTCCACGGACGCGGGCGGGGCCCCACACGTCCATGTGAAGAGTCTGCAGAGGAGCCTCTGTCGGAGGGAACGAGGAGGAGTGAGGAGTGGCGCGCTGCCGGCCCTCGACACAAGGAACACAGGTGGGGGCAGGCCCCGGAGGAAGGGGAGGAAGGGACCTAGGGAGACCAGAGACAAGGGCACGGGAGGCCATACCTCGAAGACGAGGCAGGGAGGGGTGACCAAGGCGGTGGTGCCAAAGGAGAGTCTCGTGCGACAGAGGACGACACGAGCAGGGGGCAGACGCAGGACTAGACCTGGACGCGGCAGCAAACACCTGACTAGACGCAGCTACCTGACCAGACGCAGTGACCGGAGGAGGCGCAGTAGTCAGTGTGTACAGACTCGACCCTGGCCGACGGGTGAACGTGGCCAGGTGGCGGCCCGTCCGAGAGCAAGTGCAGTGGGTCACACGCTGACCTCCAGGGGTGAACTGGTCAACCCACGCGTCCTGGAGGTCAGCTCCACTCACCAAGTTCGTAGAGAACGAGGGGAGGTGGAGACCCGACAGCTAGCCCGACGGGGCCGCAGGACACGGTAGAACCGTGGAGGAGTGTGCAAGGACTGGGCCCCCGGAGGGGTTAGCAAGGGAGACCGCAACAGGCCGACTGAGCGGCGTGAGCGTGGTGCTGTCTCTAAAGAAAGAGCGCGAAGCACCAGAGTCAAGTGTGAAAGTGTGCAAGGACTAAGTAGGTGCAGTACCAGAGAGAGCAAACGCACCAGCACCTGGAGCAGCAGACGCACCAGTACCTGGAGCAGCAGACGCACTAGCACCTAGAGCAGCAGCCGCAATGCCCGGGTCGGGCGGGACACTCAGGTAACAGTCACCCTCAGCACTATCAGCAAGAGCATACATGGCAGCAAGGATAGCATCAAAGTCTAGATCAAAGATAGGCACATTCTGCAGAAGCAGATCATGCCAACGAGGGAGCTCAACGGCGTCAGGAAACTGGGTACGCCAAGCGTCAGTCAAGCGACCGAAGCAGCGCTGCGTGGTGTGTGGGAGCCCACACACCTCCCCACTACGAGTGCCGGTGCGAAGAACGTAAGTGCAGGGACCTGCAGGGGCCGGCAGGGGCTCGTCAGCAGGGGCCGGCAGGGGCGCGCCAGTAGAGGCGCGTCAGCAGGGGCCGGCAGTGGCGCGTCAGCAGGTGCCGGCAGGGGCCGCGAAGAGCCGCTGAAGGGGCCGCGAAGGGCCGTTAAGGGGCCGCGAAGAGCCTCGGAAGGGGCCGCGAAGGGCCGTGAGGGGGCCGCGAAGGGGCCGTGAAGGGGCCGCGAAGGGCCGGGAAGGGGCCGCTAAGGGCCGCGAGGGGCCACGAAGGGCTGCGAAGGGGCTTCGGAGGGCCGCGAAAGGGGGGGCCACTAAGGGCCACGAAGGGGCCTCGAAGGGCCGCGAAGGGGCCTCGAAGGGCCGCGAAAGGGGCCGCGAAGGGCCGCGAAGGGGCCGCGAAGGGCCGTAAGAGGGGCCTCTAAGGGCCGCGAAGGGGCCGCGACGGGTCGCGACTAGGGCAAACGCGAAGCGCGCTTAGGGCAGGTAAGGCAAAAAAAAGATTTGTAGTGGTGGGCCCTAAAAAAATTCGAACCTGCTCTGATACCATGTGAGAATAATGAGAGGAATGAGAATGAACTAGGCAGCAGGTGGGTACAAGTATGAAACACAAAAGTGTTGTACCCTCTAAGAACTACCCCACTACAGCCTAAACAGACTATAGCATATATATAAGTTTGACAAGAGGCCCGTCACGGCCCTACCCTAGAGGCCCGTCGCGGCCCTACCTAGAGGCCCGTCACGGCCCTTCGCTGCGCGTCGCGGCCCTCAGCCACCCGTAGCTGGCCCCAAGCCGCCCGACGCGGCCCTGTTTTTGCCGCCTGCTGCGGCCCTGCCCCGCGGCCCTGCCTCCGCCGCCGCCACTGGCCCGGCCCGGCTCGTTGCCGCCCACCGCCGCCCTTCGCTGGCCCGTCGCCGCCCTTCGCTGGCCCGTCGCTGGCCTGTTGTGGCCCTGTCTGTTGCCGCCCGTCGCTGGCCCAGCCCTGCAGCCGCCCAGTCGCGGCCCTGCCTTCGCCGCCCGTTGCGGCCCTGCCCTGCAGCCGCCCGTTGCGGCCCTGCCCTGCAGCCGCCCGTTGCGGCCCTGCCTGCACCCGCCCCTGGTCAGCACCCGCGCCGCCCTGCTGCGCCGCGCCGCCAGAAGCTGAGCCGCACCGCCCAGCCGAGCCGCGCCGCCCAGCCGAGCCGCGCCGCCCAGCCGAGCTGCACCGCCCAGCCGAGCCGCGCCGCCCTACTGAGCTGCACTGCCCTACCTGCACTGCTTCTGCTGCCACTGCTGCTCCTGCTGCCACTGCTGCTACTGCCACTATGGCTAGCCCTACGGTTCTCACCTTTGACGCTGAGGGGCGTGCAGTTGACTTTGACGTGTGGGTTGACGACATGCAGCTCTTTCTTCAGTGTGACTCTAGGGATGGGGTATCCCTCTTCGATCACACGTCCAGTGCCTCTACTGCTCCTGCTGCCACTGCTAACAGTACTGTTCGCTCGCAGTGGACCACTCGTGACGCTGTTGCTCGTCTTGCTGTTCGTGGTCACCTACCTCCTGCTGAGCGTGCGCATTTTGGCCAGTACAAGACGACTAAGTCTTTGTACGACGCTGTAGTTGAGCGCTACTCCTCCCCTGCCACTGCTGCCCTCAGCCGCCTCATGCTGCCGTACCTTTTCCCTGACCTTGCTGCCTTTGCCACAGTCGCTGACCTCACTGCTCACCTCCGCACTAGTGACGCCCACTACCGCGCTGCCCTTCCCACTGAGTTCTGTGCCAAGAACCCCCCCCCCATGTACATCACCCTTTACTACCTAGTCACCCGCCTCCCTGACTCCCTTTCTTCAGTCAGGGACCACTTTCTCTCCCTTTGCCCCACCGAGCTGACTGTCGACCTGCTAGAGGAGCGCCTTACTGCAGCTGAGAAGAGTATCTTAGCTGTAGGTGCTTCTCGCGGCGACCGTCGCACCCCTTTCTTTGAGGGGTGTTCCCCTGTCCCCCTTCTCCCCTCTGTTGCTTCTGCTGCTGCTGTCGACCTCGTTGGCACTGAGGAGGTTGGAGCTGCGTCTGCCCCTAGTGGGAGACGCCGCAACAGCAAGGGCAAGGGGAGCAAGGGTGGTGGAGGAGGCGGCGGGGGAGGCGGTGGAGGAGGTGGAGGAGGCGGAGGGGGTGGCGGTGGAGGTGGGGGTGGTACCGGGAGTGGGGGCTTCAGTGGTGGCGGTAGAGGTGGTGAAGGCAGCGGCGGAGGTGGAGGAGGCAGCGGCAGCAGTGGTGGCGGTGGCGGCGGTGGTAGTGCTGGTCGAGGTGCAGCCGCGCAGCGTGGAGGCTTTGGTGGTAGCCAGCGCCAGCAGCAGCCGCGCTCCCGTGAGACCCCGTCGGCCCAGCAGCTTCGTGAGTGGTACGCTGGGCGTGGGAGGTCTGGGGGTGCTGGTCCCTGCACGTACGTTCTTCGCACCGGCATTCGTCGTGGGGAGGCGTCTGGGCTGCCACACACTACGCAGCGCTGCTTCGGTCGCTTGACTGACGCCTGGCGTGCCCAGTTTCCTGACGCTGTTGAGCTCCCTCGTTGGCATGATCTGCTTCTGCAGAATGTGCCTATCTTTGATCTTGATTTCGATGCTATCCTTGCTGCCATGTATGCTTTGACTGATAGTGCTGAGGGTGACTGTTACCTGAGTGTCCCGCCCGACCCGGCCATTGCGGCTACTGCTCTAGGTGCTAGTGCGTCTGCTGCTCCAGGTGCTGGTGAATCTGCTGCTCCAGGTGCTGGTGAGTGTGCTCTCTCTGGTACTGCACCTACTGAGGCCTTTCACACTTTCACACTTGACTCTGGTGCTTCGCGCTCCTTCTTCCGCGACAGCACCACACTCACGCCGCTCAATCGGCCTGTCGCAGTCTCCCTTGCTGACCCCTCTGGGGGCCCAGTCCTTGCGCACTCTTCCACGGTTCTACCGTGTCCTGCGGCCCCGTCGGGCTTGCTGTCGGGACTCCACCTCCCCTCGTTCTCTACGAACTTGGTGAGTGGAGCTGACCTCCAGGACGCGTGGGTTGACCAGTTCGCCCCTGGAGGTCAGCGTGTGACCCACTGCACTTGCTCTCGGACGGGCCGCCACCTGGCCACGTTCACCCGTCGGCCTGGGTCGAGTCTCTACACACTGACTACTGCGCCTCCTCCGGTCTCTGCGTCTGGTCAGGTAGCCGCGTCTAGTCAGGTGTTTGCTGTCGCGTCCAGGTCTGGTCCTGCGTCTGCCCCCTGCTCGTGTCGTCCTCTGACGCACGAGACTCTCCTTTGGCACCACCGCTTTGGTCACCCCTCCCTGCCTCGTCTTCGAGGTATGGCCTCACGTACCCTTGTCTCGGGTCTCCCCCGGTGCCTTCCTCCTCTTCCTCCGGGGCCTGCCCCCACCTTTGTTCCTTGTGTCGAGGGCCGGCAGCGCGCCGCTCCTCACTCCTCCTCGTTCCCTCCGACAGAGGCTCCCCTGCAGACTCTTCACATGGACGTGTGGGGCCCAGGCCGCGTCCGTGGACAGGGTCACGAGCGTTACTTCCTGCTGGTCGTTGACGACTACTCGCGTTACACCTCAGTCTTCCCCTTGCGCAGCAAGGGTGACGTCACTGAGGTGTTGATCGACTGGATCCACGGTGCCCGTCGCCAACTCAGCGAGGGGTGGTGAGTTTTCCTCCGACCTCCTGAGGGCCTTCTGACGTGCGGAGGGCATCCGCCAGACGTTCACGCTTCCGGCCTCCCCACAGCAAAATGGGATTGCTGAGCACCGCATTGGCATGGTCATGGACGTTGCTCGTACGTCCATGATCCATGCGGCTGCTCCCCATTTTCTGTGGCCATTCGCGGTTCAGTACGCTGCGCATCAGATCAACCTTCAGCCTCGTGTCTCCTTGCCAGAGACCACCCCTACTCTGAGGTGGACGGGGAAGGTTGGCGATGCGTCTGCGTTCCGTGTCTGGGGATCTCGAGCTTTTGTCCGCGATACTTCAGCGGACAAGCTGTCCTCCGGTGCCGTTCCTTGCGTCTTCCTTGGCTTCCCCCCTGACGCACCCGGGTGGCAGTTCTACCACCCCACCTCGCGTCGTGTTCTGTCCTCTCAGGACGTCACGTTTGGCGAGTCGGTGTCTTACTACCGTCTCTTTCCCTACCGCGCTGCCTCTCTCCCACCCCCGCCACTCTTCCTCGCCCCAGGTACTCCTCCGGTAGACCCCCTCCCCCCTCAGGGTCCTGCCCCCTCAGGTGTGTCTCAGGTAGACCCTGCCGATCCGGTCGAGGTAGCTGTCGACTCAGGTGCTGCTAGGGGTGCTGAGCCTGCGGGTGCAGGGACTGGGGGTGCGGAGCCTGGGGGTGCTGAGCCTGAGCGTGTGGAGCCTAGGGGTGTTGAGCCTGAGCGTGTGGAGCCTTGGGGTGCTATGTCTGGGGGTGCTGAGTCTGGAGGTTCTCCGGGTGTCCCGTTGCGGCGGGAGTCCCTCTCTCCGCAGCGGCTTTGTGAGTGGTACGCTCGGTGCTGTCGCCGTGCTGCTGGTGCTGGAGCTACTGGAGGTGCTGCTGGTACTGGTGCTGCTGGAGGTGCTGCTGGTACTGCTGGAGGTGCTGCTGGTGCTGGAGCTGCTGGAGGCGCTGTTGGTGCTGGAGCTACAGGGGGTTCTACTGGTGCTGGAGCTGCTGGAGGAGCTGCTGGTGCTGGAGCTGCTGGGGGAGCTGCTGGTGCTGGAGCTGCTGGAGGTACTACTGGTGCTGGAGCTGCTGGAGGTCCTACTGGTTCTGGAGCTGCTGGAGCCGCTGGTCTTGGAGGTGCTCGTACTGGAGGTACTGGAGCTGCTGGGGCTGGTGGTCCTGCAGGCGTTGGCGCTGCAGGTACTGAGGCTGGTGGTGCTGCGGGAGTTGTAGCTGGCGACCCTGGAGCTGAGGGTACTGGTGCTGTCTCTGCTGTTTCTGGAGGCGCTGCGCGGCTGCGGCCGTACTACGTTCCGCTCCTTCAGCAGGTTCTTGGTCCACCGCCTTCTCCTGGTCCTCCTCCTCCTTTACTGAGTCCACAGCCTGTCCAGTCAGAGTCGCAGTTTCAGCCGTCCTCTCCACTGCCTGGTCCTTCTCCTTACTCTGGACCGACTAGAGGTCTTACGGAGCGTCGTGAGCCTGAGTCGCGTCCTGTGTCGCCTGTGTCTCGTGCTGTGTCGCCTGTCTGCACTACTCGCGCTGGTCGTGTTTTGCGTCCGCGTCCTCCTCCTGTCCCTGGCACTCACTCTATGACTCTGCGTCCTTCCACTGCTCCACAGCGTGTCCCTCTGCCCTCTCCTCCTGCGTCCTCTCTTCCTGACGGTCCGGACCTGGAGTCTGACTCCCTTCGTGCTGCTAATCCTACTGTCCCGCGCTTTCTAGCCACTGCTATCACTGACCCTCTGTTTGAGTCCTCTGCTGCGTTTGCTCTCGTTTCTGAGCTTGTTGACTTTGCTGCTGCCTGTCGCCTAGACTTTGCCACTAGTCTTGTTGCTGAGTCTGCGTCTGCGTCTGTCTGTCCTCCGTCCGTCGGGGGTGAGTGTGCTCTTGGCACGGACGTTCTTGAGGACAGACAGGAGGAGTTTGAGTGCTTTGCCGCTGCTGTACCTCATCTCGTGTCCATGCTGCTTGCCCCTGAGGGAGTCTCGGATTCACCAGACATCCTGACCCCGCGCTCTTACGCAGAGGCGATAGAGGGTCCCTACTCCTCTCAGTGGCAGGCAGCCATGGACGCCGAGATGGCTTCCTGGAAGTCCACAGGCACCTACGTCGACGAGGTTCCCCCGCCTGGGGCGAACATCGTCAGTGGCATGTGGATCTTCAGGGTGAAGCGGCCGTCGGGTTCTCCGCCTGTCTTCAAGGCGCGTTATGTTGCACGTGGCTTCAGTCAGCGACAGGGAGTTGACTTCTTCCAGACCTTCTCTCCTACCCCGAAGATGACCACTCTTCGGGTACTGCTGCACGTTGCTGCTCACCGTGACTACGAGCTCCACTCGCTTGACTTCAGCACAGCCTTCCTACAGGGCAGCCTGCACTAGGAGATCTGGCTGCGCTACCCACCTGGCTTCACTGGGTCGTTTCCTGCTGGTACCCAGTGGAGCCTCCGGCGGCCAGTCTACGGTCTCCGCCAGGCACCTCGTGAGTGGCACGACACACTGAGGACGACTCTTGCTGCTCTTGGTTTTGCTTCTTCCACTGCTGACCCTTCTCTGTTCTTACGCACTGACACCACTCTGCCGCCTTTCTACGTTCTCGTGTACGTAGACGACCTCGTCTTTGCTACTGCTGACACTGAGGCACTCACCCACTTGAAGTCCGAGCTGCAGAAGAGACACACGTGCACAGACCTGGGTGAGCTGACAAGCTATCTTGGCTTGCGGATCACCCGGGACAGAGCACAGCGCACCATTACCTTGACTCAGTCACACATGGTGCAGCAGGTCCTTCAGCGCTTCGGCTTCACGTACTCCTCGCCACAGTCCACTCCTCTGCCTACCGGTCACTCGCTCTCAGCTCCACCTTCGGACGAGTCCGTAGAGCCGAGTGGCCCGTATCCAGAGCTTGTGGGCTGCCTCATGTACCTGATGACTTGCACACGACCTGACCTTGCATACCCTCTCAGCCTTCTAGCTCGCTACGTGGCTCCCAGTCGACACCGAAAGGTGCACTGGGATGCTGCGAAGAGGGTGTTGCGCTACCTGTGCAGTACGTCGGGCATGGGGCTCGTGCTTGGAGGACGGTCTCGAGTTGTCCTCACTGGTCACGCTGACGCTTCCTGGGTTGACGACTTGGCTACGCAGCGGTCGTCACAGGGTTACACCTTCAGTCTTTGTTCCGGGTCTGTCTCTTGGCGGTCTACCCGCTCTTCTTCCGTTCTCAGCTCCAGTTGTGGGGCTGAGATCTATGCTGGGGCCATGGCTGCACAGGAGTTACGCTGGCTCACCTACCTGCTGACCGACTTGGGAGAGGCGCCTCGTTCTCCTCCAGTTCTGTACGTCGACAACAAGGCCATGCTTGCCTTGTGTCAGCAGCACAGACTGGAGCACAGAACGAAGCACATTGCTCTGCGCTACTTCCTTGCTCGAGAGTTGCAGCAGCGTGGCCAGCTTCGTCTCGCTTACGTGGCCTCTCAGGCCAACACTGCTGATGTTTTCACCAAGGCACTTCAGCCTTGTGATCATCAGCGTTTCTGTACTGTTCTAGGCCTTGTACCTACTGTGCCTCACTTGCTTACTTCTTGAGTCTGCTTGTACTGTACTCTTTATACATATACCTGCATGCTTAAACTTGCTAGGTTGTGTTCACTGTATTGTTTGTTTTCTTTTATATAACTCTGCATGTGAACTGGCCTTGTGGCCATTTGCTTGTGCTCAGACTGCGTGGTGACTTTGTGATCCACCGTGAGCTTGCTTTGTCTTTCTTGACTGGTCTTGTGACCTCTTGTTCTCCCCCACTTTGCCTATGGGGGTGTGTCAAACTTATATGCTATAGTCTGTTTAGGCTGTAGTGGGGTAGTTCTTATAAGGTACAACACTTTTAGGTTTGCTACTTGTACCCACCTGCTTGTTAGTTCAGTCATTCATTCGTTCACATTCTAACACGCTCTCCCTTGTTCGCGATACCACTGCAAGCAAGCTCTCCCCTCGCACTCTTTGCTGCGTCTTCCTTGGCTTCCCCACAGACGCCCCGCCGTGGCAGCTCTACCACCCGAGCTCGCGTCAAGTCTTCTCCTCCCAGGACGTCACCTTTGACGAGTCTGTCTGTTACTACAGGCTTCACCCGCACACGTCCCACCCTGTCCCCCCCCCCCCCCCCCCCCCCCCCGATCGACCCCCTCCCCCCACAGGGTTCTGCTCCCTCAGGTGTGTCTCAGGTAGACCCAACCCCCTTGGTTGAGCCTTTGGAGATCTCTTCTGACTCCTCTGGCCCAGCTCAGGGGGGTGACCCCGCCGCTGACAACATGGCGGCCACTGGCCGCTCTCCACGCTTGGAGACCCCCCCGGGTTTTCCCCCTCGGCTGTCTTCACCGCCTCCGCAGCCTGCTGCTCTGGACTCTGGAGCTGAGACTGCTAGTGCTGAGCCTGGGGGTGCTGAGACAGAGGGTGAGGGTTCTGGGGGTGTTGCGACTGGGGATGCTGGTTCTGGGGGTGCTGTGACTTGTGGTGCTGGCTCTAGGGGTGCTGCAAGTCCTAGTGGCGGTGGAGTGTCCAGTCCTGCTGGTGCTGGAGCTGCTAGTCCTGGAGGTGCTGGAGGTACTGCTGGAGGTACTAGAGGTGCTGCTGGTGCTGGAGGTACTGGAGTTGCTATTCTTGGAGGTACTGGAGGTGCTACTGGTGCTGGAGGTACTGGAGCTGCTGGAGCTGCTGGTCCTAGAGGTGCTGGAGGTGCTACTGGTGCTAGAGGTACTGGAGCCGCTGGTGCTGGAGGTGCTGGAGCCGCTGGTACTAGAGGTGCTGGAGCTGCTGGTCCTGGAGGTCCTGCTAGTGCTGGAGGTACTGATGGAGGTACTGGAGCTACTAGTCCTGCTGGTCCTAGAGGTGCTGGAGGTGCTGGAGGTACTACTGGTGCTGGAGGTACTGGAGCTGCTGGTGCTCGAGGTGCTGGAGCTGCTGGTGCTGGAGGTGCTGGAGCTGCTGGTGCTAGAGGTGCTGGAGGTGCTGGAGGTGCTGCTGGTGCTGGAGGTGCTGGAGCTACCACTGCTGGAGGTATTGGAGCTGCTAGTGCTGGAGTTCCTGCTGGTACTGGAGGTACTGGACCTGCTGGTGTGCTTCGCCACCTTCTCTATCTTCCGCCAGTTCCTACTGAGTTCCCAGTCCCTGGTACTACTCCTTCGTTACTGTTCCCACAGCTCCTGCCTCACTCCCCACTGCCTGCTCCTGGTCCTTACACTGCTGTGACAGAGTCCCTGACTGAGCGTCGCGAGCCTGAGACTCGTGCTTCCACTCCTGAGCGTCGATAGCCTGAGACTCGTGCTTCCACTCCTGAGCGTCGAGAGCCTAAGACTAGAGCTTCTGTCCGTGCTCGTAATCCTCGTGTTCGTCGTTCTCGTGCAACGACTGTCCCAGGCACTCACGATATGACACTCCGTCCTTCCTCCGTTCCACAGCGTGTTGTCCTGCCCTCACACCCTGAGTCTTCTCTTCCTGCTGTTGCTGACCCTCCGTCTGCCTTGCTCGTACGTCCAGTTTGACTGTTACTCGCTTTCTTGCTACGCTTGTGACTGACTCTATGCTCTCGTCTCCTACTGCGTCTACCTTAGTCGCTCAGCTAGTTGACTTGGCTGCTGCGTACCGCCTAGACTACCTTGCGAGTCTCGTTTCTGACCCTGACCCTGCCTGTCCTCCGTCCGTCGGGGGTGAGTTTGCCCTTGACTGTGACGTTCTTGAAGACAGGCAGGAGGAGCTGGAGTGTCTTGCGACCGCAACATCTCATCTTGCGACCATGCTGCTTGCCCCTGAGGGAGACCCGGATGCACTTGACATCCCCACCCCGCGCTCTTACAGAGAGGCGATCTCGGGTGAGTACTCCTCTCAGTGGCAGACAGCCATGGATGCAGAGATGGCTTCCTGGAAGTTCACAGGCACCTACGTCGATGAGGTTCCCCCACCTGGGGCGAACATCGTCAGTGGCATGTGGATTTTCAGGGTGAAGCGGCCGTCGGGTTCTCCGCCTGCCTTCAAGACGCGTTACGTTGCTCGAGGCTTCAGTCAGCGTGAGGGGGTCGACTTCTTTCATACCTTCTCCCCTACCCCAAAGATGACCACTCTCTGGGTGTTGCTACACGTTGCAGCTCAGCGTGACTACGAGCTGCACTCCCTCGACTTCTCCACAGCTTTCTTGCAGGGTAGCCTTCACGAGGCCATTTGGTTGCGTCGTCCACCTTGCTTCACTGGTTCGTTTCCTGAGGGTACCCAGTGGAGCCTACGGCGACCAGTTTACGGCCTGCATCAGGCACCTTGCGAGTGGCACGACACACTGAGGACTACACTTGCGGCTCTTGGGTTTGCTCCTTCGACTGCTGAACCATCGCTGTTTCTACGCACCGACACTACCCTACCGCCATTCTACGTTCTCGTGTACGTCGACGACTTGGTTTTTGCTACTGCTGACACGGAGGCGCTGGTCCTAGTGAAGGCCGAGCTGCAGGAGAGACACGCTTGCACTGACCTCGGTGAGTTGCGGAGCTATTTTGGCCTGCAGATCACCCGGGACAGAGCACGGCGCACCATCACCCTGACTCAGTCACACATGGTGCACCAGGTCCTTCAGCGCTTGTAATTGTATCCTTATAGACATCATTTGTCTTATTCATTGAGTGTAGAGTGCTGTACGTAATGGATGCAGCACATCCCAATAGCGAGACGAAATTATTTCCAACCATCTGACATCCGCCCGCACTTTGCGGATGATTCGCGAGTCTCCCGCAATCACCTCTGTCCCGCTGATTGGCTTCTCTTTCTCTTCTCTTATCTTCAACGGACCTTTCTCAAGCGTCGGCCAGGAGCCAATCGTTCAGGATATTTTTTTGGTTTTCTTGCAATCGAAGTGAAACATGGGTGTGTTGCTTCTACTCGTGCTCGCGGTTGTGAGTGCTGCGTACTCGGATATCGCGGGCGTGTAAGCAGCAGCGTCATGGCGTGCGATGGAAGGGCCTACTCCAGTGGTCGCTACGAGCAGCGAGGGAGGCGTGAAGCACGTGCGAGAGGAGAGTGCGTTTACTGGTTAGTAGCCCTTAGAAGCACGCGCGAGAGGAGAGCGTGCTTCTGGTTTTGTTACTTCTCGAAAGCGACGAGGGAGCCATGGAAGTGGAAAGCTCTTTCACTGGTTAGCAGCCCGTGAAGCACGCGCGTTCACGAGCGTGCATGCGGCTGATTGCAGCCGTAGTAGGTCGCGACTCGCGTCGAAGGCGCGCGAGTTCATTTTCTGCCAATTCTGGCGGTCGCCTTGGGATAAATAAATAATCAAATAGTGCGTAGGTCGTGAAGGTGCATGCGCGCTGCCTGCCTGCCGGCCTGCCTGCCGGCCTGCCGGCCTGCCTGCCTGCCTGCCTGCCTGCCTGCTTGCCTGCTTCCCTGTGCGTCGGTCGCCGAGAAGAGTGAGGCCTCTGCCTGTCGTTGCCGTTGCAACAGCACGCCGTGAGCTCGCAAGCTGGCTGTCACGTGTGCCGGCTGTCACGTGTGCCGGCTGTCACGTGTGCCGGCTGTCACGTGTGCCGGCTGTCACGCGTGCCGGCTGTCACGTGTGCCGACTGTCACGTGTGCCGGCTGTCACGTGTGCCGGCTGTCACGCGTGCCGACTGTCACGCGTGCCTGACTATCCCGCGTGCCTGGCTGCCATGCGCGCTCGTCAGAAACACCTTTCGCCTTGCAATCACAATTAGAGCTCAGCAACCCAATCCAAGCATGCCGTCAGCCCGTCCCTCATCCCCCACTCTCCGCTCCTCTACCCTCTCTTCCCCTTCGCCAAACCGCAGTGCAGACAGCATGGACATGGTCGTCATCGACGGCGTTCGTTCTCACCTCCATGGCTCCCCTGCCGGATGGCCGCCACGTGGCTGTCGCGGATAGGGCCAATCACGTCATTCTCAAGATCGAGCTGCCTCTATCTGTGAGTACGCCTCTCCTCGTTCCGTTCACTCTCTCCCCCACTTTACCCTCTCCCTTTCCTTCCCATTACTGCTGCAGTCGTTATCTCTCTCTCTCTCTCTCTCTCTCTCTCTCTCTCTCCCTCCAACCTCTCTCCCTCCAACCTCTCTACCTCCCTTTTGTTCTCCTAGCTGCATAATCTCAGCCACCTCTGTCGTCCCTTCCCCACCCTCCCCGCACCTCCTCTCCCCCCAGCATCCGCTGTGTCCGTGCTGGCAGGGAACAACGGCACGAACGGATTTATGGACGGGCGGGGGGAGTTGGCGCTATTTGACTCGCCAATGCACCTGGCAGCCGATTGCCAGGGGAATCTCTTTGTGGTGGATCGCAACAGCTACCTGCGCGTCGTCTCCCCACAGGGTAGGTCTCTTGCGGCTCCTCCAATCGCGGCGTCGTCTCCCCACAGGGTGGGACAATTGAGGTGTGACATGAAAGCACCGAATTGGAGTGCACGATGATTGTATACTATGCGGTAGACCGCGAAACACACCATATTATATCACCTCTCCACGTTCCGCCTTCCAATATCAGTCATTCTCTCTTTTGTTTGCCTCCTCTCACTTTTTTTAACGCTTATGAAAATCCCTCTGTTTTTCGCTCCTTGTTTTGCACTGAACCCCTCATCTTCTTCCCCATACCACAAGCTCTTTACTCATCCATATACCCTACGTCTCCCCGCCCTCTTCTCGCTCCGTCACTTCCCAGGCGATGTCACCACCATCCGCAGAAGCAGCAGCGTGTCTCATCTCGCCCCTCCACAGCCGCCATTCATGCACAGCACCCACGCACCCACCACCACCACCCTCGTTCCGGATCCTCCCGTTCGAGCACTCCTGGCACGCACGCGTCACAGTGACGAAACACAATCCCCATCCGCATCTCCATGTGCCGGCATCAGCGGTGGCGAGAAGCAGCCGTTGCACTTCCACTCCAAACCTCGCCACGCGGATCCGGCAAAACTGGGCTCTGGCGTGTCGGGCATGTGGTATAACGCCAGTAGCGGGGTGCTCTATGTCGTGGACACCGGCAGGCAGAGGATTGCTGCCTTTGCACCTGCTACTACTACTGCTGCTGCTGCTGCTGCTGCTGCTGCTGCCCATGCTGCTGGAAATGCTGCTGGTTACGTTGCTGTGACAACGGAGGCCGCTGGGAGTGTTGCTGCTACTGGCAGTGGAGTCTCGTTTCGGGGCGATGCAGGGATCCCTGGGTGCTTGTGCAGTGCTAAGAACAGCTCGGGAGGAGGAGGAGGGCAGGATGGTAAGGACCGTTGTGGGCATACTCTCTTAGTTCAGTGCCCTTAACAATCCTTCTCAGCATGTTGCCACTGCGCTGTCAGTGCTGGTGCATGTCATGGCCATGACAGTAGCATGGCTGCATGCCAGTGCGAACGGTACCAGCGCCTGCTTCCCATCCTTGTCTCCGTCCATTCTTCCTTGTACGTTTTCAATTTACAGTTACCCGTTCTTGCTCGCATGCCATAGCCGCCCGCACCCACTGCACCGTTCTTCCCCATCCTGCGCCCCCTTGCGTACCCAATCCCGCCCCCCGAGTCAGCTCCGTCGTCCTCCGCATGGAATGCGACGTGGCGAGACACGGAGGTGGCAGGGGGTGCGTTTGCGGTCGGTGTGCTGTGTGCTCACGGCAAGCCGATTCTCACAGCAGCAGCTGCGGGCACGTCCCATGTGAGACCATTGCATCTCGCTGACTAGCCATGCATCTCCATGCCTACCCTCCATGCGGTCCCTCTTTTCACCCGGCGCTCTTCCTCTGCCCTCCTCTCACCCTGTCTCTTCGTGTCTCCTCATCATATCCTTCTAGCCCTGCATGCAGGATACCGCCTTTCAATACCAACGATGTTCCAGTTCTGCGTGATAATTCGCATGTTCACATCACTTCCAAGGAATGATTACTCCATCTTTTTTTCCGTAAACTCAAGCCATTCCCTTCTCTTTTCTTACCCGCTTTCCTATGATGCCCCCTACCCCACTTTTCACCCCTTACCGTGTCTGCTATGCAGCTGGCCTCCACCCTGTCACTTATCTTCCACCGCATCGCATCCACGGCGCTTGCAGTGCTGATGCTGCTCTTCTCCCTCCCTAGTCGCTTCATGCAGCAACCGCTGGGTACCGACCCTGACAACACCACCACCAGCAGCAGCAGCACCATGCAAGGGCCTCTTATCTTGCACCCTTCGACCCAGCAGCACGGAGGAGGGGAGCAGCGGGAAGAGGAGGGGGTTATACCCCCCAAGGCCTCGCTTCTATCACTTGTATGGCCCTTCAGGTCTTCTGCAGCAAGACCTGAAGCCCCTGCTGCTGCAGAGGAGAATGAGGAGAGTGGGCTTCTGATCAGCTTCTCAGATGAAGAGGATGCTGTGGGGGGTGGCAATGGAGATGATACCAGTCCATCCATTACCAGTCAACATGCTCCTGGTGCTCCCCTTGACATCATGCAGTTGCACAGCAGTGCAGAAATGCCTGTTTCGACTGGTAGCAGTGTTGATTCCACAGCAAGGGTCATGACAGGCAAGGAATTCGATCGTGCTGTTGCCTCAGGCGATGCTGCTGGTGCTGTCTCTGCTGCTGGAAGCACAGCTGGTGCAGCGTTGGGAAGAAACGGGGATGGCACTGATGCTTCATCTTTTAGCGACCTTGTAGGTAAATGGGCAGGCGGTGCACATTTGGGTGAGGGAGAAAAGAGAGACACCAGGCGTGATGTTTCATCCTAGGTAGAATGGCTGATTGCCCAGATTTGGTACTGGCCTATGTGCGCATCAGTCATACCTACCGGACCTGGTAGGTGCTGCATTTCATGATTTTGTCACAACGACAACATAGTATTCCCATCTTGCGACCATGCTGCTTGCCCCTGAGGGAGACCCGGAATCACTTGACATCCCCACCCCGCGCTCTTACAGAGAGGCGATCTCGGGTGAGTACTCCTCTCAGTGGCAGACAGCCATGGATGCAGAGATGGCTTCCTGGAAGTTCACAGGCACCTACGTCGATGAGGTTCCCCCACCTGGGGCGAACATCGCCAGTGGCATGTGGATTTTCAGGGTGAAGCGGCCGCCGGGTTCTCCGCCTGCCTTCAAGACGCGTTACGTTGCTCGAGGCTTCAGTCAGCGTGAGGGGGTCGACTTCTTTCATACCTTCTCCCCTACCCCAAAGATGACCACTCTCTGGGTGTTGCTACACGTTGCAGCTCAGCGTGACTACGAGCTGCACTCCCTCGACTTCTCCACAGCTTTCTTGCAGGGTAGCCTTCACGAGGCCATTTGGTTGCGTCGTCCACCTTGCTTCACTGGGTCGTTTCCTGAGGGTACCCAGTGGAGCCTACGGCGACCAGTTTACGGCCTGCATCAGGCACCTTGCGAGTGGCACGACACACTGAGGACTACACTTGCGGCTCTTGGGTTTGCTCCTTCGACTGCTGAACCATAGCTGTTTCTACGCACCGACACTACCCTACCGCCATTCTACGTTCTCGTGTACGTCGATGACTTGGTTTTTGCTACTGCTGACACGGAGGCGCTGGTCCTAGTGAAGGCCGAGCTGCAGGAGAGACACGCTTGCACTGACCTCGGTGAGTTGCGGAGCTATTTTGGCCTGCAGATCACCCGGGACAGAGCACGGCGCACCATCACCCTGACTCAGTCACACATGGTGCACCAGGTCCTTCAGCGCTTGTAATTGTATCCTTATAGACATCATTTGTCTTATTCATTGGGTGTAGAGTGCTGTACGTAATGGATGCAGCACATCCCAATAGCGAGACGAAATTATTTCCAACCATCTGACATCCGCCCGCACTTTGCGGATGATTCGCGAGTCTCCCGCAATCACCTCTGTCCCGCTGATTGGCTTCTCTTTCTCTTCTCTTATCTTCGACGGACCTTTCTCAAGCGTCGGCCAGGAGCCAATCGTTCAGGATATTTTTTTGGTTTTCTTGCAATCGAAGTGAAACATGGGTGTGTTGCTTCTACTCGTGCTCGCGGTTGTGAGTGCTGCGTACTCGGATATCGCGGGCGTGTAAGCAGCAGCGTCATGGCGTGCGATGGAAGGGCCTACTCCAGTGGTCGCTACGAGCAGCGAGGGAGGCGTGAAGCACGTGCGAGAGGAGAGTGCGTTTACTGGTTAGTAGCCCTTGAAGCACGCGCGAGAGGAGAGCGTGCTTCTGGTTTTGTTACTTCTCGAAAGCGACGAGGGAGCCATGGAAGTGGAAAGCTCTTTCACTGGTTAGCAGCCCGTGAAGCACGCGCGTTCACGAGCGTGCATGCGGCTGATTGCAGCCGTAGTAGGTCGCGACTCGCGTCGAAGGCGCGCGAGTTCATTTTCTGCCAATTCTGGCGGTCGCCTTGGGATAAATAAATAATCAAATAGTGCGTAGGTCGTGAAGGTGCATGCGCGCTGCCTGCCTGCCGGCCTGCCTGCCGGCCTGCCGGCCTGCCTGCCTGCCTGCCTGCCTGCCTGCTTGCCTGCTTCCCTGTGCGTCGGTCGCCGAGAAGAGTGAGGCCTCTGCCTGTCGTTGCCGTTGCAACAGCACGCCGTGAGCTCGCAAGCTGGCTGTCACGTGTGCCGGCTGTCACGTGTGCCGGCTGTCACGTGTGCCGGCTGTCACGTGTGCCGGCTGTCACGCGTGCCGGCTGTCACGTGTGCCGACTGTCACGTGTGCCGGCTGTCACGTGTGCCGGCTGTCACGCGTGCCGACTGTCACGCGTGCCTGACTATCCCGCGTGCCTGGCTGCCATGCGCGCTCGTCAGAAACACCTTTCGCCTTGCAATCACAATTAGAGCTCAGCAACCCAATCCAAGCATGCCGTCAGCCCGTCCCTCATCCCCCACTCTCCGCTCCTCTACCCTCTCTTCCCCTTCGCCAAACCGCAGTGCAGACAGCATGGACATGGTCGTCATCGACGGCGTTCGTTCTCACCTCCATGGCTCCCCTGCCGGATGGCCGCCACGTGGCTGTCGCGGATAGGGCCAATCACGTCATTCTCAAGATCGAGCTGCCTCTATCTGCGAGTACGCCTCTCCTCGTTCCGTTCACTCTCTCCCCCACTTTACCCTCTCCCTTTCCTTCCCATTACTGCTGCAGTCGTTATCTCTCTCTCTCTCTCTCTCTCTCTCTCTCTCTCTCTCTCTCTCTCTCCCTCCAACCTCTCTCCCTCCAACCTCTCTACCTCCCTTTTGTTCTCCTAGCTGCATAATCTCAGCCGCCTCTGTCGTCCCTTCCCCACCCTCCCCGCACCTCCTCTCCCCCCAGCATCCGCTGTGTCCGTGCTGGCAGGGAACAACGGCACGAACGGATTTATGGACGGGCGGGGGGAGTTGGCGCTATTTGACTCGCCAATGCACCTGGCAGCCGATTGCCAGGGGAATCTCTTTGTGGTGGATCGCAACAGCTACCTGCGCGTCGTCTCCCCACAGGGTAGGTCTCTTGCGGCTCCTCCAATCGCGGCGTCGTCTCCCCACAGGGTGGGACAATTGAGGTGTGACATGAAAGCACCGAATTGGAGTGCACGATGATTGTATACTATGCGGTAGACCGCGAAACACACCATATTATATCACCTCTCCACGTTCCGCCTTCCAATATCAGTCATTCTCTCTTTTGTTTGCCTCCTCTCACTTTTTTTAACGCTTATGAAAATCCCTCTGTTTTTCGCTCCTTGTTTTGCACTGAACCCCTCATCTTCTTCCCCATACCACAAGCTCTTTACTCATCCATATACCCTACGTCTCCCCGCCCTCTTCTCGCTCCGTCACTTCCCAGGCGATGTCACCACCATCCGCAGAAGCAGCAGCGTGTCTCATCTCGCCCCTCCACAGCCGCCATTCATGCACAGCACCCACGCACCCACCACCACCACCCTCGTTCCGGATCCTCCCGTTCGAGCACTCCTGGCACGCACGCGTCACAGTGACGAAACACAATCCCCATCCGCATCTCCATGTGCCGGCATCAGCGGTGGCGAGAAGCAGCCGTTGCACTTCCACTCCAAACCTCGCCACGCGGATCCGGCAAAACTGGGCTCTGGCGTGTCGGGCATGTGGTATAACGCCAGTAGCGGGGTGCTCTATGTCGTGGACACCGGCAGGCAGAGGATTGCTGCCTTTGCACCTGCTACTACTACTGCTGCTGCTGCTGCTGCTGCTGCTGCTGCCCATGCTGCTGGAAATGCTGCTGGTTACGTTGCTGTGACAACGGAGGCCGCTGGGAGTGTTGCTGCTACTGGCAGTGGAGTCTCGTTTCGGGGCGATGCAGGGATCCCTGGGTGCTTGTGCAGTGCTAAGAACAGCTCGGGAGGAGGAGGAGGGCAGGATGGTAAGGACCGTTGTGGGCATACTCTCTTAGTTCAGTGCCCTTAACAATCCTTCTCAGCATGTTGCCACTGCGCTGTCAGTGCTGGTGCATGTCATGGCCATGACAGTAGCATGGCTGCATGCCAGTGCGAACGGTACCAGCGCCTGCTTCCCATCCTTGTCTCCGTCCATTCTTCCTTGTACGTTTTCAATTTACAGTTACCCGTTCTTGCTCGCATGCCATAGCCGCCCGCACCCACTGCACCGTTCTTCCCCATCCTGCGCCCCCTTGCGTACCCAATCCCGCCCCCCGAGTCAGCTCCGTCGTCCTCCGCATGGAATGCGACGTGGCGAGACACGGAGGTGGCAGGGGGTGCGTTTGCGGTCGGTGTGCTGTGTGCTCACGGCAAGCCGATTCTCACAGCAGCAGCTGCGGGCACGTCCCATGTGAGACCATTGCATCTCGCTGACTAGCCATGCATCTCCATGCCTACCCTCCATGCGGTCCCTCTTTTCACCCGGCGCTCTTCCTCTGCCCTCCTCTCACCCTGTCTCTTCGTGTCTCCTCATCATATCCTTCTAGCCCTGCATGCAGGATACCGCCTTTCAATACCAACGATGTTCCAGTTCTGCGTGATAATTCGCATGTTCACATCACTTCCAAGGAATGATTACTCCATCTTTTTTTCCGTAAACTCAAGCCATTCCCTTCTCTTTTCTTACCCGCTTTCCTATGATGCCCCCTACCCCACTTTTCACCCCTTACCGTGTCTGCTATGCAGCTGGCCTCCACCCTGTCACTTATCTTCCACCGCATCGCATCCACGGCGCTTGCAGTGCTGATGCTGCTCTTCTCCCTCCCTAGTCGCTTCATGCAGCAACCGCTGGGTACCGACCCTGACAACACCACCACCAGCAGCAGCAGCACCATGCAAGGGCCTCTTATCTTGCACCCTTCGACCCAGCAGCACGGAGGAGGGGAGCAGCGGGAAGAGGAGGGGGTTATACCCCCCAAGGCCTCGCTTCTATCACTTGTATGGCCCTTCAGGTCTTCTGCAGCAAGACCTGAAGCCCCTGCTGCTGCAGAGGAGAATGAGGAGAGTGGGCTTCTGATCAGCTTCTCAGATGAAGAGGATGCTGTGGGGGGTGGCAATGGAGATGATACCAGTCCATCCATTACCAGTCAACATGCTCCTGGTGCTCCCCTTGACATCATGCAGTTGCACAGCAGTGCAGAAATGCCTGTTTCGACTGGTAGCAGTGTTGATTCCACAGCAAGGGTCATGACAGGCAAGGAATTCGATCGTGCTGTTGCCTCAGGCGATGCTGCTGGTGCTGTCTCTGCTGCTGGAAGCACAGCTGGTGCAGCGTTGGGAAGAAACGGGGATGGCACTGATGCTTCATCTTTTAGCGACCTTGTAGGTAAATGGGCAGGCGGTGCACATTTGGGTGAGGGAGAAAAGAGAGACACCAGGCGTGATGTTTCATCCTAGGTAGAATGGCTGATTGCCCAGATTTGGTACTGGCCTATGTGCGCATCAGTCATACCTACCGGACCTGGTAGGTGCTGCATTTCATGATTTTGTCACAACGACAACATAGTATTCCCATCTTGCGACCATGCTGCTTGCCCCTGAGGGAGACCCGGAATCACTTGACATCCCCACCCCGCGCTCTTACAGAGAGGCGATCTCGGGTGAGTACTCCTCTCAGTGGCAGACAGCCATGGATGCAGAGATGGCTTCCTGGAAGTTCACAGGCACCTACGTCGATGAGGTTCCCCCACCTGGGGCGAACATCGCCAGTGGCATGTGGATTTTCAGGGTGAAGCGGCCGCCGGGTTCTCCGCCTGCCTTCAAGACGCGTTACGTTGCTCGAGGCTTCAGTCAGCGTGAGGGGGTCGACTTCTTTCATACCTTCTCCCCTACCCCAAAGATGACCACTCTCTGGGTGTTGCTACACGTTGCAGCTCAGCGTGACTACGAGCTGCACTCCCTCGACTTCTCCACAGCTTTCTTGCAGGGTAGCCTTCACGAGGCCATTTGGTTGCGTCGTCCACCTTGCTTCACTGGGTCGTTTCCTGAGGGTACCCAGTGGAGCCTACGGCGACCAGTTTACGGCCTGCATCAGGCACCTTGCGAGTGGCACGACACACTGAGGACTACACTTGCGGCTCTTGGGTTTGCTCCTTCGACTGCTGAACCATCGCTGTTTCTACGCACCGACACTACCCTACCGCCATTCTACGTTCTCGTGTACGTCGATGACTTGGTTTTTGCTACTGCTGACACGGAGGCGCTGGTCCTAGTGAAGGCCGAGCTGCAGGAGAGACACGCTTGCACTGACCTCGGTGAGTTGCGGAGCTATTTTGGCCTGCAGATCACCCGGGACAGAGCACGGCGCACCATCACCCTGACTCAGTCACACATGGTGCACCAGGTCCTTCAGCGCTTGTAATTGTATCCTTATAGACATCATTTGTCTTATTCATTGGGTGTAGAGTGCTGTACGTAATGGATGCAGCACATCCCAATAGCGAGACGAAATTATTTCCAACCATCTGACATCCGCCCGCACTTTGCGGATGATTCGCGAGTCTCCCGCAATCACCTCTGTCCCGCTGATTGGCTTCTCTTTCTCTTCTCTTATCTTCGACGGACCTTTCTCAAGCGTCGGCCAGGAGCCAATCGTTCAGGATATTTTTTTGGTTTTCTTGCAATCGAAGTGAAACATGGGTGTGTTGCTTCTACTCGTGCTCGCGGTTGTGAGTGCTGCGTACTCGGATATCGCGGGCGTGTAAGCAGCAGCGTCATGGCGTGCGATGGAAGGGCCTACTCCAGTGGTCGCTACGAGCAGCGAGGGAGGCGTGAAGCACGTGCGAGAGGAGAGTGCGTTTACTGGTTAGTAGCCCTTGAAGCACGCGCGAGAGGAGAGCGTGCTTCTGGTTTTGTTACTTCTCGAAAGCGACGAGGGAGCCATGGAAGTGGAAAGCTCTTTCACTGGTTAGCAGCCCGTGAAGCACGCGCGTTCACGAGCGTGCATGCGGCTGATTGCAGCCGTAGTAGGTCGCGACTCGCGTCGAAGGCGCGCGAGTTCATTTTCTGCCAATTCTGGCGGTCGCCTTGGGATAAATAAATAATCAAATAGTGCGTAGGTCGTGAAGGTGCATGCGCGCTGCCTGCCTGCCGGCCTGCCTGCCGGCCTGCCGGCCTGCCTGCCTGCCTGCCTGCCTGCCTGCCTGCTTGCCTGCTTCCCTGTGCGTCGGTCGCCGAGAAGAGTGAGGCCTCTGCCTGTCGTTGCCGTTGCAACAGCACGCCGTGAGCTCGCAAGCTGGCTGTCACGTGTGCCGGCTGTCACGTGTGCCGGCTGTCACGTGTGCCGGCTGTCACGTGTGCCGGCTGTCACGCGTGCCGGCTGTCACGTGTGCCGACTGTCACGTGTGCCGGCTGTCACGTGTGCCGGCTGTCACGCGTGCCGACTGTCACGCGTGCCTGACTATCCCGCGTGCCTGGCTGCCATGCGCGCTCGTCAGAAACACCTTTCGCCTTGCAATCACAATTAGAGCTCAGCAACCCAATCCAAGCATGCCGTCAGCCCGTCCCTCATCCCCCACTCTCCGCTCCTCTACCCTCTCTTCCCCTTCGCCAAACCGCAGTGCAGACAGCATGGACATGGTCGTCATCGACGGCGTTCGTTCTCACCTCCATGGCTCCCCTGCCGGATGGCCGCCACGTGGCTGTCGCGGATAGGGCCAATCACGTCATTCTCAAGATCGAGCTGCCTCTATCTGCGAGTACGCCTCTCCTCGTTCCGTTCACTCTCTCCCCCACTTTACCCTCTCCCTTTCCTTCCCATTACTGCTGCAGTCGTTATCTCTCTCTCTCTCTCTCTCTCTCTCTCTCTCTCTCTCTCTCTCTCTCTCTCTCTCTCTCCCTCCAACCTCTCTCCCTCCAACCTCTCTACCTCCCTTTTGTTCTCCTAGCTGCATAATCTCAGCCGCCTCTGTCGTCCCTTCCCCACCCTCCCCGCACCTCCTCTCCCCCCAGCATCCGCTGTGTCCGTGCTGGCAGGGAACAACGGCACGAACGGATTTATGGACGGGCGGGGGGAGTTGGCGCTATTTGACTCGCCAATGCACCTGGCAGCCGATTGCCAGGGGAATCTCTTTGTGGTGGATCGCAACAGCTACCTGCGCGTCGTCTCCCCACAGGGTAGGTCTCTTGCGGCTCCTCCAATCGCGGCGTCGTCTCCCCACAGGGTGGGACAATTGAGGTGTGACATGAAAGCACCGAATTGGAGTGCACGATGATTGTATACTATGCGGTAGACCGCGAAACACACCATATTATATCACCTCTCCACGTTCCGCCTTCCAATATCAGTCATTCTCTCTTTTGTTTGCCTCCTCTCACTTTTTTTAACGCTTATGAAAATCCCTCTGTTTTTCGCTCCTTGTTTTGCACTGAACCCCTCATCTTCTTCCCCATACCACAAGCTCTTTACTCATCCATATACCCTACGTCTCCCCGCCCTCTTCTCGCTCCGTCACTTCCCAGGCGATGTCACCACCATCCGCAGAAGCAGCAGCGTGTCTCATCTCGCCCCTCCACAGCCGCCATTCATGCACAGCACCCACGCACCCACCACCACCACCCTCGTTCCGGATCCTCCCGTTCGAGCACTCCTGGCACGCACGCGTCACAGTGACGAAACACAATCCCCATCCGCATCTCCATGTGCCGGCATCAGCGGTGGCGAGAAGCAGCCGTTGCACTTCCACTCCAAACCTCGCCACGCGGATCCGGCAAAACTGGGCTCTGGCGTGTCGGGCATGTGGTATAACGCCAGTAGCGGGGTGCTCTATGTCGTGGACACCGGCAGGCAGAGGATTGCTGCCTTTGCACCTGCTACTACTACTGCTGCTGCTGCTGCTGCTGCTGCTGCTGCTGCTGCTGCCCATGCTGCTGGAAATGCTGTTGGTTACGTTGCTGTGACAACGGAGGCCGCTGGGAGTGTTGCTGCTACTGGCAGTGGAGTCTCGTTTCGGGGCGATGCAGGGATCCCTGGGTGCTTGTGCAGTGCTAAGAACAGCTCGGGAGGAGGAGGAGGGCAGGATGGTAAGGACCGTTGTGGGCAAACTCTCTTAGTTCAGTGCCCTTAACAATCCTTCTCAGCATGTTGCCACTGCGCTGTCAGTGCTGGTGCATGTCATGGCCATGACAGTAGCATGGCTGCATGCCAGTGCGAACGGTACCAGCGCCTGCTTCCCATCCTTGTCTCCGTCCATTCTTCCTTGTACGTTTTCAATTTACAGTTACCCGTTCTTGCTCGCATGCCATAGCCGCCCGCACCCACTGCACCGTTCTTCCCCATCCTGCGCCCCCTTGCGTACCCAATCCCGCCCCCCGAGTCAGCTCCGTCGTCCTCCGCATGGAATGCGACGTGGCGAGACACGGAGGTGGCAGGGGGTGCGTTTGCGGTCGGTGTGCTGTGTGCTCACGGCAAGCCGATTCTCACAGCAGCAGCTGCGGGCACGTCCCATGTGAGACCATTGCATCTCGCTGACTAGCCATGCATCTCCATGCCTACCCTCCATGCGGTCCCTCTTTTCACCCGGCACTCTTCCTCTGCCCTCCTCTCACCCTGTCTCTTCGTGTCTCCTCATCATATCCTTCTAGCCCTGCATGCAGGATACCGCCTTTCAATACCAACGATGTTCCAGTTCTGCGTGATAATTCGCATGTTCACATCACTTCCAAGGAATGATTACTCCATCTTTTTTTCCGTAAACTCAAGCCATTCCCTTCTCTTTTCTTACCCGCTTTCCTATGATGCCCCCTACCCCACTTTTCACCCCTTACCGTGTCTGCTATGCAGCTGGCCTCCACCCTGTCACTTATCTTCCACCGCATCGCATCCACGGCGCTTGCAGTGCTGATGCTGCTCTTCTCCCTCCCTAGTCGCTTCATGCAGCAACCGCTGGGTACCGACCCTGACAACACCACCACCAGCAGCAGCAGCACCATGCAAGGGCCTCTTATCTTGCACCCTTCGACCCAGCAGCACGGAGGAGGGGAGCAGCGGGAAGAGGAGGGGGTTATACCCCCCAAGGCCTCGCTTCTATCACTTGTATGGCCCTTCAGGTCTTCTGCAGCAAGACCTGAAGCCCCTGCTGCTGCAGAGGAGAATGAGGAGAGTGGGCTTCTGATCAGCTTCTCAGATGAAGAGGATGCTGTGGGGGGTGGCAATGGAGATGATACCAGTCCATCCATTACCAGTCAACATGCTCCTGGTGCTCCCCTTGACATCATGCAGTTGCACAGCAGTGCAGAAATGCCTGTTTCGACTGGTAGCAGTGTTGATTCCACAGCAAGGGTCATGACAGGCAAGGAATTCGATCGTGCTGTTGCCTCAGGCGATGCTGCTGGTGCTGTCTCTGCTGCTGGAAGCACAGCTGGTGCAGCGTTGGGAAGAAACGGGGATGGCACTGATGCTTCATCTTTTAGCGACCTTGTAGGTAAATGGGCAGGCGGTGCACATTTGGGTGAGGGAGAAAAGAGAGACACCAGGCGTGATGTTTCATCCTAGGTAGAATGGCTGATTGCCCAGATTTGGTACTGGCCTATGTGCGCATCAGTCATACCTACCGGACCTGGTAGGTGCTGCATTTCATGATTTTGTCACAACGACAACATAGTATTCCCATAAATAGAGCCCCCCACCAGAGTTTTTTTTATCAGAGTAAATTACTCTGTTTCTCTGAAAATCAGAGTGATTTTCGGGGGGTCACTCTGACGTTTCTGGGTTTTTTTTTTGGAAGATCAAATTTCTCTGATAGACAAGTGTGAATTTCTGGCGAAAGCATTTTTCTCTGTACAGGGTATAGACATTTTGACCGAGCCCCCCCTTGAATTGGTGGAAAATGGCTAGCCGACGTGGAAGACTAAATATGCCTCAGACTATTTTTTTTTTAACCCCCCAAACAATCAGACTGGTTTTTTTTTTATAGTTAGCCCTGGGCGTTATGGTAAGCCACAGGCCAATCAAACCGGCAGGCCCCACTGGGTGTTTCATGGAACATGACGTCACTGAGTGTTTCATGAAACATGATGGCACTGAGTATTTCATGTAACATGACCAGTACCATAAAGGCGCTTCTTTGTATAAGCCCCAAGGCTAAGGTATCGGGCTGAGAGTGTCAGGAACTGTATTTGGTTAATATACTACATACATACGATGAGAATGCTACTAAAAGAATGCAATGACACACAAAACTTAGAACAATAAGCTGCTTTCTCCTCTAGAATCTAGCTCCTTGCGCCATAGCTGCGAGGGCAGCGCCTAACATAGTGCACGCAACACGATGACCCCCAACCCAGTCCGCAGCTTGGCACGCTCTGGAGCAGTATTTGGCCTCGGTGCATGCAGCACAACACCGGAACTCATGCTCCCTCGTCTCCTGCCGCCCGCACTGGGGGTTGGAGCATGCATGCAGCATGGGAGGTGTTGCAATTGGTGCAGCAGGAACTGCGGGAGAAGGAGGAGAAGGCACGGGAGCAGCACCATGGGAAGGAGGAGATGGTGTGTGTACAAGGTACGCCTGGGAAGCACTAACGTGGATGGTGTGGGTGTTAGACGCAGGGCCATTGAGCTTCTGCCATTCCAGCAGGAAAAAGTGGGCGGGGTCTGCCGGGCGGCAACTCTCGGCTTCTTGCAGCTCCATTAGTTCAGCGAGCGAGGGAGAGCTAGGTTCCCACTCCTTACTGTCTAGGCTTTGCATATCTGCGATGTTGTTAGTGCCGGTGGCATCCATGGAAGGAGCAGACAGACGAGCAGCAGGATCGACAGGTGCTGCTTCAGCATCTGAGTCTGCACTCACTCCTGCTTCTGTTGCTGCTGCTGGTGCTGCTGCAGTTTCTTGGAATGCTTCAGCAGGAGGAACGTCAACACGCCCTTCGTCCCTGGGAAGTGCGCTCTGCAAATCTCCTGATTGAAGAATCTCACGTGCGAACATCATATCTGCCTCCTCCTCCTGCGCCTCCCTATCCTCTTCCTCCTGCTCCTCCCTGTCTTCCTCAGCCTGCTCCAAACGAGAACCGTCCACCCCGTCACCACCGCGCACCGCTGCTGGCTTCGCGCCACCCTGCACCACGCCATTCGCGCGGGCTTTCTCCGCCGTTTCGAGAGCCTCAGCCTCCAGCAGCAGCTGCTGCGCCTGAGCAGCATCGCGTGGTAACCCGTAACCATCGTGCAGGCAGTACCCCAGTTCACGCATGGCAGGAGTGTGGCCTAGGGACGCTGCTCGCGCACAGAGGGCTAGCGCCACCGGAAGGTTCCTCTGCGCTTGCGCCATGCCGCTCCCGTTGAAGTAAACAACGGAGAGCACATACATGGCCGCCGCGTGTCCCGCCAGCGCCGCCTTTGCGAGAAGCTTCACCCCCTCGGCGTAGTTCCCGAAGCTGTAGAACGTGATCATGCCGAGGAAATACGCGGCGGGCGCGTTCCCCGCGGCGGCGCAGGCGGAGAGGAAGCGGTTGGCGCGCGGAGACCACTGGGACGCGCGGATGTGCAGCACGGCGGGGGTGACCGCGGCCAGCGCTTGCTGGGACCAGCAGAGTGCTCTCAAGGCGCGACAGCTGTGGGAGAGAGAGGGGGCACGGAGAGAGGAGTGAGGGGATTGAGAGGAGGCCATAAGCGGAGAGGAAGAGATAGGAGAGAAGGGGAAAGAGAGATATGAGAGGTGGAGAGGGAGGAGATGAGTAGATAGAGAGGAGAGGTGGAGAGAGAGGAGAGACGGGTAGATAGAGAGGAGGGGTCGAGAGAGAGGAGGGATGGTTGGACAGAGAGAAAAGAGGTGGAGAGAGGTGAGAGATGGGTGGACAAAGAGAGGAGAGGTGGAGAGAAAGGAAGCGAATAGATAGAGAGAGGAGAGGGGGAGAGATGGGTGGAAAGGGAGAACCTGAGGGAGAGAGAGTAGAGAAAGAAAACAGGAAAGAGAAAACAGCGGAGAGGAGGAAAGAAAAAGGGAAGACACAGGGTTCACACTGCAGGCGGGGAAGAGCAGAGGTCGAGCAAGTTCAAGGCCGGAAGGCCTGACGGACCTGAGCATGACGTTGCCGAGTTGAGCCGGCGAGTGAGCGCGAGAGACGACTTTGACCATGATGACTCGCAGGATGTCCAAAGGTAGGTCCAGTAATGGGCTCGGGCTCGCCGCTCCCTCCTGTGCCGCCATCGCCACTCCGACGCAGCGTGTGTCGGACACGCGCGCTCGCTTCGCTGCTGGCAGCGCGAGATCCGCGTCCCGGTGGCGTGCTGCGGCAGGGCGGGAGGTCCCTGGTCCGGAAAGAGGTCTCACGGCCCTGACGGCATTGCCGTCAGCGAGAGACCGTTGTTGAGGGCCGGCAGGAGTGGGAGCGGCGCAAGCGGTAGCATCTCCAGCTCCGCTGCGGGTCGTTGGCAGGCCCGCCGGCTGGCCGGCGACGGGCGGGGAAGACGATTGTGCGACCGGCGCAGGGGATTCATACCAGCGTGCAAGATCGGGCGACAGATTGTGCGACCCGCGCGCATGATCGCACCGCAAACCGTGCGACTGGAGGATAGCGGAGTTGAAGAAGGCTGAGGGCAGGCTCAGCGGGGGACGAGGGAACGTCCGAGTCACCGGCGACGCGTCGTAGTAGTCGTGGAGAGAAAGTGCGGTGGGGTGTTCCGTCGGCAGACGAAGGACGGCCATGGGTGACATATGATGGAATCGACGGTTCTCTGGGAGATGCTAGGGGGGACTAGAACCCGCCTGCTGAGTGTGGCCGCAAGATTCGGACGAGTGAAGGGGGTCGTGAGCTAGTTAGCTCTCTGTGTCAAGGCGCACGTCGGCGAGTTAGACCGCACTCGAGCATGTGAGGAGGACGGGCTCGAGCTGCGAAGATGGTGTGGCTGGTGGATGCAGAAGGCCACTCAAATGGACGACGCGCGAAGCAGTGGTTTTCGTGAAATGGTGGTGGGATTTCACACAGCACTAAAGAATGCTAGTTCTCGTGCACGGTTATGAGGACTGAGGATCAGTCCGTGGAACTCCTCCTGTACCGTGCCTGGCATTGCGGCTTGTACTGTACGGAGCAATATGGTGCGCGCGCGTGTGTGGATGAGTCTGGGGGAGAGAAGGGGAGAGTGAGAGAGTGAAGCGACGCGCATGAGCGAGTGATCGACGGTTCAGTTATGTCGGTCCATAGTTAATTCCCGTGAGAGGGATTTGATGAAGCGTTTCTCTCTGGGTTCAGAAAGGACCATGGCGGTTTGGCTTGGAGTGCATCGAGGCAAGCTGGTATGGAATTTCGGCTTTGTGAATGAATGAGGTAGTGGCAGAAACGTACAGTTTGGTACTTCCCCTTTCTCCCGAAGGCTGATGGAAGGAGAGAATTGCTCCAGTGCATTGTTTGGTGATTCGCTCTTGCCCACGTGTCCCCGAATTGCTCGAGTGGCCATCCAATTCAGTGATAATTGCTCGAGTGGCCATGCCAGGGCATTTTTGATGTGTTTTTTTTCTCTGGCACATAACCCTACAAGGGTTCGTACCCACGAAATTCCTCGTTCGCACAACAGTAGATGCGCGGTCATTTTCGGCCCAATGCGCGACCAATGAGCGCGCGGGCAATTACATCAGCGATCATAAACTGCAACGCCAGAGCATAAATGCACGAACATATTATTGACCACGCACGATTGGTCGATAATATGTTTCTTGCCCTTTTTGGCAATGCGCATCCAATCAATGCACGGTCATATAATTCACGACCATATATTTAGGCGATAAAGCTTCACCCAACAACCAATATGAGCGCGCATATACTACCATTAGTTCTATCATATGTCCGGTCCATATAAAACCATGCATATCAAATGCCATACATATATTCTCTGCTATTAATTTAAGCCCTTCGTACTAGAAATAATATTGTATCGTGGCCTATCATAATATTAAGCCCATCATACCGTGGTCCATAATATTGTATTGCCGGTAATATGGTTGCAGAAATAATATGTTCGGCAGCATAATATTAATTTAAGCCCAGCATAGTATGCTGCCACCACGGTTATGATGGGCTTAAATTAATAGCAGAGAATATATTTATGGCATTTGATATACATGGTTTTATATGGACCGAAAATATAATAGAACTAATGGTGGTATATGCGCGCTCATATTGGTTGTTGGGCGACCCTTTATCGCCTAAATATATGGTCGTGAATTATATGACCGTGCGTGATTGGACGCGCATTGCCAAAAAGGGCAAGAAGCATATTATCGACCAATCGTGCGCGGTCAATAATATGTTCGTGCATTTATGCTCTGGCGTTGCAGTTTATGATCGCTGATGTAATTGCCCGCGCGCTCATTGGTCGCGCATTGGGCCGAAAATGACCGCGCATCTACTGTTGTGCGAACGAGGAATTTCGGGGGTACGAATCCTTGTAGGGTTATGTGCTAGGGAAAAAAAACACCTCGAAAATGCCCTGGCATGGCCACTCGAGCAATTATCACGGAATTGGATGGCCACTCGAGCAATTCGGGGACACGTGGGCAAGAGCGAATCACCAAACAAGGCACTGGAGCAATTCTCTCCTGATGGAAGTGTCATGGCAGGGTTGAGGATGGCTGGCTGGCAGTACATTCCAGCTAGGACTGTGTGTCACTGGCTGAGAGCGTGCCTGCCAACTGTGCGAACGTCATCATGCCATTCTGGATGGCTTGTTTCTGTGCTGGGTGGGGCACTGGGGGTAGCAGCTTGCCCGCACGAGCTTCGTTGAAGACTCTCACCTTTCCTGGCTGTTATGGACTGGCTCGAACCCTGAGAACTAAATCCTCTGATGCTGGGGGTGGTGGCTGAGGGCTGAAGGGGGGGGGGGGATGGAGGGTTGGTGGTGACAGTTCACCTGCAGCAAAGCCAATGGAGGCAAATTTCGATGGCATCACGATTTTTTACCTCAGCCTTTACACGGTGCGATAAAAAATCGTCGAGCCCATCATTCTGTGGGGGCTGCAAAAATCTGTACTAGGAGTTCAACTCCACAACCACATGATGCATTTCGATGTTTGGATACACAACCACTTATATGTTAGGCAATATATCTCGCATTCCTCCACCACTGCGTGGGTGCGCATCCCAGAAAAAACATTGAGCTTGATTGGGATGAGCGGAATTGTGTGAATCTAGGACAAGCTGGGTCCTTGTGCATCTCTCAGGTGGGCTCGAATGCTGGAACTATCTTCCACCCAACCAGGACACAAATGAATCAACAGCAAAATTGTAAGTCGCGCGTGCTCACCGTTTGAAAAGTATCTCCGGAACTTGGTGGCAGTTCATGAATAAGTCGAGAAGTGCGGCCCTGTCAAGTGGTGCTCGCTGACGAAGCGGAGATCTGATGACACGCAACACCGAAGTTTCTCTGATTCGATGCGTACGGGCGCCACAGATGGAAACTCGATCAAAGATCCGCTGTAACTTAGGATCTGATACGTAGTCAGCTTCTGCCGTTAACGATCTTACGTATATTTACGAGGGAAGTCAATCTTCCAGCTTCATAGCCCCTTTGAACAACAATTTTGTACTGAACAATACCCTCTCTGGCATAAACAGATACACAAATGCGGAAAAGGAACATGTTATTACACTTGGCGAATGATAGCAAAGTGTTTCGTTCTAAAAAACTTTCGTCCACATTGTCGTCTCGCAGTCAACAATCCTGCCAGTAGCTGGGCCTGTAAATATAGCAATCTGGCGCCTGGCCAATCAAGTGAAAAAAGAACCTTCTCGAACCCGTGTTGTAAAGTGTTTCCCGCACGCCGTCACATCGACTTTATGCCGACTGCAACGCATTTGTCCCTGGCGAACGGGTGTTTGGGGCAGCATGCGTGCTATTTATGGGGCTACAAATGAAAAGCATACAAGTACAAACAGAACATCCAAATGCATGGAAAGCGAAACAAAACAACATAAAATGAATTTTAGAATGTACTAAACTTGCAACATTGAACTTCGTACCGCCTTGTGCAACACGCTGCATAGAGCTCTGGACCTCCCACATTTGCAAACCAAATTAAGCTTCAACTTCGCACTCCATGGAACACGCCAACCGCAAAACATTGTGTATGCCATAGACTTAGACATCCGTGACTGTGGCGGCGACACATACAACGTGATAGACTTAGTGTCCGGTCATACACATGGGAGTTAAAAAAAAAAAATTTCCATCCAAGAGAGAGTGGTCAGTACGCTCCAGGGCTCGATGAAATTTGTCGCGCCCTTACATCGTCCACAAGTAACGCAGTCGGCACTTGTGCTGATAATACGGAACAAGCTGAATCACTGGTTCCGCATATCATCTTCATAAGCATCGATGACATTGAATCGTGTCTGAATCCCAGCCACTAACCACTGGGATAAAAGGGCTTGTTTGTATAGCGGGTGAGTGCGACCATAACCCCCCAGGCCAACGTGTCTGTAACCCTTTCCTAGGATCAATCGGGGATCACCAGTGGACCTCTGACACCCCCCCGCACTGGGATGCCCGAAGTTCACACACTGGGATTCGAACCTGAGACCTTCGCTCTAATACCATGTCAGAATCCCAGCCACTTACCACTAGGAAAAAATGGCTTGTTTGTGTAGCGGGTGAGTGCGCCCATAACCCCCCAGGCCAACGTATATGTAACCCTTTCTTAGGATCAATCGGGGATCACCAGAGGACCTCTGACACATCACAGATATGCCTGTCACCAGCGTTGACATTGTAGAAGAAGCAAAAAAACAAGTTCCACCCATCGACGACATTGTCAAAGTTTGTTGCAAAGGACTCTCCTCTAGTTGGCAGGAACTGACATTTGAACTAAACAGTATAGCACCCTATTAGCTTTCCAACGAGCCGTAAATCACCTAGATCGCCTAAGTTTCGAGTGAGATATATGCGTTTATGTGCTAGGTAGTGCTCTTGGAATCTAGGAGAGGAGCTCTCTGGATTTTGTAGTCGAATGTATCACATACGAAGTGATTTTCGATTTCAGTATGAAACATGCATACAAAGCGCACACATTTATAGCTACTCAACTCGTCGAATCGCACAAGTAACATCGAGTTGCTACATGAAGTGTCGCGAATGTTCCGTGGGTAACATTTCAATGTGGTGAAATTCGGCAACCGAATTTCACACATTCGAATGTTCCTTTAGTCCTCAAATGTTCCAGGTGCTGCCATATGGCACCTGTTAAGAAACCGTTGCAAGTTTGAAATGAGAAAGAGAGGATTTCCACTAGCAAGCAGTTGAGTACATATAGGAAACCCTAGATTGGGCTGTACTCACTATTGAGTACCCCACTGCAGGCTAGACAAATACAACATATTCTGACACACCCCCATAGCCAAATGTCAGAATTAGCAGTAGAAAGTAAGAATGAAGAAAGGAGGGGGTTCACTAGCAAGCAGTTGAGTACATATAGGTAACCCTAGATTGGGCTGTACTCGCTATAGAGTACCCCACTGCAGGCTAGACAAATACAACATTCTGACACACCCCCATAGCCAAAGTGGGGTGTAATCAGCACGATGAGCAGGTATAGCAGGAGTTCACAATAAGAAGCAAAGCTAGAGGTAATCACAGCGGGCAAGTGAGGAGGAGGAGGGACTGTGAGAGGAGAGAAGATGAGAGACGGCGGCTGAAGCTGCAGACACACGGGCAACAGGAGCTGCTGGCACAGTGGCTACCGGGACAGTGCGCCCCGGACTACTGGAGTAACTGGCTCACGGGCTACGACGAGCTACAGGAGCAACGGACCCTCGGGCGACAGGCGCAGCAGACTCTCTGGGCTACCAGGACAGTGCGCCCCGGACTACAGGTGCTGCGGACGACAAGACAGCAGCCTCCGCTCAACCTCCTCCAACTGTCCCACACACCCCCCACACACCCACTGCTTCACTCCTAACTCCACTTGCACGTCACCCCCCTAGTACCACTCCTTCGGCTCCCACACACCCACCCCCCTCAGCGGCAGCTGCAGCACTGGGAGACGGAGGAGGAGGAGCAGGGGACGACGCACAGAAACTGCACCCCCATACCCCCCACCCCCAAACCCTAATTCAGGAGAACGGGCAGCAGCAGGGGTGGGGCGCCGTCAGAAGCACGGGGGACAGCGGGCAGCGCAGGGGCAGAGAAAACAGGGCGCCCACGGGCCTGGCGCAGCCCGTACGAACCGCGTGCGGGCGGCCCGAGGCGCGCCCTGGCCTGGCGCAGTCCGTACGGGCCGCGCGCGGGCCTGGCGCTGCCCGTACGGGCCGCGCGCGGGCCTGGCGCAGCCCGTACGGGCCGCGCGCGGGCCTGGCGCAGCCCGTACGGGCCGCGCGCAGGCTGTACGGGCCGCGCGCGGGCCCTACGCAGGTCGCGCAGGCCGCGACGGGCGACGGGGGGCGACGCGCGGGTCCCCGTCGCCCGTCGCAGCGCCTCCCGGGAGCGACGCGCGGAGTGACGGGGCAGAAAGCCGCCGCGCGCCTCGGGGCGCACGGCGGGCAGAAAACCGCCGCGCGCCTCGGGGCGCACGGCGGGCAGAAAACCGCCGCGCGCCTCGGGGCGCACGGCGGGCAGAAAACCGCCGCGCGCCTCGGGGCGCACGGCGGGCAGAAAACCGCCGCACGCTCCGAGCGCGCGGCGGGATGAAAAATCCGTCGCACGCCACGGGGCGTGCAACACACAGAGTAGCAGTAGCAGCGGAAGCAGTGAGGTGGTGGGCCCACCCACAGGATCGACCCAAGGGGATCGACCTGCTCTGATAGCATGTCAGAATTAGCAGTAGAAAGTAAGAATGAAGAAAGGAGGGGGTTCACTAGCAAGCAGTTGAGTACATATAGGAAACCCTAGATTGGGCTGTACTCGCTATAGAGTACCCCACTGCAGGCTAGACAAATACAACATTCTGACACCAAAGTGGGGTGTAATCAGCACAGCAAACAAAGCAAAACAAGCTCAGGGTGGATCACAAAGTCACCACACATTCTGAGCACAAGTACAAGAAATAGCAGTTTATAGTTCACAAATATAAGCAAAGCTAGAGGCAGTCACAGACGGTAAGTGAGGAGGAGGAGGGACTGTGAGAGGAGAAGAGATAGGAGACGACAGGTGAAGCTGCAGACACACGGGCAACAGGAGCGGCGCGCACTGTGGCTACCGGAGATTGTAGCCTCCGGACTACTGGAGTAACTGGCTCCGCGACTAACTCTGAGCTGCAGGAGCAACGGACCCACGGGCGACTGGCGCAGCTGGCGACCGGAGATTGTAGCCTCCGGACTACTGGCTCGCTGGGCTACCGGAGATTGTAGCCTCCGGACTACTGGCGCTGCTGGCGACACGACAGCTGCCTCCGCCCAACATCCTCTAACTGCCTCACCCCCCTTTCACACACCCCCTGCTGCACCTCTAGCACTACTCATACTCCACCCCCTAGCACCACTCCATCGGCTCCCACATACCCACCCCCCTCAGCGGCAGCTGCAGCAGTGGGAGACGGAGGAGGAGGAGGAGTAGGAGAGACCACTCACATTCGTCACCCCCACACTCGCCACCCCCAAACCCCAACACATGGCAGGGCAGCAGCAGGGGCGGCAGTTGGGCAGGGCCGCGACGAAGACGGGAGGGGCGAAGAGCCCCCCCCCCCCCCCGGGCGCCGCGACGGGCGACGGGAGAAGGCGGGGGGGGGCAGGGTCGGGGCAGGTCCGGGACGGGGCCGCGACAGGGTCGGGGCCGGGGCAGGTCCGGGACGGGGCCGCGACGGGGCCGGGGCAGGGCCGGGACGGGGCCGCGACGGGGCCGGGGCAGGGCCGGGACAGGGTCGGGGCCGGGGCAGGTCCGGGCCGGGGCAGGTCCGGGACGGGGCAGGGCTGGGACGACGACGGGAGGGACCGACGCGCGCCCCCCCCCTTCAGTCGCGCGGCCCCCCCCAGCCGGGCGCCGCGACGGGCGACGGGAATTGGGGCCGCGCGGGCCCCCGTAGGCGCCGCGACGGGCGACGAGGGGGGGCCGAGCACGAGACGAAACCGCCGTGCGCCCCGGGGCGCGCGACGGGCAGGGCACCGCCGCACGCCACGGGGCGCACGACGGGCAGATAAGGGCGTCGCGCGGCCCCCAGGGCGGCGCGACGGTCAGAAAACCGCCGCGCGCCACGAGCGCGCGGCGGGAAGAAAAATGGCCGCGCGCCATGGGCGCGCGGCAGGCAAGAAGGAAGCGCGCGCCCGAGGCGCGCGATAGACAAAGTAGCAGCAGCGGAAGTGTTGGGTGGGCCCATACACAGGATCGACCCGAGGGGGTCGACCTGCTCTGATTCCATGTTAAGAAACCGTTGCAAGTTTGAAATGAGAAAGAGAGGATTTCCACTAGCAAGCAGTTGAGTACATATAGGAAACCCTAGATTGGGCTGTACTCACTATTGAGTACCCCACTGCAGGCTAGACAAATACAACATATTCTGACAGCACCGATCTGCAGGTCTTCCGAAGTCAACATGCAACTCCACGAAACCTGCAGTGAAGTCAACCGGAAGCAACACATTCGGTGGTTGGGGGCAAACTTTGCCTCACACAACCTCCAACACCCCCCCCTTGCACCCAAGCCACTAGGTGTTCAATCCAACACGCTCACATCATGCACGGAATGAGTCCTTAGGGAGTGGTTTAGCGAGGCTTCCCTGGTTCTGTAGAGGCTACTTCTCTAGGTGCTAGTGAGTCTGTTGCCGCTCTAGGTGCTAGTGATTCTGCTGCAGCTTTAGGTGGTAGTGCGTCTACCGCCACTAGTAATGCCTTGCACACTTTCATACTTGACTCAGGCGCGTCACGTTGCTTCTTTCGTGATTGCACCACAGTCACACCGCTCGCAGCACCTGTCCCAGTCTCACTGGCTGACCCCACTGGGGGCCCAATAGCGCGAGCCTCCACTGTCCTCCAGTGTCCGGCAGTCCCCTCCGGCTCTCTTTTAGGTCTCCACCTCCCCTCGTTCTCTACAAACTTGGTGAGCAACGCAGTCCTTCAGGATGTATATGTTGATACCTTTATCCCTGGAAGACAGCGAGTGGCAATCTATACGTGCTCCTTGACTGGCCGTAACCTTGCTACGTTCACTCGGCGGCCTGGGTCCAGTCTGTACGTACTGACCACTACGAATGCCCAGGTGCCTGCGTTAGGTCAGGTGGCTGCGTTGAGTCAGGTGTCTGCGTCTGGTCAACTTGCAGCATCTTGCTCGTGTCGGGTACTCTCCCACCAGACTGTTCTCTGGCACCACCGACTCGGTCACCCCTCTCAGTCGCGTCTGCGCAGCATACACTCACGTCTCATTGTCTCTGGTCTTCCCAGGTCCCTGCCCCCCCTCCCGTGCTCGCCTGCCCCGCCGTGCCTTCCCTGCGTCAAAGGGCGGCAGCGCGCCGCTCCTCACTCCTCCTCGTTTCCTCCGACCAGTGCTCCTCTACAGACTCTCCACATGGACGTGTGGGGCCCCGCCCGCGTCCGTGGGACGGACTAGGAGCGTTACTTTTTGCTGGTCATTGACGACTACTCGCGTTACACCACCGTCTTCCCCTTACGCAACAAGGCTGCCGTTAGCGTGTTTTGATCCCCTGGATCCACACTTCTCGTCAACAGCTGCGCGAGCGGTTTCGGCGGGACCTTCCAGTCCTGCGTCTGCACTCTGACAGGGGCGGTGAGTTCTCTTCCGGCCTCCTTGCGGAGTTCTGTCGAGCCGAGGGCATCGTCCAGTCGTTCATGCTTCCAGCCTCTCCGCAGCAAAATCGTATTGCTCAGCGTCACATTGGCTTGATCATGGAGGTTGCTCGTACCTCCATGATCCATGCGGCTGCTCCCCATTTTCTGTGGCCGTTTGCGGTCCGATACGCCGCACATCAGCTCAACCTCTGGCCCCGTGTCTCTTTGCCAGAGACCTCACCCACACCCCGTTGGACGGGGGAGGTTGGCGATGCGTCGACGTTTTGGGTATGGGGCGCGCTCTCACTTGTCTGCGATACCACCACGAGCAAGCTCTCTCCTCGCACTCTCCGCTGCGTCTTCCTTGGCTTCCCCACCGACGCCCCGCCTTGGCAGTTTTACCACCCTGCCTCGCATCGAGTTCTGTCCTCCCAGGACGTCACCTTTGACGAATCGGTCTTCTTCTACCAGCTCCACCCGCACGCACTCTACCCGGTCCCCCCGCCACCCCTTTTCCTAGTGTCAGTCCCCCCCACGGTAGACCCCCTCCCCCCACAGGGTCCTGCTCCCTCAGGTGTGTCTCAGGTAGACCCACCCCCCTTGGTTGAGCCTTTGGAGATCTCTTCTGACTTCTCTGGCCCAGCTGAGGGGTGTGACCCAGCCGCTGACGACACGGCGGCCACTCGCCGCTCTCCTCGCTTGGACGCCCCCCCCCCCTGGTTTTCCGCCTGGGCCGTCTTCGCCGCCTCCGCAGCCTGCTGCTGTGGACTCTGGTCCTGGTGAGGGTGGTGACACTGGCCTCTGGAGGTTCTGGTCCTGGGGGTGCTGACCCTGTTGCTGAGCATGGGGGTGCTGAGATTGGGGGGGCTAAGACTCGGGGAGATGAGACTGGGGGTGCTGAGACTTGGGGTGCTGACTCTGGGGGTGCTGCGAGTCCTAGTGGTGGTAGAGCCGTGGGTGCTTCTGCTGGAGTCTTGGAGTTGGACAGCCGGAGCTGCATAGTCGACTCGATACGCTCTCGCCGCAGCAGATTCGTGAGTGGATCGTTCAGCGAGGCCGTCCTGGTGGTGGAGGGTATGGTGATACAGCTTCTGGAGCTGCTGGTGCTGGAGGTGCTGCTCGTGCTGGAGGTGCTGGAGCTGCTAGTCTTGGAGGTTCTGCTGGTGCAGGAGGTGCTGGAGCTGCTAGTCCTGGAGATAATGTTGAGACTGTAGGTGCTGGAGGTGCTGCTGGTGCTGAAGGTGCTGGAGCTGCTAGTGTGCTAGTGCTGGAGGCACATCTAGTGCTGGAGGTGCTCCTGGAGGTGCTGGGGGTACTGGATCTGCTGGCACTGGAGGTGCTGGTACTACTGGTGCTGGAGGTGCTAGAGGTGCTGCTGGTGCTGGAGACGCTGGAGCTGGAGGTACTAGAGGTGCTGGAGGTACTAGAGGTATTGGAGCTGCTGACGGCACAAGTACTACGCCGCTCCTACCGTTTTTCTACCCGCAGCCGCTGTCGTCCCTGCCACCGCCTGACTCGGCCCTTCGCCAGGTTCTTAGTCTCCCATCTTCCATTGGCCTCACTCCACCTCTCCTGTGTCCACGGACAGACCACTCTCAGCCACACCTACTGCCTGGCTCCCCGCTCCCTGCTCCTGCTCCTCACACTGAGGTGAGTGAGTCCCTGACTGAGCGTCGGGAGCCTGAGACTCGTGCTTCCTCACCTGTTCGTGCTCGTCGTGTCGCCCGTTCTCGTCCTCCTGCTGTCCCAGGCACTCACGTTATGGCACTTCGTCCTTCCTCTGTTCCACAGCGTGTTGCCCTGCTGTCTCCTTCGGCGTCCTCTCTTCCTGAAGTTCCTGACCGTGAGTCAGACCTTGCTCGTGCTGCCAGTCCTACTATCACTCGTCTCCTCGCTACTGTAGTCAGTGACCCTGACTTTGAGTCTACTGCTGCGTTTGCCCTAGTCACTATGCTGGTTGACTTTGCTGCTAGGAGTCGTCTCGACTACGTCGCGAGTCTTGTTGCTGAGTCTGAGTCTGTCTGTCCTCCGTCCATCGGGGGTGAGCCTGCCCTTAGCAGTGACGTCCTTGAGGACAGTCAGTTTCAACTTGAGTGTCTTGCGGCTGCTTTACCTCGTTTCGCATCCATGCTGCTTTGCCCTGAGGGAGACCCAGATGCACTTGACATCCCTACCCTGCGCTCTGACCCTGAGGCGATCGCGGGTGAGTACTCCTCTCAGTGGCAGACAGCCATGGACGCAGAGATGGCTTCCTGGAAGTCCATAGGCACCTACGTCGACGAGGTTCCTCCTCCTGGGGTGAACATAGTCGATGGCATGTGGATTTTCAGAGTGAAGCGGCCGCCGGGTTCTCAGCCTGCCTTCAAGGCGCGTTACGTTGCTCGAGGCTTCAGTCAGCGACAAGGGGTCGACTTCTTCCAGACGTTCTCCCCCACATCAAAGATGACTACTTTTCGGGTGTTGCTGCACGTTGCAACACTGCGTGACTACGAGTTGCACTCCGTCGACTTCTCCACACTTTCTTGCAGCGCAGCCTTCACGAAGAGATCTGGCTGCGTCGCCCACCTGGCTTCACGGGGTCGTTTCCTGCGGGTACCTAGTGGAGCCTCCGACGGCCAATCTACGGTCTCCGCCAGGCGCCCCGCGAGTGGCACGACACACTGAGGACGGCACTTGCAGCTTTTGGCTTCGCTCCTTCCTTTGCTGACCCGTCGCTGTTTCTACACACCGACACTATCATGCCACCGTTCTACGTTCTCGTGTACGTCGACGACTTGGTATTTGTTACTGTTGACACTGAGGCGCTGGCCTTAGTGAAGACAGAGGTGCATGAGAGACACACCTGCAGTGACCTGGGTGAGCTGCGTAGCTATCTTGGCTTGCAAATCACCCGGGACAGCGCACGGCGCACCATCGCCCTGACTCAATCACACATGGTGCACAAGGTGCTTCAACGCTTTGCCTTCCGGTACTCTTCGCCACAGCCCAGTAGGACCTTCACGTTCTTGCTACTTCTACTAGATACCACACTAATTATAATGCATGCAGTTATAAATATAAATACAAATTCTAACATCCCCTTAGCCCAAATTGCAGAAGGTTAGTAAGGTCGACCCAGGTGTTTTTTCAGGTGGTTTTTTATGCAAGTTCTGTTTTCGGCTTTTGAGTTTGGTTTCACACTACCCTCCCCGTTAGGATTACTATGGTTGCTCCGGGCGCTCCACAATTTGGGCTGCGAGCTTTAATTGCATGTGTTAGATAGCCAGTGAGAGGCCGCCCAAAGTGCTGCGGTTGAACCCCTGCTGCAAGTGCTCGGTGGCGCGTCAGGGGCGAACCTGGCCAGAAACGACAGAACCTAAAGGTGATGCGAAGGCAAATTGTTGCTTTTTGGTCAAGAGAGAGGGAGAGGGAGAATAAGGAAGGTGAGAGGAGGAGGGGCGGCTGCCTTGACATACCCGCCACTCCCACGCCCTCTCCCCCCTCCCCCCCCCCACAACGCGGCACGCACAGCAGTTGCAGATGCAGCGATGAGGAGGAGGAAAAGGAAGGGGCGGGGGGGGCAAGGAGGCTTCAGCACCCCCGCAGCCGCGGGCGCAAGTCCAGCCACTGATGCCCCAGACCGTCCGCCGCGGATGGGGCAATGAAGGGCGGTGACATTGGCTACGGCGGCCGCTGCAGGTGCTGCTGGTGCAGCACGGCGCGCGGCTCTAGGGGCTGGAACGGGGGATTCGCCGAGCGTCACGACGAGCGGGACAGGGGGGCGGGCAGACGGTGGGGCGATGGGGCGACGGACGGACGGCGGGGCGACGGGGTCACGAGCGACGGGGCGACGAACGGGACGAGCGACGGGCAACCAGCTCGCCGTCACGACAGCCACGTCCGTCATCGCGACCGTCGCAACGGTCGCAGCGACGGGCGCGCGACGGGAGGGGCGATCGAGCAGGACGACGCGGGGCGCAACGGATGACACCATAAACAAAAGGCCTTATGATCGCATAGCTCTTAAAACCGTGTTAGAGTAGGATCATGCTAGGACTTAGGTTTAGTAACTAGGACGAGAGGGAGTTACGAGAAGAAGAGGGGTTTCAATTATGACAGAGGTTACAAATTATAGAAGGGAAGGTGGCAAGGGGGTACACCACCAACAGATAGAAAACTAACATGATATTATACAAACTATTCTGCATGCAGTTATACATACGGAAGAAGTACAAATTCTAACATCTATGTATGTATTTAAGTTAGGAGCGCATAGATTTGACCGAGTGCCTGCATGATCAAGTTGATCTCTGTGTAGACTATCCCCACCCAATCTCCCGTGACGAAAATGGTGCGCGTTGCATGCATCTAATTCTTGCATTGTGCTAGAAAAACTGAAGGATCTGTTGGACAGGATAAGGTGGCTATCAGAGAAGCTAATACAACGGAAGTCTTGTGACATTTATCATATTGAATGTAAATGACAAGATGATAACACAAACATTACATTGAGATATATAGTCATAGCTAGCCACATAATCCGAGGGGTACATGTCCTTATTAACCATAATACTGGCATCGGTCGATACTGTTAAAGTGACGGTTGCCTTGTTGTAGTGAGTAACCTGCGAAGTAGTTCGCAACATCCGATCCATGATGGTCAACAGTCGGGACAGTACAGTTGACTCCCGAATGTTGATATTTCCCACTCTTGCATGCTCTGTGTGAGCTATCACGATAGTGGGTATGGCGCAGTCTCGCAAAATACCAGACGCCAATAAGACGAATAAATATTGATTTTATTCGACCCGATTGATCAACGCGCCCGATTATTTATGTTGTTGTTATTGTTCTTGTTGTTGTTGTTGTTGTTGTTGTTGTTGTTGTTGTTGTTGTTGTTGTTGTTGTTGTTGTTGTTGTTGTTGTTGTTGTTGTTGTTGTTGTTGTTGTTGTTGTTGTTGTTGTTGTTGTTGTTGTTGTTGTTGTTGTTGTTGTTGTTGTTGTTGTTGTTGTTGTTGTTGTTGTTGTTGTTGTTGTTGTTGTTGTTGTTGTTGTTGTTGTTGTTGTTGTTGTTGTTGTTGTTGTTGTTGTTGTTGTTGTTGTTGTTGTTGTTGTTGTTGTTGTTGTTGTTGTTGTTGTTGTTGTTGTTGTTGTTGTTGTTGTTGTTGTTGTTGTTGTTGTTGTTGTTGTTGTTGTTGTTGTTGTTGTTGTTGTTGTTGTTGTTGTTGTTGTTGTTGTTGTTGTTGTTGTTGTTGTTGTTGTTGTTGTTGTTGTTGTTGTTGTTGTTGTTGTTGTTGTTGTTGTTGTTGTTGTTGTTGTTGTTGTTGTTGTTGTTGTTGTTGTTGTTGTTGTTGTTGTTGTTGTTGTTGTTGTTGTTGTTGTTGTTGTTGTTGTTGTTGTTGTTGTTGTTGTTGTTGTTGTTGTTGTTGTTGTTGTTGTTGTTGTTGTTGTTGTTGTTGTTGTTGTTGTTGTTGTTGTTGTTGTTGTTGTTGTTGTTGTTGTTGTTGTTGTTGTTGTTGTTGTTGTTGTTGTTGTTGTTGTTGTTGTTGTTGTTGTTGTTGTTGTTGTTGTTGTTGTTGTTGTTGTTGTTGTTGTTGTTGTTGTTGTTGTTGTTGTTGTTGTTGTTGTTGTTGTTGTTGTTGTTGTTGTTGTTGTTGTTGTTGTTGTTGTTGTTGTTGTTGTTGTTGTTGTTGTTGTTGTTGTTGTTGTTGTTGTTGTTGTTGTTGTTGTTGTTGTTGTTGTTGTTGTTGTTGTTGTTGTTGTTGTTGTTGTTGTTGTTGTTGTTGTTGTTGTTGTTGTTGTTGTTGTTGTTGTTGTTGTTGTTGTTGTTGTTGTTGTTGTTGTTGCTGTTGTTGCTGTCGTTGAGCTTTTGTATACATTTGAAAGAGGGAGGTTCAAAAGTTTTGAATTTTGAAATACTGGTAACCCTATTAGAGCTAGTTCAGTCTCTGAACGAGGGAGGGAGATCTCCCCCAACACCCAGCACTCGCTGGTGATTCAAAACTTTTGGGTTGACAAAAGTATACGAATTCCAGCCTATGTGAGATCTACGCCACTACGCTCTACAGGCAGCATAATACGTAGCTGAGCACATCGCGACTCAACAGCCAGCGCAAATTACCCCCGTTTCCGACACAAACCTAGACGCGTGGGGCAGTTTAGTGTAATTATAGGGATAAACCAACGTCAGTCCCGCCCTCTCACGCGGCGATCCCGTAGGACCTCCTCTCATGGCCTCGCCTCGTCGTCCGTCGTGCCGCCTCACGACGCTGCCTCCTCACGCCACCGTGAACGCGCACGACTCGTCTCAAACTGCCGAACACGATCAAAGTCGCGGCCCGATCGCACAGCCTCGCTACCACGTTTCTGCACTAGCCCCGGCAGCCGCACTTGAATACACGAACGACTGCAGAAACGGGAGCTTCCAACCCCTTCCCGCCTCCTCGTTTCCCTTCTCGCCACCCCAATTCGCGACAACGCCTCCCCGTTTCCCCTTTCCGCTCCCCAGTACCCCTTCCCGCCTCCCCATTTCCCCTTCCCGCTTCCCACCTTCCCCTTCCCGCTCCCCGTTTCCCCTTCCCGCCTCTCCGTTTCCTCTTCCCGCCCGCCCCCCATTACCCCTTCCCGCCTCCCCGTTTCCCCTTTCCGCTCCCCATTACCCCTTCCCGCCTTCCCGTTTCCCCTTCCTGCTTCCCCTATTCCCATTCCAACCTCCCCGTTTCCCCTTCCCGCTCCCTATTTCCCCTTCCCGCTCCCCGTTTCCCCTTCCCGCCTCTCCGTTTCCTCTTCCCGCCCGCCATTACCCCTTCCCGCCCCCCCGTTTCCCCTTTCCGCTCCCAATTACCCCTTCCCGCTTCCCCGTTTTCCCTTCCCGCTCCCCATTACCCCTTCCCGCCTTCCCGTTTCCCCTTCCTGCCTCCCCAATTCCCGTTCCCGCCTCCCCGTTTCCCATTCCCGCTCCCGATTTCCCCTTCCCGCCTCCCCGTTTCCCCGTCCTGTTCCCGTTTCCCCTTCCCGCTCCCGATTTCTCCTTCCCGTTCCCCGTTTCCCCTTCCCACCTCCCTGTTTCTTCTTCACACCTCCCCGTTTCCCCTTCCCACCTCCCTGTTTCCCCTTCCCGCTCCCCATTACCTCTTCCCGCCTCCCCGTTTCCCATTCCCGCTCCCCATTACCCCTTCTCGCCACCCCATATCCCCTTCCCGCCTCCCCATTACCCAGTTTCCCTCCTTTCTCCCTCTCGTTACCCCCCCTTCTCCCTCTCGTTTCCCCCCCTCCCCCTCTCGTTTACCCCCCTTCCCCCTCTCGTTTCCCCTCCTTCTCCCTCTCATTTCCCCCCTTGCTCACTCTCATGTCCCCCCTTTCCCCTTCTCATTTCCCCCCATTCTCGCTCTCATTTCCCCTCATGCTCCCCATCATTCCCCCCCTTTCCCCCTCTCGTTTCCCTCCCATTCACCTGCTCATTTCCCCCCCTTCTCCCTCTCATTCCCCCCCCCCCCTGCTCCCTCTCATCTCCCCCCCTTCTCCTTCCCGTCTCCCCCCCTTCTCCCTCTCGTTTCCCCCCCTTCTCCCTCTCATTTCCCCCCCTTATCCCGCTCATTGCCCCCCTTTCTCCTTCTCATTTCCATCCGTTCTCCCCCTCATTCCCCCCATGCGCCCCCTCATTCCCCCCTTTTTCTCCCTTTCATTTCCCCCCCTGCTCCCTGTCATGCCCCCCCTTTCTCCCGCTCATTTCCCCCCTTCTCCCTCTCATTTCCCCCCCTGCTCCCTGTCATGTCCCCCCTTTCTCTCGATCATTTCCCCCCTTCTCCCGCTCATTTCGTCGCCTATCGAGAGGCCGCGCCTCCCGATAGTAAGCGACAAGAGGCCGCACTGAAACTGCCGGTCCGCCATAAGTCTCTCCTCATCCCCCCCGCTCGTCATCGCAAGGGAAGGCACCATCGCACGATCGTCGCTTGTCGCGTGGCCCACTGCGGCATCGCCCTGCCGCACAGGTTCCACACAATGCATTACCCTTCCCCTCCCTGCATTACCCTTCCCCTCCCTGCATTACCCTTCCCCTCCCTGCATTACCCTTCCCCTCCCTGCATTATCCTTCCCCTCCCTGCATTACCCTTCCCCTCCTTGCATTACCCTTCCCCTCCCTGCATTACCCTTCCCCTCCCTGCATTACCCTTCCCCTCCCTGCATTACCCTTCCCCTCCTTGCATTACCCTTCCCCTCCCTGCATTACCCTTCCCCTCCCTGCATTACCCTTCCCCTCCCTGCATTACCCTTCCCCTCCCTGCATTACCCTTCCCCTCCCTGCATTACCCTTCCCCTCCCTGCATTACCCTTCCCCTCCCTGCATTACCCTTCCCCTCCCTGCATTACCCTTCCCCTCCCTGCATTACCCTTCCCCTCCCTGCATTACCCTTCCCCTCCCTGCATTACCCTTCCCCTCCCTGCATTACCCTTCCCCTCCCTGCATTACCCTTCCCCTCCCTGCATTACCCTTCCCCTCCTTGCATTACCCTTCCCCTCCCTGCATTACCCTTCCCCTCCCTGCATTACCCTTCCCCTCCCTGCATTACCCTTCCCCTCCCTGCATTACCCTTCCCCTCCCTGCATTACCCTTCCCCCCTCTTTTTCACGATCCTCCTGCCTTTCCCTCTTCTCCCCTCTCCTGCTGCCTTTCTCTCTTTTCAGCTCTCTTCCTACCTTTCCCTCATTTCCCCTCTCTTCCAGCCCTTCCCACTTTTCTGCAATCTTCCTGCCTTTCCCTCTTTTTTCCTCTCTTCCCCATCTCCCACTCTTGTCACCAAACCTCTGCGTCCCACCTAATCCTCCGTTCCTGCCTCTCCACCTTTCCATCCTGTTTTCCCATCTCTCCCCCCTTTGTTACCGCTTCGAGCAGGACAAGTTCGGGTTCAGCAGAGGGGAGCAGCATCAGACACAAGTGTTGGACAAATGATGACCAGCTAGAGCAGAGGACAGCCCACCATGTATCTTGAGTTGTGTACAACACACGTCACATGTCGCATACAATGCTGTGCTGTGCCCATATGCATCATGCAAGGATGCTGTACGCAAAGAAGGGAAGTTGTGTCTAGGTACAGTCATCAATATTTTGAATAAACTGATGTATTATGGCATGCTATGCTATCAATTGAATTGATTGATACGCTAACAGCACACACAAGCTGGAACTTCCTGCCTAGTTATTTGGTTTCACTAAGCTGCAAAGAGCAGCACTCAGAATGAGAAGGGCTGATGTCTTTTGTGTTGTGCACTTGAAAAAAACAAACAAACAAACAAATAAACAAACAAACAAACAAAATTACAGACAAGGGCAAGCTGCAGAAGAAACAGAGGGTAAGCTGGAGGGGAAGGGAGGGGAAGCAAAGGGAGAGCAAGGGTTGCACGGGGGGGAGTAAGGAAGGGTAAGCAAAGGGGGGAGGAGGGGAAGGACTGTGCAGCATGTGAGGGCGCTGCAGCTCCCTCTCGCGCGCCAGCAGCATGAGCGCACTCACCGGCCGGCAGGGTGGGGGCAGGGAAGGGTAAGGAAGGCAAGGGAAGGGCATGGCAGGGCAGAACAACGTGTGAAGAGAGGAGAGGGAGAGAGGCATGTAGGGAAGATATGCAGCAGTGGTGATAGGGTAACACGTGAGAGGCTTGAACTCAGTGGGTGGTGTGAGGTGCAAAGCTGATTGTGTGACAAATGGAGAGCTGACGAGCGCATTCGTGAGCAGACGCGGCAACATAAGAGCAAGGGCGGATCACTCCAGCGCAAACGATTTGTCCCTCTATGCCTGTGTGCGCCGCACACAGTTTTGCACTCACCCGAACCCTCCTCGAGGGAAATGGGGGGAAGGAGGGGAAATATGAGGGAAAGGAGAGGGGGGAAATGAGGGAAAGGAGAGGGGGGAATGAGGGGAGGGAGAGGGGAAAATGAGGGGAAGGAGGGGTAAAGGAGGGGACGGAGAGAGGGAGAGGAGAGGACGGATAAGGGGAAATGTGGGAAACGAGAGTTGGGGATTTTGTGGAACGAGAGGATGAAATGAGGGGAGAGGGGGAAACGAGGGGACGGAGTAGGGGAAATGCGAGAAACGAGATGGGGAGATGAGGGTAAGGAAAGGGTGAATGAGGGGAAGGAGGGCGACATGAGGGGGGAAAGCGGGGAAATGAGAGGGGGAAGGGGGGAAATGAGAGGGAGAAGTTGGGGAAATGAGAGGAGGGGAAACGAGAGGGGGAAGGGTGGGAAACGAGAGGGGGAAGGGTCGGAAACGAGAGGGAGGAGGGGGAGAAATGAGAGGGGGAAGGGGGGAATACGAGAGGGGGAAGGGGGGAATACGAGAGGGGGAAGGGGGAGTTACAAGAGGGAGAAGGGGGGGAAACGAGAGGGGGAAAGGGGGGAAATGAGAGGCAGAAGGGGGGGGAACGAGAGGGAGAAAGGGGGGAAACGAGAGGGAGGAGGGGGGGAGACGAGAGGGGGAAAACGGGGAAATGAGAGGGAGAAGGGGGGAAATGAGAGGAGAAGGAGGGGAAACGAGAGGGGGAAGGGGGGGGGAAACGAGAGGGAGGAGGGGGGGAAATGAGAGGGAGAAGGGGGGGAAACGAGAGGCGGAAGGGGGGAAAATGAGAGGGAGGAGGGGGGAAACGAGAGGGAGAAAGGGGGGAAACGAGAGGGAGAAAAGGGGGAAACGAGAGGGAGGGGGGGGGGGAATGAGAGGGAGAAGGGGGGGAGACGAGAGGGGGAAAACGGGGAAATGAGAGGGAGAAGGGGGGAAATGAGAGGAGAAGGAGGGGAAACGAGAGGGGGAAGGGGGGGGAAACGAGAGGGAGGAGGGGGGGAAATGAGAGGGAGAAGGGGGGGAAACGAGAGGCGGAAGGGGGGAAAATGAGAGGGAGGAGGGGGGAAAACGAGATGGAGAAGGGGGGGAAACGAGAGGCGGAAGGGGGGGAAAATGAGAGGCGGAAGGGGGGGAAACGAGAGGGTGGAGGGGGGAAACGAGAGGGAGGAGGGGAGGAAACGAGATGGAGAAGGGGGGGAAACGAGAGGCGGAAGGGGGGAAGATGAGAGGCGGAAGGGGGGGAAACGAGAGGGAGAAAGGGGGGAAACGAGAGGGAGAAAGGGGGGAAACGAGAGGGAGGAGCTCCGGGAAAATGAGAGGCGGAAGGGGGGGAAATGAGATTGAGGAAACGAGAGGCGGAAGGGGGAAAAATGACGAAATGGGTTATGAGCCGAGCAGCGCGTGAGGCGAGTATTGTGCCGATTCGCAGGTGAGGCATGCGGCGGGTGAGGCGAGAAGCGGGTGACGAGCTAAACAGATTTCGCGAGCACCGTGTTTGGCGAGGAGCGGGTATCGCGATCAGCGGGTTCCGCCATCAGCGGGTATCGCCATCAGCGGGTTCCGCCATCAGCGGGTTTCGCCATCAGCGGGTTTCGTGATGCATGATGGCGCTAGGCGAGAAGCCCGTAGGTTGGAACGCGACGGCTCACTGAATAATTTATCGCTGGTTCGACGATTTCATCACCCTGGAGCCAGCATAATGCAACTCGTCGAGGCGCTCGCCGTTTGCCGCATGGCATCGCTCGACGAATGCTACGCGGCGGCCCATCCGAATGCACACCGCCCCTGCAGCTAAAGGCGTTTGTATAGCCCCGTGTCCCCTTACAACGGGCGATTAGGTCAGGGTGAGTGGTTGCGCTGCTAGTTCTATGCTGGCCTTTCCTAGTAATTAGTTGCTTATACTTGTGTTTGTGAGCCCAACCTCAAGGGTTGGGTGACGGGAGAGTTTCTCATGTTCCCACCCCTCAATCCTCCAAATTTTCGCAACCCCTCTCGCCAAGCCCCTTTCTTTTCGTTGGGGCGAAATCTTGGTGGCTACTGTTCCACCACAAACAGTACTTTCAAATGTATACGAAAGCTTTAATTGCATGTGTTAGATAGCCAGTGAGAGGCCGCCCAAAGTGCTGCGGTTGAACCCCTGCTGCAAGTGCTCGGTGGCGCGTCAGGGGCGAACCTGGCCAGAAACGACAGAACCTAAAGGTGATGCGAAGGCAAATTGTTGCTTTTTGGTCAAGAGAGAGGGAGAGGGAGAATAAGGAAGGTGAGAGGAGGAGGGGCGGCTGCCTTGACATACCCGCCACTCCCACGCCCTCTCCCCCCTCCCCCCCCCCACAACGCGGCACGCACAGCAGTTGCAGATGCAGCGATGAGGAGGAGGAAAAGGAAGGGGCGGGGGGGGCAAGGAGGCTTCAGCACCCCCGCAGCCGCGGGCGCAAGTCCAGCCACTGATGCCCCAGACCGTCCGCCGCGGATGGGGCAATGAAGGGCGGTGACATTGGCTACGGCGGCCGCTGCAGGTGCTGCTGGTGCAGCACGGCGCGCGGCTCTAGGGGCTGGAACGGGGGATTCGCCGAGCGTCACGACGAGCGGGACAGGGGGGCGGGCAGACGGTGGGGCGATGGGGCGACGGACGGACGGCGGGGCGACGGGGTCACGAGCGACGGGGCGACGAACGGGACGAGCGACGGGCAACCAGCTCGCCGTCACGACAGCCACGTCCGTCATCGCGACCGTCGCAACGGTCGCAGCGACGGGCGCGCGACGGGAGGGGCGATCGAGCAGGACGACGCGGGGCGCAACGGATGACACCATAAACAAAAGGCCTTATGATCGCATAGCTCTTAAAACCGTGTTAGAGTAGGATCATGCTAGGACTTAGGTTTAGTAACTAGGACGAGAGGGAGTTACGAGAAGAAGAGGGGTTTCAATTATGACAGAGGTTACAAATTATAGAAGGGAAGGTGGCAAGGGGGTACACCACCAACAGATAGAAAACTAACATGATATTATACAAACTATTCTGCATGCAGTTATACATACGGAAGAAGTACAAATTCTAACATCTATGTATGTATTTAAGTTAGGAGCGCATAGATTTGACCGAGTGCCTGCATGATCAAGTTGATCTCTGTGTAGACTATCCCCACCCAATCTCCCGTGACGAAAATGGTGCGCGTTGCATGCATCTAATTCTTGCATTGTGCTAGAAAAACTGAAGGATCTGTTGGACAGGATAAGGTGGCTATCAGAGAAGCTAATACAACGGAAGTCTTGTGACATTTATCATATTGAATGTAAATGACAAGATGATAACACAAACATTACATTGAGATATATAGTCATAGCTAGCCACATAATCCGAGGGGTACATGTCCTTATTAACCATAATACTGGCATCGGTCGATACTGTTAAAGTGACGGTTGCCTTGTTGTAGTGAGTAACCTGCGAAGTAGTTCGCAACATCCGATCCATGATGGTCAACAGTCGGGACAGTACAGTTGACTCCCGAATGTTGATATTTCCCACTCTTGCATGCTCTGTGTGAGCTATCACGATAGTGGGTATGGCGCAGTCTCGCAAAATACCAGACGCCAATAAGACGAATAAATATTGATTTTATTCGACCCGATTGATCAACGCGCCCGATTATTTATGTTGTTGTTATTGTTCTTGTTCTTGTTGTTGTTGTTGTTGTTGTTGTTGTTGTTGTTGTTGTTGTTGTTGTTGTTGTTGTTGTTGTTGTTGTTGTTGTTGTTGTTGTTGTTGTTGTTGTTGTTGTTGTTGTTGTTGTTGTTGTTGTTGTTGTTGTTGTTGTTGTTGTTGTTGTTGTTGCTGTTGTTGCTGTCGTTGATGATGCCGCTGTTGTTGTTGTTGCTGCTGCTGCTCTTTCTGTTGATGTTGTTGCTGCTTCTACTCTTTCTAATGGTGATGGCGTTGTTTCATTGTTGTTGCTGTTGCTATTCATGTAGTGCATTGCTATTTATGTTGCTGCTGTTGTAAGAGAAATAAATAATACACACCTTATCACATTGTTGTATTGGTTGATGCCTGATATATGACATGCTACCCGAAAAATGCTTATTTATTTTCCCAGTATATATTGATAAACAACAATGCGTGTTTAGGAAATGCGCGTCTACGTAAGATGCGATCACGACATTGTTGGTTATCGAAGGTTCTCGTTTCGAGGCAAGTAAATGGAAATGAAAGATACATGAATAGCTAGAAACAATTGTATGTTTTTCCCATTAGTCTGCACGTTGGTAAGGTAAAAAAAATGCAAATATTATACAAGGAATAAATAAGTAGTTTATGTAATTGACAGGAACCGCCAAAGTGCGCTCTAGTGCGACTAGATTTATCGAGTTTGAAATGTCTCGGGAAGATGGGAGGCCGAACGAAGGGTGTGCATTGGCCTGCCTGTTAAGAAACAGCAGGAAGTTAGAAATGAGAAAGAGGAAGTGAGAATGATTGCACTAGCAAGCAGTTGAGTACATATAGGAAACCCTAGATCATGTTGTACTCACTATTGAGTACGCCACTGCAGGCTAGACAAATATAACATTCTGACACACCCCCATAGCCAAAGTGGGGTGCAATCAGCACAAGAAGCAAAGCAAAGCAAAAGACAAGCTCAGGGTGGATCACAATGTCACCACGCATTCTGAGCACAAGTAAGTAAGCAATAGTTCACAATAATAGTAAGCAAAGCTAGAAGCTATCACAGAGGGCAAGTGTGGAGGAGGAGGGACTATGAGAGGAGAGGAGGTAGTGGGCGGCAGCTGAAGCTGCTGGCACACGGCGCAACTGGAGCAACTGGCACACGGGCAACCGGAGCAACTGGCACACTGGCAACTGGAGCAACTGGCACACGGGCTACTGGAGTAACTGTCTCCGCGACTAACTCTGAGCTGCAGGAGCAACGGACTCACGGGCGACTGGAGCAACTGGCTCACGGGCGACTGGCGCAACGGGCTCACGGGCTACTGGCGCAACGGTCTCACGGGCGACTGGAGCTGCGGGCTTCACGGCGGCCACCCCCCTTCAACCTCCCCAAACTATCCCACCCCCCTTTCACACACCCCCTGCTGCACCCCTAGGTTCACTCACACCCCACCCCCTAGTCCCACTCCGTCGACTCCCACACACCCACCCCCCTCAGCGGTAGCTGCAGTAGTGGGAGACAGAGGAGGAAGAGGAGCAGGGGAGACCACACACCCGCCACCCCCCACTCGCCACCCCCAAACCCTAACACAGGGCAGGGCGGGATGGCGGGTAGGGAGGGGGGAGGGGGGGGAGGGGGGGGCGACGCGCGGCCTCCCAGGGCGCCAGAACAGGCGGCAGAAGGGGCGACGTGCGCCCCCCCCCCCCCAGGTCGCGGCCCCCCAGGGAGCCGCGACGGGCGACGGGAAAAGAGGGGGGGGGCGGTGCACGGGTCCCCGATGCGCCGCGACAGGCGACGGAGCATGGCAGGGGCGGGGCCGGGGCAGGGTCGGGGCAGGGCCGGAGCAGGGCCGGGGCAGGGCCTCGACAGGGCCGCGACAGGGCAGGGGCAGGGCCGCGACAGGGCCGCGGCGGGCGACGGGGCAGGGCCGCGACGGGGGGCCGCGACGGGGGGGGGGGGGGGGGCGCGACGGAGGGCCGCGACGGGGGGCCGCGACAGAGGGCCCTGACGGGGGGGGCCGCGACAGGGCGACGGGGCAGGGCCGGGCGACGGGGCAGGGCCGGGCGACGGGGCAGGGCCGGGGCGAGGCCGTGACGGGGCCGCGACAGAGGGCCGCGACGGGGGGCCGCGACAGGAGGCCGCGACGGGGGGCCGCGACAGGGCGACGGGGCAGGGCCGGGCAACGGGGCAGGGCCGGGGCGAGGCCGTGACGGGGCCGCGACAGGGCCGCGACGGGGTCGCGAAGGGGCCACGAAGGGGCCACGAAGGGTCGCGACGGGCAGCAGGGCAGAGCGCGAAACGCGCTAAGGGCAGGGCAGAAAAAAAAAGTTTAGCGAAGTGGTGGGCCCGAGGAAGGAACAGTCCCAGGAGGGAACCCGCTCTGATACCATGTTAAGAAACAGCAGGAAGTTAGAAATGAGAAAGAGGAAGTGAGAATGATTGCACTAGCAAGCAGTTGAGTACATATAGGAAACCCTATATTGGGTTGTACTCACTATTGAGTACCCCACTGCAGGCTAGACAAATATAACATTCTGACACTGCCAATATATATACAAAAGGAGAGATAGTGTGCGCAACCACAACAAGGGTGCGCACTAGTTCCACATTACCAGATGACCCGGATACGTACCAACCATAAATATCTCTAGCCCACTGCCATTTAGCCATTGCACCATATACCCATCTAAACAAAAGCATTGAAGTAACCATAATCATTTACTTGTTTAATTACATCACCCATGCATATGGGAATGCATGATAAAATTGAATTGACTCTGCCACCCTGATACGGGGATTATCCACGCTAGATTGAGGTTGCCCGAGAAATGCGCCTAACTCGAGTTGACACACATAGGAGCACACTAATGCGTTGGATGTATTGCGGTTATGAATAATTGTTTTGAGACAGGGGCGTAACAATTAAAAGACCCCAAGGTATTGAGAAAACATAGCATGCATCAACCCTATACACGTGAAGTCACTCTTTGTATTATGCAAGTTAGCTAAATTAACCATAGAGAACATGATATAACCACCCTACACCATGTTCTTCTCCCAAGATTTTTTTTACTTCCGAAGCTACTATGGCAAGAAACAGGGTGTAGTAAAGTTCTTACCAAATAGCGCCGAATATTTCCCGGCCGCTTGGTCTGGCTGGAGCTCGAGGCTCGAGCTTGCCCAATGCCCACTAGTGTTCTGGAACTAGTGCTGGGCGATCACCTACGATGTTTTGCGGGCTATGTAATTGGCTGCGACACCCACCCTCAGTACGCAAGCGATGATTCTGATATTTGGTTGTGCACTTCTGGCGCGACGATTCACGAAGGTCCGGAAGGGCTACTAGAAAGCGTTTTGGCAGACCTCGAGATTAGGTTCTAGACCAACCCGCAGAAAGCCATCGTGGGTGGTTCGGCTATACCTGGTCCAAGCCAAGCTTGTTCAAGCTCACGAAAGCGCATCCACCGAACGAGAAGATTTGTTATCGCCGGCCATTTTCATATGCATGCAACTTAGCCTAGGAACGCGATTCAGGTGCATGCCAGGTTATTGGGAAGGTGCGTACACTTTTCTCAGGTTAAACATTTTCTCCCGTAATGCACCAAGAGTACAGCAGATCTAGCATTAGGATTATTTCAAAAAGAGCTGGTGCGAAGCAGAAATTCGCGTAGAAATTGGGCAAAAATGCAATCATTGCATTGAGTGACGTCAGAAAAATGCAGCATGGAGAGCCAACCATCCTGATTCTGATTTGCGGAGCCCGAAATTGCATCTATGTCAGACCTTTTCTGCCAATTCGAATCGAATTTTCGAAAGATTGCAAAATTACGGGAAAAATTGTTTAACCTGCGAATCGTGTACACACCTTCCCAATAACCTGGCATGCACCTGAAAATCGTTCCTAGGCTAAGTTGCATGCATATGAAAATGGCCGTGTTATCGCTGACCTGAACCACTTTAGCTTAGACTCGGTTCCTCTGGCCTGGGCCGAACCGGAAAGACTGACACTTCAAAGGTAGCCGTGGCGGGAAGAGTGGGAGGTCAGGGAGAGAAGTGTACACGGTAACACGGCATGAAATTGGGTTGCAGTCGTTGGCACTTGCACCTCCCCGACAGAATCCGAGCCTACCTTCGGTTTCGGTTGCGGAATGAAGTTGCCCATCAATCAACCCATGCATCCGTTCGTGCTCGTGCTGAACAAAGTTTGCATCACTAACCGTGCTAGAGCGCACAGAAACCAGCTCAATACGCTGGGATCTTACCCAACCGACTATACTGACCTCTCAAGTACGCCCTCTGGATAAATCTTGGCTAGCCGTCCCCGTGAGAGTGGAGTGAACAGGTAGGGCAGAGGTGAACACTTGCAAGTGTAACTCACCTCACCAACAATCACACAGAATAAATACTGTACAGACACACATAAAAGCAGAGCACATCACATCACAGCACCACAGCAGCACACCTGGCATCCACACACGCACGTGTGTCCTCCAGCACATCAGCCTGCCAAGCAGCACCAGAAGATACTTTAGGTCACTCAAGAGTGCTCTTGGCTAGCGCAGCTCCGTGTATCTCTATTCTGGCTGTTAGTCGACTAAGTCTAACTATGTTACCATCCTTAGCTCACCACCTCTGTCGCTTACCCAACAATACTAATCCCATCAAGGTGTTACTAGAATGTCAAGCTGTTCGTCCTCGTTAAGGATATTAACATCGTTATGTTCAACACGGGCGACTGCTGCTTGAATATGTTGCCCGCCTAACTTTTTCCTACCGCTCTCTAGCCCTATTGTTTAAAGCCCAAGACCTGAATTACTCAACGGAAGTCAACGCCAAAAAACTAGGTTCGGAAGAGGTTCGGTTTGGTTGCGAAACCCTTTCACTCGCGAAACCAGTTTGCAACAAAGTTGTGTCGCTCGGAAGAAGACCTGTGATGAATGGCGTGCTTCCCACAACCAGAGTTGAGCGTGCCTACCAAACTGTGCACACTTTGACAATCCTAGCAGCAGACTAAAACTAGGCATAATATAGAATACGTGTAGGCAGGGCGTAGCCGTTGACTCTAGAGCGATCAAGGCACGATGCGATGGTGTGTGGTGCGGAATGTGAGTTCGAAGCGTAAGGATATTGAGCGGCGTGCGATGAGATATGGTGTAAAAATGCAGGTTTCGCATAACCCTCACGTTCGGCCAAGCGTAACCATCCCTCGCCCTCGCTTTCCTTCACCCGGGTCCCACGCTTCCTCTGTCCATCGCCCGCGTCGTCGCCTTCGCTTCCGCAGCCCATCGCATTCGCGGCCCCATCCCGTCGCCTTCGCTTCCCCCGCCCGTCGCCGCCTTCGCTTTCGGGTGACCGTTGCCTTCTCTTATCCCGCCAGTCGCCTTCGCTTCTCCCCCCCGTCGCCTTCGATTTCCCCGCGCGTCGCCTTCGCTTCCCCCGCGCGGAGCCTTCGCTTCCCCCGCGCGGAGCCTTCGCTTCCCCTGCGCGGAGCCTTCGCTTCCCCCGCACGGAGCCTTCGCTTCCCCCGCGCGGAGCCTTCGCTTCCCCGCGCGGAGCCTTCGCTTCCCCCGCACGGAGCTTGGGGAGGGAGGAGCGGGCAGTGATGCTGGGCAGCTTCCCCGAGGACGAGGCGCGTCTGGGGGGGGACAGGCGGGGGAGGGAGGGGGAGAGGGAGGGCACGCGGGAGGGGGCCGGGGAGTGTTGGAGCGGAGTGAGAGCTACGACTCTCTGCTGTCAGACATCAGCCGCGTCAGCTCCCTCGCTGAGAGGCGGAGGAGGAGGCGGAGGGGGAGGGGGAGGGGGAGTGGGAGGCGCGCTAGCCATGCCCTTGCTCGTGGGCATGGGCACGGGTGGCGGTGGTGCGATGGAGGGTGCCTCGGGAGCGTACTGGGCGACGGAGGGGAGCAGCAGCATGGGCGCCGGTGGTGCGTCGTCGGGTGCGTTCCTTGCAGTGCAAGGCATGGGGGGCAGCAGCAGCCCCATGGGCGGTCAGCAGCAGGGGGGGATTTCCAGCAGCACGGGAGGGTAACCCTCCGCCCGGCTCTATCCCCCCCTCCTCTGACTCGGCGGTCGCGCTGGCGCCTGCAAGGGCCAGGCTGGTGTTCTCTCAATCCACCTTCTCCCCGCCCTCTCCTGCCTTCACCATTGGCGCCTCGCCCCCGCCTCCTGCACTCACTCTCACTGCTGCGCCTGCTGCTCCTGCTGCCGCCGCTGCTCCCGTTTCTCCAGCTGCAGGCACAGGTGCCGGAGGCAGTGCTGCTGCTGGTGCTGCTGGTGCGTCCGCCCTGCGCAGCCCGGTGGGTCTGGCAGCCTCCCTGGCACCAGCGTCACAGCGCTGCTCCTCGCGACGCCCCTCTGCGCAAGGTGCCTCCTCTGACTCGGCGCGCAAGGGACCCCATGTGCCCGCATCTGCGAGTGCTGGCGGTGCTGGGGACGTGCTGAGGGAGCCGCTCTTGACACGGCAGCAGGAGGAGGAGGAGGAGGGGGAGGGAGAAAGGCGCGCAGCTGGCGCAGCAGAAGAAGCAGCAGTTGTAACTCCTAGAGCAACAGCAACAGCCCGAGCAGCAGCAGCACCACCACCATCCGCACTGCCTTTCGCTCCACAGCTATACATGCCCTTCTGTACCTCCAACCTCCAGCCCTTGCTTATTCGCCATACCCACTCTTCCCTCCCCGTTCTATCACAGAACCATGCTTGTACAGTTGCCCAGCACCATGGGTCCCAACAGGAGTGGGATGGAAAGTTACCACCTTCCAGATTTGTGCATTGTGCCTGTAGTCCACTGGCGACAACTGTAAGGAAGAAAATCTCTTGCTTTGTTGCATTTCATTGTCGTGCTCACGTACATGGCTGCTCCGAGGCCCAAAGTGTTGTATCATGAGAAGCATCCAACATACATGGCATGGCTATTTGTCATACCACTATCATCAAAGAGTGAAGGCATCACAGCTAGATACATGGCAGACCTGCACAAACACGAACCACAAAATCTAATGTGCCAAGAGTCGAAGCAGCGGGGAAGGATACAAAACAATGACAATGCAAGGGCAGGCAGGCAACAAGAAACAAGCCCATAGAACAAGGTAGGAGTGTATAGGCGTGGCAGGGTAGAAGGGTGCGGAGGAATGGTTGACGAGAGGAAGTGAGGAGGCTGAGAGGAAGAGAGGATGGCAGCGAGGGACGCAGGGAACAGGGAATATGAGGAGGGAGAAATGAGCAAGGGAGACAAGGAGGAAGGGCGGAAGAGAGGATGAGATGAAGGGAGGGAGGAAAGGGGAAAGAGAGGGGAGAAAGACACTGAAGCAGAGAGTAGGGCAGAGGGTGGAAGAGAGGAAGAAAGGAAGGGAGGAAGGGAGGACAGGAGGAAGGGAGGGGGGAGGGAAGAGAGGGAGGATGGGAGGATGAGAAAAAAGGAGGGTGAGACGAAGGGAGGATGAGCGCTAGGGTTGGAGGGTGGAAGGGGAGAAGGGGGGATGGGAGGATGTGAGGATCAAGTTGGGAGAGGACAAGTGGGTGAGACGGAAAGGTGGACTAAAAGAAGCTCGGAAGGTGGCAGTCTGAAAAGAAGAGTGGCAGGGTGGAAGAGAGGCAGGAGGATGAAAGAAAGAGTGGGTGGGAGAGTGGTACGGAGGAGGGAGGCTGGGAGCACGTGCGGACGGGAGAAGTGAAGGAGGGAAAGAGAGAGAAAGAGAGGAGGGAGGCATGGAGAGTGGAAGGACGGACAGGAGAAGGCAAATAAGAGGAAGAGGAGGAAGACGGGACGGCTTCCTGCCCCCCCTCCCCCACTCCCCTGCCCCCCTCCCCAACTCCCCTGCCCCGCCTCCCCCACTCCCCCCTCCCTCACTCCCCTGCCACGCCTCCCCCGCTCCCTTGCCCCACCCCCTCGCCCCCTTGTGCACAGCGCTCCTCACTGCCCGCCTGCACGAGCTTCCCCGGCTGTGTGCGGGGTTGGTGCGAGAGTGAGGAGGAGGTTGCTAAGCTTGCTGTGCTGCCATTGGGTTGTGAGTGACACAGCGTGAGGGGCAGGGTGCGTGCTCCTCGACTCGCACCCCATCAGCTTTCATTCTCCCCTAGCCTTCGCACCACGCACCCTCACACACCCCACAACGAACAATTCACGACCCCATACCCAGTGCCCAGGCGCCATACATCTCTGCGTTTAGTGTGGGCGAGAAGCAAGGGAGAAGGGAGAATGTGAGAGAATGAGAAGGGTTCAAGTGTGGGGTGGTAACCATGGACGACGGTAGGAGTGGTGAAGGTAGAATAGGGGGAGAGAGAGAGGCGACGTGTGACGAAGAGGGTGAACGTGATAGGCAGGGAAGTGATGACGACGGCGGAGTGTAGGGGAGGGTGGGAGGAAGCGAGGGCGACGGTGGGAGGAAGCGAGGGCGACGGTGGGAGGAAGCGAGGGCGACGGTGGGAGGAAGCGAGGGCGACGGTGGGAGGAAGCGAGGGCGACGGTGGGAGGAAGCGAGGGCGACGGTGGGAGGAAGCGAGGGCGACGGTGGGAGGAAGCGAGGGCGACGGTGGGAGGAAGCGAGGGCGACGGTGGGAGGAAGCGAGGGCGACGGTGGGAGGAAGCGAAAGCGACGGTTGGAGGAAGCGAAGGCGACGGTGGGAGGAAGCAAGGGCGACGGTGGGAGGAAGCGAGGGCGACGGTGGGAGGAAGCGAAAGCGACGGGAGGGGGAGCGTGGTCAACGACGGAGTAAAGTGTGAGCGACAGCGGGAGGAAGCGAGGGCGATGGTGGGGGGAAGCGTGGGGGACGGCGACGGCGACGAGGGGAAGCGTGGGTGGCAGGGTGTGACGTCGACTAGGAAGCGCGGGAGGGGAATGTAGCTGAGGCAAACATAGGGCGAATGCGCGGGAAATGACCGCGATCGACCGTTTGATTACCTATTATCGAGCTCGGAGAGGAGATGCATGCGCCGCAAACTGTCGTTTGCGCGGTCGCGCAGGGTTTCGACGACGACGCTGAGTAAAAAGCGGCGCCATCGCATAGAATCTGTTTGGTGTTTTTTTTTTTTTTTTCCGGTGGATTGGGCTCCAGCTCTATTGGCTTTCTGCTCTACCTAGGAGTTTCACGTGACTACTATGTGGTCGAGCATGACCTGAATTACAACAATTTCCAATCTGTACACAGCTTGCCTTGCCCTACTCCCTTCAGGAGGGAGCGGTTGGGACTCTCGCCAACCAATTTTGGGCTTACGACTCTCTGCAGTTTTGCGGGGCGTCATTTGGTAACCAGAGAGGCTCGGGAAGTCAACTGTGGGCTCGGAAGGCAAACTGTGCACAGTTTGCCTTTCTTTTTTTGTAATTCAGGTCTTGGGCTTTAAGATTGTTAACTCGAAAACGGTGACCTTAAAGCCGTTGGCCCAAATTGCACAAGTTTTTAAAACTTGGCCCAGGGGAACAACGGGTGGCGAGGGGTGTGAAAGTGAAAGTTGGGAGCCGAAAGAAGGCACACCCAGTAAGCGAAATCGAGAATTGTTTAGCGAACAGCCGAGTCAAACAATAGAAAACCAGCCAATAGAAATTGTCGCACGGCGCACCACACACCGCGACCAAAAACCACACAACACAACACTTCCGCAGCTCTTGCGCTGCCACACACACAACACCATGACCTAGGCTTTCGACAACCAACCATGATGAGGCCCGCTAGTACTTGATACTGCATACAGCAGCCAACTACAGTAGGCGGCACGAGCAAGCACACTTGCGTCGCGGATGATAAAACTGCCAAATCCTTAGCATTACGACAGCCATAAAGGTTGCAGTTGAGATAAAAAACGTCACACGACCGTCATCAACAAACAGAACCACTTCATTTGAGACGGCGAGATAGGGAATATGGCCCGTCGCCCTGGAAAGGATGCTTCCCGAAGGTACGAAAAAGCCGTAGACACGGCACGAACGTCGGCGCATTCTGAAAGCATCGGAATGCGGCGGAATATCAAACACTGAATGCCAGCGCGGATAACGTCATATGGCACTACGTGGGAAACCTCACTTTCGCTCAGTAAATAGCGACGCCACTTGACCATCTTCAATGCACCCACCTTCGCCATCACATGGAGAATGAGGCATGGGCATGGGGGCATGAGAGACATGCATGGGCGAGCCCGTGAAAGTCGTGATGCACGCATTCACATAAACCTTAGCTTGTAGGTGCAAGCGCTTCGTTGGGTTTCTCACCGCCCCCCTTTCAATAGAACCACTCTCATCCTCTAACTTGACCTCATGAAAGCAGCAGTGACGAAATAACTTGGCGCACAACACACAGAACACACCCGGTGCAGACTCAAGCCAACTCTTGAGACGCATCCCAAGATCTCTATGCCTCCCACCAACCGCACCTCATGGAACCAGGTGTGGCAGAAGAAGTCAGCGCACAACAAACAGAGAAGGGGGAGGAGGTGGAAGGGGATAGAGTTAAAAAGAACGGAGGGAGGGGAGAATGGAAAGGTGAGATGAGAGCATAGAATAGAAGTCTGAGCAAATGGGGTTGAGCAGCGGGACACAGCCGAAGGGCAAACGGTGAGGAGAGGGGAGCGGGGGTTGGTGTATGGGTGGCACCATAGAATCTCACACTGTCATTTCACCTGACAGGTGGAGACCACCTGAGGTCAGGCTGTCAACTGAAAGTATCTTCTCCCCGTATAGTTCCTCCTCTGCTGCCCACAGCATCCACAGACAAAACAGGACACATGCACCAATGCAGGAGAGAGGAGAGGACGAGGGGGTAAGAAGGGAGGAAGTAGGGGTAAGACCATCTGAGGAACAACACAGGCACAACAGGGTGGCCAGGGTAAGTAGTCCCCCTGTTAGATAGTCAGGAAGCTTCACAAAAGAGGGTGGGTATGTGTCCCAGCCCAGCAGCAGTGTGGTGCAGCTCTCACCTGTGCCTCCTAGAACTCCACTTCATCATCCCACTCCTTGTCCTCCTCCTCCAACTCTTCCTCCTTCTCCCACCCTTCCCCTTACCCCTCACCTCCCTCACTCTCACTCCCTTGTGTCATCCTTCCCTCCTCCCCTCCCTCCCTGCTTCCATACCACCCGCTGTCATTCCCTCCCTCTTGCCATGAGCTTCAGGTTCGGAGGCAGGTCTGGGAACAGGCTCGGCAGCAGGGTCAGGAGAAGCGAGGGGCCTTGGAACAGGGACTTGGTGGCTTGTTCTTGTCGGTGCTTGCAATGACCCGATGGCAGGCAGAGAAGGGAGGGGGGTGGCCGAAAGGGAGAGGAGAGGAGAGGAAGAAAGGGCCGGATGGAAGGGCTTTGGGACATGTGGCACGTGCTTGTCTGTGATTGCATTAATTGCCTGAGAGGGGAGGGGGAGGAATAGAGAGGAGGGGCAGGAAAAACGGAAATGATTTTCTGAGAGAACGATTGGAAGAAATTGGGTGGGAAGAAGAGAGCAGCGTGCAAAGAGTGAGGGGGAGCCCGGGTGAGGAAGCAAGAGTGTGGGGTAGAGGGAGAGGGGGCCTCGCCTGGGGTAGGAAGGGGGACAGAGGTGGGGAGAGTAGGGAGGGTGGGGACGGGGAAAGTGTGGGAAAGGGGGGGGTTGAGGTGGGGGGAGATGGGGAGAGATGGGTTTCGAGGGCGCGTGAGGAGGCCCTCCCTCTACGGCTTGTCCTAATAGGGCGTTGATGATAGCGGATGGGGGAAAGAAATGTGGATGAGGTTGGCAGGCGGGCCGGCAGTGGGTGGGGGGAGGAGGAGGAGGAGAGAGGGGGGAGATGTGGGGGAGACACGAGCCGATGTGGGAATACGAGGTTCCTTAGACCTCACGGCGAGGGAGGCGAGCAGGAGGTTATGGGGAGTAGGGGAGAGGCAGAGGAGGAGGGGATTAAGGAGGGGGAGGGGAGAGAGGTTGGCGTCTGACAGTTTTTAGTTTTTTACGATGGGGCCTGGCCTGGCCTGAGGGCGCCGATATGAGCTGCGCACTCATTGCCACATGTGCGTAAAACACGCGCAAGTGCCGCCAGATCGCCACTCGCCTGGGTGGGGAGGAGGGGCGAGAGGGGGAGAGTGGGGGGGGGAGGATGGAAAGGGGGGATGGAAGGAGAGAAAGTTTGCTACACCCCTCACACGAGGAGCCAGGCCCGGACTCGACCTTGATGGCGATCGCCGTGGCACGGGAGCGGGACAGCAGTGAATGTTGGAGAGGGGGAGCCCACACGGAGGGGCGGAAAGGAGAGAAGGATACAGAGAGCCTATGGGACGTAGGGGACGCAAGGCTATGAGAGTATGCGGCGGAACGAAGAGGGAAGGGGAGAGGAGGGAAATGAGGTGAGGAGAGGGGAGGTGCGAGGGGAAGAATAGGGTGGCGACGGAAGGAGCTTTGATCACGATGGCGCAAAAGGGACGCCACTTTGCTGCCCACGGACGGGCGGCGGGGAAGGGTGGGGAGGGGAAATGGGGACAGTGGGGAGAGAGTGAGCAGGAAGCGAAGGCGACGGGAAGGGGAAGTGGAGGGGGCGGGAGGGGGAAGTGCTTGCGATGGGATGAGGAAGTGGATGCGACGGGAGGGGGAAGTGGAGGCGACGGGAGGGGGAAGTGGAGGCGACGGGAGGGGGAAGTGGAGGCGACGGGAGGGGGAAGTGGAGGCGAAGGGAGGGGGAAGTGGAGGCGACGGGAGGGGGAAGTGGAGGCGACGGGAGGGGGAAGTGGAGGCGACGGGAGGGGGAAGTGGAGGCGACGGGAGGGGGGAGTGGAGGCGACGGGAGGGGGAAGTGGAGGCGACGGGAGGGGGAAGTGGAGGCGACGGGAGGGGGAAGTTGAGGTGACGTGAGGGGGAAGATGAGGCGACGGGATGGGGAAGATGAGGCGACGGGAGGGGGAAGTGGAGGCGATGGGAGGGGGATGTTCAGGGAACATCGCATACTTTGCATTGGGTACTTGTTTGCGCAGTGATCATTTCAAATACGGACCGTAAACCAAAGGGCTGCGCGGATTTCCATGAGGTCGCTCACGCGATTCGAATGACGACAGGGCTTTTTTCCGGTCCGAGGCGTAGAGAGCGACGAGGATGCGCGATGAAACCCCACGCGATCTCTGTCTACGCCATGAGACGCAGCGCGTCGAGGCGCAAGGCGTCGAAACGCTGCGCGAAGTGACGCAGCGCGATGTACCAACCCTGCGAGCAGCTTCGTCGACATGGCAAGTCGACGGAGTGCCGGCATGGTTGGGACTACTATCTAAACGACCTTCGGTCATACGACGAACGCGACCATCGCCGTCGCATCGTCTGGATGTGCGCTCTGCTCGGAGGTGCCAGAAACAGGCAATAGCACCAGCACCATCAATGCCCCTATTTTCCGCTGCTAGCTTGCCATAGTTCCCATATAGCATTACGATTGAGAGCAGGCGTGCCATGGCCGTTCCTACTGTGCGTTCGAGTTGTGCGTGGGCTTTTTTGTTAGTGCAGCGGGTACTTGTTTGTGTCCAAGAGTCCCAAATTGCACACCCTCGTTTTCAAGTTTTTGGGTGTGTGTTGGTTCTGCCGAGCCCTGGTTTGCGACTGAAGACATTTGTGTTCAATCTCATTGGTTCTCAACATAGGGGTAGTCAACTCTCATTGGCTCACAGCCTGAGTTGTGTCGCGCGGACCTCTGTCTCCCAGAAACCTGGTAACCCGAAAGTCAGGGGAACAAGTTTTAAAAACTTGAACCGCGCGGCTTGCAATTTGGGCCGCGGGCTTTAACCGCACTCGCAACGGTCCATTCCAGTCGCGCGCAGCCTATCACAATGCGCGTGGTGTCGTCTTGAGTACCGGGAACACAGCCAGTTTCCAAGGGGACTAAGAGCTGCGCCGCAGATCCAGCTATTTATCCGTTCACAGTCCGCTTCATTTCGCGGCGACCACCGCCGTCTCAGCATCACTGGCTTTTGCAATAAGTAGCTGGGTGTTCTCGGGATATATATTGTAGCATAGATCATCGGCGGGTACTGCGAAGACGGTTTTACAAGTAGGTTAGATAGGCCAAGGTCGGATCGCTCTTCCCGGCTCGCACTAAAAAAGAAATATATTATTGTTAGGTCGTTTCGTGTAAGGTTTACTCGGAAAGGTCGACTGCTCCTTGTAGCATATTGATTATTATTCGGCTCGGGGATGACAGAGGGGGAGGCTGTACGGTGTCGCACAAGTCTTGCGGCGCATCCGATCTGCCCGCGACAACCGTCGCACACAGTACAATGCCGTCGCAGCCGTATCACACGGACAAGAGGAGCAACGGAAGCGGCAGTAGCGACAGGAGCGACGGGAGGGATGGGAGCGATGGGGGTACATCGGATGCGTCGGCTCATGCTCTCCGAGAGAACGCTTGCGACGCTTCTTACACTGCTTCTATCAACAATGATGTTCTTGGCGCGCGTTGCACTCGTGGACGCCTCACCGCCTTCCGCCACGCAAAGTACCTTTTCTCTCCCCCCACCAGATCCGTTCCTCCCAACCTCGCTCCCCCACCCACGTTCTCTCCACCCCCCTCCCCCTTGCCTCCCTCTTCTCCCCCCTCCCTCCCGCCCCGCCTCTTCCTCTCCTCTCGTCTCGCTCTTTCGCAAAGCGCTTAAAGCGCGTGTTTGTATGTCTCTCGACCGATGCGCCTCTCCTCTCCGTCCGTCTTTCCGGAGCAACGCGTGTTTCTTAGCAGCCTCTAAATTGCTGTTGCACCCCGGTCGTGCCCCCCCAACTATTTCCCCCCACCCCCGCCGCTTCTGCCTCTGCAACTTCCTCTGCCTCTTTCTCTGCCTCTGCCTCTGCCTCTGCCTCTGCCTCTGCCTCTGCCTCTCGTTCTGCCTCTGCCTCTGCCTCTCCCTCTGCTTCTGCCTGTGCAGTGCCAGCATTATTGGAACTCAAGACGAGCCTGGACCCCACAGGGCAGGTGCTGACGTCATGGAACAGCGAGGATGACTGCGGGGCATGGGTGGGCGTCACGTGTGATCCATCCACATGGATGATCGTGAGCATGTGAGTGAAAGGATGGTCGTGAGCATGTGATACGGGATGGTCGTGGTTTTGAGCGCGCGGGTGTAACGAATGGTCGTGAGCATCATAGAGTAAGGATGGTCGTGAGTATGCACGTGAGTGACTGTGGGGTCGCCTCATATCGGCAAGTGCTGGTCCGCGCTGGCAATCGTGTGCACGTGACTGGTCTTTCGTAGGAATTGGTAACGAATACGGGAGCGGTGAAAGGCCGACTTGCATGTGAGGCAGGCACATACGGCATGCGGCGTATGGTGACTGACGAAGAGACTTAAGCTTGGCGCTTATGGAGACATCCTATGCAGTGCAGGTAGTGTGTGTGTGCTTGAGTTGGGTGTGTGGTGGATCAATGGGCACTAAGATGGGCGAGCGGATGGGTGGGTGAGCAAGGGAGGTTGGTCTTTCCGCATTTCCGGCCTCCGTTACCGCTGCGTATTGACCCATCCCCTCCTATTTGTCCTCATATCTCTCCCATCCCCTCCCAACTGCGCCCATGCCCTGCCGTCTCTTCCATGTTCAATGTCATGCGGTACCATGGGGTGCCATGCGGTGCTCTGGGGTGCCATGTGGTGCAGATCGTTGGGCAGCCAACAGCCGCCACTCATCGGCAGCATCCCTTCCGCCGTCGCCACCCTCACCACACTCACCTACATGTATGCATGCATGCCGCTGCTCTGCATCCCTTCATGTTCTAACCCTTCTCGACTTGCTCCATCCCATCCCGTGTCGTGTCTGCCTTCTTATGTGTGCATATCCCACTACGAAATCCCTTCTTTTGCAACATGCACGATCTTAACTCTCAGAGTTCCAACAATCTCACATGCTCTTTCCACGTCTGATCACCAGCTTGTCACCTCTGCTCTGCACTTCTCCTCTCTCACTCCCACTCTCCTCATTCCCTCGCTTCTTCCTTTCCTCCCCTCACCCCTCCACCCCCGCCCTCCTTTTCGTCGTTTCCTCTCCCCCTCCTTCCGCGCACTGCCACCCATGCCAGCGATCTCAGCAGCAACAACTTGACAGGCCCACTCCCCACTGCCATCGACTCTCTCTCGGAACTGCAATTCCTGTACGTGCCTGCAATTCCTGTACGTGCCTGCAATTCCTGTACGTGCCTGCAATTCCTGTACGTGCCTGCAATTCCTGTACGTGCCTGCAATTCCTGTACGTGCCTGCAATTCCTGTACGTGCCTGCAATTCCTGTACGTGCCTGCAATTCCTGTACGTGCCTGCAATTCCTGTACGTGCCTGCAATTCCTGTACGTGCCTGCAATTCCTGTACGTGCCTGCAATTCCTGTACGTGCCTGCAATTCCTGTACGTGCCTGCAATTCCTGTACGTGCCTGCAATTCCTGTACGTGCCTGCAATTCCTGTACGTGCCTGCAATTCCTGTACGTGCCTGCAATTCCTGTACGTGCCTGCAATTCCTGTACGTGCCTGCAATTCCTGTACGTGCCTGCAATTCCTGTACGTGCCTGCAATTCCTGTACGTGCCTGCAATTCCTGTACGTGCCTGCAATTCCTGTACGTGCCTGCAATTCCTGTACGTGCCTGCACTTCCTGTACGTGCCTGCACTTCCTGTACGTGCCTGCACTTCCTGTACGTTCCTCCTGCTGCTGGAGGAGGAACAGGAGGGAGTTGAGGAAGCGGAGCGTGGTCCGCTCTTCCATTTTGCAACCACGCTCCGCTTCCTCAACTCCCTCCTGTTCCTCCTTTTCCTCCGCCTGTCACGGCACCCCCTACTGTGTCACCTCATCCCCCTATTGTGTCACCGCACCCCCGTACTGTCTCTCCATCGTGCGCTGCGCCGCTGTGCTGTGAGCAGGCAGCTGAGGCAGAACAACTTCTCTGGCAACATCCCACCGGCCATCGGATCCCTCTCCAAGCTCACTGGCCTGTACGTTCCCTCCACTCCACCACACACACCCACCTGCCACTCTGCTGCACTGCCACTCTGCTGCACTGCCACTCTGCTGCACTGCCACTCTGCTGCATTGCCACTCTGCTGCATTGCCACTCTGCTGCACTGCAACTCTGCTGCACTGCCACTCTGCTGCACTGCCACTCTGCTGCATTGCCACTCTGCTGCACTCTGCGGCTCAGTCACGCTGCTACACTCTCATGCCGTAATGTCTCCCTTCCAAGTGCTGCCCTGCAGGTGTTGGTGCATGTTGCCTTTATCAGCCTGCCTGCTTCTCCTTCAGCCTCCCATCCCGATGCTCTCTTTTCCTCTCACCTTGCTAGCCATCTCTTTCTCTTCCCCACTCCCCATCCCCCACCTGTCCCTGCTAGTCTTCTCTTTCTCTTCTGTACTCACGCTCCTCTTCTCTCCTCTCCTCTCCTCTTCTCCTCTTCCCGTTCTTTCCCACTCTCCGCGTCCCCACGTGGCTGCCACCTGTCTCCCTGCCAGGGACCTGTCGGAGAATCAGCTCGTGGGCTCCATCCCAGATGTGCTTGGAGGCCTTTCCTCACTCAAGAACCTGTATGCGCCCCTCTCCTCTCCTCTTCCTGATGCTCGTCCTCTTCCTCCTCCTCCTCCTCCTCCTCCTCCTCCTCCTCCTCCTCCTCCTCCTCCTCCTCCTCCTCCTCCTCCTCCTCCTCCTCCTCTTCCCCCTTCCCCCATCCACCTAATTTCTCACGCACACATTTTCCACTGTACCTCATCCTTCCTCTTGGCAACCACGCCTACAACCTCCAATTGCACCTCACCTCACCCCTGCTCTCTGCTGTTGTACTGTTGCGTATCTTCCTCTGTCCACTATCTATATCACACCCACACACACTAATCCCACTCTCTTTCTCCAACTCAACCCCCATCTTCCCCGTCCCCCCGCCACAGCCCCTCCCTCCTCCCACCACCCACACCCCTCCCCGCCCCTCTCCCCCACGCTGCATCTGGGCTTGTACGCCCCTGGCTTGTATCCTGCAGGGTTCTGAATCAGAACCAGCTCTCGGGCTCCATTCCCTCATCCATTGGTGCCCTCTCCTCGCTTGAGATGCTGTACGCACACCTCTCAGTTACCATGCCACAGCCAAACACGCCAGTTGTTGATTGCCCGCCGCTCATGGACGCACTCCTCTCCACTCCTCTCCACTCCACTCCACTCCACTCCACTCCACCACTCCTCTCCTTCAAGGACTTGCACACCTCACTCACTAACACATTCGTCCTTGCTTCCACCTCAACCTTACATCACCCTCTCTCCCCTCTCCCCTCCCCCATCCTCCCATCTTCCCCCCCGCCCTTTCTCCTCTCTCCTTTTCCCTCCTCTCTTTGCTTGTCTTCCTCGCTTCATCTGCCTTTCATCCATTCCATGCACAGCTGTCAAACGCCCCCCATGTCTTTATCCGTTCACCTTGGGCCATCACTTGCTTGTTAGATGGTGATTTCTCTCTCATCTGCGTGCTGTGCTGAGGGGCTGTGATGCGTCTTCCCCTTCAACCTTTGATTTCCTCCAGCTCCACCGCTCCTCTCATTAATTGCCCTTTCCCTGTCGTCTGTCCTCTCTCCCCTCTTCTCCGCCCTCCCTTCTGTCTTCCATTTCCCATGCCCGTGCATGCACCAGGAGTCTTGAGCTCAACTCTCTCGGCGGTTCTCTCCCTCAAGCCATGTCGTCTCTGCAAAACGTCAACAAGATGTAAGCCCTGTCATGCGTCTCAAACCCCGTCGTGACACGCTCACAAACATCCAAGGCTTTCCTGTCTAGTTGCTCAGCTCTCTGTGCGTCCCGTCCCCGTCCAACGAGCTCATTTATGTGGAGACTGCAAGCCCTGGTTGGTTACAGAAAGCAGCTGCACAGAGTAACTGTCTTTTCTGTTGCTAACTTTCAAGTCACAAACCACGGACTTGCTCGCTCCACAAGGCCCCTCTCTTTCCAACAGCACTTCCCCTCATCACACACCCGACTCTTCCCATCTGTCCCATCCGCCCCTATCTTTCCCCATCCCGTCCGTCTCTCCACATCCCTTCCGACCGGTTCATCTCCCTCCCGCTGCCATGCGTGTGTGCAGCAACGTGCAGAGCAACAGTCTGTCAGGGCCTCTCTTCCCGCAATTGGGCGTGCTCACCAATCTCAAGTACCTGTGAGTCTTGCCATGCCATTGCCACCACACGTCACGGCACGTCACGTCACAAAACATCACATCACGTCACGATATGTCATTTCACTCCGTGCTGCGCTGCGCTGTGCTGTGCTTTGCTGTTCTGTTCTGTGCCTCATGTGCTGCGCCGCGCCTGCGAGTCTCGCCGAGTAAATGCTGCAGCTGTTAGAGTGGGTGGGACGCGTTTACAACGGAATGGCGCGCCGATAGCCCGTTGATGTGTTATATCATCTGTGTCACGTCCAAGACTCACGGCATGTGCTGCATCCTACTATTCACCCCAACCCACCTCAACCCATTTCCCTCCTACACCTCCTTTTTAGATTCCATTCCACCCCCAACGCCCCCTTTTCCCCTTCCCCCCCTTCTTTTTTCCCTTCTTCCTTTCCCCTCCCTTTTTAACCTACTTCCTTCCGCCCGAAATCCCCGTGTCTGTCTTGCCATGCATTGGGGCTGCACCACTCTGAGCAACAACGCACTGTTGGGGCTCCATCCCCTCCTCTCCGGCCCCACCCCCCACCCCCTTCCTCCCTCCCACTTCCCCCCTCCCCTCTCCCCCGACTCCTCTTCTCTCTCGTCTTTCCCTAAGCCTCATCCTCCTATGCTCCAACGCACATGTTCCCCCTTTTCCCCCCCCTCCCCCTTCCCCCTCCCACACCTTCCCCCACTCCCCCCCCTCCAAAACCCCCCAATTACGTGTGTGGGAACGGCAGCACGCTGAGCAACAATGAGCTGTCGGGGTCCATCCCCTCAGAGCTTGGCGCGCTTATCTCTGCCAGTGACATGTGAGCAGCAGCGGTTCAGAGCGGTGGAGAGCAGAGTGGCTGAGTGGGTGGGCGGGAAGAGTGGGGTGAGAGGAGAGGGAGTGAGAGGAGAGGGGTTGAGAGGCAAGGGGATGAGAGGAGAGGGGTTGAGAAGAGGGGTTGAGAAGAGGGGGTGAGAGGAGAGGGGGTGAGAGAAGAGTGGTTGAGAGGAGAGGGGCTGAGGAGAGAGGGGGTGAGAGGAGAGGGGCTGAGGAGAGAGGGGGTGAGAGGAGAGGGGCTGAGGAGAGAGGGGGTGAGAGGAGAGGAACGTGGTTCTGACACTTTGGGTGCAATTATGTGGCCCTTTTGTTCGGAGGACAGCGAGTGGAGCAACTTCTTACCTAGCGGGATGCGCTGTGCACTGGTAGTGTGAGATGCAGGGCTGCAGTGGGTTTCAGCAGGTGCTGGGCTGCAGGCGTAGCAGGCAGCAGCAGAAGCAGTAGAGGAAAGAGACATGACAGCAGGGTGGGCTTGCCAATAGAGTGGTGGGGAGGGGGGGGCATGCATGAGGGATGGGGGAAGTTCTGACATGTGAAGGAATTGGCGGATTTTATCCAGCCTTTCTGTCTCTATTATCCGCCCTACAACCCCTTTTCCAACCACCCGTCGCCCTGACTGTCATCCACCTCCTCGCTCGTGTTTCTTTCTTCCATGCTGTTTCTCCCTCGCGTTACTATGCCATGCACTTGCCCTTCCTTGCCTGGTCTTTCTTCTGTGTTCTTTCTCTCATGTCCATTTTCCCGTTCTATTTTGTTCCTCCATCTGTTGTCTGCTTCTGATGCCGCCGCCGCCGCTGATGCTGTCTGCTGCTGTCTGACAGTGACATCAGCATGAACCGATTCACTGGCAGCCTTCCCGACAATCTAGGGGGCCTCACTGGACTGCTCACCCTGTAACCTTGCACACACCTTTGTCTGCTCCTTTGTCTTGGTCTGTATACACTTTTCATCTACATCTATTTGCACCACTCTGAACCCTGTATTCTCCCTCCTGCGCTGGTTCTTAGGTGTCTCTAGCCTCACCTTTCAGTCGTGCACCGTTCGCATCTCACCGTTGCCTGCCATCGCTGTCGCTGCCATCACCGTTTCACTGTGACCGTATGGTGGTGTTGCTTTTGAGTATTCTCAAGAGTTTGAATACTTTCACTGTTTCACACCGTGTGACGTGACTGTATGGCTGGACACATCATATATCCATGTATGGCTGTTTCACCCCAGTCTGGCGTTCTACAACAAGTTTGTGGGGCCCATCCCTCCCTCCATTGGCGGCTGCCGCTCCCTCGTCAGCTTGTAAGCACACTCACACTCACGCTCACACCCTGCGTGCTCACACCCTGCGTGCACCCACCCATGCATGCACCCATGCCATGCACACATGTACTACACATACATACACACTCCCGTGCACCCATGTACACATAAAAAGTCATGTACACGTGCACCCGTCCACACATACCCCCATGCATCCATGCACTAGGCAGGGAATTCAGCCCAAGTACCATCTTTGTGCTGTTGCCAGTCTGGCTGGGTTGGGTTGGGTTGTGTGAGGTACAGCACGGTCAAGGCTTGGATAACACAGTTCCCAGTAAATTAACGTGCGGAGTGGTGTGCAGAAAGGGAGGTGCCTGATGGGAGGCGTGTATGATGCAATGCAATGCAAGCTGCATAATTCTCCTATCCTATGTGGTGGCGTGGATTGTTGCGTTGCGTTGTGTGTGTGACCTGATCTGATGGTGCGAGTGCAGGAAGCTACATGCGAACAACTTCAGTGACAGCATCCCATCCACCATATCAGGCCTCACGTCGCTCCGGATGCTGTGAGTGAGCTACCTGCTTGCGACCCCACCACTTGCACTCCCTCCCTCCTGCTCTTGCACATACTTCCTCTCGTTCGTGCACACGCTCGCTCTCCCCCTCTTGCACTCTCTTTCTCCACTTTTTCACTCCTTTTACCTCTCACACTCACACTCTCGTCCATCACCCTCTCTGCCATACCTCCTCATCCTTGCCCCGTTCACCCCACACCCCCCAACAAAGAACGAACCATTCACCCCCCCTCCCCTCCCCCCTCTCCTCCCTCCCCCTTCTCAGCCCCCTTGCCCCCATTCCCTGCTCGCACCTATCCCATTCCTACACACTCACCTGCTCCTGTCTACTCCCGTCTCCGCTCTCCCCTCTCCCCTCCACCTCTCCCCAATGCACCAAGCAGGCAACTGTCCAGCAACAGCTTGACTGGCAGCCTGCCAGATACCATCAGCGGCCTCAAGTCCCTCACCTTCCTGTATGCACGCACCGTGCATCATGCACCATGCGCTATGCGACATGCGACATGCACCGTCCACTATGCACCATGCATGCACCATGGACCGTGCACCATGCGACATGCAGCATGCACCAGACACCATACACCATCCACCATGCATCATGCACCATGCACCATGCACCATTCACCACCATCCACCATGCATCATGCATCATGCATCATGCACCATGCAGCATGCGGCATGGACCATGCACCATTCACCATGCACCATACACCATGGACGATGGACCATGCATCATGCACCATGCACCATGTACCATGCACCATGCACCATGCACCATACACCATGGACCATGCATCATGCACCATGTGCTGTGCACCATGCACCGTGCACCTTACTGTTCCTTCGCATTCTCCCTCTCGTCTCCTGCTCTCTGTCTCCACGTATCAACACTGTGTGTGTGCCATTGCACTCTCGCTTTACTCAAATCTCTATCCCCCCCTTACTGCCCACTTTCTTCGCATTCTCCCTTTCCTTGTTCCCTTTAAAGCTTTCTGTCGCCTTTTCTCTCATCCACTTTCCTCTTCATCCACCACTCCTCCGTGCCTGCCTTTTCTCCCCCCTCCCCCCCATTTCCTTCCCCTGTGCTCTGTGTCAATACCCCTCTTCCCGCACATTGCTGCCATGCCGTGCTGCCATGCCATGCCATGCCATGCCATGCTGTCAGGGATGTGAGCCAGAACAATCTCAACGGCTCCCTGCCCTCAACCCTAGGGGAGATGACCACACTGCAGCACCTGTGAGTCACTGCAGCACCTGTGAGTCACCGCACAGTTTCAATGTTTACCCTTCCGTTTCACTTGTCCCCACTCTTTTGCTAATGGTCATTGCCCAAGTTATCTCTCCTCCTACCCCTCTTCCCATCCCCCCTCCACTCTCCATCTCCCCGTTTAGCCACTCCCCCATTCTCTCTCATGCTCTCCCTTACTCTCCCGTTCCCATGATTTTCTCCCACGCTCCTGCGTTCTCCCTCCCCGTGTGCCCTGCGCATCATGGGCACACACACACACAGGGATGCGAGTGTGAACAGTCTATCGGGCACGCTGCCTACCAGTATCAGCACCATGCAGTCCCTGCAGCTCCTGTCAGTGCCGCTCTTCCTGCCTGCCCCCTTCCCCCTGCCCCCTACCCCCTGTCCCTTGCCCCCTTCTCCCTGCCCCCTGCCTGCACCCTGCCCCCTGCCCCTTGCCGCCTCCCCCCTGCCCCTTGCCGCCTCCCCCCTGCCCCTTGCCGCCTCCCCCCTGCCCCTTGCCGCCTCCTCCCTGCCCCTTGCCCCCTGTCTCGTGCCCCCTGCCCCCTGCACTTTGCCTTTTTCCCCCTGTCCCCTGGGACCTCTCCACAGCCCGCGCATCTAAGCGCCTTTCTCTCTATGCCTCTTTCCCCAACTTCCATTCATTGCAGTCATGGCGTCCCTTCCCCGTGAGAACCCATCTTAACACAAATTTGCATTTTCCCATGCCCTCCCCTAATCTCTCCTTCCCTCTCCACCTACTCTAAAATCCTCATATTCCCCACACTCTACCCCACCCACCACCCCTCTCCCTGTGCCCGCAACCCTTCGCCCCTGCCCCCGCCCCCCCACTTCTCCTCCTCTCACGGCCTCTTCTGCCGGCTTCCCCCTTCCACCAGCGATCTCTCTTACAACGCCTTCTCATCCAGCCTCTCTGCGGCCCTCCCATACCTCTCCTCCCTCACCACTCTGTAAGTTCTCCAGTGCTTCCCCTCTGCCTGCCCTGTCTCCTCAGCCGCACCTCCCCCCTGCTGGTGCCTCTCCGTGAGTGTCGCACGCACGTCCGTTTCTCTCAGCCAATGAGCGCATTTCTCTCCCTATAGCATGTCTCACAAGGCCTCGTGAACGCAGTCGCAAGATGCGCTTGCGTGTTCCAATCAGCCTTTTCACGGACAGAGTCTGTCCGACGTACCTCTCAGGAGAGAATAAGCCGGCCCAGGGTCAGGTGTGGGGAATGGTAGCGCCTGGTTTCTTGAACAACTACAGGAGAAAAGGAGTGATGGTAGGGAGTCGATGAGGGGCACACAGCATGGCGTGACTGGGCCCGTGCGCCCTCATATTTACTGGTTTGGCTGATGTGGTCTTCTCTGCGCTCCTCTCTCTCCACTCCTTTGCACTCATCTGCCTTCTCTCTCTCTCCTTCCCTCTCTCGTGTGTGAACAGGGATTTGAGCCACAATAAGATTCAAGGTGCTCTCTTGCCAGCATTGGCCACTATGCCCAAGCTCTCCATTCTGTGAGTGATATCTGAATTGATCTGATTCCAAAGCATGCGGCACAGTCACACTGGACACACCAGTCACACCGCCTGCATGCACTGTACTGGGTGCTGCACCCCCCTGTTACCCCACCTGTCATAGTCTCACTTGGCATATGCCGATTCCTCCATTCCGTGTGCGTTGCGCCTCTGTCTGACTGTTGCACCCCACTGCACCCCGCTGCACTCTATTGGACCCACTGCACCCCGCAGCACTCTATTGGACCCACTGCACCCCGCAGCACTCTATTGGACCCACTGCACCCCGCAGCACTCTATTGGACCCACTGCACCCCGCAGCACTCTATTGGACCCACTGCACCCCGCAGCACTCTATTGGACCCACTGCACCCCGCAGCACTCTATTGGACCCACTGCACCCCGCAGCACTGCACCCGACTTTGCTCTTTAACCGTTTCAAATTTCTTCACTTGCTGATTCTGTTCCTTTTTTTTGCGCCTCTTTCCTTCCCTTCTGTATTATTATCTTCGCCCCACAGCAAGCTGAAGGCTAACTCCCTGGACGGCACGGTTCCCAGTTCTCTCGCTCCTCAACTCTCTTTTCTGTGCGTCCTCCTCACTTCCTTCTGCTCTTCCTCCACATGCCCTCTCTTCTTTCACACTCTTTTCTTATTTTCCCTGTCACACTCTATTCTCCTTGTTCCCCTCTCCTTTCACTCTTGTTTCCCCCTATTCCCCGTTCTGCCCGTTTGCTTGCTTCTACCATCGGTTCTTTTTCCTCGATGCCCTTTCCCTTTCCGTTCTCATTCACGTAACTCGTTGTCGTTCTTTGTGGCAATGCCAGTATAAAAATCTCCCCATCATGAATGACCGGAAACGCCTGGAGGTGTGTAAGCTCCAAACACTAAACACAAACGTTTCCAAGCAACACGCCTTAGAAGTGCCATTACCTTTTAGCAGATCTCCTCTGTCCTTGTGTGTGTGTGTGGTTGCATGAGTGCGCACACATGTGTTCATGTGTGTGGGCGTATGTATGCATGCATGAGTGTATGCGTGCACATGTACGATGTGTGCATGCCTTCTCTTCCCCCCATGGCGTCTCCCCATGCCTGCAGTGATGTGAGCTCCAACGCTCTAGACGGCCCCCTGCCAGTATCCTACTTCAGAATGGACAACCTCACATACCTGTACGCCGCTTGAAATTCACAATCTCACAAACCTGTATGCACAATCTCACAAACCTGTATGCACAATCTCACAAAATCTTTACGCCCCCTCTGAAGTGCACAATCTCACATATCTCCTCCCTCCCCCAGTCAAGTCCTCTTCGGTCCTAATCTCTCGCCGCTCCCTCCATCCCTTCTCCCCTTTTTCCATCTATCTGCCTCCTTTCCACTCATGTCCCACTCTTCCTTCCTCCATTTGTCTGTCAGTAATGGTTACCAATCTTTCATGCTCATTCACATATCGACTTAAAGCAGCAGCCATCGGACATGCACTATCGCCCCAATTCCAACATGTGCCATTCCCTCCCCACCCTTTCTCTCCCCCACTTCTCTCCCCTCTTTCACTCCCCTTCTCCCCACCATCTTCCACCCCTACCAGCTCGTTCGGATTCAACAGCTTCACAGGTCGCCTGCCTAATTTGGGAGCTCTCACCAAGCTGCGCAAACTGTCAGTGCCGCCCCCTTTTGCCTTTCCCACACGGCCCTGCCCTTTTTCATTCCCGGCTCTGTGCTCGTCTCCCAGCCTGGCCCCAATCATCTCACTTGTTGTGCCCCTTGTGCTATCATCAACTTTGGTGTCTGCTGCTCTGCATGTCTGCTGCTCTGCCTCTACCCCCCTCACCCTGTCCCTGACTGTTGTATGCTGCTCGTCCCGCCCGCCCCTCCTCTCTGTGCGTGCAGGGACATCGTAGCCAACCAGTTCTCAGGGTCCCTTCCCCCCACCTTCGCACCAAGCATCGTGTCGCTGTACGTTCTTCCATCTGCTCCCTCTGCTCCATCTGCTCCCTCTGCTCCATCTGCTCCATCTGCTCCCTCTGCTCCCTCTGCTCCATCTGGCCTCTCTGCTCCATCTACTCCCTCTGCCCCCCATTCTTGTTGATTGGATACCTCCTGACCTTCCTACTAGCCGTTTGCTTCCCTGCCTCGTCGTCCCCTGCCCCACGTCTCGCTCCTCGCCTTATCTTCCCTTTTCTATGCTCTCGCCTCTCACATACCCCTTCTCATCATCGTCTCTATCCCATTCTCGTGGTTGTGTGTGTGTGTGTGCGTGTGTGCATGTGCATGTGCATGTGCATGTGCGTGTGTGCTTGTGTCTGTGTGTGTGTGTGCTCCATCATTGAATCATCACACAGGGAGATGCACGGCAACAGCTTCTCAGGGTCGCTGCCTAACAGCCTCTCTCGCCTCGTCAACCTACAGTCACTGTTAGCTCACCCTCCTCCCAACCCTCAACCCCCCTCCCCACCACACTCGCCATCACCCTCCGTCTCTCCCATGTTCAGTGGCCACTATCTTTCCGTCATTGGTTTGGATGATCTGCCAGTGTTGACCACTGTTTGCCTTTAGCGTAGTTGCCATTCTCTCACCTCTTGATATCCAATCTCCCCTCCTCACCACATCCATCCGTCACCCTCCCTCCCTCTCCATTCCTCTCCATCCTCCGTCTTCTCCTCTTCCCCTCCCCTCCACTCCCCTGCCCATCCAACCCCCTCTGTGTCATTCGCTTCTGCTACCGACGCCCTGCACCCTCCCACTCCCTCTCCGTCCCTGTGCTGACCACAAAATCCAGGGACATGGCACGGAACAACATCTCAGGGGGTGTGCCGGACTTCCCTCGGGCAGCGTCGCTTGTCTTTTTGTCGCTCGTCAACAACATGATCAGTGGGCCTGTCTCGCAGGAGTTGAGGAACCGGGCGCATGTGGAGCTGAGGTGAGTTTAGTTGGAGCTCAGGTGAGCCCAAGTGGACCGTGGAACTGAGGTGGCAGTGAGGCAAGTCGAGGGAATGCGAAGGGCGCGTACTTGCAACTCCTGTTGCACAGCCCTCCTACTACCTGCATTTGTCCCCCTCTGCTCCTTCACATCCCTTGCTTCGTCTCTTTCATCAATATCTCCTCACCCCTTCGTACACCCTTCCAACTCTCCCCCCCCTTCCCCCCCCATCTACCCTGCTCTCCGTTCTTCTTGCAAGTCCATCACCCGTCCCTTGTGCGTCCCTTGTGCGTCCCTGGTGCGTCCCTCTCAACCAACTGCCCAACACCCCTCCTTACTCCACACGCAATCTCCCACCCAACCAACCCACATGCCCAACACCCCTGTGCGGCCGCACCCAGGCTGGCAGGCAACCCGTGGTGCAGGGAACCCGAGAACCAGCTGCTCTCAGTGTGCTCCGCAGCCATCAGCAACGCCACGATGGAATGGACGCCCCCGGAGATCTGCCCGGGGCTCACATGCCGCAACAAGGAGACACAGGCCGCCAACACCGCCATCTACTCGGACAATGGCACGTGCGAGTGCTCTGATTATCTGTCAGTGACGCTGCTGCTCACGTCCGCGCCCTTCTCGGTGTTCACGAGCGACATTGCGAATAAGCTGCGCGCCGAGCTGGCAGACCGGCTGAGGAATTATATCTCCGGGGCGCCGCTGCTCGAACAGTCGCAGGTGCGCTGCAGTGGGTGTGGGGGTGGGTATGGGTTTTGGGGGGTTGGTGTGTGGGGGTGGGGGTGGGGTTGGGTGCGGGGGTGGGTGCAGAGATGGGTGTGGGGGTGGGTGTGGGGTTGGGTGTGGGGGTGGGTGTGGGGTTGGGTGTGGGGGTGGGTTTGGGGGCGGGTGTGGGGGTGGGTGAGGGGGTGGGGATGGGTGTGGGGGTGGGTGAGGGGGTGGGGATGGGTGTGGGGGTGGGATTGGGGTTGGGGCTCAGCCTTGACATACAAGCCAAGAATGCAAGGCAGGGAAGGTCCTCAGAACTGCCCTTTTCCTGTGACGCAGGCATGGAATCAAGCCGTTGCCCTGCCTCCCTATCTCAAACTCCCTTCCGAAACTTCCCTTTCCCCCTTCACCCTTTCCGATCGCTTCCTCGCACCCCCGTTCCATCTCTGAAAGAAACTAGGAGTTGTAGAAACTTGAGGAAGAATCATTGAAATTAGCTCAAGAGAGCACAAATTTATACAAGGGAGAGAAGATTGGAGAAGAACACCAAACCTAGCACATAAGACACCAAGACCAAGTAGGCTAGTGGGAGGAAGGACCATCCAACCAACCCTAGTGGGGTGGTGGCCAACCAACCAAAGTTGGTTGCCCCATTTGGCCAACAAGGTTGGAGCCAAGTCTAAGCTAGGATATTTGGGTTCACCCCAATTAGGGTGTCTACCCGCAATACACCCAAAACTAGAGCCTGAACCAACCCAACTGTACACCACTCTTGGTGTACAGTCAGAAGTGTTCGCATTGCTATAATGTATAAATTCTAACAATCTCTCCATTGTTTTCCCCGAGTGTGGGTGGCATCAGGGGTGCAGGCGAGCAGAGGGCGAATCCTGGATCCTCGGAGATTGTTACAGTGAGCTGCTTTGCTTAGGAGTCGGTTTTTTGGCAAGTAGGCAAAGCAGTGTGGACTTCTGGAGCTGCTCGTTTTGGTTCCACAGAAATCGAGCCAAGCCCTGCACTCCCTCCCTCCCACTCTCTCCCACCTCTTCCGCCTCCCGCCTACCCCTCCCTCCCCACTCCTTTCCCCCCACCCTTCCCCTACCCCCTCCCCCCCCCCCCCCCACTTCCCCCCGCACTCCCACGCCCCCGGTTCCCTCTCTCCTTTGTCCCCCCCCCAGGTGTGGGTGGCGTCAGCGGTGCAGGCGAGCACGGGGCAGGTGTTGGAGCTGCACTTCTTCACGCCGCAGGGCGGGCAGTGGGACGTGGCGGTGGAGTCCAACATCCTCAACCAGCTCTTCCTCGGCTCCAAGTACAACCAGCTGCTCGGGGCTGACTTCGGCCCCTATGTGCTCATCTGTGCGTTAGTTGATTTGTGAGGGGGGAGGGCGGGTGAGGGAGGGCGGGAAGATTGGGATTGGGGGAAATGGGAGAGAGGAGGAAGTGGGGTGGGTTTGGGGGATGTGGGGAGTTGGGAGGTGGCTTTTGCGTCGACTAGAAGGGCAGGAGCAGCGCAGGGCGGGCAGTGGGACGTGGCGGTGGAGTCCAACATCCTCAACCAGCTCTTTCTTGGCTCCAAGTACAACCAGCTGCTCGGGGCTGACTTCGGCCCCTGCGTGCTCATTGCAGGGGGAGGGGGGAGGGGGAGGGGATGGGATGGGCGTAGGGATGTGGGGAAGGGATGCGATGGGGCGGGGGGGGCTGGGATGGGATGGGAGAAAGGAGAGCGGATGGGGATAGGTGGGATTTGATGGGATGGGATGCTGTTGATGGGTCAGGACGCAGGGGGTTCTGTCTTGCTTTTTTTTTCAGTAGGGAAAGAAATAATGAAAAAAGTAACTCGTGTTGCCTGCCCGTTGTTCGCTCTCTCCGTTTTTTTACCCTCCCCCCTTCCCATCCTCCCTTCTTCGCCCTCCTCTCAACCCTCTCGTCTTGTCAACCGTCCTTTGCTCGGGCCTCTGTTATTGCCTGCCCGCTCTTTTTCATCCCTTTGCCCCTCAATGCACATCCACCCATCCACTCACCTTGAATCGCTCCCTTGCATCCCTCCCCCTCTCGCCTTTCCCTTACCACGCCACCCCTCACACTTTTCGCCCCTCACCCCTCACTGTCCTGCTTCCCTCCTCGACCCTCGCTGTAGTCGCCTGCTTTCTCGTTCTCGTTCCTTCACCTCTCCATGCACATCAATCCATCCACTCACCTTGCCTTCCTCTGCTCCCTTGCACCCCCCCACCTTCCTGCCCCCTCACCCCTGTCACTTTTCACCCCTCACCTCCACCCCTCCCGCACCCCTCGTCGCACCCTGCTCCTCTCTCCCCTCTCCCCTCTCCCCCCTCCCCCTCGCCCGTCACCTCTCGCCCCTGGCTGCCACCACCAGCCTCTGCGTCCTCCACGCTCTATGGCCCTAGCGATCCACCTCCTGGCCCACCACCACCCCCTGGTATGCACTGCACAGCACAGCCGCTATTGTATGGTATCACTCGCCCTGTTCGTCTCATTGGGGTGCTTGTTCCTTGCATCAGCTTCTCTCGACTCGGCTGCCCGTTGTCTGGCATGAAGCACCCGTTTCCATTGGATCATTGCATCGCATGCTGCTGCTTTTCACCACCTTTTGTCACCCATGATCGCCTCTCTGCCATCTCCTACCCCTCTATGCCCCTGAACGCATATCAACTATCATTCCCTATCCAATGCCAACAACCTCTTCTCATCCTCATTCTTTCGTGCCCTTGTGCTGCCCCTGTGCCTGCTGTCTGCTGCATGCCCTATCCCTGCAGATTCATCATCCTGTAAGCCTCTCTCCCCTCTCACCCACCCTCCCATCCCTGCATCTATTGATCCACACATCTGCATGCTGCCTTCCCATGCATCCCCGCCCATCCATGTCCTCATGTCTTCGTATCGCCATTTCTCTGCCTTCTCGCTCCCTTTTTTTCCCCTTTCTCTACGCTGCACGCTTTGTGCCATTCTCTTGCACCACTTTCGAGTTTTGAGATGGTTCTGCTCGCTGTGTTTTCAGTGTTCGCCATCCGCTCGCTTCCTTCCCCACACGTCGCTTCTCCCCTTGACCCCGTCTCCCCTCTTCCATCCCTCTCCTGTCCCAAGTCTCTGCATCCAATCTGTTTTCTCTCCCCCTCTCACTTGCCCCTCTCCCTACACCTTCCCATCTCTCTCGCACCCGCCTTCCTCCTCTTCTCCCTCCATCTATGCCTCACCCATTTCCCTGCCCCTCTCCCTGCCTCTCTCCCTGCCCCTCTCCCTTTCCCTCTCTCTCCTTTCTCCCTGCCTCTCTCCCTTTCCCTCTCTCCCCCTTCTCCCTGTCCCTCTCCCTCCCTCTCTCCCCGCACAGCCTCCAACTCGTCCTCAAATACAGCCGATAGTGGCGGCGGCGGGCTGGCGACGTGGATGATAGTGGTCATAGTGCTGGTGGTGGTGCTGCTGCTCACAGTCATTGTCGTCCTCGCCGTGCTCTACTCGCGTGCACGCAAGGCCAAGCCACCCACCCCCCCTGCGCCCCTCTGTACGTGCATGGTCTAGCGTGTCCTCTCTCTCCTCTCCTCTCCTCCCCCCGTGTGTGATCACAATGAATGATCCATGCCTCTCTTAGGTTTCCGTTCCTTCCTCTGTTCCTTTCTCTGCTCTGTAGGATCCAGATATCCCACCATGTCGTTCGTCTCGTTCTTGCAGTGCTCCTTACCTTACACTCACACAATGTGTTTACTAAAATTCTAAAAAACATGGCGCACCAGGACCTCTGTTTACCTGCAGTCCCTCTCTCATAACCCTCCTCCCCTTCCATCATCCTCCCATCGTTCCTCCATACTCTCATCACGCCTCTCGCCTCCCCCCAACCTTTCCAGTTCCCTCCCTTCTTCCTTTCCATCTCTTCCCCATCCCCCCAACCCTTTCCAGTTCCCTCCCTTCTTCCTTGCCATCTCTTCCCCATCCCATTCCTTTCAATCAAGGCTCAGGATCACTCTGTGAATGCCATCAGCTTACCGGTGGTCCTGGAGGCCACTTCAGTTGACTCACAAGTCATCCCCTTCCGCCCTCTCCTCCCTCCCTCCCGCTTCGCCCTCCCCCCCTCTTCCGCCTCTCCTCTCCCCCCTCTCCTCTTCCCCGTCCCCCCTTCCCCCGTCCCCCCAGCGCCCAAGGACTACTCACGCCTGTCCGACCTGTCGATCAAGGTCCAGGACCATTTCGTTAAAGCAGTCAGCCTGCCGGTCATCCTGGAGGCGACGCAGCACTTCAGTCCCTCACAGCTGCTGGGGGAGGGCGGGCACGGGTCGGTGTACCGCGGACTGGCTCCCACAGGGCACACGTGGGCCGTCAAGCGCAGCAAGATCGTCAATCTCAAAGGGCTGCAGCTGTTCCAGAACGAGGTGAAAGGGGGCGGAGGGTTCGAGGGGGATAGGAGAGGGGGAGAGGGTAGTGAAGGGGAGGGAAGGGGAGGGGAAGGGAGGGGAGGGGAAGGGAGGGGGGGAAAGGGGAGGGAAAGGGAGGGGAGGGGGGTAGTGAGGGCAGGAGGCTGCAATTCGGTTGGGCAATGGCTTGTGGGTGCATGGTGCTCCTGTTGGCTCTCAGATGAGTCTTGAGTGGACTCAAAAGTGACTGAGGACAAGCACGTGAGGGGCAGGTGCGTTTCAAAAGGAGAGATGCAGGGACAAGAGTCCCATAGGATTAACTCCTGCACTTTTCTTTGTCAATCATTGCCTTTCTCCTCCCCATCCCTCTCCCTTACACTTCCCCTTCCCTCCCACCCCTCCCCCTCCCCTTCCCCTTCCCGCTTCTCCTTGTCTCCGTGGGCGTCTCTTTCCCCCCGGTAGTCCTTGCCCTCCCCTCCCTCCGCTTGCCCTCTTGCTCCTCCGCTTGCCTTCCCCCGCCCCGCAACCGCAACCTGGTTACGCTGCACGAAGGTCACGCTTGGGGTATTCCCAAAAGTCTTTCTTGCTCGTCCCACTCCTCCCTCTCCTCCCGGCCCTTCCCCTTTCCCGCAGGTGGACAACCTATCCAAGGTATCGCACCGCAACCTGGTGAAGCTGGGCAGCAGGTCTCCCTGCTCATCCCACTCCTCGCCCTCCTCCCCCTGCTCCCCACCCCTCCCCGCAGGTGGACAACCTATCCAAGGTATCGCACCGCAACCTGGTGAAGCTGGGCAGCAGGTCTCCCTGCTCATCCCACTCCTCGCCCTCCTCCCCCTGCTCCCCACCCCTCCCCGCAGGTGGACAACCTATCCAAGGTATCGCACCGCAACCTGGTGAAGCTGGGCAGCAGGTCTCCCTGCTCATCCCACTCCTCGCCCTCCTCCCCCTGCTCCCCACCCCTCCCCGCAGGTGGACAACCTATCTAAGGTATCGCACCGCAACCTGGTGAAGCTGCTGGCGTACTGCGATGAGGCCAATGAGCAGATCCTCGTGTACGAGTTTGTTGCTAATGGCAGCCTGCAGGAGCACCTCCGCCCCAAGGAAGGTGCGTTGTTGTGTGCTGTGCTTGGCACGGCACGGCACGCTGCTGTATACTGTAGCTAGCAGCACGGGACAAGTTCTTTCGCACATGCTCTGCAGAAGGCTTCCGCGCACTGCTTATGGTCCTCTGCTGCTCTCCCTATTCCTCTCCTCCCCCTCCCTCCTCTTCCATCTGCCACCTCTCGCCTTTCATCCCCCGGCCTTTGCTCTCCCAGCTCCCCCTCTCTTCCTCTCTCCCCACTCCCCCTCTGCACCTCTCCCTCTTCCCCCTTCCCCCTTCCCCACCAGGCCACCCGCGGCCACCATTGACGCTGGAGCAGCAGGTGGACATAGCGATCGGGTCAGCGGAGGGGCTGCACTACCTGCACTCATTCATCCTCTTTCATCTTCCCCTCTCCCTCCCCCTTCTCCCCTCTCCCCATGCTCTTCTCTCCCCCTCTCCCAACCTCTCTCCCACCAGGCCACCCGCGGCCGCCGTTGACGCTGGAGCAGCAGGTGGACATAGCAATAGGGGCTGCATTACCTGCACTCCTTCCTCCTTCTGTCACCTCTCGCCTCCCATCTCCCCTTCTCCTCTTTTCGTTCACCCCTCTTCCCCTCAGGTCACCCAAAGCCGCCGTTGACGCTGGAGCAGCGGGTGGACATAGCGATCGGGTCAGCGGAGGGGCTGCACTACCTGCACTCCTTCGCCAGCCCCGGTATCATCCACCGTGACGTCAAGTCTGAAAACATCCTCCTCACCGACAATCTCGAGGTGTGCCGCGTACCTTTCCTTCCGCACGCACCCTGCTTCCCTGCCTGCCTGCCTGCCTGCCAGCCTACCCACCCACTCGCCCGCTCACCTGCCTGCCTCTCTGCCTGCCTACCTGGGTGCCTCGCTGCCTCGTTGGGTGGGTAAATGGGTGGGTGGTTGTTTGCTGGCTAGTTGCGTGGGTGCCCATGTGGTGTTATTAACTGCACACAGTGCGTGTGAGCATAGCAACTTCGGCATGCCGTTGGCATATACCGGACTTTGGGCTGCTCAAGAGCCTCAAAGCTCCACTCCCTCCATCCCCCTCTCTCCCCCCTTTTTCCCCTCTCTTCCCCCCATTTCCCCCCTCTTCCCCTCCCTTCCCCCCTTCTCTCCACTGCCTTCCTTCACCGCACCCTGCCCCACCCCATGCACAGCCGCGGCTGGCGGACTTTGGGCTGCTCAAGAGCCTCAAGGAGGAGAACCGGGACGAGGCGGTGAGCACTAGGGTGGCGGGCACGCCTGGGTACATGGACCCGGAGTATTACAAGACCTTCAAGGTCACCACCAAGAGCGACGTCTACAGGTGAGGGCGCTCGTACCTTCACGCCTGGTGGTACCACTGGTGGTTGGGCATGATCTAGTGTGGTGGGTGCCCCATTCCACGCCTGGATACATGGACCCGGAGTATTACAAGACCTTCAAGGTCACCACCAAGAGCGACGTCTACAGGTGAGTGTGCCGTCCCTCCACTTAGATCCACGCTCTCAACGATCTCCCTTGTCTTGTCTGTCTGCGCTCCTCATTTTTCTCCATCTCTCTCAGTGTGTGCGACCTATGCTCCTTTGCTCTGCTGTGTCTTTCCAGTGCACACCGTTAAAGTCACTGTGTTGTTTTTTCCCTCAGGACTTTTCTCTTGCTGTGCTGTCTTCATCTCTTCATTCCTTCTCTTCAATCTCCAGTTCATCTCCTTTCCATCATTCTTTTCCCGTGCTCCTCTATTCCCCTCCACCATCCCATCAACCCCTCATCCCATTCATCCCCACTGTCCGCGCCCTCTGCCCCTTCCTCACATCCCTTGCCAGTTTCGGGGTGGTGTTGTTGGAGCTGATTACAGGCAAACCTCCTGCCATGAACAAGTCTCAGATCTCACATGTCTCTCACTCGCAGTATGACAACCACCAGCTCATCACCATTGCCGAATGGGTCGGTCCATGCTCCTCCCCCACTTTGTGTCAGTGCCCATAGTGTTCTTGGGTTCGCTTGCTTTGGTTCTCATTGGGCTGCTGCGTCTCTGTGCCCATTCAACCCTGTCTTTGCGGTTGTTGCGTGGAATATGTAATATGGGTTTCTTTGCTCTGAACGCATGTTTCTCTGCATCCGCTCCTCTCTCCTCTGCTCCTCGCTGTCCTGCCTCACCCCTCTTCGTCCGCCCCCTGTCGTCCTCTCCGCCGGTCCCAACCACACCCGCCTCACACCACCACTCATCTCCATTCCTCCCCACCCCCGGCAACCACAGGCCTTCCCGCTGATAGTCTCGGGTGATCTAGACCTGGTGGCAGACCCGCGCATGGGGCCCAACTACTCCAAGGAGGCGCTGCGAATGATGGCCACAGTTGCCCTGCAGTGCATCCAGCGCAGCAGCGCCGACCGCCCTGACATGGGGGACGTGGTGCGGCTGCTCTCGGAGATCCGCTACGAGGTGCGCGGGAAACGCCCTGCCACCGCATTCCTCCCGACGGGCGAGACGGATTATAGCGGCGCGCCGCTGGTGCCAGAGGGGTACTCGGGGATTAGTGATACGATTGAGATCACCGCACCCACGTCCATCATTCCGGGCGGAAGGTGATTTGCTGGGGGGTGAAAGGGGTTTTATTTGGGGCGCACGAGTACGTATGGAATGAATTTTCCTGTGAAGGTGGGGATTGGGCCAAAAGAAATGGAGGTGGGTAGGATAGGATAGGAGATAAGCACATGGACCGGGCGTGAGCGGCATGCGCTATCACGGAAGTACAGATACAGAGCTGCTCTTAATGTGGCACATTCACAGGCAAGCTCAGGTGAACATTGCTCTTCCTTGCAGTGCCAGGATAAGAACACAGGCAACAATGCTTGAGAGAATGCACCATGCTTGCCTGAATACCGTACTTGTGAGGCCTACTGCCATCGCCCGGATTTAAAGCCGTTGGCCCACATTGCACAAGTTTTAAAAGTTGACGAGAGGGAGTATTACTGGTTTGGGTTTTGGAGAGTGTTACCGATTTCGTAAAATTAGTTTTTTTTCGCCAAACCTAGCAAGCCCTGCGTTTTCACCCTGGTGGGTGTGTCAGACTTCGAAAGTCCCAAATTGCAGCTGCGCTACTTTTCAAAGCTTGCACAGCCCACTTCGTCAAGTTTTAAAAACTTGACCCGCGCGGTCCGCAATTTGGGCCGTGGGCTTTAAGACATATATGTCTTATCTTATACACTAGAAGAAATTCTTGGGTTGCCTTGTAGCTGGGGTTGTTTAGGGTGTCTTATAAAAGTTATACCGTGAATGGACAAGGAACCATTTAGAATATCCCCCCTCCTTATAAGATCCCTACTACCGTACGATCCTCTTTAGTGTTAGAATTTGAAATGACTGAATAGGATCGTTTACTTAGGATGGTAGCTTCTTGTTGCAGTGGAAGTCTTTGTATGAGTTAAAGCCAATGTAGGAGGCTTTGTCTGGGCTAGTATGTAAAGCCCATGTAGTGACACGTTTCAGGATCGATGTCTCTGAAATCAAGTATATTAAAAAATGACAAACATACAAAATATGACAATTTTTAAACACACGAAGTGTTTTTCAAAATTACGTATTTCGAAAGCGCAGCTGCCTGTAACGCAGATTTGGCATCGTCGAAGCGCGCTAAACGCCCTTCTCCAACTACAAAACGTGGGTTGGAGCTCATTTCCCTCCACCCACGTCTCTCATTTTCCAACGGCTCATGCAACTCTCAGTTCGTCGAGCTCATTTCTAGTTTTCCGTTCAAGCTGGCTAGAACTCGCTCTCTACCGAGAGGCGTTTCACCTTCAACTTTATTAGCTGACATTCTCAACCACAACCGCTCGACTATGGCTGCTACGCCGACACTTAACCGCGCGAACAACACCGTCGTCAACGACTCGAATATTACCGACACCGATCGTAACGCCCGGGAAATGTCAGGCGAGCGCCGCAACAAGCGCCGGGCAGACGGCGAAACGTCCGCCCCAACAGCTGTCGACGTGCTGCTGGGCGGGCTCGAGGTCAACAAAAACGCCGAGCGGCACCAGCAGCACCCTTCGGCGCCTGTGGCGACTGTGGCGCCTGTTGCGCCAGTGGCACCCGTGGCACCAGTGGCGAACGTGGCGCCACACGCGACTGACGCGGAGCACGCGCCTGAGGCACACGCGCCCCACAGGCAGTCGCGTCAGCGCCAGAGGCGCCGTACGGCCGCCTCGTCTGACGCGACCGTTGACCCGGACTTGACCCAGACGTTGACCCCGGACCAAGTCAAGGCGCTCCTGTCCCTGTTACAGCATCGACCCGCCAGCGCAATTGAAGCCGAAACTACACAACCGGCGGCATCAATTTCGGCTAAAAACAAAAATTCGAAAAAGGAGAAGGGAGCGAAAGGAGCATCAACACGCCGCCACAACAAGGAGGTAGCTACCAGCGTTCCCGAAGCCGCAGCCGACGACCACGACTCCGACGACTCTGACGACGACGCTGGTGAGGCTCCGATCAACGCAGCAAATGTCACATCCATGGAAAATCTCCCCCCCCTTCCTTCCACCACCCCCACCTTTTCGGCGGCAAACTTCATGAAGGCGTTCGTGCGCGCGAAGGCGGAGCCCCTGGAGGACGTGAGGGCCTACCTGAAACACGCGGAGTACAAGCTGCAGCACGACGACACGGCGGGCGGACTCGAAATGGTCATGAACGCCCTCGACTACATTTCGGAGCGTTTTGTGATGTTTCAAGTCGAGGACCACACCGACGACCGCGTGGCAAAGCGATTCAAGCTTTACCAACAGAAGAGTCTCCTGACTTCCCGCCCGTTCAAGCAGGCGGTAGCTGATGTGGCGGCTATGGATCGCGCGGAGGGCGCGTACGCTCGTTCCCACCGCGTTGGAGGGCATGGGCCGACGGCATACACCCCAAAGCGTGGACCGCCGCCAACGGGTGGCTTCCATGGCTTCCGTGGGGCGTGCTTCCGTTGTGGCCAGCCGGGTCACGTGGCAAGCGGCTGCCCGAGGAACGGGAACGGTGGCCAAGGTCCCGCACCCGTGGTGTAGGGGCGGGCCTTGAGCGGTTGCGCCTTGTGCGCGTGGCACGGTGCACGTCATGTGCAAAATCCGTGGGCAACCCAAAGGGGTTAGCGATGGCGATTGGGCAGCCCTAGTGAGGGGTGATTGATAGGCTAGAGGCCTAGGATGCGGGGGAGGGAATTACAAACCTCTTGGCCCTTAGTATTAGCCCATGCGGTAGGGGCAAAGGCATGCTAGGAGCATGGCAATGTATGGCCCGTTTCATATAAGGGCGGACTTATTAAAGGAGCGATTTCTGATTTTGGCTCATGATGAAAAAAAAAAAAAAAAAAAAAAAAGGGAGAGAGAGTGAGAGCAAGAAGAAGATGAAGGAGAAGAACAAGAGAGAAGGAGAGAAAGGGAGATGGAGGCAAAAAAAAAAAAAAAAAAAAAAAAAAAGGGGCGAAGATATGTACCGTACGACCCCAATCAATGGCCCTTGCACTCATCGGACGGGCAGCCATTGCCTTGGGTGAGCAAGAGTGAGAACAAAAGAGAGGGTGTGTGTGTGTATGCGAGAATGAAGAGAGGCAGAGAGAGAGAGAGAGGGAGAGAGAGAGGACACGAGAGAGTTCCTTCCCTGTCCTCCTGTTGTGGCCACGTGACCACGCGGAAAGACTCACACCCGCACCTTGGTTGGTGGATTGAAAAAAAAAAAAAAAAAAAAAACCCGTACAATGCGGATGCTAGGGGTGACAAATGGTATTCGAATGGGTCAACAAGCACGCATTCATCACATGCACCGCCATTTCACGCACGAAGGCTGGAAATCATATCCATAGGAACCTCATTTCGCATTCCCGCTCCATTGTCATTCCGCAAACATGCAGCGGCAATACGCCATGAGGTGTTCGACGACGACGATCCGTACGAATTCGCTGTCACAGACAAGACCGTCACGCAAATGCGCGGGCGGCTTCGCGCAACCCTCGCATGGTGGGGCTCGTGGTGCCCAAGTAGCCTCATCCTCTCGGTCATCGCCAACGGCTACTGGCTACCATGGAGCCACAACCCCCCACAACCGTTTCACGAGCGCAACCATCTCGGCGCGCACACACACGCGGCATTCACACGCACTGCCATTCGCGAACTGACAGATACCGGAGCGGCGGTAGCTACCCCAGCAGCGGAACTAACATGCATCAGCCCACTCAACGTGGTTGAGCAACGTGACAAATGCAGGCTTATTCTCGACCTCCGGAAAGTGAACGCGCAACTAATCATCCCCAAATTCAAATACGAAGGGCTAAGCCGCGTTGCCGACCTGGCACGCACAGGCGACTGGATGTTCTCCATCGACCTCAAATCCGGATACCATCACATCGACATACACCACTCATGCTGGACATTCCTCGGCTTCGAATTTGAGGGGAGCACGTACTCTTTCCGCTCATTGCCCTTCGGCCTCGCGACAGCACCATTTGTCTTCACACAACTCATCAAACAACTAGCCAGGCGCTGGCGCGAACAAGGCATCCGAGTTGTACCCTATGTGGACGACATCCTGTTTTTATGCAAGTCCAAGGCACATGCACAAGCAACGTGCCAGATGATAATCTCGGACCTCAAGATGGCGGGCCTGGTAATCAACGCGAAAAATTCGCAGCTGTCACCGTCACAACACCTGCGATTCTTGGGCGTCGAGCTGGATACCAACTCCGGACAATTCTCCATTGGCACCGATCGACGAGCATCACTTCATGCACACATTCTCAATCTCCTGGGCGCAAGCAAAGCACGTCGGCAGGTCCCAGCCCGCCACATGGCTAGAATCACTGGCACGCTCGCGTCAATGGCTGTCGCGCTAGGTGCCACGGCGCGCGCATTCAGCCACGCCATGTTACAAGCGATCAACGACGCGCCATCCTGGGGAAGCAGTGTGAGCATTTCCCCGTCTGTGGCCGAGGAGCTGCAATTCTGGCTTGAGGAGTTCGACAGATTCAACGGCGCACCATTCCACGTCCGGAACAGTTACGACGCCATAATCCACGTGGACGCCAGTTCCCACAGTTGGGGTGCCACTCTGCTCACCTTCCCTGGCGAACTCGAAGAAGCCAGTGCAGCCATGCCAGAACCATTGCACGCAACGTCCAGCACCCGACGGGAAATCGAAGGTGTCCTATGGGCCCTCCGAACGTACGCGAACAAGGTCCGACGGAAACACGTGCTCGTGAGGGTGGACAACCAAGGGGTCTTCTTCATCCTTCGCAAAGGCGGTTCCCGCACCCCCGACCTGACCAACGCTTGCAAGGACATCATTCGCACCTGCATGGAGCTCGGCACTCGACTAATTGTCGAATGGATCCCGCGTGAGCTTAACTCCCATGCCGACGAGCTGTCGAAACTGATCGACCATGACGATTACTCACTGAAGAAACCATGGTTCCGAATCCTTGATCGCCGCTGGGGACCCCACTCCATCGATCTCTTCGCGAACCATCGCAACTCGCATCTGCCACGATTCTGCTCAAAGATCCCTCACCCAGAGGCTACTGCGGTTGATGCATTCTCATGCTCATGGACAGCCGAGAATGGCTTCGCGTTCCCACCACCCCAGCTGATCCCAGCAGTCATCCACCACGCACAACGCACCCACGCATCACTCACCCTAATTGCCCCACACTGGACGGGGGCAAACTGGTGGCCACTCTTACAACCCTCCCCACCAAACTGGGCCCCGCACATCAGAGCGCACATTCCCCTGACGCACGGCAGCCAATGTCTAGCAGTAGGAACGCACCGCACTGCATTCTCAGGCACAGGACTGCCTCATAGCACAATCATTGCACTACGAGTGGTCTTCAACTAACCCGCCCATACGCCTGTGCGCAGACGTGTTGCCGAAGCTACAAGTCCAGCTTCTAAAGATGCTCTCCCAGTCTCGGGCCGATTCAACAATCCGAACATATGAGCCATACTGGGTCAAGTTTCGAGCCTTTTGTGCAAAGGTGAAGCTCCCATTCCTCCCCACGGCGGACATGACTCTCGCGCTGTACCTGGTGTACGCGATCCAACACAAAGCCACCTTGTCCATGGTACAACTCACATGCTCAGCCGTGAGCTTTGCACACCGCATGACTGGGAGCATCTGCCCAACGATCGGACCATTCACCACTCAAGTACGCGATTTCGCAAAAAGGCACTGCCCTCGCCCCATGCGAGTGAAGGAGCCTGTCTCGCTGCAACAAGTCCACGACATGTCTGCCAGCTACCTGCAATCCGACAACCCAGGAGAGTTCCAAAAGGGGCTAATCCCTATCCTCATGTACACCGGATTTTTAAGATACTCGGACCTCATCGTCATCGAGTGGCAAGACATCCAGTTCGAGAACGAGGTCATGTGGATTCTAATTCCGTACTCCAAGACGGACCAAGCTGGAAGGGGCACATGGATACCCATCGCCGCAACTCATGACCCCTTTTGCCCCGTCCGCTGCACCCGACGACTCATCCAACTTGCGGGGTACAACCAGCAGTCCGCGGGGCCACTTATTCGAGTCTTTGGACGCGGTTCACCCCAAAGTGGCCAAGCAAGGCCGCCATCATACCCGACGATCCGAAACTGGTGTAAAGAAGCGTTCGGGAGGATCGGATTAGGAGAACAGCAGCTGGGCACTCACTCCTTTCGCAAAGGAGCAGCCACTGCCGCGGCAAACACCAGTGTGCTAGACAGAATCTTCAAACGACTGGGCAGATGGCGCAGCGACACAGCGAAGGAGATGTACGTCACGCCCAACGCCGAACACCTTGTCAACGCCTCCCGTCAGTTGCAAGATCTGGCATACGCCCCTTCTTCAGCGCAGCATGCCGAGGAACTCGTCCGCCATCGAAAGCCCCCGCTGCCCATGTCTCAGAGACCCCAGTTGCAATGAGAACGATGCCAAATGATCAGTATAAGAAAGCAAGCTTTCTAAATTTGATAATTTTTAAACACACGAAGTGTTTTTCAAAATTACGTATTTCGAAAGCGCAGCTGCCTGTAACGCAGATTTGGCATCGTCGAAGCGCGCTAAACGCCCTTCTCCAACTACAAAACGTGGGTTGGAGCTCATTTCCCTCCACCCACGTCTCCCATTTTCCAACGGCTCATGCAACTCTCCCACCCCCCACCCCGACACCGAGGACATCTGCGACGCCGCTGGAACAGGAGGACAGACAGTTAGTTAGTCATATGATTGGTAGTACGCACGCATAATGTAGGATAGCTAGTACAATGCTATGGTAGGTGGAATCAGGTCATGTACTAGCATCTATATTGTCTAGCTCGAGGTGCATGTTGTAATTTGCCAGTTGCAATGAGAACGATGCCAAATGATCAGTATAAGAAAGCAAGCTTTCTAAATATATTGCTAGAGTAAAGTACCTATTCGCCTATTGTACCGTGCTATTCACGCTATTCCTGTTCTGAAACGGTACATGACTATTTGCGAGGCCTACAGCTACTTGCTGACGTCATCCTAGGGCGCGTAGCGCTTTGCTGACGTCAGCCTATCGGTTCTTTACTATTACCGTCATACCCCGGATATAAGCGCCACCCTCGGATAAGCGCCTGGCGCTTTTAATTGGCGCATGGCGCTTATATCCGCTGCTCGATTATAAGCGCACCCCCTGAAAAAACTTGTTTTATTATAAGCGCACGTAAACTTTAAAATTTCAAATGTGTTCAAAATGCTGTAACGATTTTTACTTTAGCAGGCGGATGTGTTGCAGATTCGGTTCCCTTCACATTCGGACCCTGCACTGGATGCGGGTCCAGTCAGCCGGAGCTGGATGTGAGTCAGATTGGGTGTATCTCCCAGCGCGCGCGAGAATTTTACAGACGACCCCATGTAACTTCGACTCGATTGGAAAGGCAAGCACGAGATCTACAGTTTGGTGTTAAAAAATAGAAAAAATATATATGTCATTTTATAAACGCCGGCGCTTATAAATTTACTCGATTATAAGCCCACCCCCCTGAAAAAACCTGTTTTATTATTGCCCCCCATGGGGGTATATCCGGGGTATGACGGTACATGCGAAGTCTCGCACTGTACTAACTGTACTACACGAATTCCTTGAAGTGCTGAAGTCTCGATATTATCTCAACACTCCCCTTCACTTCTAGGAGTTCGGTGTAGTTACCCAGTTGCTGTTGGAAACAATTGATTTAGCTCTTCTGTCGTGTCGAAACATCAAGTCAGAAGCGAAGCAAAACATATCGAAGCATTAGCGAGTCAACCCTCGGAGGTTGAACAACTGCTGGAGGTTATGCGAAAGTCAAAGGTCAGCGACTTTTGACCTGACAAATACAGCGCGACAGCAAGGACAAACAACTGACTCGCTATTGAGCAGTTGCCCGAGTCGTCACTGTATCGAACCGCAACAGCAACAGCAAAACGGTTATTAACTGTATCTCTTCGTATTCCTTGTACGCTTATAAAAACTTGTATCCCTTTGTTTCAATCAATCTACTTTGCCCTCACATACTAGCGCAAGGTGGTTCACAAAGTTCTCATTAAACGCTTCCGCTATTACATTGTCCTACTCAGAATTTAGTCCTGCAAAGATCCTAAGGGCTTTTCTCAGCCCAACATGGTATGAGAGCTATCAGGACAAATTCAACTACAATCAAGACACCCACAACATCACAAGGCATGGCAACGCAGAAGGAGAGAAGCTCCTCTAACGGCTCTCCCGGTACTACTCCTACTCCACCTCCTGCCTCTGGCCTACAGACAGAGGAGGGTACGGCAACAAGACCAAGGGCAACGTCTACAGAAACTCCCGCAAATCAAGCCACGGCCTTCGACCCAGACATGATGGAGAAATTCTTCTCCTTCATGTCCTTCTACGAACAACACCAGCAAGGGGCACCTGCACAGTCAAACAACAGCAACAACAACAACGCAACACCGATGAGCCTCGACGGTTCATCCTACGCACGAGGAAATCAGCAACAACCTACCTTCGCTCCGTACGAACCTCAGCGCGGCTCCGTCAGCTTCATGCCGCGCCAGCAGCCTTCACCCGAGCAAGAGAAGACACTAGATGCACTTCAAGTTCAGTCGCAGTTTGCGCACGTTTTAAAACTGCAGACGTCAAAACCATTCGACGGAAAGGACTTCTTTACCTGGTCATTCGAATTCGAACTGATGATGGAAGGCGCGCAGATTCTTGGCTTCTTCGATGGGTCCCTGCCATATCCAACAAACGGCACGCAATACGACAAACAGCAGTATACGTATCAATCTATGATGGCGTATACAATCCTACTGCGCAACGTCACACCGAACCAGCAGCAGAACATTCGGTCTTACCAAGGATACGGAAACTCCGCCGAGCTCGCGTACAACCACCTGAAGAACCTGTATCAGGCAACAGACAGCGTCAATCAAAGTCGGTTAATGGCACAACTGACAACAGTGGAAATGAAACCGGGCGAAAAAGGGATGGCGTATATCAGCCGCTGTCGCGAATTGCGCGACAAACTCCTTCGATGCGGAGGGTCGATATCAGAAGACGCCTTCGTCACAGTCGTCATTGGCAGTCTTGGTCCTCATTGGCGCTCCTCTCGCGCCATACTCCGAGCTCACGGGAAGATCTCCGAAGCAGCATTGTGCGCTGAAATTCACGCCGAACAGCAAGACATGGACCTACAAGAAGAAAAACACAAGAGGAAGACGTCAGTGTCTGAGTTCGCTTTCCACACTCAACGGCGCTACAACAACAACAACCATCGGCAAAACAAGTACCAAGGTCAACAACCCGTACCTCCGTTTTGTCAACAACCCTTCGACCTTCAAGCAGCCTCAACGCAAGCAAATTCCACCACTCAAGTTCAAACATCAACAACGTCGACGAGACAACCTGCACAAGGAACAAGGGACATCGTCAGCTGCATGGCAAGATTGACCGACTCCTACATTACTGAATCGCTGCCGCACTACTCATCAGAAGAACAACTCGACGAAAGGACTCCACGTCGAGAATCGCTGCAACCGAACCCAACGTACGCAGCCATCGCCCAAAGCGAACCGTCTGGGAAGGATACCTGGTTCTTGGACAGTTGCTGCGGACAACACATGTGCTCTTCAGGACGCTTTGTTCAACGCGAACACGAACTTCAACGCGAGGTCGTCATCACCGTCGCCAACAATCAGAACCTGCACACACGACGACAAGGCGTAGTGCAACTTCAGTCACGAGAGACAAACGTCATACTGCAGATGTCGAAGGTTTTAATAGCAGAAGGGTTCGGTTACAACCTACTGAGCGTCAGTCAACTGATGGCGAAGGGCATACACCTCGAAGCAGACAGCACCACTCAGGAGTTCAAGTTATACCGCGAGAAGGGCGGTCTCTACATCGGGAAGGCGGTCCTGAAAAACAACGTCTTCGATCTCGACTTCGTCCCAGATCTTGGCACCGCTAACAGCGACGGGATTGTCACTTTCACCTCCTGGACACATCCACCGGATCTCGACCCCGACTTCAGTCCAGAAGGTTTCTGGTACTCGCACACCATCCCTGAGGCAGAACGAACAAGAGCATTAGCAACAATTCAACACTCGGCAACAGCAGAACCAACACCGGCAGAAGCAAAGACAACATCGGCAGCAGCAGGGGCAACATCGACACAAATCGCTGGTCCTTCAACTGCATCGGCTCCAATCGACGACACTCCACCGACTCCTGCGCAGCAGCTTAACCCAACACCACGAGAAGTACATCGAAGCGCAAATTTCACCGCAAGCTTCTACTCCAACTCCGACTTGTACCGTCGCTCACCCGGACATCGAGCTGGCGAAGACATCTGGCACGCACGAATGGGACATCCAAGCAACACGGTGTTAAACAACACAATCAGAGCAGGAGTACTCGACAAAGATTCACTGCTCCTAACCGATGGAAGCGAACTTCGACAAGCTCGTGGAACGTGCTTTACTTGCCCCGAAGCTGACTTACCACATCGGCCATTCGCTTCTCACCACAACCCCAGCGCACCAGCTTACGCATCACCTGAGAAAGTGTACAGCGATATCCTGTACAATCGCGAACCTGGACAAGGAGCATACAGCTACACCATCACGTTCATCGATGCCGCTACGCGTTACGTTTGGCACCTTAACCTTCCGAGCAAGGACATAGCTTTCGAGGCCTTCGTCGCTTGGCTCCCAGTAGCAGAACGAGAATCAGGCGTGAAACTAAAAAGCTTCCAGTCAGATGGAGGAGGAGAATACACCTCACAGAGGTTCAAGCAGTACTTGGCAGAAAGAGGAATCAAGAGGCTCATCTCTCTTCCCTACGCTCACCAGCAGCAAGGCGTAGCAGAAAGAATGAACAGGACTCTCCAGAACACCATGCGCAAGCTGCTACGGGGCATGCGATTGCCCAACCACCAGTGGCCCGAAGCAATGGACCACGCTGTCATGCTGCACAACTTGCTCTCGTCATCATCGCTCCCGAACAACGCATCACCGCATCTGCTGTGGACTGGAAAATAGGGCAGCACAAAAATGTTAAGAGTTTTTGGCTGCATGGTACAGTACCGACCCCCATCTGCACGAGCCGGCCGATTTTCCCAACGCGCACAGTGGGGACTACACCTGGGCATCGAAAGAAATTACAACGCGTGGAAGATTTTCGACGTCCACTACAAAGAAACAGTAGCAGCACGTGATGTCATTTTCTACGAACGACTCACCCTTCCGACATATCTTGCCAACCTGGAAGAAGATCGGGACCCCACAGGTGGCTTCCGTGGTGACCGACACTTCGCCTCGGCAGCAGACGAAGCTGACTGGGACGAGCAAAACGTGGATGAAGCCTCGGAGGAAGCCAGACCTCTCCCTTACTGCTCCGTCGACGTCCCAATGGATGACGAAAATCCTTGCGAAAGCGCCAACGCCGACGTATTTTACCACTTCGCCGACAACGGTTACGTTACACCTGCAGAAGTCAACACCAACGAAGCAGCGCATCCCGCGGACACAACTCTCCCCCGCTACACACAGAGTGGCCTCCAGATACTCGGCCTCGTCACCGCGGTCCACGGCACGGAGATTCCTAAGGAGCCTGCCACAGTTCAGCAGGCTCTGGGGGGGAAGCATAAGGAAAAATGGCGTGAAGCCATGGACAAGGAACTGAAAGCACTGGAGGAACGCAACACCTGGAAAGTCGTCCCTATCGGCGTGGCACGAAACAAGACAGTACTCACCGGGAAGTGGGTCTTCCGTGTGAAGACAAAAGCAGACGGCACCATCGACAAGTTTAAGGCACGCTGGTTCGTACGCGGCTTCGACCAAGAGCACGGACGCGAATTCACCGAGACATTCTTCACTGCCTACTTGACGCGCGCGTCGCGCTTTCCTTTCGAGGCCCGTCGCAGCCCCTGCGCCTGCCCTCAGAGCCAGCGCCCGCCACGTAAGGCCCCATAAGGCCCCGTTATGCCCCGTAAGGCCCCTTAAGGCCCCGTTTACGGCCCCGTTTAAGGCCCTGTAAGGCCCCGTAAAGCCCCGTAAGGCCCCGTTAGAGGCCCCGTAAGGCCCCGTCAGGCCCCGTTTGGCCCCGTTTAAGGCCCCGTAAGGCCCCTTTCGGCCCCGTTAGAGGCCTCGTACGGCCCCGTCAGGCCCCGTTAGAGGCCTCGTACGGCCCCGTCAGGCCCCGTTAGAGGCCCCGTAAGGCCCCGTCAGGCCCCGTTTGGCCCCGTTTAAGGCCCCGTAAGGCCCCTTTCGGCCCCGTTAGAGGCCTCGTAAGGCCCCGTCAGGCCCCGTTAGAGGCCCCGTACGGCCCCGTCAGGCCCCGTTAGAGGCCCCGTAAGGCCCCGTCAGGCCCCGTTTGGCCCCGTTTAAGGCCCCGTAAGGCCCCTTCCGGCCCCGTTAGAGGCCCCGTAAGGCCCCGTCAGGCCCCGTTTGGCCCCGTTTAAGGCCCCGTAAGGCCCCGTCAGGCCCCGTTAGAGGCCCCGTAGGCCCCGTCAGGCCCCGTTAGAGGCCCCGTCGGCCCCGACAGGCCCCGTTAGAGGCTCCGTACGGCCCCGTCAGGCCCCGTTAAAGGCCCCCCTTCAGGCCCAGCCGACCCTACTGCGGCTCTGTCGCAGCTCTGCCCCGGCCCTCGCCCCGACCCTGTCTCCGCCCTGCCCCGGCCCTGCTCCTGCACTGCCGCGGCCCGGCCCCGACCCCGCCCCGGCCCTGTCGCGACCTCGCCCTGGCCCTGTCCCGGCCCTGCTCCGACCCTGCCCCGGCCCTGCCCAGGCCCTGACCCGGCCCTGCCCCGGCCCTGCCCCGGCCCTGCATCCTGCCCCGGCCCTGCCCCGGCCCTGCCCCGGCCCTGCCCCGGCCCTGCCCCGGCCCTGCCCCGGCCCTGCCCCGGCCCTGCCCCGGCCCTGCATCCTGCCTCTGCCCTGCCCAGGCCCTGCCCCGGCTCTGCCTCGGCCCTGCCCCCTGCCCCGGCCCTGCATCCTGCCTCGGCCCTGCCCCGGCCCTGCCCCCTGCCCCGGCCCTGCCCCGGCTCTGCCCCGGCCCTGCCCCGGCCCTGCCCCCCTGCCCCGGCCCTGCCCCGGCTCTGCCTCGGCCCTGCCCCGGCCCTACCCCTGCCTTGTCACTGGTAAGAGCGCCGCGCTGCCGAGCCGCGCCGCCCTGCCTAGCCTGCCCTGCCGAGTTGCACTGCTGCTGCTGCTAGCCTACTGCTGCTGCTAGCCTACTGCTGCTCCTGTCATGGCTAGTCTCAATGTTCTTACCTTTGATACTGAGGGTCGAGCTGTTGACTTTGAGGTCTGGCTAGATGATCTGCAGCTTTTCCTTCAGTGCGATAGCAAGGATGGCCTATCACTATTTGATCTCACGTCTGGCGCCTCTAATGCCCCTGCTGCTGATGCTGACAGTACTGTTCGCTCGCAGTGGCTCACGCGCGATGCTGCTGCTCGTCTTGCTGTGCGTAATCACCTGCCGTCTACTGAGCGCGCGCACTTTAGTCAGTACAAGAGTGCTAGGGCTCTGTACGACGCTGTAGTTGCACGCTACTCCTCCCCTACCACTGCTGCCCTCAGCCGCCTCATGCTGCCGTACCTTTTTCCTGACCTTGCCGCCTTTGCCACAGTTGCTGACCTAGTTGCTCACCTCCGCACTAGTGACGCTCGCTACCGCGCTGCCCTTCCCACTGAGTTTCTTCCCACGAACTCCCCCCCCATGTACATCACCCTTTAGTACCTAGTCACCCGCCTCCCTGACTCTCTCTCCTCAGTCAGGGATCACTTTCTCTCCCTTTGCCCTACCGCGCTGACTGTCGACCTGCTAGAGGAGCGCCTTGCTGCAGCTGAGAAGAGTATCTTAGCTGTTGGGGCTTCTCGCGGCGACCGTCGCACCCCCTTCTTTGAGGGGTGTTCCCCTGTCCCCCTTCTCCCCTCTGTTGCCTCTGCTGCTGCTGTCGACCTCGTTGGCACTGAGGAGGTCGGCGCTGCGTCTGCCCCTAGTGGGCGACGCCGCACTGGCAAGGGCAAGGGAAGCAAGGGTGGTGGAGGGGGCGGTGGAGGAAGCAGTGGAGGAGGTGGAGGTGGTGGTGGGGGTGGTCCTAGGGGTGGGGGCGTCGGTGGCGGCGGTGGCGGAGGCGGTGGAGGCGGCGGCAGCGGTGGTGGAGGTAGCGGAGGAGGTGGTGCTGGTCGCGGTGCAGCCACGCAGCGTGGAGGCCTTGGTGGTGGCCAGCATCAGCAGCAGCGGCGCACCCGTGAGACCCCGTCTGTTCAGCAGCTCCGTGAGTGGTACGCTGGGCGTGGGAGGTCTGGGGGTGCAGGTCCCTGCACGTACGTTCTTCGCACAGGCACTCGTAGTGGGGAGGTGTGTGGTCTCCCACACACCACGCAGCGCTGCTTCGGCCGCCTGACTGACGCTTGGCGTACCCAGTTTCCTGACGCTGTTGAGCTTCCTCGTTGGCATGATCTGCTTCTGCAGAATGTGCCTATCTTTGATCTAGACTTTGATGCTATCCTTGCTGCCATGTATGCTTTTGCTGATATTACTGAGGGTGACTGTTACCTGCGTCTCCCGCCCGACCCGGGCACTGTGGCTGCCGCTCTGGGTGCTAGTGCGGCTGCTGCTCTAGGTGCTAGTGCGTCTGCTGCTTCAGGTGCTGGTACGTCTCCTCTCTCTGGTACTGCACCTACTGAGTCCTTTCACACCTTCACACTTGACTCTGGTGCTTCGCGCTCTTTCTTTAGAGACAGCACCACGCTCACGCCGCTCCGTCGGCCTGTTGCGGTCTCCCTTGCTGACCCCTCCGGGGGCCCAGTCCTTGCACACTCCTCCACGGTTCTACCGTGTCCTGCGGCCCCGTCGGGCTTGCTGTCGGGACTCCACCTCCCCTCGTTCTCTACGAACTTGGTGAGTGGAGCTGACCTCCAGGACGCGTGGGTTGACCAGTTTACCCCTGGAGGTCAGCGTGTGACCCACTGCACTTGCTCTCGGACGGGCCGCCACCTGGCCACGTTCACACGTCGGCCAGGGTCGAGTCTGTACACACTGACTACGCGCCTCCTCCGGTCCCTGCGTCTGGTCAGGTAGCTGCGTCCAGTCAGGTGTTTGCTGCTGCGTCCAGGTCTAGTCCTGCGTCTGCCCCCTGCTCGTGTCGTCCTCTGGCGCACGAGACTCTCCTTTGGCACCACCGTCTTGGTCACCCCTCCCTGCCTCGTCTTCGAGGTATGGCCTCCCGTGCTCTTGTCTCTGGCCTCCCCAGGTCCCTCCCTCCCCTTCCTCCTGGGCCTGCCCCCACCTGTGTTCCTTGTGTCGAGGGCCGGCAGCACGCCGCTCCTCACTCCTCCTCGTTTCCTCCGACTGAGGCCCCTCTGCAGACTCTTCACATGGACGTGTGGGGCCCAGCCCGCGTCCGTGGACAGGGTCACGAGCGTTACTTTCTGCTGGTCGTTGACGACTACTCGCGTTACACCACAGTCTTCCCCTTGCGCAGCAAGGGTGAGGTCACTGAGGTGTTGATCGACTGGATCCGCGGTGCTCGTCGCCAGCTTAGTGAGAGTTTCGGCTCCGACCTTCCTGTTCTGCGTCTGCACTCAGACAGAGGCGGGGAGTTTTCCTCCGACCTCCTGAGAGCCTTCTGTCGTTTGGAGGGCATCCGCCAGACGTTCACGCTTCCGGCCTCCCCGCAGCAAAATGGGATTGCTGAGCGCCGCATTGGCATGGTCATGGATGTCGCTCGTACGTCCATGATCCATGCGGCTGCTCCCCATTTTCTGTGGCTGTTCGCGGTTCAGTACGCTGCGCATCAGATCAACCTTCAGCCTCGTGTCTCCTTGCCGGAGACCACACCTACTCTGCGGTGGACGGGGAAGGTTGGCGATGCGTCCGCGTTTCGTGTCTGGGGATCTCGAGCTTTTGTCCGCGATACTACAGCGGACAAGCTGTCCTGCCGTGCCTTTCCCTGTGTCTTCCTTGGCTTCCCTCCTGACGCACCCGGGTGGCAGTTCTACCACCCCACCTCGCGTCGTATTCTGTCCTCTCAGGACGTCACGTTCGATGAGTCGGTGTCGTACTACCGTCTCTTTCCCTACCGCACTGCCTCTCCCCCCCCCCCCGCCGCTCTTCCTAGCACCAGGTACTCCCCTGGTACACCCCCTCCCCCCCCAGGGTCCTGCCCCCTCAGGTGTGTCCCAGGTAGACCCTGCCGAGCCGGTCGAGGTAGCTGTCGACTCAGGTGCTGCTAGGGGTGCTGACCCTGCGGGTGCGGGGACTGGGGGTGCTGAGTCTGGGGGTGCTGAGTCTGGGGGTGCTGAGACTGGGCGTGCTGAGCCTGGGGGTGTGGCGCCTGAGGGTACTGTGTCTGGAGTTGCTGAGGTTGCACGTGCTGCGTCTGGAGGTGCTCTAGGTGTCCCGTCGCGGCGGGAGCCCCTCTCTCCACAGCGGCTTTGTGAGTGGTACTCTCGGCGCTGTCGGGTTGCTGCTGGGGGAGCTGCTGGTACTGCTGGTGCTGGAGCTGCTGGAGGTGCTGGTGCTGCTGGAGGTGGTGCTGGTGCTGGAGCTGCTGGAGGTGCTGCTGGTGCTGGAGGTGCTACTGGAGCTACTGGAGGTGCTGGCGCTGCTGGAGGTGGTGCTGGTGCTGGAGCTGCTGGAGCTGTTGGAGGTGCTGGTGCTGCTGGAGGTGGTGCTGGTGCTGGAGCTGCTGGAGCTGCTGGAGGTGCTGGTACTACTGGAGGTGGTGCTGGTGCTGGAGCTGCTGGAGGTGCTGCTGTTGCTGGTGGTGCTGGTGCTGGAGCTGCTGGAGGTGCTGTGCGGCCGCGGCCGTACTACGTTCCGCTCCTTCAGCAGGTTCTTGGCTCCCCGCCTCCTCCTGGTCCTCCTCCTCCTTTCCTGAGTCCACCGCCTGTCCAGTCCCAGTCGCAGTTGCAGCCGGCCTCTCCACTGCCTGATCCTTCTCCTTACTCTGGTCCGACTAGAGGTCTTACGGAGCGTCGTGAGCCTGAGTCTCGTCCTGCGTCGCCTGTCCGTACTGTTCGCGCTGGTCGTGTTTCGCGTCCGCGTCTTCCTCCTGTCCCAGGCACTCACTCTATGACACTGCGTCCTTCTACTGCTCCACAGCTTGTCCCTCTGCCCTCTCCTCCTGCGTCCTCTCTTCCTAACGGTCCGGACCCGGAGTCTGACTCCCTTCGTGCTGCTAGTCCTACTGTCACCCGCTTTCTGGCCACTGCTGTCACTGACCCTCTGTTTGAGTCCTCTGCTGCGTCTGCTCTTGTTGCTGAGCTTGTTGACTTTGCTGCAGCATGTCGCCTAGACTACGCTGCTAGTCTTGTTGCTGAGTCTGCGTCTGCGTCTGTCTGTCCTCCGTCCGTCGGGGGTGAGTGTGCTCTTGGCACGGACGTCCTTGAGGACAGACAGGAGGACCTTGAGTGTTTTGCTGCTGCTTCACCTCATCTCGTGTCCATGCTGCTTGCCCCTGAGGGAGACCCGGATGCACTAGACATCCCGACCCCGCGCTCTTACGCAGAGGCGATAGAGGGTCCCTAATCCTCTCAGTGGCAGGCAGCCATGGACGCAGAGATGGCTTCCTGGAAGTCCACAGGCACCTACGTAGACGAGGTTCCCCCACCTGGGGCAAACATCGTCAGTGGCATGTGGATCTTCAGGGTGAAGCGGCCGCCGGGTTTTCCGCCTGCCTTCAAGGTGCGTTACGTTGCACGTGGCTTCAGTCAGCGACAGGGAGTTGACTTCTTTCAGACCTTCTCCCCTACCCCGAAGATGACCACTCTTCGGGTACTGCTGCTGCTGCTCAGCGTGACTACGAGCTCCACTCGCTTGACTTCAGCACAGCCTTCCTACAGGGCAGCCTGCACGAGGAGATCTGGCTGCGCCGCCCACCTGGCTTCACTGGGTCGTTTCCTACTGGTACCCAGTGGAGCCTCCGGCGGCCAGTCTACGGTCTCCGCCAGGCGCCCCGTGAGTGGCACGACACACTCAAGACGACTCTTGCTGCTCTTGGTTTTGCTCCTTCCACTGCTGACCCTTCTCTGTTTCTACGCACTGACGCTACTCTGCCGCCGTTCTACGTTCTTGTGTACGTAGACGACCTTGTCTTTGCTACTGCTGACACGGAGGCACTCGCCCACGTGAAGTCCGAGCTGCAGAAGAGACACACGTGCACAGACCTGGGTGAGCTCACAAGCTATCTTGGCTTGCGGATCACCCGGGACAGAGCACAGCGCACCATTACCTTGACTCAGTCACACATGGTGCAGCAGGTCCTTCAGCGCTTCCGCTTCACCTACTCCTCGCCACAGTCCACTCCTCTGCCTACCGGTCACTCGCTCTCAGCTCCACCTTCGGACGAGTCCGTAGAGCCGAGTGGCCCATATCCAGAGCTTGTGGGCTGCCTCATGTACCTGATGACTTGCACACGACCTGACCTCGCATACCCTCTCAGCCTTCTAGCTCGCTACGTGGCTCCCGGCAGGCACCGAAAGGTGCACTGGGATGCTGCGAAGAGGGTGTTGCGATACTTGTGTAGTACATCGGGCATGGGGCTCGTGCTTGGAGGACGGGCTCGAGTTGTCCTCACTGGTCACGCTGACGCCTCCTGGGTTGACGACTTGGCTACGCAACGGTCGTCACAGGGTTACACCTTCAGCCTTGGCTCCGGTTCTGTCTCCTGGCGGTCTACCCGCTCTTCTTCTGTTCTCAGCTCCAGTTGCGAGGCTGAGATCTACGCTGGGGCCATGGCTGCACAGGAGCTTCGCTGGCTCACCTACCTGCTGACCGACTTGGGAGAGGCGCCTCGTTCTCCTCCAGTTCTGTACGTCGACAACAAGGCCATGCTGGCCTTGTGTCAGGAGCACAGACTGGAGCACAGAACGAAGCACATTGCTCTGCGTTACTTCCTTGCTCGAGAGTTGCAGCAGCGTGGCCAGCTTCGTCTTGCTTACGTGGCCTCTCAGGCCAACACCGCTGATGTTTTCACCAAGGCACTTCAGCCTTGTGATCATCAGCGTTTCTGTACTGTGTTAGGCCTTGTACCTACTGTGCCTCACTTGTTGACTTCTTGACTCTGCTTGTACTGTACTCTATATACTTATACCTGCATGCTTACACTTGCTAGGTTGTGTTCACTGTATTGTTTGCTTTCCTTTATATAACTCTGCATGTGAACTGGCCTTCTGGCCCTTTGCTTGTGCTCAGACTGTGTGGTGACTTTGTGATCCACCCTGAGCTTGCTTTGCTTTCTTGACTGGTCTTGTGACCTCTTGTTCTCCCCCACTTTGCCTATGGGGGTGTGTCAAACATATATCTGCTATGGTCTATTTAGGCTGTAGTGGGGTAGCTCTTAGAGGGTACAACACTTATGTGTTTCCTATTTGTACCCATCTCATTTCTAGTTCATTCATTCTTTCGTCTATCTTTCTCACATAAAGCCCGCCAGCATACGCGACTACTAGAGAAAGCTGGGATGCCTCCTCTTCGCAGCTGTCACTTGCCGTCCGGACCTATCGTACTCCGCAAGTCAGCTCGCGACCTACCTCAAGAAACCTGAAGCAGAACACATGGCGGAACTCGACCGTGCTCTCCACTACATCGTCAGCACTTCAACCGTCGGTCTAACCTACCACAAGAACGGGACTACGACACCTAAACTAATCGGCTACGTCGACGCCGATCACGCTGGCGACTCCGACAACAGACGCTCACGCACCGGCTACATCTATCGCTTCGAGCCTATCGGACCCATCTCCTGGCAGTCGAGCAAGCAGGAATTAATCGCTCTCTCTTCAACTGAAGCTGAATATATCGCACTCTGCTCAGCCACCAAGGAAGGATTGTACCTTCGCGAACTTCTGGAGGAGGCGAAGCTGGCTCAGTTACCCAGCTTCTCCTTGTTCTGCGACAACCAGTCGGCAATTCGCATAGCCAACAAAAACAGATTCGCGAACAGGACGAAGCATATCGCCCTGCGATATTTCTTCGTAAAGGACGAGATCGAGAAGGGGAGACTTGAGCTGTTTTACTGTCCCACGTCCAAGATGGCAGCTGATTACTTGACCAAGAAGCTCGGGAAGCAGAAGTTCGAGTACTGCATGCTGCTGACTGGACAAAGCCACGTTACTAGCAGCGACACTCCAGAAGCGAAGGGGAGTGTTGGAAACAATTAATTTAGCGCTTCTGTCGTGTCGAAACATCAAGTCAGAAGCGAAGCAAAATATATCGAAGCATTAGCGAGTCAACCCTCGGAGGTTGAACAACTGCTGGAGGTTATGCGAAAGTCAAAGGTCAGCGACTTTTGACCTGACAAATACAGCGCGACAGCAAGGACAAACAACTGACTAGCTATTGAGCAGTTGCCCGAGTCGTCACTGTATCGAACCGCAACAGCAACAGCAAAACGGTTATTAACTGTATCTCTTCGTATTCCTTGTACTCTTATAAAACTTGTATCCCTTTGTTTTAATCAATCTACTTTGCCCTCACATACTAGCGCAAGGTGGTTTACAAAGTTCTCATTAAACGCTTCCGCTATTACATTGTCCTACTCAGAATTTAGTCCTGCAAAGATCCTAAGGGCTTTTCTCAGCCCAACAGTTGCTTCAGAAACGCCGCTGAGCTGGTTGCAGTGGTGAAATTTCTGTCGTGTCAGTTTCTTGGTAAGCGAGTCAGCTGCCATGTCACCGGTGGGACAGTAGACAAGGCGCATTCTCCCCTTGTCGATCGCATCCTTGACAAAGAAGTAATGCAGCGAGATATGTTTCGTGCGATTGACGAAGCCGGGCTTGTTGGCAATGGTAATTGCACTCTGGTTGTCGCACTGCAGCGTGAACTGATTCGGCGTGACGAATTTTGCTTCGTCGAGCAGTTCCTGTAAGTATAATCCATCTCGGGTTGCAGCACATGCGGCAATAAACTCTGCCTCAGCCGAGGAGAGTGACACGAGCTCCTGTTTCGATGAATTCCACGAGATCGGGCCAATTGGCTTGAGACGGAAAACGTAGCCGGTTCGTGACCGTCGATCTGATGTGTCACAGGCGTGGTCTGCGTCGACGTATCCGCTGAGGTACATTTTGTCGGTTGGTTTTCCTGTGTTGAAGACCAGCCCGACTGTTGGTGTTGCGACAAAGTAATGTAGAGCACGCTGAAGATCGAGGTGGTGTTCTTCTTTCGGGGAGCGTAGAAACAGTGCGAGATAACTTGCGACGTATGCAAGGTCGGGACGGCATGTGACTGCTGCGAAGAGAAGACACCCGAGTTGCTGCTGGTAGTACAGTTGTAGGCCAGCTGCTGAAAGTTTGGTGTTGTTTAGGACGTGCCCGGTGGGTGTAGATCGATAGGGTGTAGCGACGTAATCGGTAGGAATTTTGAAGCGCTTAGCGAGTGACTCAGCATACTTCGATGCTGTGAGATGGATGGCGAAGGAAGTTCGCGAAACGTTTAACCCAAGAAATTGGGTCACTTCGATGGAGACGGTTAAATTGAGATATTTCTTCAAATCTGCTTCGATGCGATCACCCAAGGAAGCCGACGAGCTGACGTAGAGAATGTCGTCCATGTATGCCACGAGCAGCGCATAACTCCCCTTGTCGTCTAGCCGATACATCCCAGGATCATGCGGCAGTTGTCGGAACCCAACTTCTGTCAGTTTTTTGTTCAAATGCTGCTGCCACAGATGCGGTGCTTGTTTGATACCGTACAGTGACTTCTTGAGCTTGCAGACACTTGGCGGGTTTGTCGAATAGGTGTGTGGAAATTCGACGTAGATTTCGGCATCGACGTCAGCGTACAGAAACGCGTTGGAAACGTCGATTTGTCGTAGCGGAAGATTCTTAGCAGCTGCTTCGCAGATGACGAGACGAACACTTGTATGTCGGCTGACCGGGGCGAAAGTTAGCGTGTAGTCTACCCCATGAGTATGGTCAAAACCACGAACAACCCACCTTGCCTTATGTTTCTCGTAAGAACCATCAGCTTTCGTCTTCACCCTGAAGACCCACTTTCCGGTAAGAACATTTTTATTTACGGCTTTTTTCGATGGGTATGAGCTCCCAAGTCTCCCGTTTTTCCAGGGCAGCCAACTCACGATCCATAGCTTCACGCCATTTTTCGCGATGTGGCCCTGAAAGAGCTTGTCGAGCAGTTTTCGGTTCCGCAATCTCTGTAGAGTTGTGCTGTACAGCAACTGCTAGTCCCAGTATTTGAAGCCCAGTCTGATAATGAGGATTGTCATCAGTCCGACATGCGAAATTGACAGGTTCACTCTGTTCTCCACTTGCACCCCCAATTTCGTCAGGGTCGACGCGGATGCTGCTGTCAGTTACAACTGGCATGGGACGGCGTTGGTCATCCACGAGGTAAGTATGGTGGACATCGCGAACGTCCTCCAGATGAGCATCGACGAGAGGAATGAATTCTGGAAATCCGGAAGAAGTGGTTGGGACAGGTGGGTCGGGAGCAGCTTCATGTGCACCGTCAGGGTCAGGTTCTTCGCTGGCAGCGAGTTCGGCGTCGGTGCTAGCGAATGAGCGAACACCGTGGAAAAGAGTGGCAGGGTCACGCTGCGTGGGGAGATGTTGTTCGAAGACGGGAAGGGTCAGATTTTCATAGAAAATACAGTCACGGGCAGGAACCAGGAGGCGACTGCGATAATCCATGATACGCCAGGCAGAAAACTGTTTCTCGAGGCCGAGATGAAGGCCCCACTTAGCACGTTGATCGAATTTTCCGAGCGGAGCGGTAGGAGGACGGTATTGCACGACACACCCGAAAACTCGAAGAAGTTTTGTAGTACCCAACTTGCCCGTCCACAGCAAGTGGGGTGATGCGTTGTTGGGTAGAGCCGAGGAAGACAGAAGGTTATGCAACAGTGTTGCATGGTCCATCGCGAAGGGCTAGTAGAGCAGGCCGAGCTGGGATTGGGTGAGCAGAGCTCGCATCTTTTCTTGGAGAGTCCGATTGAGGCGTTCTGCTACGCCGCTCTGTTGGTGAGCGTGAGGAAGCGAGAAGAGGCGCCGTATGCCTCTGTCTTGCAGATACGTCGTAAACTCAAGACTCCGATACTCCCCGGCTCCGTCACACTGGAAGGACTTCAGTTTGGTATCGGATTCACGTTCTGTGAGAGGCAGCCATGTTCGAAACGCTGTGAAGGCAAGGAAACGATTAGTCATATTACCAGTCCAGACGTATCGAGTAGAGGCTTCAGTAAAGGTGATGACATATTTCTCGCCGTTGAAACCCTCCGCAGGTAAGTTGAGAATATCGCTGTAGACTTTTTCCATCAGGCGATAATCTTCATCGCCAGGAAAATGAGACGGGTATGGCTCGTGCGGTAGATTTGCTGCTGGGCAGATTAAGCAGGGTGAAGGACGATTGACCGGTTTCATTTCGAGGCCGCCAGGTAAGAGAAGCGAATGTTTGTCGAGAACAGCGGCTTTGATCGTATTGTTGAGTGTAGAATGCGACGGATGACCAAGACTCTTATGCCATGTTTGTGCAGAAGCTTTGTGTCCCTGTGCGCGCAGATAATAATCGGCGTTAGCGAAGAAAGATAGCAGCAGCCGATGACCGTCAGCGCGGACAGGATGAACCTAGTAAGATTAGGTGGTGGAATTTTTACTTCAACGTCGACGTATTCGCCAGGTTCGAGAACTAACTCCCCGCTTTCTTGATCTGATGCTGCAGGTCTAGGCTCAACACCCACAAGACGTCCAGAGTCGAGGACTTCCATGTCAGCGATGTTAAGAAACCAAAGGAAGTTAGAAATGAGAAAGAGAGATTGAACTAGCAAGCAGTTGAGTACATATAGCAAACCCTAGATTGGGCTGTACTCACTATTGAGTACCCCACTGCAGGCTAGACAAACATAACATTCTGACACACCCCCATAGCCAAAGTGGGGTGTAATCAGCACAACAAGCAAGCAAAAAACAAGCTCAGGGTGGATCACAAAGTCACCACACATTCTGAGCACAAGTACAAGAAGTAGCAGTTTATAGTTCACAAATGCAAGCAAAGCTAGAGGCTATCACAGACGGCAAGTGAGGAGGAGAAGGCTGGACTAATAGGAAAGGAGAGAGGAGGTAACGGCGGAAGCTGCAGACACACGGGCAACAGGAGCGGCGCGCACTGTGGCTACCGGAGGCGCACCTCCGGACTACAGGAGTAACTGGCTCCGCGGCTAAGACGAGCGGCTGGAGCAACGGACCCACGGGCGACTGGCGCAGCGGCATCACTGGGCTACCGGAAGCGCACCTCCGGACTACTGGCACTGCTGGCAATACGACGGCTACCTCCACCCAACCTCCCCCACTGTCGCACCCCCCATTCACACACCCCCTGCTGCACCCCTAGGTTCACTCACACTCCACCCCCTAGCACCACTCCGTCGACTCACACACACCCACCCCCCTCAGCGGCAGCTGCAGCGGTGGGAGACGAAGGAGGAGGAGGAGCAGGTGATGCCACACACCCGCCACCCCCCACTCGCCACCCCCAAACCCTAACACAGGGCAGGGCCGGAGATGGGGGGGGGGGGGGGGGGGGGGGGGGGGCGCGACGAAAACAGGAGGGGCCGACGCGTGGCCCCCGTCAGTCCCCCCCAGGGCGCCGCGACGGGCGACGGGAAGTGGGGCCGCGCGGGCCCCCGTTGGCGCCGCGACGGGCGACGAAGGGGGGGGGCCGCGCGGGCCCCCGTTGGCGCCGCGACGGGCGACGAAGGGGGGGGGGGGGGGCGCGCGGGCCCCCGTTGGCGCCGCGACGGGCGGCGAAGGTGGGGGCCGCGCGGGCCCCTGTTGGCGCCGCGACGGGCGACGAAGGGGGGGGGCCCGCGCACGAGCCCCCCCGGGCGACGAAACCGCCGTGCGCCCCGAGGCGCGCGACGGGCAGGGCACCGTCGCGCGCCACGGGGCGCACGACGGGCAAATCAGGGCGTCGCGCTGCCCCCAGGGCGGCGCGACGAGCAGAAAACCGCCGCGCGACTCGAGCGCGCGGCGGGAAGAAAAAGGGCCGCGCGCCATGGGCGCGCAGCAGACAGGAAGACAGTGCGCGCCCGAGGTGCGCGATAGGCAGTGTAGCAGCGGAAGACAATGGTGGGCCCATGCACAGGATCGACCCACGAGGGTCGACCTGCTCTGATTCCATGTTAAGAAACCAAAGGAAGTTAGAAATGAGAAAGAGAGATTGAACTAGCAAGCAGTTGAGTACATATAGCAAACCCTAGATTGGGCTGTACTCACTATTGAGTACCCCACTACCGGCTAGACAAACATAACATCCTGACAAGCGACGCATTGCTCGGCTTCAGTGAGAAGACGACGATCGCGATCAGCGGGTGTTTCCCCCCAAGCAGTCTCGTCGGGTTCTTCTGCCCCCCAGACGCCTTCACCCGTGGGCATGCTCGTCGGATCTCCCCAACCGCCAACATGAGCAAGGTAGTCCCGGGAGGTCTGGACGTCATTCAGGCCTTGGTTGTCAAAGGTCAGCATGACAGTGGCAGCCGTGGTTGACGACATAGGTACGACACCCTCACGTGGAACGGTATTGTTGGTGTAATCAATGTCATCGCGATGCTCCCATGGGCCGAGAGAGAGATTTTTTTCGGAGTCAGCAGTGGTGCGCTTAGGTACAAAGTTGAGGACGAATACACCGTTTTGTTCAACTGCCGTGCCGAGTTTCCTGTCTCCGTATTTCAAGGTAAACTTTCCAGGTTCGCCAAGAAGAGTAATCCCATTCCGCATAAGCTGTGCAGATGACATCAGATTGAAACCAAGGCGAGGAACGAGAAGCACGTTGTTAAGATGCAGACTGAAGTCTTCTTCAACGAAATCAAGAACGATGTTACCCATCCAATGGGCTGTAAGACGTTGATTGTTGGCGACGGTGACGACGCAGGGATTCTGAAGACGACGCTAGTTGATGACGAAACGAGTTTCCGAGGAACACATATGCTGGCCGCAACAACTGTCGAGGTACCACGTGTTGGGACCTTCCAAGGTATGTGCAAGGTTGGCGTAGACCTCGGGTGGTATAGGCGTATTGAGTTCATCGTTGAAGCCATTGTGAATACGGTCTTCGGCGTCAGGATCGTAGACGGTAGAAACTGACGTCATACAATTAATGACTTGTTTCGCCTATGTCTTGACAGGTGTAGCAGGCGGCTTCGCAGGGTTCGGCCTCGTAGTGTTCGGCTTTGCAGCGTCACCTGAAGAATCTTTGGTGTGTGTCGGCCCAGACCGCTTCCAAGACAGCTTATCCTTCGACCAGCAGGTATCGATGGTATGACCTGCTTTACGGCAAAAGGAACACACGGGCTTGTGACGTGGAGTAGAATAAAAACTGACTGTGTTACTAACCACCTTTTTCCCTCCTCGAGCGTTGTGCAGGTCCATATCCTGCTGCTCGACGATGAGAGCAGCACAGAGTGCCTCCTCAGACAACGTCGCCTGCATCCGAAGAGTGGAGCGACACTGCCGCCATTCTGGTCCAAGTCCCGCGAGTAGCATTGTGTGAAACATAGCATTGGGGAAGTATCCTCCACACTTATGGAGCTGATCACGCAGATTTCTAGCGCGGTTGATGTACTGCGTCACCTTCTCGCCGTTTATCATCTGTATCGTTGACAACTGAGTGAGAATTTTGCTATGGTTGACTGTGTCCTTTGCCATGTAGACCCCCTGCACGTATGACCAAGCTGCTTCAGCGGGAGTGGTGCTGGTGCGAAGGGAACGAATACCAAACTGTTCAGTCGGTGTCATGTTACGAATGAGAACTGTGTAAGCAGTCAGCGACGCCAACCGGAAAGCGGCCTGTTGAAGGGGTGAGCCGCGAGATGGGAAGGGTGCTGTACCGTCGAACAAGTGCCAGAATCCCGCAGTTTGAACAAGAAGTTCGAATTCGAAACTCCAGGTATAAAAATATTGACCGTTGAATGGCATTGTCGTCTTAACCTTTGTTGGGTTTGCAGAAGTAGGAAGATAACTTCCGGTGCCGTCGGCTGACTGTAACTGATAAAGCGACGGCATATGAGATCCTTGCGATGCTTGCTGTCCTTGTCCACCAGGAACAAAGGAGAAGGAGCTGTTTGACCCGTCGCTCCCCTGTGGTGATTGTCCACACTGATAACTAGAGCCATCAAGGCTCATAGCACCGGGAAACATATGGTTGAGTGACGAAACGGCAGCATCGACGTGCTGCTGAAGATTCGTCGGCTGGTAAGCCCCTTGATATTGATATGGTCCAGTCGGTACGAAGCCAGACTGTTGTCCTGGTTGATTAGTAGAACCAGTTACTGCAGCTGCAGCTGTTGTGGCTGCTGATGCTGCTGTTGCTGCGGCTGCTGCCGCTGATGCCGCTGCTGCGGCTGCGTGTACGGACTGATTGCTCAGTGGCATGCCGTACATCGGTTGTTGCTGATATTGTTGTTGCTGATGTTGCTGCAGATTAGAATTGTCAGCAGCTGGAGACGCTGTTGGGTGTGATGGGCTCGTAACAGAAGACCTGTCGTCGGATCGTGGAGAGCCAGACATAGTTGCAGAGTATGTAGTTGGAAGCTGGTGTAATCCTAAGACGCTCGCAATACCATGTTAGAATTTGAAATGACTGAATAGGATCGTATACTTAGGATGGTAGCTTCCTGTTGCAATGGAAGTCTTTGTATGAGTTAAAGCCAATATAGGAGGCTTTGTCTGGGCTAGTATATAAAGCCCATGTAGTGACACGTTTCAGGATCGATGTCTCTGAAATCAAGTATATTAAAAAATGACAAACATACAAAATATATTGCTAGAGTAAAGTACCTATTCGCCTATTGTACCGTGCTATTCACGCTATTCCTGTTCTGAAACGGTACGTGACTATTCGCGAGGCCTACAGCTACTTGCTGACGTCATCCTAGGGCACGTAGAGCTTTGCTGACGTCAGCCTATCGGTACTTTACTATTACGTGCGAAGTCTCGCACTGTACTAACTGTACTACACGAATTCCTTGAATTGCTTAAGTCTCGATATTATCTCAACATTTAGAAGACACTGCCTTAACTCATACACGTGTCTTATAATCAGGAACACCCATTTATAAGAAACACCCGTTTCAAAGACACCCACTGTCTTCTTCGACACTGTCTTATATCCAGGCAATGATAGTCGGTTTGCCACGTCTAGTGGATGTACTGTGCAGGCTAGGCAATGAATCTTTGGCTTTGGCAGACAGTTGTAATGTGGGATGTCAAAGTACAATCTTACATGTAGGCTATAGTGGGCCACTCCTTATGGGGTACAGCACTTCTAGGGTTAGTACTTGTACCCCAACTTTTGCTAATCCAATCATTCCTGCACAGTGATTCTGACATGGTATTTAGATCAGGAAACATGTTAGGTTTTTAGGGCCCACCGATAGTTCCGCTAGTTCTTGCCCGAAGCGCCCTTGCGCTGTCCGGCCCTGCTCACACAGTGTCGTGCTGCCCTGCAGCTACTCGCACTGCCTGCCCTAGCGCGCTGCCTACGCCCCGCGAACGCCTGTGCCCCGCTCGCCCGCCGCTTGCGCCCGACCTGCGCTGCTTGCGCGCTGCCCGTGCACTACCTGCAGCGCCCGCCCCCTGCCCTGCGCGCCCCTGCTGCCCGCGAGCAGCCCCTGCCCCGTGCACCCCTGCTGCCCACGAGCAGCCCCTGCCCCGCGCGCCCCTGCTGCCCACAAGCAGCCCCTGCCCCGCGCGCCCCCTGCTGCCCGCGAGCAACCCCTGCCCCGCGCGCCCCCTGCTGCCCGCGAGCAGCCCCTGCCCCACGCGCCCCTGCTGCCCGCGAGCAGCCCCTGCCCCGCGCACCCCCTGCTGCCCGCGAGCAGCCCCTGCCCCGCGCGCCCCCTGCTGCCCGCGAGCAGCCCCTGCCCCGTGCGCCCGTGCTGCCCGCGAGCAACCTGCTGGCCGCACGCAGCCCCTGCCCCAGTGCGCCCCGCTGCTCAGCGCGCCGGCGCGACCTGCAGCCCAGCGCGCCAACACGCCCCGCAGCCCACAGCGCCAGCGCGCCCTGCTGCCCAGCACGCCAGCGCACCCCGCAGCCCAGCGCGCCCTGCCTTGCCCAGCCGCGCCGCCCAGCCCTGCCGAGCCGCGCCGCCCAGGCCGAGCCGCGCCGCCCAACCCGAGCCGCACCGCCCTGCCTCATTCGCCAGCCCCACCGAGCCGCCCTTCTACTGCTGCTGCTATTGCTGCTGATAAGCTACTGCTGCCGGGAGTGCTAGAGGTGCTGGAGGTGCTGCCGGGAGTGCTGGAGGTGCTGCTGGGAGTGCTGGTGGTGCTGGAGGTGCTGCCGGGAGAGTTGGAGGTGCTGCTACTGACCGTCACTGCCTGTCATGGCCACTATCACAATAGTCGCAGCGGCTAGGGGTGGACAGCAGCAGTCACTGCCTCTCCCGGACAACCCCACCTCTCAGCAGCTTCGTGAGTGGGTTATTCAGTGAGGTAATCCTAGTGGTGGATGTTTTGGTTTTATGGGTACTGCATAGCGGCGGCAACAGCGTCCGCAGGGCACCTTCTCCCTGCAGCGGCTTCGCGACTGTGCTTCTCAGCGATGCGTCCCTGGTTGTGTAGAGGCTGCTGCTCTAGGTGCTAGTGAGTCTGCTGCAGCTCTAGGTGCTCGTGAGTCTGCCGCCGCTCCAGGTACTAGTGCGTCTACTGCGGAGATAACTCTATCAACGGGAGCTAGATTACGGGCTAGGCACGGGGTAGGAGGGATCTCTGCGTTCGTTCCCTTAGTCGTTCTCTAGCACTTATGTATTCACGGGGCAAAACCACAAGTAGTTTCACTAGCAAAAGTTGAGAACAATGATGCAACTAGATTGGCAAGTAGACTACATCAGAAGCCTAGCATACAAGTCGACCACCAGCTCAGCACGAAGGCGACAAGCCAGCTGGTTGACCTCAGGCGTCCTCACGCATCCTCCGTCAACCTGCAAGGCTACCGTGCCAACAACAGGTCACCACAGGTCACCACACGTGCTCATGTGCGCGCACCTACTTCGCAGGTGCGAAGTGACGGTAACGACACGCACCGCCACGCACATTGCACAGGTGCCAAGTCGACCACATGTCGACGGTTGCACCTGAGGAGTCCTGTTGACCACGTGCCACCGAACCGCAGGTCGACTTTGCCGATCTACCTGGGCGACGGTCGCGAACCTCGCAGACCTCGTCGTCCGGGTAACCTGGTCGACCAGGTGTGTCATCCCAGGCCCGTCGACCGCCCAAGTCGACGACCACCTCATGTCGACCACACCAGGTCGACCACTGCCCTGGAGTTGGTCGACCAACCCCAGGGCGACCAACTCCAGGTCGACAACGCACCCGGTCGACCAACCCCAGGTCGACTAGTATACCGGTCAGCCGACCACACCCAGATGGCTTCCCCTGGTCGGCGTCACTCAAGTCGACGCCCTCCACTGGTCGACCTCCCAAGTCGACCAGCCCAAGTTGGCGCCCTCCCAAAGTCGGCGCCCTTGCAGTGGCCCTTGTGTAGGTCGACCAGGCCCATCGACCAGCTCGCCCACTGTTGCAGGTCGGCTGCACTCCTCACACCCGACCCCGAGTTAGGCTCCGCCCAAGCGAGGACGGGGCCAGCAACAACTCCCGTTGACACTCCTCTGCCGCGTTCACGCTTGGGCCCCCAGCCCAGACGGCAGCACTACTTGGAGAATAGCTCGTCAGCGTGCACTCAACGCACACAGCACGCTGGTCACTGCACCAGCCATGCAAGAGGGCATGGCACCTACTGCTGCACATCGTTTTTGCCGTCGCCCACATCGGCCAGACGCACTTGGCCGATTGCGACGAAGCACCGGTTGAAGGCCGGGTAGTGCAGCGCCTTCGTCAGGAAGTCAGCCGGCTGCTCACCGATCGGGGTGTACTTCAGCGAAAACTTCCCGCGCTTCACCATGTGCTGCACCCAGGCTTGTCGCCGCTCCATGTGCTTGAGGTTGCCCGTCAACCCCATGCCCTCGGCGACTGTGATGGCCGACTTGTTGTCCACCCGAAGGACAGTCGACGTCCCGGCGTACAGCTGCCGGAATTCTGCAAGGAGGAAGCGAAGGCGACGTCCCTCCTTGCCGGCTTTGGTTGCCGCCACGTACTCCGACTCGGTCGACGACAGCATCGCGCACTTGATGCGCTGACTCGACCAAGAGATGGTGGCCCCTCCAAAGACAAACACGTAGTCGCCCGTGCTCGTTCGGTTCTGCCTGTCGCCGGCGTCGTCGGCGTCCACGTAGCCGACCAGCTTCAGCGACTCTGCTCCACCGCCGAACTCCAGGGCGGTGTCACGGGTGTTGGCGAGGTAGGCGAGGCAGCAATCGACCTCGCGCCAGTGCTGGTCGCTCCTCCCAGTGAGGCCGCTCCCCAGCTTGCTGCAGGTGAAGGCGATGTCCGGCCTCGTCGTCGTCGCCGCAAACTGCAGCGAGCCAACCTTCTGCTCGTACTCCTCCTCATCGCGCTCCTGTGCCTCCTCGTCATCGAAGGTGAGTGTGGCATAGGCGACGACCGAGACCGGCGTCTTCGGAGTGCGCCCGTTCTGCTCCTCGTCGAGGAACCGCCTACGCAGCTTGTCGGCGTAGCCCTGCTGGTGCAACCATAGCTTCCTCACCGACCTGTCGCGCACGATCTCCAGCCCGAGGTACTTCTGCACCGGCGAGATCTCCCGCAGCTCGAAGGCGGCCTTTAGCAGCTCCTTCAGCTCCTTCAGCATCGCTGCACTGCTGCTGGCAACGAGCAGGTCGTCAACGTAGACCAGCACCCAGCATGTCACCTTGTCATCGCCGACTTTGAAGTAGAGCGCCGTGTCGACCTGGCTCCTCTTCCAGTCAGCGCCCAGCAGCACACCGTCGAGAGCCCTGTACCACAACAACGGCGACTTCTTCAGGCCGTAGAGGCTCTTCAGCAGCTTGCACACACGGCCGGTCCCATCGTTGAAGTAGTCCGGCTGGTACATGTACAACACCTGGTCAAGCTTGCTCTGCAGGAAGGCGTTCTTCATGTCGAGCTGCATTAGGTTGAGGTCGAGGACGACGACGATGCTGAGGAAGATCCCTAGAGTGACGTATCTGCTCACCGGCGCATATGTCTTGTCGTAGTCGGCGCCATACACCTGCGTGAAGCCCTTCACGACCAGCCTTGCCTTCTCGTGCTTGACGGTGTCGTCGATGTGGTACTTCGTCGTCAGCACCCACCGGTTCTTCATGATGTTCACTCCCGGCGGGCGTTTGAACAGCTCCCACGTCCCCATGCCAACGAGGCTGCGGATCTCCTCCTCCATGGCGGCCTTCACCGCCTTGCCCTTCCAGCTCGCCAACACCTCATTTACCGTCATCGTCCCAACAGTGCTCGGGGTCGGCGTGCATGTCGGGGTCGAGCTCCGGAAAGTCTTCGTCCTCCTCGGCATCGTCGTGCTGCAGGTCGTCATCGACCTCGTCGTACGCCGTGGTGAAGGCAGCCGGTACGTAGAAGTCGAGCGGCCTCCGAATTCGGCCTGACTGCCATGGTCCACGCTGGACCTCCACCATGTCACTGTCGGTGGACTCCTCGGCGTCCCCTCCATCGTCACCAGCTTCACTGCCCTCATCGTCCTGCTGCACCTCAGCCGGCTTCCCTGCCGACTTCCCCTATGGTCAGCTCCTCTACCGACTGTCTGGTTACGGACTGCTTCGTGGTCGGCTTTACCGCTGCCTGCTCCCCTGTCGGCTGCTGCCCTGCTGATGCCTTCTTCGCCAGCTTCTCCAAAGTCGGCTGCACCTTGTCGGCCTGGTTTTCCCCTATCAACGTCGACTTCACTCCCACGTCGACTTGCTGCTCGTCACGTCGGCCACCAGCGATGCTCTTAGCCGGCGCCGAAGGCGACGTCCCACTTCTCCCTTCATCGCCGGAGGCCGATACCGGAGTCAGCCCACGCAGGTTGGCCACAAGGGGAGGGGCACAGGGGGCAGGAGAGGGGGAGGGAAAGGGGACATCCTTGACGTCCTCAGCAGCAGGCTCACCGACCTCGGCGAGCAGAGGGAGTGTCACCATCGAGGTCTCCGTCGGCGGGGTGGTCGGCGTCCGGCCCAATGCCGGCTCGTGCTCCGACTTCCACACCCCTATCGACATGTTCTCGTAGAACACCACGTCCGACGTGGTGACTACCCGGTTGCCGGCGATGTCGAGGAGCTCCCAGCCCTTGCTCTCCTCCGACACGCCGACGTGAAGGCCCCACCTGGCCTTCGGCTTCAGCTTTCCACCACGATGCTGCTCGGGGACCAAGAACTGCGCCATGCAGCCCCATACTCGTGCCAGCGACAAATCGGGCTTCTTCCCGGTCAGCAGCTGGTATGGCGTCGTCCCCGGCTGCAGCGTCGACTGCTCCAGGCAGTTGCGGACCCAGACGGCCTGCCGTAGAGCGAGGTGCCACCAGTGGTGCTACACGCCCATGTGCAGCAGCATCATTTGCACCAACTCCACCACCGTCCTCATCTCGTGCTCCGCCATGCCGTTCTGCTGCGGGGTGTAGGGGCAGGTCAGGTCGTGGGCGATCCCCTTGCCGTTCACGAAGTCGGTGAACTGCTTCCCGAGGAACTCCCCTCCCCGGTCAGAGCGCAGCATCAACACCGACTTCTTCGTCTGCTGCTTAGTCTGCCATCATTGGCAGCCACTTGGAATGGCCCGCACAGGTTGACGTGCACGACGGCCAGCACGTCGTCGGCATCGGAGCCCTGGTCGGGGAAGGTGTGCCGCGCCAGTTTCCTGCCGACGCACGAGACACACGGCAAGTTGGCGCCAGACGCCGACTTGAGGTCCAGCCCAGTGACGACCTCGTGCTTTGCCGAGCTCCGGATGGTGTTCATGCCGACGCGTCCAAGCCTCGCATGCAGCCTGTTCGGCGTCGAATTCGTCATCGAGACGATCGTCCGCAGGGCCACGACCTCCGTCGAGGGCGTTGTCGACTTCGCCGAGCAAGGACACAGGTCGGTGCAGAGGTCTCGCCCGGTGTAGGACGCCTTACTGAGGACGTCTCCTGCCGCCGAGACGAGCAATATCCCGTCCCCTTCCTCCTGCAGCTTCACGCTGTTCTCCTTCAATTGACCGGCCGAAAGCAGGTTCGCTCGCACGCCTGGGACATACAGCACGTCGGGGATGAGCACCTGCCTCCCGGCCTCCCCTTGCAGAGCGACAGTGCCGCGGCCCTGGACGTCTTGCAGCGCCCCATTGAAGCCACACATGTGCTTGACGTCGCCGCTCGGCTGTAGGTCGACGAAGACCTCCTGCGTCCCCATCAAGTGGTGGGAGCAACCACTGTCGAGCAGAACTACCGCCGGGTTTGCCTGCACGGCTGCCGCCATCGCGTGGAAGTCCTCGCCGGCCTCTGGCGCCAGCGAGACTCTCGGCTCCACAACGCCGAACAGAGAGCACGACGCCTCCTTGTCGTCTCGCCCTTTGCCGCCAGCAGAGGAGTCGGCGTCCTTCGCCGAGGTTGACGACTTGGTCGACTGCTTCTCCTTGCGCAGCTGGTTTCTGCCTCGACGGGGACGACGGCTGCTAGACCTCCCGCGACCTCCCTTGGCGTCGTCGTCATCGAAGTCACTACAGTCGGGGCACTCGAAGGACAGGTGGTCGGGGTCGCTGCACAGCCAGCACTCCCAACGTCGACTTCCTCCTCCACGACCGCTATCCTTGGCCGACTTCTTCTTGTCGGCGTCCTTGGTCGGCTTCCAGCCACTTCTACCACCGCCGCCAGACTGCCCGCGCTGCCCCGGTCGACCACCTTGCTTCACCGAGGCGACGTAGTTTGCATGTGCAAGGAGCTCCGAGGGCCGCTCAACTTCCTGCATCGCCTCATCCTGCAGGATGTACGAGGTAAGAGAATCCTCGTTGAGAGTCGCCCTAGTGCTCGGTGCTAACGTTAGTCGTTTCAGCAGGTTGTAGCTGCTCGTTAGCCCTTTGGTAACATGCGTGAGGTACGACGCCGTCGAGTAGTGCATGCCGGCCATCCTCATGGTGGCGAGAATTCGCCGAGCCCGGTTGCAGTAGTCGGTTGCCGTCTCCTCTTCGCCCATCCGTATGTGCGACAGCTGCGCCTCAAGCTGGCCGATGTACAGGGCGTCCGTGACCTAGTATGTCAACTCGATGAAGTGCCATGCCCGGTGGCCGGCGTCGAGGTACTCCCTGCACGACTTCAAGGCGATCTGGACGCCCGGCGAGCAGCACCGCGAGATGACTGTGAAGGTCAGCAACTGCACGGCGCGAAACTCCGCACGAAAGTCGGGGTAGTGTTTCTCCGGCGTTGCCACAGTGCCCCTGGCAAAGCCGATCAGCCCGGCCATCTCCAATTGGGGCTCGATGGCTTCTTTCCAGGTGAGGATATCAGGTCGATCAACAAGCAAGGGGGTGACCGAGATCTTGTCTGGCGTAAACTTGAAGTAGCCGTAGCTCGTTTCAATCCCGCCTGCTGTCACGTGGGTCGCCGACATTGGCAACAAACTGCTTCATCGTCCTCCGACGTCGCCTTGCGACGAGCCTGCAGCCGCTGACGACCGCATCTCTCGCGCCTGAACGCCGCTGACTTCATCGGCGTGTATCACACCTCGCTGCCTCGACGTGCCTCCTGCATTGCTGCCGACTTGGTCACCATCGGCATTGACTCCCACGTCGATGCCGCCCTCGTTGTTCACCGGTCGAGGAGAAGCTGGTCGAGAAGGGTGCTCTTCCGCCCACACCGAGCGGATGCCTGCCTCGATGACTGCCAACGGTAGGTTTGGCCCGTACTCGTTGGCCTCATGGCGTCTCCTCGCATCCTCCAGCCGTGCCTTCAGGGTGTCCACCACTCCTGCGTCACCTACGGCGCCTACCATAGTGACTACCGCACAGCTGCCGGCCTACAAACACAAGTTAGGTAATTGACCACTACGTCAACCTGACTGAAGGGGTAAGTCGTGTGCCTTCCACGCTCACCGCACCATGCGGAGATAACTCTATCAACGGGAGCTAGACTACGGGCTAGGCACGGGGTAGGAGGGATCTTTGCATTCGTTCCCTTAGTCGTTCTCTAGCACTTATGTATTCACGGGGCAAAACCGCAAGTAGTTTCACTAGCAAAAGTTGAGAACAATGATGCAACTAGATTGGCAAGGTAGACTACATCAGAAGCCTAGCATACAAGTTGACCACCAGCTCAGCACGAAGGCGACTTGCCAGCTGGTCGACCTCAGGCGTCCTCAGTCGACCTGCAAGGCTAGCGTGCCAACAACATGTCACCACAGGTCACCACACGTGCTCATGTGCGCGCACCTACTTCGCAGGTGCAAAGTGACGGTAACTACATGCACCGCCACGCACATTGCGCAGGTGCCAAGTCGACCACATGTCGACGGCTGTACCTGAGGAGTCCTGTTGACCACGTGCCACCGAACCGCAGGTCGACTTTGCTGATCTACCTGGGCGACGGTCGCGAACCTCGCAGACCTCGTCGTCCGGGTAACCTGGTCGACCAGGTGTGTCATCCCAGGCCCGTTGACCGCCCAGGTCGACGACCACCTCATGTCGACCACACCAGGTCGACCACTCCCCTGGTCGACCAACTCCAGGTCAACATGTCAAACTTATATATGCTATAGACTGTTTAGGCTGTAGTGGGGTAGTCCTTAGAGGGTACAACACTTTTGTGTTGTCTACTTGTACCCCACCTGTTTCCTAGTTCATCATTCATTCCTCAATTCTCTCACATGGTATAGAGCTAGTTCGATTTTTTTCCTAAGGGCCCACCACTAAAATTCTTTTTTTTCCTTACCTGCCCGACGCGCGCGTCGCGCCTGCCCTTCGAGGCCCCTTCGCGGCCCGTAGCGGCCCCTTCGCGGCCCGTAACGGCCCCCTTTGCGGCTCGTAGCGGCCCCCTTTGCGGCCCGTAGCGGCCCCTTCGCGGCCCGTCGCGGCCCCTTCGCGGCTCGTCGCTGCCCCTTCGCGGCCCGTAGCGGCCCCTTTGCGGCCCGTAACGGCCCCTTTCCGGCCTGTAGCGGCCCCTTCGCGGCCCGTAGCGGCCCCTTCGCGGCCCGTAGCGGCCCCTTTGCGGCCCGTAGCGGCCCCTTCGCGGCCCGTAGCGGCCCCTTTGCGGCCCGTCACGGCCCCTTTCCGGCCCGTAGTGGCCCCTTCGCGGCCCGTGGCGCCCCCCCCCCCTCGCGTCCCTTAGAGGCCCGCTGCCGCCCGTACCTGGCCCGTCGCTGGCCCACTACCGCCCGTCGCTGGCCCGTTGCCCCCCCCTTTGCCAGCCGTCGCCCGCCTCTGGACCGCCGCCAGTCGCTGAGCAGCAGCCCGACGCCGACCTGCCGCCCGTCCCTGACCAGCCGCCCGTCGCCGACCCGCCGCCCGTCCCTGACCAGCCGCCCGTCCCTGACCAGCCGCCCGTCGCCGACCTGCCGCCCGTCCCTGACCAGCCGCCCGTCGCCGACCTGCCGCCCGTCCCTGACCAGCCGCCCGTCGCCGAACTGCCGCCCGTGCCTGACCAGCCGCCAGTCGGCGACCTGCCGCCCATCGCTGACCCGCCGCCCGTCGACCTGGCCCTGCCCTGCTGCCGCCCCAACAGCGGCCCCTGGTAAGCACTCGTGCTCCCCCCCCTCCCCCTCCCTGCTGCCGCGCCGCCAGTAGCCGAGCCGCGCCGCCCAGCCGAGCCGCGCCGCCCAGCCGAGCCGCGCCGCCCAGCCGAGCCGCGCCGCTCTGCCGAGCCGCGCCGCCCCCACCGAGCCGCACTGCTCTGCCGAGCAGCACTGCTGCTACTGCTTCGACTGCTGCTACTGCATCTACTGCTGCTACTGCTGGTTTTGCTCCTTCCACTGCTGACCCTTCTCTGTTTCTACGCACTGACGCTACTCTGCCGCCGTTCTACGTTCTCGTGTACGTAGACGACCTCGTCTTTGCTACTGCTGACACGGAGGCACTCGCCCACGTGAAGTCCGAGCTGCAGAAGAGACACACGTGCACAGACCTGGGTGAGCTGACAAGCTATCTTGGCTTGCGGATCACCCGGGACAGAGCACAGCGCACCATTACCTTGACTCAGTCACACATGGTGCAGCAGGTCCTTCAGCGCTTCGGCTTCACGTACTCCTCGCCACAGTCCACTCCTCTGCCTACCGGTCACTCGCTCTCAGCTCCACCTTCGGACGAGTCCGTAGAGCCGAGTGGCCCGTATCCAGAGCTTGTGGGCTGCCTCATGTACCTGATGACTTGCACACGACCTGACCTCGCATACCCTCTCAGCCTTCTGGCTCGCTACGTGGCTCCCGGCAGGCACCGAAAGGTGCACTGGGATGCTGCGAAGAGGGTGTTGCGATACTTGTGCAGTACATCGGGCATGGGGCTCGTGCTTGGAGGACGGGCTCGAGTTGTCCTCACTGGTCACGCTGACGCCTCCTGGGTTGACGACTTGGCTACGCAGCGGTCGTCACAGGGTTACACCTTCAGCCTTGGCTCCGGTTCTGTCTCTTGGCGGTCTACCCGCTCTTCTTCTGTTCTCAGCTCCAGTTGTGAGGCTGAGATCTACGCTGGGGCCATGGCTTCACAGGAGCTACGCTGGCTCACCTACCTGCTGACCGACTTGGGAGAGGCGCCTCGTTCTCCTCCAGTTCTGTACGTCGACAACAAGGCCATGCTGGCCTTGTGTCAGGAGCACAGACTGGAGCACAGAACGAAGCACATTGCTCTGCGCTACTTCCTTGCTCGAGAGTTGCAGCAGCGTGGCCAGCTTCGTCTAGCTTACGTGGCCTCTCAGGCCAACACTGCTGATGTTTTCACCAAGGCACTTCAGCCTTGTGATCATCAGCGCTTCTGTACTGTGTTAGGCCTTGTACCTACTGTGCCTCACTTGCTTTCTTCTTGACTCTGCCTGTACTGTACTCTTTGTACATAGACCTGCATGCTTATACTTGCTAGGTTGTGTTCACTATATTGTTTGCTTTCCTTTATATAACTCTGCATGTGAACTGGCCTTGTGGCCCTTTGCTTGTGCTCAGACTGCGTGGTGACTTTGTGATCCACCCTGAGCTTGCTTTACCTTCTTGACTGGTCTTGTGACCCCTTGTTCTCCCCCACTTTGCCTATGGGGGTGTGTCAAACTTATATATGCTATAGTCTGTTTAGGCTGTAGTGGGGTAGTCCTTAGAGGGTACAACACTTTTGTGTTGTCTACTTGTACCCCACCTGTTTCCTAGTTCATCATTCATTCCTCAATTCTCTCACACAACAACCCACTTGGTCGACCAACCCCAACTCAACCAGTATACCGGGCAGCCAACCACACCCAGTTGACTTCCCCTGGTCGGCGTCACTCAAGTCGACGCCCTCCACTGGTCGACCTCCCAAGTCGACTAGCCCAAGTTGGCGCCCTCCCAAAGTCGGCGCCCTTGCAGTGGCCCTTGTGCAGGTCGACCAGGCCCATCGACCAGCTCGCCCACTATTGCAGTTCGGCTGCACTCCTCACACCCGACCCTGAGGTCGGCTCCGCCCAAGCGAGGATGGGGCCAGCAACAACTCCTGTTGACATCTATCGCCACAGGTCCTGCCTCAGCTGAGGCCTTGCACAATTTCACACTTGACTTAGGCGCATCACGTTGCTTCTTTCGTGATTGCACCACAGTCACACCAATCGCAGCACCTGTCCCAGTCTCACCGGATGACCCCACTGGGGGCCCAGTAGTCTCGCGAGCCTCCACTGTCCTCCCGTGTCCGGCGGTCCACTCCGGGTCTCTCTCATGTCTCCACCTCCTTGCATTCTCGACAAACTTGTTGTGCAACGCAATCCTCCAGGATGTATGGATTGATACCTTTATTCCTCGAGGACAGCGTGTGGCGATCTGTACGTGCTCACGGACTGGCCGTCACCTTGCTACGTTCACTCTTCAGCCTGGGTCCGGTCTGTAGACACTGACCACTGAGTCTGCACAGGTGGCTACGTTAGGTCAGGCGACTGCGTCAAGTCAGGTGTCTGCGTCTGGTCACCTTGCAACGTCTTGATCGTGTCGGTTACTCTCCCACCAGACTCTCCTCTGGCACCACCGCCTCGGTCACCCCTCGCTGCCGCGTCTCTGTAGCATGCACTCCCGTCTTCTTGTCTCTGGCCTTCCCAGGTCCCTGCCCCCCCTCCCACGCTCGCCTGCCCCGCCGTGCCTTCCTTGCGTCGAGGGGCGGCAGCGCGCCGCTCCTCACTCCTCCGAGTTTCCTCCGACCACTGCTCCTCTGCAGACGCTCCACATGGACGTGTGGGGCCCGGCCCGCGTCAGTGGAACGGACCAGGAGCGCTACTTCCTGCTGGTTGTTGACGACTACACACAGTACACCACCGTCTTCCCCTTGCAGCGCAAGGCGGACGTCAGTGGTGTTTTGATCCCCTGTATCCGTGCTTCTCGTCGCCAGCTGCACGAGCGGTTTCGGCGGGACTTGCCTGTCCTGCGTCTGCACTCTGACAGGGGCGGTGAGTTCTCTTCTGGCCTTCTTGAGGAGTTCTGTCGAAACGAGGGCATCTACCAGACATTCACGCTTCCGGCCTCTCCTCAGCGAAATGGGATTGCTGAGTGTCGCATTGGCTTGATCATGGAGGTTGCTCGAACCTCCATGATCCATGCGGCTGCTCCCCATTTTCTGTGGCCGTTTGCAGTCCGATACACCGCACATCAGCTCAACCTCTTGCCCTGTGTCTCTTTGCCACATACCTTGCCCACACTCCATTGGACGGGAGAGGTTGGCGATGTGTCGTCTTTTTGGGTCTGGGGCGCGCTCTCCCTTGTTCGCGATACTACTGCGAGCAAGCTCTCTCACGTGTGTCTCAGGTAGACCCACCCCCCTTGGATGAGCATGTGGAGATCTCCTCTGACTCCTCTAGCCCAGCTGAGGGGGGTGACCCCGCCGCGGACGACACGGCGGCCACTCGCCGCTCTCCTTGCTTGGAGACCCCCCCTGGCTTTCCGCCGAGGCCGTCTTCGCCGCCTCAGCAGCCTGGTGCTGTGGACTATGGAGCTGCTGCTGGTGGTGACACTGGGGGTGAGAGTTCTGGGGGTGCTGAGATAGAGGGTGAGGGTTCTGGGGATGCTGCGACTAGGGGTGCTGACTTTGGGGGTGCTGCGAGTCCTAGTGGCGGTGGAGCTGTGGGTGACCCGGCTGGAGGTCCTGGAGCTGGACAGCCACAGCAACCTGGTCTACTCGAGACGCTCTCGCTGCAGCAGATTCGTGCGTGGATCGTTCGGCGAGGCAGTCCTGGTGGTGGAGGGTACGGTCCTGCTGGTGCTGGAGCTGCTAGTCCTGGAGGTACTGCTGGTGCTAGAGGTGCTGGAGGTGCTGGAGGTACTGCTGGAGGTGCTGGAGGTGGTGCTGGTGCTGGAGGTACTCCTGGAGGTGCTGGAGGTACTGTTGGTGCTGGAGGTGCTAGAGGTGCTGCTGGTGCTGGAGGTGCTGGAGCTGCTAGTCCTAGAGGTACTGGAGGTGCTGCTGGTGCTGGAGGTGCTACAGGTGCTGGAGGTGCTGGAGGTGCTAGTCCTGGAGGTACAGCTGGTGCTGGAGGTGCTGGAGCTACTGGCACTGGAGGTGCTGGTGCTGCTGGTGCTGGAGGTGCTGCTGGTGCTGGAGGCGCTGGAGCTGGAGGTACTGGATGTGCTGGAGCTGCTGGTCCTGGAGGTGCTCGTACTGGAGGTGCTAGAGCTGCCGGAGCTGGTCGTGCTGGTGGTGCTGGAGGTGCTGCTGGAGATGCTGGGGGTACTGGAGCTGCTGGCACTGCAGGTGCTGGTGCTGCTGGTGCTACTGGTGCTGGAGGTGCTAAAGGTACTGGAGCTGCCGGAGCGGGTGGTGCTGCTGGTGTTGGAGGTGCTATTGGAGCTGCTGGCACTAGAGGTGCTGGTGCTGGAGGTGCTAGAGGTGCTGCTGGTACTGGAGGCGCTGGAGCTGGAGGTACTGGAGGTACTAGAGCTGCTGACGGTACGGTATTGCGCCGCGCCAACCGTTTTTCTACCCGCAGCCGCAGTCATCCCTTCCATTGCCTGACTCAGGCCTTCGCCATGTTCTTGTCATAATCCCAACCACTAGACCATTGGGATAAAAGGGCTTGTTAAGTAGCGGGTCAGAGTGCGCCCATAACCCCCCAGGCGAACGCGCCTGTAACCCCCCTAGGATCAATCAGGCATCCACAGTGCAGATCTACTGACACCCCCCCACACTGGGAGGCCCAGGACTGAGCACAGCGGCAACGGCCTACATGTGCATACACCGGGATTCGAACCCGAGACCTTTCTGACACCATGTCAGAATCCCAGTCACTAGACCATTGGGATAGAAGGGCTTGTTAAGTAGCGGGTCAGTGCGCCCATAACCCCCCAGGACAACGAGCCTGTAACCCTTCCCTAGGATCAATCGGGGATCACCAGTGGACCTCTGACACCCCCCCGCACTGGGATGCCCGAAGTGCACACACTGGGATTCGAACCCGAGACCTTTGCTCTGATAACATGTCAGAATCCCAGTCACTAGACCATTGGGATAGAAGGGCTTGTTAAGTAACGGGTCAGTGCGCCCATAACCCCCCAGGCCAACATGCCTGTAACCCTTCCCTAAGATCAATCGGGGATCACCAGTGGACCTCTGACACCCCCCCGCACTGGGATGCCCGAAGTGCACACACTGGGATTCGAACCCGAGACCTTCGCTCTGATACCATGTCAGAATCCCAACCACTAGACCATTGGGATAAAAGGGCTTGTTAAGTAGCGGGTCAGAGTGCGCCCATAACCCCCCAGGCGAACGCGCCTGTAACCCCCCTAGGATCAATCGGGCATCCACAGTGCAGATCTACTGACAGTTCTTAGTCTCTCGTCTTCCATTGGCCTCACTCCACCTCTCTTATGTCCACCGACGGACCGATCTCCGCCACAGCTACTGCCTGGCTCCCCGCTCCGTGCTCCTACTCCACACACTGAGGTGACTGAGTCCCTGATTGAGCGCCGTGAGCCTGAGACTCGTGCTTCCACACCTGTTCGTGCTCGTCGTGTCGCCCGTCCTAAAAACCTTGCCTGAGCGTCCCGCTACCTCTCTTCCGCACGTTACTGACCCTGAGTCCGACCTTGCTCGTGCTGCCAGTCCTACTGTCACTCGTCTCCTCGCTACTGTAGTGACTGACCTTGTCTTTGAGTCTACTGCTGCGTTTGCCCTAGTCACTGAGCTAGTCGACTTCGCAGCTCGGAGTCGTCTCGACTACGTCGTGAGTCTTGTTACTGAGTATGAGTCTGTCGGTCCTCCGTCCGTCGGGGGTGAGCTTGCCCTTGGCAGTGACGTCATTGAGGACAGGCAGTTTGAGCTTGAGTGTCTTGCGGCCGTTTTACCTCGTTTTGCATCTCTGCTGCTTTGCCCTGAGGGAGACCCGGATGCACTTGACATCCCTACCCCGCGCTCTTACGCTGAGGCGATTGTGGGTGAGTACTCCTCTCAGTGGCAGATAGCCATGGACGCAGAGATGGCTTCCTGGAAGTCCACAAGCACCTACGTCAACGAGGTTCCTCCTCCTAGGGCGAACATAGTCGATGGCATGTGGATTTTCAGAGTGAAGCGGCCGCTGGGTTCTCCGCCTGCCTTCAAGGCGCGTTACGTTGCTCGAGGCTTCAGTCAGCGATAGGGGGTTGACTACTTCCATACCTTCTCCCCCACCCCAAAAATGACTACTCTTCAGGTGTTGCTGCACATTGCAGCACAGCGTGACTACGAGCTGCACTCCCTCAACTTCTCTACAGCTTTCTTGTAGGGCAGGGCAGCCTTCACGAGGAGATCTGGCTGCCCCGCCCATCTGGCTTCACTGGGTCGTTTCCTGCGGGTACCCAGTGGAGCCTCCAGTGGCCAGTCTACGGTCTCCGCCAGGCGCCCCACGAGTGGCACGACACACTGAGGACTACACTTGCGGCTCTTGGGTTTGCTCCTTCCTCTGCTGACATGTCGCTGTTTCTACGCACCGACACTAACCTGCCGCCGTTCTACGTTCTCGTGTACGTCGACCACTTTGTTTTTGCCACTGCTGACACTGAGGCGCTGGCCCTAGTGAAGACAAAGCTGCAGAAGAGACACACCTGCACTGACCTGGGTGAGCTGCGTAGCTATCTTGGCTTACAGATCACCCGGGACAGAGCACGGCGCACCATCACCCTGACTCAATCACACATGGTGCACCAGGTCCTTCGGCGCTTCGGCGTTCAGTACTCCTCGCCACAGCCCACTCCTCTGCCTACTAGCCACTCGCTCTCAGCTCCACCTTCGGACGAGTCCGTAGAGCCGAGTGGTCCGTATCCAGAGCTTTTGGGTTGCCTCATGTACCTGATGACTTGCACACGACCTGACCTCGCGTACCCTCTCAGCCTCCTGGCTCGCTAAGTGGCTCCCGGTAGACACCGAAAGGTGCATTGGGATGCTGCGAAGAGGGTACTGCGTTACTTGTGCAATACATCGGGCATGGGGCTCGTGCTTGGAGGAAGGGGTTTAGTGGTAGTCACAGGACACTCCGATGCTTCTTGGGCCGATGACAAGGCGACTCAGCATTCGTCACAGGGTTACACCTTCAGTCTTGGCTCTGGATCTGTCTCGTGGAGGTCCACTCGTTCTTCTTCTGTGCTTAGTTTCAGCCATGAGGCCGAGATCTACGCTGGGGCCATGGCTGCACAGGAGCTACGCTGAGTGACCTACCTGCTGACCGACTTGGGGGAGCGGCCTCGTTCTCCTCCAGTTCTGTACGTCGACAAGAAGGCCATGCTTGCCTTGTGTCGGGAGCAGAGACTGGAGCACAGAACGAAGCACATTGCTCTTCGCTACTTTCTTGCTCGAGAGCTGCAGTAGTGTGGTCAGGTTCACCTTTCTTACGTGGCCTCTTGGGCCAACACTGCTGATGTCTTCACCAAGGCCCTCGGGTCTAGTGATCTTCAGCGCTTTTGCACGCTCTTGGACTTCTGCCCGTTCTGCCTCACTCGCTTGTCTCTTGATCTTGCACTTGTTGTACACTGATATCTATATTTATACCTGATTGTTTCCTCTTGCTAGGTTGTGATCAGTGTACTGCCTTGCTATTATAACTCTGTATGTGAACTGGCTTTGTGGTCGCTTGCTTGTGTTTGGATTGTGTGGTGTCCTTGAGATCCACCCTGAGCTTTGCTTTGCTTTGCTCTATTGTCGTGCTTAACTGGTCTTGTGACCGTCTTGTTGTCCCCGACTCAGCCTATGGGGGTGTGTCAAAGTACAATCTTACTTGTAGGCTATAGTGGGGCACTCCTTATGGGGTACAGCACTTCTAGGTTAGTACTTGTATGCCAAGTCTTGCTAATCCAATCATTCTTGCACAGTGATTCTGACATGGGAATCGTGGTGAGCGAGCAGGGCCTATGTTTGGATTTCAACTTCTCTGTTTTTCAGTGTTGTGTTTTTAGAAACCTTTATTTTCAGGCTAGGCTTGTGATGTAACTTTTAACCATCAGCGCAACCCGTATTTTTGAATTCTTTACCTAGAGGCATCATTGTAGCACAGCAATCCACATTGTGATGCCGCGGTCCCCCGTCGTGGCATGCTGGCAAGTAATACAGAAGTAGTGGACCAATCGCAGACCTGACTGGCGCGCCAACGATTGTCTGCACATGCGAAACTGTCGGGCCTTGCGAAAGTTACGGAAATCACAGCCCGATAATTTATATATTTTTAGGGGAGGAGGAAGGGGGGGGGGGGGGGGGGGGGGGGGGTGTGGGGGGTTGGAATTAAGGTTAATTTGGGTTGCTCCAATAAACATATATGTAGTGCTGGATCTACACTATAGTAGTGTTGAATACTTTGGTTGGGTTGGAAGAACTTGTGGTGTACACTTTTTGGAGTGGACCACCTCCCAAACCCTATAGGTTAGGTTTCTCTCTTGTTGGAGCTAACTTCTTGGAAACCCCTTTTGTTCTAGCATGGCTCATGCCCAAGTTGGCTCCTAAGATTCCTAGGCTTTAGGAGGAGGTTCAAATGTTGCACATTGTTATAATCGACTGTAGTGAGTAGCACTGTAGGTTTAGAATCCTAGCTCATGCATTTCCGTTGCACTCTATTTCTGAGATGGTATCACGAGTAGGTTTAGAATCCTAGCCTAGCTTCGCCTCGCCTAGCCTAGCCTAGCTCGCGCCCTAGCGCCCTCCGCGCCCTAGCGCGCCTCCGTGCCTTACGCGCCCTCCGTCACGCGCCCTAGCGCCCTCCGCGCCCTAGCACCCTACGCGCCCTAGCGCCCTCCGCGCCCTAGCGCACCTCCGCGCCTTACGCGCCCCTTGTCACGCGCCCTCCGCGCCCTCCGTGCCTAGCCCGCGCCCTCCCGCGCTGTCCGCGCCTAGCCCGCGCTCTCCCGTGCCTAGCCCGCGCCCTCTCGCGTCTAGCCCGCGCCCGAGCGCCGTCCATGCCTAGCCCGCACCCGAGCGCCCTCGCGCCCTCCGCGCTTAGGCCTCCCCCTCCGCGGCCTTGGCGCCAAGCGCGCCCTCCACGCCTAGCCCGCACCTCCGCCCGCACACGCGCCCTACCCGCGCCCTCGCCAAGCCCGCGCCCTCCGTTCCACGTGTCCCCAGCCAGGAACGCGCGCCCTTGGCCAGACATGTGTGCCCCAGCCAGAAACGCACCTCACGTACCTTCCTTGCCGCTCACACCTCCTCCTAACCGCCCACACCTCCTCCTAACCGCCCACACCTTCTCCTAGCAGCCCACACCTCCTCCTAGCCGCTCCCACCTCCTTCTATCCGCCCACTGGCACCTCTTGCAGCGGCTGGCACCTCTAGCGCGCCACGACCCGTAGCAGGCCGTTCTCGGGCTTTCTCAACGTAGATTTTCCCATTCCCTTCCGTTCCTTCACTAGGTTCGCCGTTCCACCGCGGCTGGAGGCCGCTACTCCTAGTCCTAGTTGTTCTCGCGCCTCGCTCCAGCCGCTCCTCGAGCCCGTAGTTTTTGGCCTGACGTTTCTCGCTCCAGTCGTGCCTCACTCCAGTTGTTCCTCGTTCCAGTCGCTTCTTGCTCAGTTTGCTCCGTGCTCCGGCCGTTCCTCGCCTAGTTTCACCTCGTGCTCCTAGCTGTTCTCACTCTTCGCTCCTAGCTCCAGTCACTCTTTGCCTGCTGCTTCTGCACCCCGCTAACCTTTACCATGGCGTCCATGAGAGTTTTCCGGCAGCAAGGACAGCAGCAGCGGAAGTTTCAGCCATGGGAACCTCAGCAGCAGTGGCGCCCTCAGTTGCAGAGGCACCCTCAGCAGCAGTGGCGCCCTCAGCAGCAGTGGCGTCCTCAGCAGCCATGGGGGCCTGGTGGTTCGGGTAGCGTTGGCCGGAGCAGCGGTCCAGCCAGTTGGGGGGCTCGTCGCGGTGGCCGCGACGTCGGCCCCTGCCAGTACCGGATCTTGACTGGCCCTGGTGCTGGCACTACCTGCTCGCGTCCTGACCACTCTTCACAGCGCTGCTATAGCCGCCTCGACGACCTATACCGTGAGCGTTTTGGGTCTGAGTCGAGGCCACCGATCTGGCCCGGTCTGTCTCATAGTGGTTACCCTGTGTTTGATATGTCTATGGATGCTGTTTATTATGTCACGTATGGATCTCTTGGCTTGTGTGTACCTAGCTTAGGATCTTTGCGTGTTGCTAGAGTAGGTACTTGTGCTTTTAGTGTAGGTGCTTGTGTAGTCACTAGTCTAGCCGTGACGACTGCTGCTGCGTCGCTCTCCTTCACGCTGAACTCTGGCGCGTCTCAGTGCTTCTTTCGCGACCACACCACTGTCACACCTCTTTCGGCTCCAGCCCCAGTTGCCCTGGCTGATCCTACTTCAGGACCAGCAGTCGCTCGCTGCTCAACCACTCTCCTGTGCCCGGGTGTCCCTTCTGGTTTCCTCACTGGTCTCTACATCCCCTCGTTCTCTCGGAACTTGGTGGGTGTTGGATACCTTAAGGACCATGGGATCACTGTTACTTTTCCTGCACACGGGAGGACGGCAATCTGTACGGACGCTTCCACTGGGGCACTTCTTGCCACGTTCACCAGGGAGCCCCACTCAGGTCTCTTCGTTTTGCACACTACGTCCCATTAGGTAGCAGAGTCCGGCCAGGTTAGTCCCCCCAGGTAGTAGAGTCCGGTCCAGTTATTGCGTCCCCTCCGGTTGCTGTGTCTAGTCAGGTTGTTGCGTCTAGTCAGGTTGCTGCGTCTTGCTCCTGTCGATCTCTCGCCCACCCAACCGTCTTGTGGCACCACCGTCTTGGCCACCCGTCGATCCCCCGCCTCCGCAGCATGGCTAGTCACCGTCTTGTCTCGGGTCTCCCTCACGTCTTTGCGTCGCTCCCTCCCTCGCCTGCACCGATGTGCACTCCTTGTCTCGCCGGCCGCCTGCGCGCCACTCCGCACTCCTCCTCCCTTTGTCCAGCCACTGCTCCCTTCCAGACCCTCCACTTGGAAGTCTGGGGCCCTGCCCCTACGCTTGGACCTGAGAGCGAGCGCTACTTTCTGGTGGTCGTCGACGACTAGTCCAGGTACACTACGGTGTTTCCTCTCTCGAAGAAGTCCGAGGTGACTTCTATGCTGATCCGGTGGCTGCTGGCCATTGAGGGCACTTGTGGTAGTCGTGTCCGTTGTCTCCACTCCGACCGTGGGGGTGATTTTTGCTCCGGCGTCCTTGCCGGGTTCTGCGGCGAGCAGAGTATCAGACAGTCCTGGAAGCTGTCAAAGTCCCCACAGCAGAATGGGGTTGTTGAGCGCCGCATTGGCTTGGTCATGGACATTGCCCGCACGTCCATGATCTATGCCCGTGCGCCCCATTTTATGTGGCCCTATGCAGTTCGCTACGTCGCCCACCAGCTGAACCTCCAGCCGCGTGTCTCGCGGCCAGAGGCTTCACCGACCAGTCTTTGGACCGGGTCCCTTGGTATTGGTTCGGCCTTTCGTGTTTGGGGCTGCCTTGAGCTTGTCCGCAACACCTCTGCGGACAAGCTCTCGGCTCGCGCCATCCCATGTGTCTTCCTTGGTTTCCCGGTGGACTCTCCCGACTACGCCTTTTACCACCCACCCCTTCACCATTTCCCTGACTCTCGTGACGTCCAGTTTGACGAGTCACTGTCCTACTACACCTGGTTCCCCCTCCCCCCCTTTTCCTCACACCCTCTCCTCCCCCTGCTCCCACTCTCCCGGTCCCCCCGCCCCCCCTTGGTCCTGCCCCGTCAGGTGTGCCTCGCGCGTCTGGTAGCGTCTCCCTCCTTGCAGTCCTCCTCATAGTCCCCTCAGCAGCCATCGGCACTTCCGCGACAGGTTACTGTGGGCTCAGGTGGTGTTGGATTTGGAGGTGCTGCCACTGGAGGTACTCGGTCTAGGGGCGCTCGTTCGAGAGGTGTTGGAGCTGGAGGTGCTGGAACTGAATGTGCTAGTTCTGGGGGTGCTAGAGCTGGAGGTGTTTGCACTAGTGGCGCTAGTTCTGGGGGTGCTGGAGCCGGAGGTGCTGGCACTAGAGGTGCTAGCTCTCGGGGTGTTGGAGCTGGAGGTGCTGGCACTGGAGGTGCTAGTTCTGGGGGTGCTGGAGCAGGAGGTGCTGTCGATGTAGGATCTAGTACTGAGGAGATAGGAGCTGGAGGCACGACTACTGCTGCGCCCACTGCGCCTCCCCGCAGTTACGACACACGTCTCCAGGCTCTTCGCCGGCTTGAGCGCGCAGAGCAGGAGCGGTTGGAGCAGGAGAGGCAGAAGCTGCAGCAGTTGGACCAACAGCAGCAGCTATCGTTGCCGCCACTTTTGCAGCAGCTGTTCTCTCCAGTGAGTGGTCTTCGGGCCCTTGGTCTTCCTTCCTCTCCTCCCGTCCACTCACAGTCTCCTACCGCATACGGTCCTACATTTCCTCCTCCGGACTCGGCTCCAGATGTTTTCTCTCCTCCTCAGTCACAGTCGTCTCCTCCTGTTGTCCCGCACGACTGGACCAGTCGTTGTCCTCGGCGTGCCCGTCCCTCGTCTCCTTTTGCTGACCTCTGCACTATCTTGTTTCGTTCTAGACCTCGTCCTTCTCCGCCTGTGTCTGTTCTCCCCTCACCTCCTGAGTCGTCTCTCACTGTCTCCTCTCACCCCATCACTGACTACTACCGTGCTGCTTGCCCTGTTGTCTCCCGTGTTTTCGCCACTCTTGTCACCGGCCCTCGTACCTCTCCGTCGTCTGTCTCGGCTCTTACTGCCGTTGTCACTGACTTTGCTTCCACCCGCCGTCTTGACTACGCCACGCGTGTGGTGGCTGCTCCACCTCCCCGTCCTCTGTCCATCAGGGGTGAGTCTGCCCTTGGCTGTGACGTCCTAGAGGACATACAGTTTGAGCAGGAGTTCTTGGCAGCCACTTCCCCCTCTCTCTTCGCCATGCTGCTTTCCCCTGAGGGAGACCCCGACGCCCTTGACATACCGACTCCTCGCACGTACCGTGAGGCAGTGTTAGGGGAGTGGGCCTCTCAGTGGAAAGCGGCTATGGACTCAGAGTGTGTCTTGGAGATCCACAGGCACCTACGTCGACGCAGTTCCCCCTCCCTGGACGAACGTTGTCGATGGCATGTGGCTCTTCAAGGTGAAGCGGCCGCCTGGATCACCACATGTGTTCAAGGCGCGCTACGTGGCTAATGTTTTCAGTCAGCGTGAGGGAGTTGAATTCTTCCAGACCTTTGCCCCGACCCTGAAGATGACTACTCTTCGGCTGTTACTGCACGTAGCAGCATAGCGAGACTACGAGCTGCACTCCATCGACTTCTCCACTGCGTTTCTCCAGGGCCGCCTACTCGAGGAGATCTGGCTGCGGTGTCCTCCTGGCTTCACTGACACCTTCCCACCTGGGACCCAGTGGAGCCTGAGGCGACCAGTCTACGGTCTCCGCCAGACGCCCCGTGAGTGGCACGACACTCTTCGCTCCACACTTCGTGACCTTGGGTTTCGTCATTCCTCTGCCGACCCGTCGCTGTTTGTTCGCACTGGTTCCACTCCTTTCTTTATACTTGTTTACGTCGACGACTTGGTCTTTGCTATAGAAGACAGAGCAAATCTGGCTGAGGTGAAGTCTAAACTGCAAGAGAGACACACGTGCACTGACCTCGGTGAACTGCAGCGCTACCTTGGCCTGCACATCACTAGGGACAGAGCCGCTCACACCATCACACTGACTCAGTCACACATGGTGCAGCAGGTCCTTCGGCAGTTCGGGTTTCAGTTCTCCACCACACAGCCCACTCCTCTTGCCATTGACCACCGACTCACTGTCCCTTTTCCCGACGAGCCCTTTGAGTCTAGCGGTCCCTACGCAGAGCTTGTGGGTTGCCTCATGTACTTGATGACTTCTACTCGGCCGGACCTCGCCTTTCCCCTCAGCGTCCTCTCTCGCTTTGTTGCAACTGTTAGACACCATCCTGTTCACTGGACAGCTGCTGTGTGGGTGGGGAAGCACCGGGCAACTACATCAGGCATGGGGCTTGTGCTTGGAGGGACACGGCCAGTTGAGTTGACCGGTCACTGCGATTCTTCCTACGCTGACGATGTGGGGACTCAACGTTCGACTCAAGGTTACTGCTTCAGTCTAGGTGCTGGTGCTGTGTCGTCGAGGTCTACACGGTCGTTGTCTGTGGCTTTGTCCATTGCAGAGGCAGAGATCTACACTGGTGCCATGGCGACACAGTAGCTTTGCTGGTTGACCTTCTTGCTCACCGACCTTGGTGATCGGCCTCGCTCTTCACCGAACTTGTACGCTGACAACAAGGCCATGATCCTCCTGTGTCGAGAGCCTCGTCTGGAGAGCAGAGTGAAGCATATTGACATGAGGTACTTTCTCCTGCGAGAGCTACAGCGACGCGGTCAGGCACGCTTGGACTTTGTGGCCTCAGAGGCCAACACTGCCAACGTCTTCACCAAGGCATTGGCGCCTGGTGACCACCAGAGGTTCTGTGTGCAGGTAGGGCTTGTTGAAGTAGGCCCACGGTTGCTGTAGTGTTTCTCTTATTGCGTGTTCTGCTTGTCATTGCCTTTATATATATTGTGCTCTCTTGAACTGGCCTTGTGGCCGCTTGTTTGTGCTCGGAATTTGTGTGGTGTCCTTGAGATCCACCCTAAGCTTGCTTTGTTTCTTGTCTTGTCTGGTCTTGTGACCGTTTGTTCACCCTGACGTGAGGTACTTTCTCCCGCGAGAGCTACAGCGACGCGGTCAGGCACGCTTGGACTTTGTGGCCTCAGAGGCCAACACTGCCGACGTCTTCACCAAGGCCTTGGCGCATGGTGACCACCATAGGTTTTGTGTGTAGCTAGGGCTAGGCCTACAGTTGCTGTAGTGTTGCTCTTATTGCGTGTTCTGCTTGTCATTGCCTTTATATATATTGTGCTCTCTTGAACTGGCCTTGTGACCGCTTGTTTGTGCTCGGAATTTGTGTAGAGATCCACCCTAAGCTTTCTTTGTTTCTTGTCTTGACTGGTCTTGTGACCGTTTGTTCACCCTACAACACTTTCTAGGTTTGCTATTTGTATCACTCACTTTCCTAGTTCATGCATTTCCGTTGCATTCTATTTCTGATATTAGAGCTAGGAAGGTCTAGCAATCTCTTGGAATAGGAGCTACTCAAAGCATTGGACCATAATACATTGGTGGAAGCTACATAGCTTCCATCCCTCCCAAAGGGCTGCCAAAATTGCACCGTGATGGACTTTGGACGTGGGAGGGGAGGAGGAGAGAAAAAACTCGTGTGGATCCGTTCGGGAGGATGAGAGGAGCGTCATCTATTCACGGAGAGGCTCAGTCAACGTTGGTCGATCAAGGCGCGCATCATATCGTTGGAAAGGTCTCAATACGGTTTACAACAGTTGCCTCGGGGTCGTCACCAATCGACGAGCGGATCGGACGCAATTTGCAAAATACAGTCGGCGGACGAATTGGAAAATTGCGAATCGGGGAAGATTGGAGGGTAGACGCCAAGTGAGGAGGCCAGGGCGCATCTAACAAGCCAAAAATCGGGAGAAACGGTCGAGTCTTCGTCGGCGGAAAATCGGCCAACTTCGACGAGTTTAAGCGGAGAGCTTGGACGCGGGATCCAAGAGCACAATACATCATTGAAACGGTCTCAAAACGAGGATTTGGCTGAATCAAACAGCTTGTCATTTAGAGGTTCGGGCTCGAAGTTACGCTCTAAAAACCAAGAGGGGGTGAATCTGCCCACATCGCCTTCATCGCCGCCGCCGTTGCCTCCACCACCACCTCAACTTCAATCGTCAGTGCCTCTGCCGCAAATGGATCATGACTCAGGTGAAGGGAAGCTGGAAAGTGCGCCAAAGTTCGACTGAAGCGACTATTGGACTTGGAGCTTCCGATTCGAACAATGGGCAGAGGTGCACGATATGTGGGGGTACTTTGATGGATCGGAGGAGCGGCCTGCATCGGGCGACGCACGGCTGAAGTGGGAGAGGAAAATCCAGAAGGAATTCGCCCAATTCTGCAATGCCTTGGTGCCATATGAGCTGATTTGTTTGGTACAGGAGTTCGGCGGCAAGACCGAGTTGGGCAGTGCACCTGCAGATGGTGGAGCAAGAGTGGTGACCCGCGTTCCTGCATGTACAGAAGCGGAATACACACGTGTGAGGGATTTCTACCTTCAGCGTGGCTTGTGCAACCGGATGGCACTTTCTTGTCACGAGACGAACTTAGCTAGGAACGGGTTTAACTAAGGGCCTAGGCTTAGTAGCCTAGGCCAAGCGGGTGTCGAGGGAGTTGTGCCAAGAGAGAATCGAGAATGTGTGTCTTCACTATAGGTTTGCAAGAACATATAGCAAAGAAACAAAGTGGTGCACCACCACAACAAAGAAACATAACTACACTAAAGCTAAAGCTACAGGCAGTTATAAACATATATAAATATATATCGCGACACACCCCCTTAACTGCCTGCAGCACATAGCTAGAGCAAGTCACACCCCCTGAAGGGGCAGGTGCGGTGGGAGACGGCAGAGGGGTACGTGAGGAGGAGGAGGCAAGAGGAAGAGAGGAGAGGAGAATAGATAAGAACACAGGAGGAGGTGAGTGGGGGATGAGGAGAGGAGGTGGGGGGTGGCCGCAGCGTCCCCTCTTACTAACCCCCTTTTACGAAAGGGGGGGTTGAGTGGGGGATGAGGAGAAGAGGTGGGGGGGTGGCCGCAGCGTCCCCTCTTACTAACCCCCACATCCCCACCCCCAACCAACCACCCGCCCTCAACCTCACCCCCCATTTCAGTCGCCCCCTGGAACCGCACTCCCTCCACCCCTGTCTTCCTCCATACCTCTCCCAACCCACGATGGTCCCTGTACAGTCTTTCACAGGTGGGCTGCTGGGCACAGGTGGGGCTGCTGGTCACAGGTGGGGCTGCTGGTCACAGGTGGGGCTGCTGGTCACAGGTGGGGCTGCTGGTCACAGGTGGGGCTGCTGGTCACAGGTGGGGCTGCTGGTCACAGGTGGGGTTGCTGGTGCTGGTGCTGGCGGCTGGCGCTGGTGCTGGTTCCTGGTGCTGGCAGCTGGCACTGGGGCTGGTTCCTGATGCTGGCGGCTGGCGCTGGGGCTGGTTCCTGGTGCTGGCGGCTGGCGCTGGTGCTGGTTCCTGGTGCTGGCGGCTGGCACTGGGGCTGGTTCCTGGTGCTGGCGGCCGGCGCTGGGGCTGGTTCCTGGTGCTGGCGACTGGCGCTGGGGCTGGTTCCTGGTGCTGGCGGCTGGCGCTGGGGCTGGTTCCTGGTGCTGGCGGCTGGCGCTGGGGCTGGTTTCTGGTGCTGGCGGCTGGCGCTGGGGCTGGTTCCTGGTGCTGGCGGCTGGCGCTGGTGCTGGTTCCTGGTGCTGGCGGCTGGCGCTGGTGCTGTTCCGCCACCACTCCCTTCCCCTCCTCTCTCTCCTTTCCACAGCGTCCCACCGCCACTCCCTTCCCCTCCTCCCTCTCCTCCCCATGGCGACCGCCGCTGCACACGCAAACAGTCGCGACGGGGGGGGGGGGGGGGGGTGACGGGCAGGGGGCGGGGGGAATGCGACGGGCAGAGCGGGCGAATGAGCGGCTGGGGCGATCGCCAGTGCTCTGGCGATCGTCGCTGGCGTTCCCCCGTCACTCCTATCCCCTCTTCCCTCTCGCCCCCACAGAGTTCCGCCGCCACTCCCATCCCTTCTTCCCTCTCCCCCCCACAGCAACCGCCGGTGCGACGGGCGAGGTGCAAGGTGGCGCTGGCTGCAGTCGATGGCGCAAACGCGATCGCGGGCCGCTGGCGACTTCGCTGGCGACTTCGCTGGCGGGTCGCTGGCGGCGGGTCCGCTGGCGTTCGCCATAGCGTCCGCCGCGCCCGTCGCGCTGAGAGCCGCGACGAGGCAGGCGACGGGGGGCAGCGCGAGCAGCAGGGAAAAAAAAAAGATACGCAAGGTGCGGATTTCGCGCCACTAACTGTAGCAGTCGCGAAATGTGGTGGGCCCATAAACGAAATAGGTCCTAGGACGGACCACTCTGTTACCATGTCACGAGACTAGCTTAGCTAGGAACGGGTTTAACTAAGGGCCTAGGCTTAGTAGCCTAGGCCAAGCGGGTGTCGAGGGAGTTGTGCCAAGAGAGAATCGAGAATGTGTGTCTTCACTATAGGTTTGCAAGAACATATAGCAAAGAAACAAAGAGGTGCACCACCACAACAAAGAAACATAACTACACTAAAGCTAAAGCTACAGGCAGTTATAAACATATATAAATATATATCGCGACATTTCTGAGGAGCTCTCTTCCTTGAAGATGAATGACGGAGAGGGCGTGGCTGCGTACTCGGCGCGTGCCGAGGACTTGAGGTCCGAATACTCGGTGGCAGGGGGGAAGGAGGAGGTTGAGGAGTGGATGATGAGGGTGCTCAAAGGACTACCTCCTCACTTTGAGATGCTGAAGGTGGTGCTAAACAATCAACCATCATTGCTTATCAAGGACCAGTTGCTTACCTATCTGAGGAGCGAGGAGATGCGGATTGGTGTCGCACCAAGATCGGATGGTGTAGCCACTTTTGGAGCGGGTACGAAAGTGGGCAGTAGAGGCAGGGGCAATGAAAACAAGTGGGCAGTAGAGGCAGCGGTAGCAGCAGCGGCACCAACTCGGGCATATGGGGTCAGGGGAAAGGCAAAGCAGGAGTGCTTGATTTCCCTTGGGGGTCCAAGGGCATGGCTCCTGGGGGTTGTGTCATGGCTGTTGGGATGAGGGACATGCATGGCAGCGATAACCTCATCGACCTAAGGGAGGAATTCCAGCATTCTTACAGCGGGGGGGTCGTGGATCCAATGGCAAGGCACAGATGGTGGATCAGGAGGACAAGGATGACAAGGCAGAGGTAGCAGTCTGTGAGGCAGTTGCGGCAGTAGGAGGGGAGCAGCCACGAAAGGGGGTGGTGGATAGATAGTGGGGCCAGCTAAACTTTACTCCTTATGCATCTGACTTTAAGAGTAAGCTTAAGCAACCTAAGATTCAAGGAGTTAGATTGGGAGATGGATGGGTGGTGAAAGCTGTTGGCATGGGTGAGGTGCTAGTGGTTGGTGTTGGAGGTCAGCTGCTGAGGATTCAAAAGGTCCATCTTGTGCCTGAGATGCACACGCGTCTGCTGTCAGTCCCACACCTCACCTCTCCGAATGCCATTGTGTCATACAAGGGCAAGGGATGTGTTATCAAACAGGGGGAAACGGTGTTGGCGATTGGAGAAAAGGAGAGGGGAAGGGACCATGGATTGGTGCGAATGTCTCTTCCTCTTGCTCGGGGCACACAGGGCAGTGCTCTTGCAGCTGGATCCTCCTCCTCACTTGGTCATACCGCCCTCACCACACTACAACAGATGGCTCAAGGGAACAGTGTACTGGGCTTGCAGATCTGGGGGGGGAACGCTGACTGTTCTCCGTGCGAACCTTGCCTATTGGGAAAGTCGGCCCAAAAGAAGTTTCCCCATGAGGCATCTCGCGCACTCGGGCCCTTGGATGAGGTCCACATGGACTTGTGGGGGCCTGTGCGCGCTGCTTTTCTGGGAGGAGCGGTGTATGTGTCAGAATGTTATATTGCTTACTTTGTGTAGGCTATAGTGGGGTAGCCCATAAGGGGTACAACCTGATTAGGGTTAGTACTACGGAGAATCACTCTACAACGGTAGTGAGCTAGACTACGGGGGTTGGCACGGACTACTAGGGGTGATCGTAGCTTTGACTAGTTCCTTAGTGCTTGCACAATCACGGGAGAAATTGGCAAGAGTTTTCACTAGCAAAGTTGGAATTTCAGAATTGTTAAACAAGCAATGACAACAATGACTACATCAGGCACCTAGCAACTCTGCAGCTACCCTGGTCGACAGACAGCACAGCATGGTCGACCGCCTGCCAGCGTTGCATAGGGGAGTCGCGCCAGCACTGCAGAAAGGCGACCTGCCAACACAGCAGGTCGACAGTGTGCCAACACTGCAGCAGAGCGGCTGTCTAGCGTTGCCCCGTAGAAAACAGCAGTGCGCACGCTCGCAGGTGCGCGCAGACGATTGGCCCGACTTGCATCGTTGTGCATCCGTCGGCTGTTGTCTGCGCCTGACGAGCCACATCAACTTCGGGATACCAACCCGAAGTCGCCTTCGCCATCCCGACCTCGACGACGTTTGCGTGCCTCCGCAGAACTCGCTGAGCAGGTTACCCGGTCAACCTGGACAACCCCAGGTGCTATGGTCGACCACCAAGTGCCTCTGGTTGACCACCAGGTGCCCCTGGTGGACCACAGCTCCCGTCGAGCCACCCCCTAGTCGACGGACCCCTTCCGTCGACCAGAACTGTCAGCTGTTGTTGCCAAGCTCCCCTCGTTGACCGCTGCTCACTTGTCAAGTCGACGGACTGCTCCGTCGACCTCCCCGTCGAACTGCCCCTCCTGGTCGACGGCCCACCCGTTGCCCAGACCAGTCAGTTGCTACTGTCGAGTTCCCTGGTCGACAGCAACGCCACAGCGGTCCCTTGAAGCTCGACGAAGCCTGTCGAGCAGCTCTCCCACTGTGAACGGTCGGCTGCTACTCCCGTACATTCGACCAAGTCGTTGGCATTGCCCAAGCGAGGGCGGGGTCAACACTCCACTCCCGTTAACACTCCCCTGCCGCGCTCAGGCTTGGGCCTCTAGTCCACACGGCAGTACTCCACGGAGAAAACTCGTCCTAGGCATGCACCCCACACAGCACGCCGTCACTGCACCAGCCGTGCAGAAGGGCACGGCACCTATTGCTGCACATCATCGCCGCTGTCGCCAACGTCGGCCAGACGAACTTGGCCGATGGCGACAGCGCACCGGTTGAAAGCCGGAAAATTCAGCGCCTTTGTCAGGAAGTCTGCCGGCTGCTCGGTGGTCGGGATGTACTTCAGTTCGAACTTCCCGCGCCTCACCATGTGCTGCAGCCAGGCATAGCGTTGCTCCATGTGCTTGAGGTTGCCCGTCAGCCCCAAGCCCTCAGCAGTCGTAATCGCCGACTTGTTGTCGACGCGGAGGATGGTTGGCTTCCCAGCGTCGAGTTGATTGAATTCCGCAAGAAGGAAACGAAGTCGGCGTCCCTCCTTGCATGCATTCATGGCCGCAACGTACTCCGACTCTGTCGACGACAATGTCGCACACTTGATGCGCGAGCTCGACTAGGAGACGGCGGCCCCTCCGTAGACGAACACGTAGCCGCTCGTGCTCGTCCGCTTCTGCTTGTCGCCTGCATCGTCGGCGTCCACATAGCCGATCAGCTCCAGCGACTCTGGTCCACCGGCGAACTCCAAGGCGGTGTCGCGGGTGTCAGCAAGGTAGGCGAGGCAGCGGTCGACCTCGCGCCAATGCTGGTCGCTCCTCACCTGAGGCCGCTCCCCAGCCTGCTACAGGCAAACGCGATGTCCGGCCTCGTCGTCGTCGCCGCGAACTGCAGCGAGCCAACCTTCTGCCGGTACTCCTCCTCCTCGTGCTCCTGCGCCTCATCGTCGTCGAACGTCAGCTCGGCGTAGGCATCGATCGAGACCGGCGTCTTCGGAACTCGACCGCCCTGCTCCTCGTCGATGAAGCGCCTGCGGAGCTTGTCGGCGTAGCCCTGCTGGTGAAGCCACAGCTTCCTCGTTGGCCTGTCGCGCACGACCTCTAGCCCGAGGTACTTGACGATCGGCAAAATCTCGCGCAGCTCAAAGGCAGCCTCCAGCAGCTCCTTTAGCTCCTTCAGCATCGCGGGACTGCTGCTGGCGGCGAGCAGGTCGTCGACGTAGACCAGCACCCAGCAGGTCACTCCGTTGTCGCCGGCCTTGAAGTAGAGCGCCTCGTCGACCTGGCTCTTCTTCCAGCCAGCGCCCAGCAGCACACCATCGAGTGCCCTGTACCACAGCAGCGGTGACTGCTTCAGCCCGTAGAGGCTCTTCAGCAGCTTACACACCCGGCTAGTCCCATCGTCGAAGTAGTCCGGCTGGTACATGTAGAGCGCCCTGTCGAGCTTGCTCTGCAAGAAAGTATTCATCATGTCGAGCTGCATCAGGTTGAGGTCGAGGGTGGCAACAATGCTGAGGAAGATCCTCAGCGTGACGTAGCTGCTCACCGGCAAGTACGTCTCGTTGTAGTCGGCACCGCACACCTGCGTGAAGCCCTTCATGACCAGCCTCGCCTTCTCGTGCTCCACGGTGTCGTCGATGCGTTACTTGGTCGTCAGCACCTACCGGTTCTTCATGATGTTTACCCCGTGTGGGCGTTCGACCAGCTCCCAAGTGCCCATGCCGATGAGGCTGCGGATCTCTTCTTCCATGGCGGCCTTCACCGCCTCGCCCTTCCAGCTCGCCATCGCCTCCTTCACCGTCATCGTGGCGATGTCCCAGCGGTGTTCTGGGTCGGCATGCACGTCGGGGTCGAGCTCCGGCCGTTCTTCATCCTCCTCGGCGTCGTCATACGCAGTGGTGAAGGCAGCTGGCGGTAGGCAGGCGTGGAAGCTCAGCCGCTCCGGCGGCCGTCGAGCTCGACCTGTGCGACGCAACTCTGGCTTCGTGATCGGCACCTCCACCACGTCGCTGTCGGTGGACTCTTCTCCTGCTGACAGTTCCCCTTCTTCGTTGAAGGCCAAGTCGTCGACCAGCTGCTGCGAACCTTCTACTGACTTCGACAGCTCCCTTGTCGACTGCACCCCTGCTGCTGCCTCTTGTTCGACCAGCTCCCCTGTAAGCTGCTCCCCTGTCGTCGACGGCTTCCCATCCTGGTCGACGAGCTTGGCGCCTTGTTGATCGCCCGCGATGCGACTGGCTGGCACCACAAGCGACTCTTCAAGGCTCCCCTCATCATCGGTGGCCGACACAGGTGTCGACGCATACCGATCTGCGACGGGGAAGGGAGGAGCTAGTACAGGGGGAGGTGGAAGAACCTCCACAACGTCCTCATCAGCAGGCTCGTCAACTTTGGCGAGCAAGGGAAGCGTCGCCGTCAAGGTGTCCGTCGGCGGGTGTGCCTGTGTCCGCCCCGACGCCGGCCCAAACTTCGCCTTCCACACCTCCTGCGACAGTGTCTCGTAGAAGATCACCTCGACCGACGTGACCACCTTGATGTTGGTCAGGTCGAGCACCTCCCAGCCCTTACTCTCCAGTGACACGCCCAGGTGAAGCCCCCAGCAAGCTTTCGGCGCCAGCTTCCCACCGCGCTGCTGCTCAGGAACCATGAACTGCACCATGCAGCCCCACACCCGCGCCAGCGTGAGGTCGGGCTTCTTCCCGGTCAGCAGCTGGTACGGAGTCGTCCCTGGCGGCGTCGTCGACCGCTCCAAGCAGTTGCGCACCCAGACAGCTTGTCGTAGAGTGAGGTGCCACCAGTGGTGCTGCATGCCCATGTGCAGCAGCATCGTCCTCACGGACTCGACGGCCGTGCGCATCTCCCGCTCAGCCATGCCGTTCTGCTGTGGAGTGTAAGGGCACGTCAGGTCGTGGATTATGCCCTTGCCGTCGACGAATTCAGTGAACTCCTTCCCGAGGAACTCCCCTCCCCGGTCTGAGCGGAGCATCAGCACCGACTTCTTCGCCTGCCGTTCCACCAGCACTAGCCACTTCTGGAACTCCCGCAGCACATCGCTCTTCTTAGCGACCGGAATCACCCACACAAATTGAGTGTGGCGATCCTTTAGCAGCAGGAAGTACAAGCTGCCATCCTTGGCAACAACCCGAAATGGCCCGCACAAGTCAATGTGCACGACAGCCAACGCCTCCTCGGCGTCCGAGCCTTTGGCGGGGAAGGTGTGCCGCGCAAGCTTTCCTCCGACGCACGAGACACATGGCGGGTCTGCTCCGGTCGACGGAGTGATGCCGAGCTCTTGATCGTGTCGACGCCAACGTGCGCGAGTCTCGCATGCAACCGGTTAGGGGTCGACTTCGTCGCCGAGGCAATCGTCCGTAGTGCCACCACCTTGGTCGACGACGATCGCGTCAAGCAGGGGCGAAGGTCGGTGCAGAGGACTCGTCCGTTGTAGCGTGCTCGAGCGAGCACCTCCCCGGTCGCAGCGACGAGATGCATCTCGTCACCGTCGCCCTGCAGCTGCACTCCACTCTCCTTCAGCTGGCCAACAGATAGGAGGTTCGCCTATACTCCCGGAACGTAGAGTATGTCGGGGATGAGGACCCGCTTCCCGCCCTTCCCTTGCAGAGCGACGGTTCCGAGACCCTCGACAGGCTGCAGCGCCCCGTTGAATCCACGCACGTGCTTCACATCGTCGCTCGGCGCCATGTCGACGAAGGCCGCCTTCGTCCCCATCAGGTGGTGGGAGCAACTGCTGTCAAGCAGCACCGCCATCGGGTTTGCCTGCACAGCTGCCGCCACCGCTTGGAAGTCCTCCCCAGCCTCCTGCGCCAGCAAGACAGTCGTCTCCACTACGCCGACCATCGAGCACGACGCCTCGCTGTTGCCTCGGCTCTTACCGCTGGAGTTGTTGACGTCCTTCACCGACGACGTCTTCTTCGACATCTGCTTCTCCTTGCGCGGCTTCGCATCCCGACGTGGGCGATGGCTGGTCGATCGACCGCGGCCTCCCTTGGTGTCGTCCTCGTCGCTGTCATCGCGGTCGAGACACTCATAGGAAAGGTGGTCGGGGTCGTGGCAGATCCAGCACTCCCGCCGTCGACCACCACCTCCACGGCCCTTGTCCCGCGTCGACCTCTTCTCGTTGACGTCCTCCGTCGACCGCCCACCTTCGCTCGGCTTCCTGCGCTGCCCTTGCTGCTGATTCAGCTTCGTCGGTGCAGTGTGGTTTGCCTGAGGATGGAGCTCCGTGGGCTGTTCGGCCTCCTGCATCGCCTCGTCTTGAAGAATGTAGCTGGTGATGGAGTCCTCGTCGAGGGACTCACGCGTGCCGGGTACCATCATCGTCCTCTTCATGAGGTTGTAGCCGCGCGGCAGGCCCTTGACGATGTGGGAGATGTAGGACACCGTCGAGTATTCGGCGCCCGCCATCCGCATCTCAGCCAGGATCCGTCGAGCCCGGTTGCAGTAGTCCGACGCTGACTCCTGCTCGCCCATCCAAATGTGTGTCATCTTCTCCTCCAGCTGTCCGATGTACAGGTCGTCCCTGACCTGGTACGTCGATAGGATGAAGTGCCATGCCTGGTGACCAGCATCCAGTCGCTCTCGACAGCTCCTAAGCGCCAGCTGCACCACCGGCAAGCAGCACCTCGAGATGACCATGAAGGTGAGCAAGTGAGCCGCACGAAACTCCCCGCGCAGCTCGACATTGTCCACGGACGGAAATGGCATTGTGCTGTCGGCGAAGCCCTTCAGCCCGGCGACCTCGAGCTGAGGTTCTATCGACTCCCTCCAGGTGATGAGGTCCCGTCGACCTTGCAACGGTGCGACGGTAATCCGGTCTGGCGAGAACTTGAAGTAGCCATACGTCGGTGCAATCCCGCCCGCCGTCACATGCGTCGTCGCCGAGAGCCCTCCACCGCTTCGTAGAGGAGAGTGACGTCGACCATCGGCGTCAGCACGTGAGCTGCGTGCAGCTGCCGTTGGCTGCTGCACTCGTGCCTGACTCCTGTCGACACTACCGTCGACCTTGATCACTCCTCACTGCTTCGTGCGATTGTTGCCGCTGACTCGTGCACCGCCGTTGACCTCGTCGTCGATGCCACCTTCGTTTCGCACCGGTCGAGGAGAAACATGACAGGAAGGGTGTTCCGTCGCCCACTGCGACCGGATGCCCAACTCGATGATCAGCAAGGGGATCGTCCCGTACTCTCCATCCGTGTGGCGTTTCCTCGCATCAGCCAAGCGTGCCTCCAAGGTGTCCGCTACGCCCGCATTAGCTACGGGGTCGACCATGGTGACTATCGCTGCTGCCGGCCTACGAACGACTTAGTAGGTGCAAAATTCGGCTCCTGTCTAAAGGTAACATGCGGGGCCGTCCACGCTCACCACACCATGCGGAGAATCACTCTACAACGGTAATGGGCTAGACTACGGGGGTTGGCACGGACTACTAGGGGTGATCGTAGCTTTACCTAGTTCCTTAGTGCTTGCATAATCACGGGAGAATTGGCAAGAGTTTTCACTAGCAAAGTTGGAATTTCAGAATTGTTAAACAAGCAATGACACCAATGACTACATCAGGCACCTAGCAACTCTGCAGCTAGCTTGGTCGACAGACAGCACAGCATGGTCGACCGCCTGCCAACGTTGCGTAGGGGAGTCGCGCCAGCACTGCAGAAAGGCGACCTACCAACAGAGCAGGTCGACAGTGTGCCAACACTGCTGCAGAGCGGCTGTCTAGCGTTGCCCCGTAGAAAACAGCAGTGCGCACGCTCGCAGGTGCGCGCAGACGATTGGCCCGACTTGCATCGTTGTGCATCCGTCGGCTGTTGTCTGCGCCTGACGGGCCACATCGACTTCGGGATACCAACCCGAAGTAGCCTTCGCCATCGCGACCTCGACGACGTTCGCGTGCCTCCGCAGAACTCGCTGAGCAGGTTACCCAGTCGACCTGGACAACCCCAAGTGCTCTGGTCGACCACCAAGTGCCTCTGGTCGACCACCAGGTGCCCCTGGTCGATCACAGCTCCCGTCGAGCTCCGTCCACCAGAACTGTCAGCTGTTGTCGCCGAGCTCCCCTCGTTGACCGCTGCTCACTTGTCAAGTCGACGGACTGCTCCGACGACCTCCCGGTCGAACTGCCCCTCCTGGTCGATGGCCCACCCGTCGCCCAGACCAGTCAGTTGCAGCTGTCGAGTTCCCTGGTCGACAGCAACGCCACAGCGGTCCCCTGAAGCTCGACGAAGCCTGTCGAGCAGCTCTCCCACTGTGAACGGTCGGCTGCTACTGTTAAACATATATGCTTAGTTATATCTAGGCTTAGTTGCATCTAGGCTGTATGGGGGCTAGCTTTAGGGGGTACACAAATCTTCTCGACATTCTACTTGTACCCCCCCCTTTCTCCTAATCAATCATTCTCGTCACTTATTCTAACATGGTATTAAGAGCGAAATTTTCCTAGAACCTAATCTTAATGGGCCCACCACCTACTGCCCTACTAGCCTAGGCCCCGGCCCGTCGCCCCTTGGCGTCGCCCCTAGCCCCTAGGCTCGGCCCCTTGGCCCCGTCGCCTCGGCCCCTTGGCCCCGTCGACTCCGTCGCCCCGCGCCCGGCCCGTACTTAGCCCACGCTCGGCCCCTTGGCCCGTCGCCCCTAGCTCGGCCCCTCGACCCCGCTGGCCCCGTCGATTCCGTCGCCCGCGCCCGGCACGTTCCTAGCCCTGCGATCGGCCCGTACCTAGCCTCGCGCTCGGCCCCGTTCCTAGCCCCGCGATCGGCCCGTACCCTTCCCGCGCTCGGCCCCTTTCCTAGCCCCTCGCCCGGCCCGTACCTAGCCTTGCGACCGGCCCGTACCCTGCCCGCGCCCGGCCCCGTCTCTCGTCCGCGCTCGGCTCGTACCTCGCCCCGCGCCCGGCCCGTACCTAGCCCATCGCACGGCCCCGACCCTAGCCAGCGCCCGGCCCGTACCTAGCCAAGCGCACGGCCCGTATCTGGCCTCGAGCCCGGCCCCCCCCGTCCTTCGCCCAGCGCCCGACCCCGTCTCTTGCCCGCGCTCGGCCCCATTCCGCGCCCAGCGCCCGGCCCCGTACCTACCCAGCGCCCGGCCCCGTACCTGCCCAGCGTTCGGCCCCGTACCTGCCCAGCGCCTGGCCCCGTACCTGCCCAGCGCCCGGCCCCGTACCTGCCCAGCGCCTGGCCCCATACCTGACCTGCGCCCGGCCCCGTACCTGACCTGCGCCCGGCCCCCTGTTTGGCCCCGCGGCCCCCAGGCCCCTTGTTTGGCCCCTCGGCCCCCTAGGCCCCCCCGGCCCTTGTTTGGCCCCGCGGCCCCTAGGCCCCTCGGCCCCACCTCATAGCCCGGCGCCCGGCCCCCCGGCCCCTTGTTTGGCCCCTCAGCCCTTGGCCCCTCGGCCCAACCTCAAAGCACGGTGCACGGCCCCTAGGCCCCCCGGCCCCTTGTTTGGCCCCGCGGCCCCTAGGCCCCTCGGCCCCACCTCATAGCCCGGTGCCCGGCCCCCCGGCCCCTTGTTTGGCCCCTCGGCCCCCTAGGCCCCTCGGCCCCCCTAGGCCCCCCCGGCCCCTTGTTTAGCCCCTCGGCCCCCCTAGGCCCCTCAGCCCCCCTAGGCCCCCCCCGGCCCCCTGTTTGGCCCCGCGGCCCCTAGGCCCCTCGGCCCCACCTCATAGCCCAGCGCCCGGCCCCCCGGCCCCTTGTTTGGCCCCTCGGCCCCTAGGCCCCTCGGCCCCACCTCAAAGCACGGCGCACGGCCCCTAGGCCCGCCGGCCCCTTGTTTGGCCCCGCGGCCCCTAGGCCCCTCGGCCCCACCTCATAGCCCGGCGCCCGGCCCCCCGGCCCCTTGTTTGGCCCCTCGGCCCCCTAGGCCCCTCGGCCCCCCTAGCCCCCCCCCGGCCCCTTGTTTGGCCCCGCGGCCCCTAGGCCCCTCGTCCCCACCTCATAGCCCGGCGCCCGGCCCCCCGGCCCCTTGTTTGGCCCCTCGGCCCCCTAGGCCCCTCGGCCCCCCCTAGGCCCCCCCGGCCCCTTGTTTGGCCCCTCGGCCCCCCTAGGCCCCTCGGCCCCCCTAGGCCCCCCCCGGCCCCTTGTTTGGCCCCGCGGCCCCTAGGCCCCTCGGCCCCACCTCAGAACCCGGCGCCCGGCCCCCCGGCCCCTTGTTTGGCCTCTCGGCCCCCTAGGCCCCTCGCCCCCCCCTAGGCCCCCCCCGGCCCCTTGTTTGGCCCCGCGGCCCCTAGGCCCCTCGGCCCCACCTCAGAGCCCTGCGCCCGGCCCCCTGTTTGGCCCCTCGGCCCCTATGGTGTCGCTTCGAGTTCTCCCGTTTGACCCAGAGGGCAGACCTGTAGCATTTGACACGTGGCACGACGATCTGCAACTGTACCTACTGAGCAATAGTCGGGACAGTGTCTCACTGTTTGACCACGTGTCCGGTGCCGCTCCAGCCCCTCCCGCCACAGCTGACGTTTCGACTCGTTCCCAGTGGCTGTCTCGTGACGCTACTGCCCGCTTGGCCATTCGCAACCACCTGCCCGCAACAGAATGTGCTCACTTTGGCGAGCACAGGACAGCACAGGCCTTGTACGACGCTGCCGTTGCTCGCTACTCCTCCCCTGCCACTGCTGCTATTGGCAGGCTGCTACAGCCCTACCTGTTCCCTGAGCTGTCGGCTTTTGCCACAGTAGCCGACCTGGTTACCCACCTACGCACTAGCGACGCTCGCTACCGCGCTACCGTCCCTGCTGAGTTCCTTCCCACGAACCAGCCCCCCATGTTCATCACCCTCTACTTCATAGTCACTCGCCTCCCTGACTCCCTTCGCTCTGTCAGGGACCACTTCCTCACCCTCGACCCCACTTCCCTCACTGTTGACCTCCTCGAGCAGCATCTCCTCGCAGCTGAGACTAGTGCAGTTGCTGTAGGTGCTGCTCGTGGCACCCCGCGCTCACCCTTCTTTGAGGGGTGCTCCCCCTCCCCCCTTTCCTCCTCCTTCGCCTCTGCTGCTGCGGCAGACGTCTCTGTTCCTGAGGACGTCGGTGCTGCTTCGACTAGTACAAAGCGCCGCAACAGCAAGGGCAAGGGTGGCCGGGGTAGTGGAGGAGGCAGCGGTGGTGGTGGAGGTGGCAGTGGGCGTGGTAGTGGGGGCAGCGGTAGAGGAGGCGGAGGCGGTGGAGGTGGTGGTGGCGGTGGGACCGGTGGCGGAGGTGGAGGCTCTGGTGGCGGCGGTGGAGGCAGCAGAGGGGGTGGCGGCAGTGGAGGCGGTGGGACCAGTGGTGGTCGGTCTGGACCTCAGCGTGGAGGCCCTGGTGGTGGTCGGGGCCAGCAGCAGCAGCGTCGGAGCGAGACTCAGACGCCCCAGCAGCTCCGTGAGTGGTTGGTTCAGCGTGGGGCGGGTGAGGGTAGTGAGACCTGCCCGTATGTCATTCGCACGGGTGCCCGTGCGGGTCGGACATGCGGGAGGTTTCACACTGAGCGCCGCTGCATTGCCCGCCTTCACGACGCCTGGAGTACTGAATTTGGTGATGACGTCGAGCGCCCTCGCTGGGCGGAGTTGCTTAGGTCGAGAGTTGCTATCTTTGACCTAGACTTTGATGTTATTATCTCTGCCATGTATGCTTTGTCTTTTAGTGCTGAGGGTGACTGTTACCGGTGTGTGCCGCCTGACCCAGGTATAGCCGCTGCTGCTCTAGGTGCTAGTGCGTCCGGTACTCCCCCTGGTACTGCGCCTGCTGAGGCCCTGCACACCTTCACGTTGGACTCCGGCGCCTCGCGCTGTTTCTTTCGTGACAGCACCACTCTCACTCCTCTTCCTGCACCTTTTCCGGTCAGACTGGCAGACCCCTTTGGGGGCCCGGTCGTTGCCAGTTCCTCCACTGTCCTCCCGTGTCCGGCGGTTCCGTCCGGCTCACTCTCAGGTCTTCACCTCCCCTCGTTCTCTACGGACTTGGTGAGTACCGCTGCCCTTCATGATGCGATGGTCACTACCACCACTCCTGGGGGTCAGCGTGTGTCGATCTGCATGTGCACACGGACGGGCCGTCACCTGGCCACGTTCACTCGTCGGCCAGGGTCGAGTCTGTACACACTGGCTACCAAGCCTCCTCAGGTCGCTGCGTCTGCTCAGGTGTCCGCGTCAGGTCAGGTAGCCGCCTCTTGCTCGTGTCGCCTCCTGTCGCACCAGACTCTTCTTTGGCACCACCGCCTTGGTCACCCCTCCCTGCCACGCCTTCGTGGCATGCACTCCCATCTCCTTGTCTCTGGTCTCCCCAGGTCTCTGCCTCCCTTGCCACCCTCAACTGCCCCGCCCTGTCTTCCTTGCGTCGAGGGGCGGCAGCGCGCCGCTCCTCACTCCTCTTCGTTTCCCCCAACGACTACCCCCCTGCAGACCCTCCACTTAGACGTGTGGGGCCCAGCCCTCGTCAGTGGACAGGGCCGCGAGCGCTACTTTCTGCTGGTAGTTGACGAGTACACGCGGTACACCACAGTCTTCCCCTTGCGCAGCAAGGGTGAAGTCTCTGCTGTCTTGATCCCTTGGATCCGCACAGTCCGTCTCCAGCTGCACGAGCGGTTCGGCCAGGACCTTCCTGTCCTGCGTCTGCACTCTGACAGAGGTGGTGAGTTCTCCTCCGACCTCTTGCGGGACTTTTGTCGTGGGGAGGGCATTCTCCAGTCGTTCACGCTTCCGGACTCCCCTCAGCAAAATGGGATTGCTGAGCGCCGCATTGGCTTAGTCATGGAGGTCGCTCGTACCTCCATGATCAATGCGGCCGGTCCCCATTTTCTGTGGCCGTTTGCGGTCCGGTACACTGCGCATCAGCTCAACCTTTGGCCCCGTGTCTCCTTGCCAGAGACCTCGCCCACACTGCGTTGGACGGGGAAGGTTGGCGATGCGTCGGTGTTCCGGGTCTGGGGTTCTCGTGCCTTTGTTCGCGATACGTCCGTGAACAAGCTCTCCACCCGCGCCATTCCCTGCGTCTTCCTTGGCTTTGTCCCTGACGCGCCTGGCTGGCAGTTTTACCACCCCACCTCGCGCCGTGTCCTCCCTTCTCAAGACGTCACGTTCGACGAGTCGGTTCCCTTCTACCGTCTCTTCCCCTACCGCTCTGCCCCTTCCCCGCCCCCGCCGCTCTTCCTTGCTCCCGGTCCACCTCCGGTAGACCCCCTTCCGCCCCAGGGTCCTGCTCCCTTGGCAGTGTCTCAGGTAGACCCTCTCCCTAGTACTGCGCCTGTTCAGGTAGCTGTCGTCTCAGGTGCTGCTCCAGGTGCTGCGTCTGGGGGTGCTGCGTCTGGGGGTGCGGAGCCGGGGGGTGCGGGGTCGGAGGGTGCTGGGTCTGGGGGTGCTGAGCCTGAGGGTGTTGAGCCTGGGGGTGCTGAGTCGAAGGGTGCGGAGCCTGAGGGTGCTGAGTCGGAGGGTGCGGAGTCTGGGGGTGCTGAGCCTCGGGGTGCTACTTCGTCTGGAGGTCCTGCAGGTGCTTCACCGCGACTGTCCTCGCAGCAGCTACGTGAGTGGCTTGTTCAGCGCCCACACCGTCGGAGTGGAGCCCCTGGGGCTGGCGAGCCTGGAGACGCTGGAGCTGGAGGTGCTGCTATTACTACTGGAGCTAGAGACTCTACGGAGCCTGGAGCAGCAGGCGCCAGAGGCGCTGGAGCTGGTGTAGCTGGAGTTGGAGGCCCTGGCGCAGGAGGCACTGGAGCTGCAGGAGCTGGAGCTGTTGACCCTGGAGCTGGAGGTACTGGAGGCACTGTGCGGCCGCGGCCGTACTTCGTTACCCTGCTTCAGCAGGTTCTTGGTGTCCCGTCTTCTACTGGTCTTCCTCCTCCCTTCCTGTGTCCACCGCCTGACAATTCGCAGCCGCCGTTACAGTCAGCCTCCCCACTGCCTGTTCCCTCTCCTTACACTGAGCAGTCCGGAGGTCTTACAGAGCGTCGTGAGCCTGCGTCTCGTCCTGTCTCGCCTGTTCGCACTGCTCGTCGCGCTCCTCGTTTGCGTCCTCCTTCTGTCCCAGGCACGCACACCATGGCACTCCGTCCTTCCTCTGTTCCACTATGTGTTCCTCTGCCTGCTCCTCCTGATTCCTCTCTTCTTGCGGTCCGTGACCCTGAGTTTGACCGAGCGCGTGCTGCCAGTCCCACTGTCGCTCGTCTCCTTGCCACTACTGTCACTGACCCGTCCTTTGAGTCTGCTGCTGCTTCTGCTCTCGTTGCTGAGCTACTTGACTTTGCAGCTGCCTGCCGTCTCGACTATGCCTCTGCTCTAGTTGCTGAGTCTGTGCCTGCGAGTCCTCCGTCCGTCGGGGGTGAGTGTGCTCTTGGCACGGACGTCCTTGAGGACAGGCAGGAGGACTTTGAGTGTCTTGCAACTGCTGTACCTCGTTTCGCTTCCTTGCTGATTGCTCCTGAGGGAGACCCGGATGCTCCAGACATCCCGACCCCGCGCTCTTACGCAGAGGCGATTACGAGTCCTTACTCCTCTCAGTGGCAGGCAGCTATGGATGCCGAGATGGCATCCTGGAAGTCCACAGGCACTTACGTCGACGAGGTTCCCCCACCTGGGGTGAACATAGTCGATGGCATGTGGATCTTCAGGGTGAAGCGGCCGCCGGGTTCTCCGCCTGCCTTCAAGGCGCGTTACGTTGCTCGAGGTTTCAGTCAGCGACATGTAGTTGACTACTTCCAGACCTTCTCCCCCACCCCAAAGATGACTACTCTTCGGGTGTTGCTGCACGTAGCTGCTCAGCGTGACTACGAGTTACACTCCCTGGACTTCAGTACAGCCTTCCTGCAGGGCAGCCTGCACGAGGAGATCTGGCTGCGCCGACCACCTGGTTTCACTGGAGCCTCCGCCGGCCAGTCTACGGTCTCCGCCAGATGCCTCGCGAGTGGCACGACACACTCTAGACTACACTTGCGGCTCTTGGGTTTGTTCCTTCTACAGCAGACCCGTCGCTGTTTCTACGCACCGACACCTCGCCGCCGCCCTTCTACGTCCTAGTGTACGTCGACGACCTCGTCTTTGCCACGGCTGACACTGAGGCACTGACCCTAGTGAAGTCCGAGCTGCTGAAGAGACATACCTGCACTGACCTGGGTGAACTGCGCAGCTATCTTGGCCTGCAGATCACCCGGGACAGAGCACGGCGCACCATTACACTGACTCAGTCACACATGGTGCACCAGGTCCTTCAGCGCTTCGCTTCCAGTACTCCTCGCCACAGCTCACTCCTCTGTCTACCAGCCACTCGCTCTCAGCTCCACCTTCGGACGAGTCCGTAGAGCCGAGTGGTCCGTACCCAGAGCTTGTGGGTTGGCTCATGTACCTGATGACTTGCACACGACCTGACCTCGCGTACCCTCTCAGCCTTCTAGCTCGCTACGTGGCTCCCGGCAGGCACCGAAAGGTGCACTGGGATGCTGCAAAGAGGGTACTGCGTTACTTGTGCAGTACGTCGGGCATGGGGCTTGTGCTTGGAGGACGGGGTCCTGTTATCCTCACTGGTCACGCAGACGCCTCCTGGGTTGACGACTCAGCTACGCAGCGGTCGTCGCAGGGTTACACTTTCAGCCTTGGGTCCGGCTCGGTTTCTTGGCGGTCTACCTGTTCGTCTTCAGTTGTCAGCTCCAGCTGTGAGGCTGAGATCTACGCTGGAGCCATGGCTGCTCAGGAGCTACGCTGGCTCACCTACTTGCTGACCGACTTGGGAGAGCAGCCTCATTCGCCTCCAGTCCTGTACGTAGACAACAAGGCCATGATAGCCTTGTGTCAGGAGCACAGACTGGAGCACATAACGAAGCACATCACTCTGCGATACTTCCTTGCTCGAGAGTTGCAGCAGCGTGGTCAGCTTCGTCTAGCGTACGTGGCCACTCGGGCCAACACTGCTGATGTCTTCACCAAGGTACTTCCGCCTGGTGACCATCAGCGCTTTGTTACTGTGTTAGGTCTTGTGCCTACTTTGCCTCACTTACTTACTGCCTGACTCTGCCTGTACTGTGATCTTTCTATATACGTGCATGCTTGCACTTGTTAGGGTATGATCACTGTATTGTTTGTTCACTTTATATAACTCTGCATGTGAACTGGCCTTGTGGCCCTTTGCTTGTGCTCGGACTGTGTGGTGACTTTGTGATCCACCCTGAGCTTGCTTTGCTTTGCTTCTTCTCTTGACTGGTCTTGTGACCATTGCTTGTTCTGGCTATCCCCCACTTCGCCTATGGGGGTGTGTCAAACATATATGCTTAGTTATATCTAGTCTTAGTTTATGTGTTTACAGTTGTCTAGGCTATAGTGGGTTTAGCCTTAGGGGGTACAGAATTTCTCTCGACATTTTACTTGTATCCCTCCCCCTTTCCTAGTCCATCATTCTCGTCACTTATTCTAACAGCTACTCCCGTACATCCGACCAAGTCATTGGCATTGCCCAAGCGAGGGCGGGGCCAACACTCCCCTCTCGTTAACAAGTACTTGTACCCAACTCTTTGCTAGTTCATTCATCCTGATTCATTCCTTTGACATGGTTTCAGAGCAGGTCCTTCGTTAGGACCGTTTTTTTAGGGCCCACCGCATCGCTGCCCTACTAACCGCCCTGCTGGCTCACGCGCCACCCTCTGCAGCCCTCGTGCTGCACCTACTCCCCCGCGTGCCGCCCCTTTGCGGCCCGCCCGTCGACCCTAGGCCCTGCGCGTCCGTCGACCCTAGGCCCGGCCTGCCCGTCGACCCTAGGCCCCGCCCACCCGTCGACCCTAGGCCCCGGCCCGCCCGTAGCCCCTGCTGCCCAGCGCGCTCGTCGACCCTAGGCCCGGACCGCCCGTTGACCCTTGGCCCCGCCTGCCCGTCGACCCTAGGCCCCGGCCCGCCCGTCGCCCCTAGGCCCGGCCCGCCCGTCGACCCTAGGCCCGGCCCGCCCGTCGACCCTGGTCTCGGCCCGCCCGTCGACCCTAGGCCCCGCCTGCCAGTCGACCCTAGGCCCTAGCCCGCCCATCGCCCCTACTGCCCCGCGCACTCGTCGACCCTAGGCCCGGCCCGCTTGTCGACCCTAGGCCCCGCCCGCCCATCGACCCTAGGCCCCGGCCCGCCCATCACCCCTGCTGCCCCGCGCGCCCGTCGAGCCTAGGCCCCGCCCGCCCGTCGACCCTAGGCCCCGACCCGCCCGTCGCCCCTTCTGCCCCGCGCGCCTGTCAACCCTATGCCCAGCCCGTCTGTCGATTCTAGGCCCCAGCCTGCCCGTCACCCCTGCTGCCCCGCGCACCACCCCTTGCGGCCCGACCGTCGCCCCTGCTGCCCTGCACGCCGCCTCTTGTGGCCCGGCCTTCGCCCCTGCAGCTTGCAAGCCGCCCCTGCAGCCCCGCACGCCGCCCCTTGCGGCCCTCTCGCCACCCCTGCAGCCCCGCACGCCGCCCCTTGCATCCCGCCCGTCGCCCCTGCTGCCCCGCGCGCCGCCCCTTGCGGCCCGCCCGTCGCCCCTAGGCCCCGCGCGCTGCCCCTGCTGCCCTGCTCGCTGCCCCTGCAGCCCGCAAGCCACCCCTGCAGCCCCGCGCGCCGCCCCTTGCAGCCCTCTCGCCGCCCCTGCAGCCCCGCGCGCCACCCCTTGCGGCCCGCCCGTCGCCCCTGCTGCTCTCACGGCGCATGATTCCGGCCCGCTCGCCGCTCCTTGCTGCCCTACTGGTCGCGCACCTCCGTGCTTGCCTGCTATGACTTCTCTTCGTAGCAGCGGTGGGAGTGGTGACGGCGGTGTTGGCAGCAGAGGGAGTGGTGGCGGCCGTCATAGCAGTCGCTGTGGAGCTATTCGGTGGGGAGCTTCTGGCGGTGGCCAGCTACAGCAGCAGCGGCGTCAACACGAGACCCTTCCACCCCAGCAGCTACGTGAGTGGTACGCTCGTAGGAGTGGTGGCGGCGGCAGTAATGGCAGTCGCTGTGCAGCTGTTCAGTTGGGAGTTTCTGGCGGTGGCCTGGCGCAGCTGCAGCGGCGTCCGCGCGAGACCCTTACGCCTCAGCAACTTCGTGAGTGGTACGCTCAGCGTGGGGCGTCTCGGAGTAGTGCTCGCTGCCCGTACGTCATTCGCACAGGTGATCGGGCTGGTCGGACTTGCGGGACTGTTGGTCACACACAGTCCCGCTGCTTCTCCTGTCTGAGTGACACCTGGCGTGCAGAGTTTGGCCACGCGGCTGAGCTTCCCGCTGGCTAGTGTTGCTTAGGCAGGGTGTGGATATCTTTGCTCTAGACTATGACGCTATCCTCACGGCCATCTATGCTTTGACTGTTGGTGCTGAGGGTGACTGTTACCTGTGTGTGCTGCCTGACCCAGTTATAGAGGCTGCTACTCTAGGTGCTAGTGAGTCTGCTCTCCCTGGTATTGCGCCTGCTGAGGCCTTGCACACCTTTACACTTGAGTCAGGTGCTTCACGCTGTTTCTTTTGCGACAGCACCACCCTCACTCCTCTCTCTGCATCTGTACCGGTCCGACTGGCTGACCCCTCAGGGGGGCCATTCCTTGCCCGTTCCTCCACTATTCTCCCGTGTCTGGCGGTTCCGTCCGGCTCACTGTCAGGTCTTCACCTCCCCTCGTTCTCTACAAACTTGGTGAGTACCGCTGACCTCCAGGATGCGATGGTCACTACCACCACTCCTGGGTGTCAGCGTGTGTCAATCTGCACGTGTACACGGACGGGCCGTCACCTGGTCACGTTCACCCGTCGGCCTGGGTCGAGTCTGTACACACTGGCTACCGAGCCTCCTCAGGTAGCTGCGTCTGCCCAGGTGTCCGCGTCAGGTCCGGTAGCACCCCCTTGCTTGTGTCGCCTCCTGTCGCACCAGACTCTCCTATGGCACCACCGCCTTGGTCACCCCTCCCTGCCACGCCTTTGTGGCATGCACACCCGCCTCCTTCTCTCTGGTCTTCCCAGGTCTCTGCCTCCACTCCCGCCCTCGCCTGCCCCGCCCTGCCTTCCTTGCGTCGAGGGGCGGCAGCGCGCCGCTCCTCACTCCTCCTCGTTTCCTCCGACGACTACTCCCCTGCAGACTCTCCACATGGACGTGTGGGGCCCAGCCCGCGTCAGTGGACAGGGTCGTGAGCGCTACTTTCTGCTGGTTGTTGACGACTACACGAGTTACACCACAGTCTTCCCCTTGCGCAGCAAGGGTGAGGTCCCTGACGTCTTGATCCCTTGGATCCGTGTTACTTGTGTAGTACGTCGGGCTTGGGGCTCGTGCTTGGAGGACGGGGTCTAGTTGTCCTCACTGGTCACGCAGATGCTTCTTGGGTTGACGACTTGGCTACACAGCGCTCGTCACAGGGTTACACCTTCAGCCTCAGTTCCGGCTTTGTTTCTTGGCGGTCTACCTGCTCGTCTTCGGTTCTCAGTTCCAGTTGTGAGGCTGAGATCTACACTGGGGCCATGGCTGCATAGGAGTTACGTTGGCTCACCTACCTGCTGACTGACTTGGGAGAGCAGCCTCGTTCGCCTCCAGTTCTGTACGTAGACAACAAGGCCATGATTGCCTTGTGTGAGGAGCACAGACTGGAGCACCGAACGAAGCACATCGCTCTGCGATACTTCCTTGCTCGAGAGTTGCAGCAGCGTGGTCAGCTTCGTCTTGCGTACGTGGCCACTAGGGCCAACACTGCTGATATATTCACCAAGGCACTTCAGCCTGGTGATCATCAGCGCTTCTCTAATCTTTTAGGCATTGTGCCTACTTTGCCTCACTTGCTCACTGCGTGACTTTGCTTGTACTGTGATCTATATATATACCTGCATGCTTACACTTGCTAGGGTATGATCACTGTATTGTTTGTTCTCTTTTATATAACTCTGCATGTGAACTGGCCTTGTGGCCATTTGCTTGTGCTCAGACAGTGTGGTGACTTTGTGATCCACCCTGAGCTTGCTTTGCTTTTCTTGACTGATCTTGTGACCCCTTTGTTCTCCCCCACTTTGCCTATGGGGGTGTGTCAGAACGTTATATTGCTTACTTTGTGTAGGCTATATTGGGGTACCCATAAGGGGTACAACCCAATTAGGGTTAGTACTTGTACCCAACTCTTTGCTAGTTCATTCATCCTCATTCATTCTTTTGACAGTATGTCCTCAGTCTCATTGACGAATTCACCATACTGGTTTGGCCATTCCCACTTCCCAACAATGAATCTGCCATAGTCGCTAAAGTCCTTCGCCAGTGGCATAGGGACGTGGAGTTGGAGTGTGGGCGGAAACTGAAAGTTGATCTCTCAGACAGGGGTGGCGAGTTCTTGGGGGATGCTGTGAAAGCATGGAAGGTTGAGTTTGGCATCAAAACCCAACAAAGCGTCGCGGATACACCGCAGAAGAATGGGGTGGTGGAGAGGTGGCACAGGACGATGGCAGAAGGGATCCGCACATTGTTGGTCGACAATGGTCTTCCTGCTCGCTTATGGGGTGAAGCATTGATGTTGGTCGTGTGGGTTGAGAACAGGGTCACCCACAGTGCTTTGCCTGCCTCCATCACCCCACTGGAGGCGTGGTCCGGCCAAAAGCCGCGTGTGGGCATGGCTCGGGTTTGGGGTTGCATGGGGAGTGTCATGTTGCATGGGCATGCGAAGGGTGGCAAGCTTGATGCACGCGCTGTCATGTGTGTCTATGTTGGGGTGGACATGGAGAGCAAGGGTTGGCGCATGCTGGACCCTTCTCTCATGCGCATTCGCATTGCTCGAGATGTTGATTTTCTTGAGAATGTGATGTGGAATGATTGGGACAAGGCCAAGGGCTTTGGGGAGCTTCTGCAGGATGCAGCTGAGATTTCCCAGCTCCTCCCCCTTCCACTCTCGCCACCCGCAGCAATGGTTGATGACGCTAACATGCCACTTTCATCACCACCACCAGCACCGCTGAATGTGTCGGTGCAGCAGCAACCCGCCCTCTTCAGCAGCTCAGCGGCCCCTTGGTCATTCAGCGTAGATCCACTACCCATGCTTCTTTCTCTTCCTCCTCCTCTTGTCAGCACCTTGTCAATCTCTCTGCGACTGCACCTATGTCACCAGCGGCTACCTCCCCACCACCAATTACAGGGTTGCAGGTGCTTGGTATCTAGTCTGGTACATGTGGTGCGGAGGTAGGGGGGGAGGCTGGTGTGGTTGAAGGTATTGTGCTTGGCGAGGGAGGTGGAGGGTGTTGCACTAGCAGGTGTGAGCACCAGTGATGTCCCATGGATGCTTACTGAGGCACTGCGCGGCCCTGAGGGCCCTGCATGGAAGGCATGCGCTGAGAAGGAGGTGAATGCCATGCGCACCATGGGTGTATGGGATCCAGAGCCGGTCGACTTACCTCTAGGTAAGAAGGTCATTGGGGTCAAGTACATTTTCCGCAGGAAGACTGACAAGGAGGATAAGGTGGTACAGCACAAGGTTTGCCTTGTTGCTAAGGGGTACACTCAGGAGCCCGAGAAGGATTTTGATCAGGTATTTGCCTCTGTGGGCAAGCTCACCTAAGGTCGGGTGCTTCTTGCAGAAGCCGCGGTAAAAGATTGGCATGTACAACTGGAGGATGTTGATCATGCTTACCTCAATGCCGTTCTTCAGGAGGAAGTATATGTGAGGCATCCTGAAGGATTTGATGATGGTACAGGTAGAGTGTATCGCTTGCGCAAAGCTCTCTATGGCCTCAAGCAAGCGCCTAATGCCTGGAATGAGGAGATTGATACCACCCTGATTGTAGTAGGGTTTGACCGCAGGGCATGCGATGAGGCTCTGTACATCAAGTTTGTGGATGGAGAGCCTGTGTATATATTGGTGTATGTGGATGACCTGTTGCTTGAGTCTCCACGCTTGGAGCTGATCGGTCAGGCCAAGGAGTGTCAGAATGTTATAGTGCTTACATTTGTGTAGGCTATAGTGGGGTAGCCCATAAGGGGTACAACCCAATTAGGGTTTGTACTTGTACCCAACTTCTGTTCAATGCATTCATTCTCGTTTGTTAGTTTGACATGGTTTCATAGCAGGTCCTTCGTTAGGACCGATTTTTTTTTGGCCCACCACAGCGCTGCCCCACTAGCCGCCCTGCTAGCTCACGCGCCGCCCCTAGCAACCCTCGTGCCCCTCCTGCTGCCCCGCGCGCCGCCCTTGTACGGCCTGCAAGTAGACCCTAGGCCCCGGCCCGCCCCGCCCCGTCGACCTATGCCCGCGCGCCCCGTCGACCCTAGGCCCCGGCCTGCCCTGTCGACTCTAGGCCCTGTCACCCCGCCGACCCTAGGCCCCGGCGCCCACCCGTCGACCCTAGGCCCGCGCCCACCCGTCGACCCTAGGCCCCACGCGCCCCGTCGACCCTAGGCCCCGCGCGCCCCGTCGACCCTAGGCCCCGGCCAGCCCCGTCGACCTAGGCCTGCGCGCCCCGTCGACCCTAGGCCTCGGCCCGCCCCGTCGACCCTAGGCCCGCGCGCCCCGTCGACCCTAGGCCCCGGCCCGCCCCGTCGACCCTAGGCCCCGGCGCCCCGTCGACCCTAAGCCCCGTCCCGCCCCGTCGACCCTAGGCCTGTGCGCCCCGTCGACCCTAGGCCCCGGCGCCCCGTCGACCCTAGGCCTCGGCGCCCCTTCGACCCTAAGCCCCGACGCCCACCCATCGACCCTCGGCCCCGGCGCGCCCCGTCGACCCTAGGCCCTGGCCCACCCCTCGACACTCGGCCCGGCCCGCCCTTCGCCCCTAGGCCCCGGCCAGCCCGTCGACCCCAGGCCCTGCGCGCCGCCCATTGCGGCCCGCCCCTGGCCCTTGCAGCCCGCGATCCGCCCTTGCAGCCCCGCGCGCCGCCCCTGTGGCACTCTAGCCGCCCCTGCGACTCTGCTAGCCGCCCCCTGCAACCCTCTCGCAGCCCTTGCGCCTTTCTTGCCGCCTGCTTGCCGCCTCTTGCTGCTGCCTGCCCTGCTTCCTGCGCTGCCCGGCCTCTGCCCCCCCCCTGCGTGCTGCGCCGCTATGGCTTCTCTCCGCGCAGCATGAGGACCGCCCTATCCAGTTTGACACGTGGCTCGACAACTTGCAGCTGTACCTACTGAGCGACTCTAGGGACAGGGTTTCGTTGTTTGACCACATGTCTGGCGCCGCTCCCGCCCCTCCCGCCACTGCTGACAGTGCGACTCGCTCACAGTGGCTTACTCATGACGCTGCTGCTCGCTTAGCCATTCGCAACCACCTGCCGTTAGCCGAATGCGCTCACTTCGGACAGCACAGGACAGCACAGGCACCGTACGATACTGTAGTCGCCCGTTACTCCTCGCCTGCCGCTACTGCTCTAGGCCGTCTTCTACTGCCCTACCTGTTTCCCGAGCTGTACTGCCCTAACATCAACAATTAGCAGCACGCCCGTGAAACGATAGCGGGTTGGTGCGACGTACAAGCAGCAAAGGCTATGGGGCACCCTTCCACCCCAAAAGGAGGCATCACCGCAACGCACTGCTACTCCTGCCGATCCGAAGCCTCCTACCAAAACTGCATAAGCTGAGTACGAAGCGATTAAGCACAGGTACGACACGGAGTGGGCTGGTAGATTTAAATGGCTGCGCCTTCATTGCATGACCAACGATAGGCCATCTGTGAAATGTACCATTTGCATGAAACATGGAGATCCGACTGCTCACACGAACCACGGGTGGTCGAGACTTGCTGATTGGAAGCATCTGCGCTCACTCCTCTACCCAAGCACACAAGCAGGCACTAAAGAACAAGGCGGATGCAGAGGTAGCCAAGGCGAAGCAAGCCACACTCACGCGATGCCAAACGACGGATGCGTCCATGCGCCACATCATCCGATGTTTGCACATCGCGTTGTTTGTCAGCAATGTGGACGCCCCGATCGCGATGTTTGTCCCTCGGTGTTGGTTCCTGGCTAAGGAAGGTCTTCCTGACCTTCCCCTTTCTGGAGGCTATGGCGCGTATTACACCAAGTAAGTCTCTGTTATTTTGTTAAGGTTGTGTGTTCATCATGTTTTTGTTTCTAACTATGAATTTACTCAATGTGAATTGCAGTTACGGCTTCAAGGAGAACCTACCCGCCATCTCAACGTACCTGCAAGAATCTCAACGCATGCACCTGTTATAGTCACAATAGGCTTGAATGTGCCTAAAACGAAAGATAGAGAGCACAGACGGATTTCTGCACAGCGGCTTCAAACGTTGATAGCGTTCTGATCACAGCTGCAAATGACTTGATTCAAATTGGATCTGGAGCGTCTTTACGTCGTCTACAGTTAGCAATTTAGATTGCACGATTTGATAAAGAATTGACGACACAGCGTCGGTTTGAACGAACGGTACTATGGCAGCCACTATAGTCTTAGAACACAAGATAGGAAGAGTTACGAGTTGGGAATGACTCCCAGCTCCTACAAACCCCAAGAGCCGAGGTACAGTGATGTGGAACAGTGCCACACTGTCCCCAACCACGAAGGGTCTCGAAACTACCCTTCACTAGGGCCTACACCAAGTGAAATGTTACACTACACAAAGTAATGTAACTATCTTCAATATCTTGAGGTGTACCCTTTTGGCAAGCTTCGAAATCACTTGAGGCTTGACACCAAGGCTCGGGCTCTTCATCACAAACTCATCCTTGAGTTCTTGATGGGTCTGCTGCACACACCTGCGACACGCCGAACGTTCGACACAGGACAAAATAGAAACCGCGCACGACAAAATAGAAACCGCGCGCGAGACACAAACGACCGCGTAACACGCGTCTAGCGATAACTCGCTATTGACTCGACACACACACTCGACATCATGACTCAACATTCACACACAATTATAAGCATGAAATATATATTATCCCATGCCCTCATACCATTCCATACACACACACATTCACGCACACGGACAACAAGCCGAGTGCAAACCGTAGGGTTGCACCAACAAACTCCCCCTCGGATTGTTGGCCTTAGGATATGTTGCTCTCTCAGTTCAGAGCCATCCCAGCCAGCTTGCAACACTTCCAATGCTGCTGCTCCACCAGCCTCTTGGTCATCATGTCAGTCGGCTGCCCCGTGGTCTTCACGTAGCGCAACTCAACTTCACCCGCGGTTACTATGCTCCTCGTCCAATGCCACTTCACCCTCATGTGCTTCGTGAGTCCATGCAACACAGGGTTCTTAGCAAGAGCAATGGCACCCTGGCTGTCACAGTACAGTGGGGTAGGTCCTTGCTGCTCCTCCCCCAATTCAGCCAACAAACGCCGCTGCCACACAATCTCCCGTACGGCACGGAAGAGTGCCATGTACTCGGACTCCACCGAGCTCAAAGCTTGGTCAACCTGCTTCTTGCTCTCCCAAGCAGTTGGGCCTCCACCAACACAGCATATGAAGCCTCCCACACTTGTCATGTCCTCTGGTTCTGTTGCATATGAAGCATCCGAGTAGGCGGTGAGGAACAAACGCCCGGGTTCAACACCATCCGCGCCCTTTTGGCGCCTTTGTGCCGCCGCCGAGTATTGCAGCCCAACGGTCGGTGTTTGGCCAAGATACTTGGCCACCCTCATTCCAGCTGCTACCTGCTCCTCATTAGGGCATTGCACAACCCTAGCCAGCTGCCCGGTAGCAAACGCGGCGTCTGGTCGGGTGTTTACCGCCACATACATGAGGCTGCCCACCAACGAGTGAAATCGGCGCCTCTCCTCTTCACCAACGCTCTCCTCCTCTGGTCCCTTCACACACTTGAACCCAGAGGGAAAGGGTGTAGCCACATGGCTTTCACTCTGCCCAAAGTTGGCAGCCAATGCCTCCAGGTACTTTCGTTGATGCACCCGCATGCACCGCTTCTCCACATCTCGTTCGATGTGGAGCCCAAGGTAGAAGCTCACGTCACCAAGGGCCTTGCACTTGAACTTGTCTTGAAGCTTCAGCATCACCTCCTTCACAAGGTCAGAAGAGGGTGAGAAAATGAGGATGTCATCCACATAAACCACCATGAAACTCCTCTGCTCCCCCTCGCCAAGCATGAACAAGGAGTGATCGGCCGTTGAGGGAGTGAAGCCGATCCCCTCCAACACTTCGCGCAGCTTCATGTACCATTGCCTAGGGGCCTGCTTCAGCCCATAGAGGGCCTTCTTCAGCTTCCACACTCTGCCACTACCATCATCAAACCCCTCTGGCTGCGCCATAAAAATCTCCTCCTCAAGGATGCCGTTAAGGAATGCCGTTACGATGTCCATTTGCTTTACTACCCATCCTTTGATGGCGGCTCCCGCGAATAGGGTTCGCAGCGTCGTCGGCTTCACCACAGGGGCAAACAGCTCCTTGAAGTCCACCTTCTCCTTCTGCTGGTACCCCTTGGCTACAAGCCTAGACTTGTAGCGCTCGATCTTGCCGTCGGCATCCGACTTGATTTTGAAGAGCCACTTGGACGTTATCGCCGTACGCCCCTCCGGTAGCTCCACCAATTCAAACGTGTCATTCTCCTCGATGCTCTTCAGCTCACTCTCCATGGCCTTCTTCCACTCCTCAGCATCACTACTCTCCAAAGCCTCCTTGAGAGTTGCTGGTTCTCCCGGCATCTCCACCGGAGAGAAGAACGCGAAGGCACACTCCTCGTAGTCACTCTCCTCGTCGTCTCCGACCATCATTGCCGCTCCGGCCAGGGCTGTCTTGCCCTGCTTTCCCGGCGCATCATAGGTCAGCCTATTAGGGGGTTGAACTCTCCTCTTCCCCCTTCCTTCCTCCTCAGCTGCAGGGACTTGAAGGCCTTGGCGTTGCTGCGGTGTGGCTCGAATCCGTGGAGCACTCGTAGTAAGGGAAGGGAGTGACGGTGCACGCTCGCTCACTTGCTGCACCTCCTCCTCTTCTTCCTCTGCATCATTGGCCTCCTCTCCCCCATTCACAAGGGAGGATTGCCTTGTGGTTGTGCTGCCGCTGCTCAGCTCCAAAGGCAGCTCCACATGCTCCAAACCGGAACTCTTCACCTCCCCAAACCGCACGCCTATCTTCGCCTCATTCTCCGCCTTCCAATCCTTGTACATGAAGTTCTCCATGAACTTGCAGTCCCTGCTCACCAAGAACTTCTTGGTGAATGGGTCCCAAAGAAGCCATCCCTTGCTGTTTTGAGCCATGCCCAAGTGCACGGCCCACACCGCCTTGGCACCAAGCTTGTTGTGCCGAAGATGCTTAGGCACGAGCGCCATGCACATGCACCCGAACACCCGAAGCATATCCACCTTTGGCTTCCTTCCTAGCCACTCCACATAGGGCACCCATTTGTCTGCTCCCACATGAGTCAAGGCTCTGTTCTTGGCCACACACGTGCTCCGCACCGCATCAGGCCAGAATTAGTCGGGTAGCCCGGCTTCAATGAGCAACCCGCGTGCCGCCTCCGTGATTGTGCGGTTCGCTCGCTCGGCGATGCCGTTCATTGCAGGGGAGTATGGCATGGTGAGGGAGTGCCGAATACCATTCTTCTTCAGCCACAACCCAAACTCCTTGCTCAGGAACTCTCCCCCTCGATCGGTGCGGATTGACTTGACTAGACGGTCTTGTTGCCGCTCCACCATCGGGAACCAATCCGTCTTCAACGTTTCAGCCACGTCGCTCTTCTTGGCCAGCACGTACACCCAAGTCATGCGGGTGTAGACGTCGACAATGGTGAGAAAATACTCAGCTCCAGCAGCTCCAAGCTTCAGGGGGCCCACCACGTCCATCACCACCTCATCAAGCGGTGCCTTTGCCGTTGCCTCCGAACTAGGGAACGGAAACCGGGTGAACTTGGCTTGAATGCACGTCGGGCAGCCAAGCACCTCATCGGGCTCCCCCTTCACACGTATGCCAGCAACCATCTCATTCTTCACTAGCTGCTGCAAGATGGGCAGGGCCACATGCCCCATGCGCCGATGCAAGGTGAGCCAATCACACTCCCCCGTAGCCGAAGTTGGATTGGAGAATGCCGCGCTCGCAATAGCGCCCCACATACTCTCTCCGTAGTCCTCCTCCGCTGCTGCCTCTGGGTTCTCCTCACCCTTTTGCTGCTCCTTGGTTGCTGCACCACTCTCCTTAGGTTCACTGAACTTGCTGGTCCCTCCAGGTTTGCTCTTCTTGAGCTCATTCTCCTTAGCGCGACCGTTCACGCCATCGTCGCTACCGACCGCTCCATCCTTGGTGCTGATGCTTGCTGTCACTTGCCTCTCCTTAGGCATAGGGACCACTGGGATCTGCCACATCTCGTTGTAGACATCCCTGTCCTCATGAAGGTCCCAAAGAATTCGATCGCCAAGCCTTGCGGTGTAGGTCTTGGCTCCCTTCGAGTTCGTGTCCATGCCGGCCTTTGCCAACCGCCGCACGGAAATCAGGTTTGCAGCAAGGCTGGGCACCCAAAGCACGTTCTTGAGGCCCACCATCTTCCCATCAGCACCCTTGAACATGGCCTTGCCCATGCCTTTCACCTCTGCTCGCTGCCCCAAAGCCGATGTGACATGCTTCACCGGTGACGGCTCGAGTTCGGTGAGCAAGTCCGGGCGAGGTGTCATGCTATAGGTAGCGCCACTATCAATCACCCAATAGTCCAGGGGGTGTAGGGTCACCTTCCCCACAGCTGCTGGCTCCTCAAAGCCTTCATCCTTCTCTGGACCAGCCGGTACTTGCGTCGACACGAAGTAGAATAGACCCGGGTATCGATCGTCGCTCGGGTCCTTGTCGTTGTCTCCGCTCTTCATGTTTGCAGCTCCGCCACCGCGACCGCCACGGCCTCCACGGCCTCGTCCTCTCCCTCCTCCTGCTCCTCTACCCTCTTGGCCTTGAGCAGGGGTCCAACCATCAGGGAGTTTGTAGCAGTCGCGCCACACGTGTCCGCTCTTGTGGCAATAGTGACACTCGCCGTCGAATCGGCCGCGACCGCGTCCGTAGCTCTTGCCGTCGCTGCCGTAACCGCCACTCCTGCGGCCTCCGCCGAAGTTGCTGCCACCAAACCTTCCTCCCCCTCGTCCTCTGCCTCTTCCTCGACCATATCCACGGCCGATGCTCGCTGCCCCAGCGCCATCCGCACTCGCCAACTCACGGCGGCGGAAATCCTCTTGAAGGATAGCTCGCTTCACGTCTTCAAGCGAGAGGCGGGCAAGTCGCGATTAAGGTTGATGATGAGCGAGGACCATGACTCTGGGAGTAAGGCCAGCAACTTGGTCTTCTTTTGGAGCTCACTGTAGTTCAAATCAGCTCCCTCGAGCCGCATCAACAAGTCGAAGAATTTCTGCACCCCTTCTTCAACCGCTTCGTCTTCTTCAATTCGAAGTGCCGCCATTTGCCGTTCCAACACCACCGCTACCGCCGCTGTTGCAGGAGCATGTACACCCTTGAGAGCAGCCCATGCCTTTGGTCCTTTCTCTGGTTCACACTGGAATGGCTTGATGTGACGGATCTGACTGCTCCCCAACGCTTGCCCAAGTAAGAGATAGCCTTGTGCGCTCTTCCGCACCCACGGGCTCTTCTCCGGGTCGTTCTCGGGGCGCTTCTCCGTTCCTTCCATCACCTCCAGCAGGTCATAGTGGTCAAAGATGTTCTCCATCTTGAAGGACCATTCAGCAAAGTTGTCACCGTTGAACTTGTCAAGCCCAAACACCCTAGGCTCATCCCTAGGTGGGCCAAGACTTGGTTGCATGGGCGCCATGGCTGAATCACGGGGTTGGCCTTGAGCTTGAGCTTCTCCACTGCCACCAGCACCTCTGCCATCCCTTTCCTCAGGTCCAGACATTGTCGAAACTGCTCCAAGGGGCTCTGATACCACTTGTTATAGTCACAATAGGCTTGAATGTGCCTAAAACGAAAGATAGAGAGCACAGACGGATTTCTGCACAGCGGCTTCAAACGTTGATAGCGTTCTGCTCACAGCTGCAAATGACTTGATTCAAATTGGATCTGGAGCGTCTTTACGTCGTCTACAATTAGCAATTTAGATTGCACGATTTGATAAAGAATTGACGACACAGCGTCGGTTTGAACGAACGGTACTATGGCAGCCACTATAGTCTTAGAACACAAGATAGGAAGAGTTACGAGTTGGGAATGACTCCCAGCTCCTACAAACCCCAAGAGCCGAGGTACAGTGATGTGGAACAGTGCCACACTGTCCCCAACCACGAAGGGTCTCGAAACTACCCTTCACTAGGGCCTACACCAAGTGAAATGTTACACTACACAAAGTAATGTAACTATCTTCAATATCTTGAGGTGTACCCTTTTGGCAAGCTTCGAAATCACTTGAGGCTTGACACCAAGGCTCGGGCTCTTCATCACAAACTCATCCTTGAGTTCTTGATGGGTCTGCTGCACACACCTGCGACACGCCGAACGTTCGACACAGGACAAAATAGAAACCGCGCACGACAAAATAGAAACCGCGCGCGAGACACAAACGACCGCGTAACACGCGTCTAGCGATAACTCGCTATTGACTCGACACACACATTCGACATCATGACTCAACATTCACACACAATTATAAGCATGAAATATATATATTATCCCATGCCCTCATACCATTCCATACACACACACATTCACGCACACGGACAACAAGCCGAGTGCAAACCGTAGGGTTGCACCAACAGCACCTCGATTGGGATTTTTCTCGACGAGAGCACATAACGCATTCACGAGAAACACCTTATCCTCTACACATCTTTTTTCAAAGGGAACTCGGTAGTAAACGAGTTCCTTACCTTGATTACCGTCGACCGCGCTGACGTTGCGTCTTATACTTCTGCTGACGTGCAGTATCTCACCGAGATTGGGGTGGATCTGCAGAAAATCACAGGGGTTTTCACCGACAGAGCTAATGTAATGGTGGGGAAGAATAACGGCATCGTGGCGAGGCTGCGACTGAGGATTCCACACGCCTCAACCTGCTGCATCTAGCATCGATCAGTGGTTGGCACATCTCTTTCGTCAACCATAAGATCATACTGTTTTATCTAACAACTATTGTTTTATGTGTGTGTCCTTATAGCGAGGCCCTCACTTCCCGAGATGCCGCAACAGCAGTCTTGGAGTTGGGCATGGTCGATGATGTCGTGCGTGCATTCGCAGAGCTCATCGGGCGTAGCAGCATGCAGTATCAAAAGTTTCACAACATTCAACAGGTCTACTGTCAGACGAACCTGGAGGCGCAGGGCATACACGTTGTCTGCTGGCTTTTGCAAGGAAGGGTTGTGCAACGCCTTTCTCGAGATCCTTCCGGTAGCTATCGTGGTGCTGAAGGAGTACCGGAAGGACTTGTTTGAGGTAGTTACCTCATTCAAGTTTCACTTTCTGCTCCGGTTCCTTTCAGATGTGGGAATTGAACCAGCTCAACCAGCGATTCTATCAACGCCATGTAAGGGTGTTCGTGACAGTTCAATTCCGTACATTGGTATGCCACAACGACAACGTTCCGACTTGCTCTCTTGTCATTTTATAGATTGACTTCACCCTGGTGGCGAACATCGTGCAGCAAACCCAGATGCGCCTGAAAGCCCCGGTACTTCGACTCGCAACCTGGTCACCATTTCGGCAGTGGGGAGAAGATGCAGCTGCCGGAGTTCATCAAGAACCACGCCTCGATGGAGAAAACAGAGATGCGGGCAGAAGGTTTGCACGTTGAAGGGAATCATGTCTCGTTCATCTTCACCCTGCACGAGCGGCTACTGGATGGTCACGACACGGATGGGGATGTCACTGCGTGCTACGAGCTGTCGCTGAAATTCATCCGGGCTGTGGACAAGGAGCTTGAGTGGCGGATGCGTGACCTGGACAACCTGGAAGGAACAAAGTTGTTTTGCACAGCTTTGTACATTCCAGAATATGACAAACGCTTAGCGACATTCAAGCGGTGGCTTGCTTAACTGCACAAGGTGTACCACGAGAACCTTCCAGGTGAGAGTGCTTTCTGAATTCGGTTGTGACATTTATCCACGCATCTTGTTTCCAAGTTTTTCTCTCTGATCCATGGTTTTACATTATTTGCATCTGATGATGTTTTGTTGGAATAATGCCCCTCCTTCCTCCCTGTTGCTACGACTATAGACCTATCTTACGCCCTCCCCTTACATTAGGGTTCAACTACAAGATCGTTGTAAATGAATTGTGGATGTTCACGTCCACAATGTTCTCCCAGCACAACAACGAAGACTTCCACCAAGCCATGGCGAACATGATGCGCGGCGATGGCTGGCTGTAGTCGTTTCCTAGCATCATGCGCATTTGGCAAGCTGCCTCCTTCGAGCACGGTCGAATGTTTGCGTGGTTTCAGCAAGCAAAATCTCATCAAGATATGGGGACAAGGCAGCATCTCTGACAGCAATCTGGAGTATCTAATGTGCTGTTCCTTGCTGCAGTATGATTTGGACTGGTATGAGGTGGTCGGCATTTTCCGAGGAGAGAAGCTGAGATGCTCAACAAAGGATTTCAGCAGGAGAAATGAGAGTAACACTCTGTTTGTAGACGGTGGTGTGAAGGGAAGTGTGCATACTAGTGGTTAGATAGTATTTGTATGCTATCGCATGACTAATATGAGCATGTAAACAGTGTATGGTCAAAGTTACACCGACATAATCAGTACATAGATATTTTTAGGCTGATATTGTGAGTGTACGAAAAAATCTACACTAGCAGAGAAGGTAGACCAAGCTTGAAACCTAGATTAGACAAGGTAGCCCAAAACCAATTCTGAACCCTACACTAGATTCATAAGCATATATGGTAAAAAAGAAGATCATTCCAAGACATGTTTAGATCAAAAACAGGCAAACCACTACGTAACAGCGCAGGCCACTCCGGGAGGGATGTCATAGGCCCAAAGTGGGCGCGGAAGAGGTCGTCAAGCTGGTGGAAGTAGCGCGTAGTGGAGTGACTGGTGCGCCTACAGACGGTGCCGTGTAGTGGACCAGACTGAATCTAGCACTGGCATGGCCCGTGGGGGAGGTCACGCGATGCCGAGTTGTCATACCCGCCACTGCGGCCACTTCTCCCTGGGCCAGCAAGTCCCCACTGCCGATAGGAGTCCCACTGCTGGACCTGCTGCTTCTGATTCTGCTGAGTCACCATCGCAACCCCATTACCAACACCTCCTGCGGCAGCACCCCAAGAACCAGCACTCCCAACATCAAGAGAGAGCATGTGGGTAATGAGATCAGTGAAATTGGAGAAAGCAGGGAGATCAGGGAAGAAGAAGGGCATGAAGAGACGCCCGAGGGTACCAGAGGAGGGGGTGGAGTAGCGAGCAACAACACCCTCAAGACACGCCTCCACCGTCTCGATCTGGCGAAAGTGTAACCACAATGTCCAACATGAAAATACCTGACGCATGGTACCGTGGGAACGTGGCAAGAGGTTCTCTAGGGGTAGCATCCATACAGGTCGTAAACCGCTCTCGTCCATGAAACATGGTGGTGACACTAAGGTCCTGAAGACTACCGACACCCACCAAGTTCCTAGAGAACAAGGGGATGTGCAGGCTTGTGAGGGAGCCATAGGGGACTGCCTTGCATGGGAGTTCAGTAGCGCTGCGTGCGTAGACCGATCCAGAGGAGGGGTCAGGCAAGGAGACTGCAATTGGGGATGGAAGCAACGAGAGAGTGGTACACTCATGGAATAAGTACTGGGATGCGCCGAGGTCCAGCGTGAAGGAGAGGGATGCGTCTGTAGTGGACGCGCATGGGCAAGAAATAGCAGAGGATCCTACAATAGACACAGCAAGAGAACCTAGTCTAGGTATACACGTATAATAGGATCCGGTAGCACAAGAGTCATCAGCATACATGGCCTACAAAACAATTACTATCTAAGACATGTCAAGATCAAACATAGACACACCCCTACGTAACAGTGTAGGCCAGCCTGGAATAGGCCTCCTAGCCCTGAAGTGGGCGCTGACAAGGTCGTCAAGACGATGGAAGCAACACGCAACGGAGTGACCGCACGTATGCAGACTGCGCCGCGCAGGGGACCAAACTGAATCTGGTACCGACAGGGCCCGGTAGGGGGGGCATGCGACGCCCATCTGTCAAAACCCGCCACCGCAACCAATACTTCCTCGGCCAGTAGGTCCCCACTGCCGCTAGGAGGTCCACTGCTGGAGCTGTTGCTGTTGCTGTTGCTGCTATTGTGGCTGCTGTTGCTGCTGCTGCTGCTGCTGCTGCGGGGTCAACGCCGCACCCCCAGAACCAGCACCTCCTGCAGCAGCATTCCAGGACCAATAGTCCCAGTCTCGGCACTCCCCGACGTACATGCACTTCCACCTCCTCCACGACTACGACCACCCCTGCGTCGTCCGCGCCCACCAGAGGGGGTTGCGATGGCTGTGACCTCTGCTATAGTAATAGGCTCAGCAATAGCAGCAGAGGCAGTGAAGTTAGGGATCTGGGGTGGAGCACACCCCTCAAAAATGGGGGGGATGAGTGCACCATTGGTGGAGGCGATGGTGCGGAGGCTGGTCTCGATCTTCCTGAGAGTAGTCTCAAAGAGATCGATAATGAGGTCCATGGGGTGCATGGCGAGGATGGCGTCACGTGCAGGTGCGAGGCGGTGAGGGAGGCAGGTCACGAGGTGGTCGGGGAGGCGGGTCACGAGCAGGTGCAAGGTGAGATACATGGGAGGGGTCAGTAATGTAGGCAGCACAAATTTAGCGTTAAGCGGACGCAGGTGGGTGATGAGTTCAGCGACAGTGGGTGATGAGTTCAGCGACAGTGGGGAACGCATGGAGATCAGGGAACAGGAAAGGCATGACGTGGCACCCTAGAGTAGTAGATGAGGGGGTGTAGTAATGAGCAATAATAGCATCCATACACTCCTTCGCGAATATGACCTAGCAAAAGTGCACCTGCTCGGCCAGCAATAGGCGTGCATCCGCGTCACGCGACTCCCAAACTGTGTAAGCAAGTCTGGACGCGCGGTGAGCCTCCCGTTCCTTCAAAGAAAAGTTTGCAGTAAGATCAGGAGGGCGCTAGGGGTGGGTAGCTCACCTGAAGCGTGGGCGTACAGGGTGACGTCACCCTGGAGTTGGCTCCGCAGGTGGAGCGTGACCCATGCGTCAAAGTCGATCACCCACCTCTGGGATCATGGGCCGCTAAGGGGGCCGCTAAGGGGCCGCTAGAGGGGCGTGACAGGCGTCGTTAGAGGGGCGCAACGGGAGGGGCGCGATGGCACTGCTAACGGGCGCACTAGCGGGAGTCGTGAGGATACCACGGTTAGCTAGGGCTAGCTAGGGCGGAAGCGATGGTCCTAACCTAGCGTGATACCATTTGAAGGAGAGAAAGAATGACTTGAAGGGGGGCATACAAGGGGATACATGTAGCAACTCATACCCTCTACAATACAACACAACCTAGCCGAAGAATGTACACCTACAAATGTTTAGTGTACTTTGTCATGATTATAATTGTAGGAGTAGATGAACTCAATATATAGTCATGACTAGTAGGATAGAGAGGCGGGTAATAGGGAGATAACAAATGGGTCAAGTGCGGGGAAAGGAGGGAGGGAACCAAAAGAAGAGCACTGTTGGGGCAACGGTAAACGAAACAGATTACTTAAGGGCAAGTAGGAAATTACATTGGCTGCTTGCGTGCTTGTTTTTGCAACTAAGTCTGAGTCCGATCCTGAGCAACCCCTAGGCCTACAAACAACACAACGAAGCCAACCCCGCAAGCTACTGGGTAACACCTCTCTGGGCTGAGAGCCAGCCGAGCTAACCCAGATCTAGTGACTCTGGGTATCCAGCACATGTAGAGAGGACTTTTCAACAAACACGCAAGGAGTAAGGCCGATGAATAGCAAAGATAGAGACCTGCTAAGAACGCGTCTCTGGAGCGGAACCGGGCATACGAAGGCAGAGCCAAGCTGGCGTGCGCAAGCGATAGACGACGCGAGCAGCTCGGCGCCAATCCCGAAGGAGGTTGGATCGCCCACTTACCGTACTCCTCATCAACGGGCCCGTGCAGCCGCAGAAATAATGGATAGAGAACGCAGGTGCAAAACCACGTCAGAACCCGGTGGGAAGCCGAGAGAGTCGGCACGGAACAATCGCAGTGACACATTCGGCTGCATACGTGATAACAAAAGCTCGCCGTCCGAGATGCTCGGAATGGGGGAGCGCGGAGGCAGGGGCCCAGCGATCGGAATCGTGGCGAGGGGGGAACTTGTAGAGAGCGGTGTAGCGACGCTGTCCAGAGAACATGGAGAGGAGAAAAGGGGATATGAGAGGCGGTGGAAATCAGCAAACCTGCCCAAGGCGGAAGTGGCCGAAAGATACAGCGGCATCCCGGGTGCTGGACCGAGCCTGAAGAATTTTCTGATGCAGCTAGAGACCGTGCAATATTATTGGGAGAGAGATGGGTATGACCCGTTGGAGTTCTTCAGGAAGATGGTGGGGACCCTCACCAGCGAAGCAGAAACCTTCTACCGCCTGGTCCGGGAAGAAATATTGGAAGAGTTGACATGCGGCAAAATCGAGAACCCAATGGCAAGGTTCATTCAGTTGCTGAGAAAGGAGTTCGTCGGACAGACGAAGGCAAGGGTCGAGGAGTTCCGAGAATTCAAAAGAAAGAAAGAGGAATCGCTGCCCGCGTACTACTGTCGATTGAAGGAGTTGGCGGAGGACTTGGAGAACGGAGATGAGCGCCTGCTAGTGCGTAAGTTCGTACGCGGCCTAGACGAAGAGCTGAAGGGCGTCGTGAAGAATACAGTGTACGGTATTGGTGCCGACGTCACTCTAAAGGAAGTTTATGGCCTGGCGAAGAGAACAGAGCATGCACAGAGGCTGCTGGACTTGGAAGATAGCGAAACACGCGGCAGGGCGCGCACTAGCTGGGCAGCCGCGGCAGTACCGGAAACGGTCAGCAAGAGGGGAGTCAGAATGGACAGTCGAGCCTGACACCAGTGTGGAGAAGGAGGACACCTAAAGAGGGACTACCCAAAGGCCCCGAGCTGTGACAACTGCGGAAAAAGGGGGCACAAGAAGGAGGAATGCTACAGTAAGCCAAGGGAGGCACAGGGGGCAAGCTTAGAAGAGCTGCAGGCAGAACTCGGAAAGCTGCAGCTACGACTAGAGAAGATGCAGCCCGGGGGTGAAGTGAAAGCACGGGCGATGATGGCGTACGAGGAGATCGAGAGTGAAGAAGAGGAGGGGGAGGATTACATACGAGAATACGCGGTGATGGCGTACCCCAGAGACCGGGAGGAAGTGGACCTAAGGCCGCGCAATAGCCAACCCCAAACCAGCGAGACTAGCACCGGAACCAGCAGGAGAAGCCAGCCTCGAACAGAAGCCAGAAGCACAGGCATGCGAAGACACCCGAATGAGCACATGGTTTGTCAAGCATTACTGCTAATAGCAGAGAAAGGTAGCCTAACGGTGGGAGGGCTGCTGGTGAAGCAGGCCATCATTGACACGGGCGCGCACCACGTGCTGATAGGAAAAGGGCTGGCAAAACAACTGAACCTGGACCTGCCGGGAAGACTGGTAGAAAGAGGCATTCTCTTGATGACGGCAGAAGGGGGGCAGCCGAAGTGGATGCCACGGACCAAGAGACCAATCGAGGTGGTGCTGCTGCCAGGAACGGAGGAGTGATGCATACAGCTGCAGTGTGGAGTATCGGAATCAGAATATTACGACGTGCTGGTGGGGGTGGAGCTGCTGTACCGGGTGGGTGCCACAATATGCACCTGGAAGGAGAAAGTTCTGTACCGCGTGCAGTACTGGGATCCTGAGAGTGTGGTAGGCACATTGCCCGTGAAATTCGTAAGGCAAGAGCCACGGGAAGCCTACCAGGCGCAGAAGAAGGAGCTAAGAGAGGAGTTAGACGAATGGTCGTGGGAGCAGTACGGGGAGGAGTATGAGAGAAGGGTGGAAAGGAAGGTGGCGGGGCTAGAGCTGCCGGCGCTGGCGGAAAGGGTGTGCAGGCTCAAGACGCTGGAGCGGGCTATATGCATAGTAGAGCTATACGGGGGAATAGGCTCAGGACTAGCGGCAGCGCTAAGGGCAGGGTGCATGGTGAAGAAGTGGATACGTATGGAGAGCAATCCGGCCGCAAGGAAGATGGCACGGCATCATGCACAGATGCTGCTGGAAGTGTACCCCGAGCAGCTATGGCCAGAGGCGCTGCCAAAGGAGAATGAAGCGGGGGTACACGACGTCAGAGATATCAACGAGTGGGTGCTGGACGAGTGGGGGCAAATCGACCTGGTGGTAGCAGGATGGGAGTGTCAGGGCTACTCACGGGCAGGAGGAGGAATAGGCATGGAGGATCCGAGGGGAGCTACATTCAAAGACTTGAAGCGGGTACTGGAAATGGTCCAGAAGAAGCAAGGCAAGGTGCTATACATCTTGGATAACATAGATCTGGCCGAAGATCGGCGAGAACCAGTGAGGCAGGCGTTTGAGGAGATCGTGGAAGTGCTGGGGAGAGGAGTGCCGGCAGATGCAGCACAGCTGGGATCCAGGGCGCACAGACCGCGGAGGTACTGGCAGATCGGGATATCCACAGCCTCCCTGAGACATTCACTGGCACGGATGCAGAGGCCCGAGCCGAGGCTGGTTAGTGACATCCTAGAGCCGAACCGCTTGCCAGCCCCAGTCACAAGCCCCGACCATCCATCGCAATACCAATGCAACGTGCCAAGCAAACCAAGGCAAGCCTTGCCCACACTGGTAGCTTACGAAGAAGCCCGGGGCTTCAAGATGGAGGGAGAGCTGCCAGGCCCAGGCATGATCTACGATGTGCGGAAAGGCAGATGGGAGGAACCAACGGCGAACAAAAGGGAGGCAGCGATGGGACACCTTTGGGGAGCCACGGCACACCCTGAAGTCACAGAAAGGCAGAGGAGGGTGGCGCTAGGCATAGCCATGGACGTCAACGTGATGATGTGGCTGATAGAGACCATCCGCATTCAGCTGAAAGCAAGAGATCTGCAAAGAGACATCATGCTGAGTGAAAGAGTCAGGGAGCACGAGGCAGCAGCACAGCACATGAGAGTGCTGGGAGAAATGGAGGAGAGGTACGAAGAGAGGGTAGAGGAGGGATATGCATACTTGGCGATGTTGGAAGAAGCGGGAGAAGGAGAGGAAGGGAAGCAGGCAGACACAGCAGAGAAGAAAGGGGAGACGGAAAGGAAGCCCGAGGATGAATGGCAGATGGGAGAAGGACTGAGAGGCACAATGGCAGCAGCTATGCAGGAAGTGCTACGGCAGCATAGGGAAGCCTTCGCCCACACTCTGCAGGAGCTGGGCAAATATAACAGCCAGGAGATGCGCATAGAGCTGACGACAGAGGTGTCCCTATACCAGAGGAAGCGGCGCATGAGCCCAGGAGATCTAGACATCTGCTTGGAGAAATGTGCGGAGCTGTTAGCGGTCGGATTAATTCAGAGATCAAAGAGCGACTATGCAGCAGCAACGGTAGTGGCCTCAAGGAAGGATCTCATAGGGGAAGTCTCCGCTAGAAGGATGTGCGGAGACTACCGAGGGTTGAACAAAGTGACAGTGGCGGACCGATTCCCAATGCAGTCGGCGGAGGAGATATTTGACAAGCTGCAGGGGGGCAAAGGTGTTCTCCACGCTAGACCTGCGGCAGGGGTTCAATCAGATACCCATACGACCAGAAGACAGAAAGAAGACAGCCTTTCACAGTCCGGATGGGTTGTACGAGTGGAAATTCATGCCGTTCGGCATGAAGAACGCCTCGGCCCTATTTCAGCAGACAATGGATGCGATACTCAGAGGAGTTCCAGCCACGGCATGCTACATTGACGGCGTTATAGTATTCAGTCCCAATGCAGAGCAGCATGTCAAGGACGTGCAAGCGACGCTGCAGGCGATCCAGGAAGCGGGTCTAACCTGTCACTCGAAGAAATGCAATTTCGGTAACACTGCTGTGACGTACCTAGGATTCCAGGTGCAAGGAGGAACGCTAGGAATCTAGCAGGCGAAGGTGGAGGTTCTGAACTGGGTCCCAGCACCGAAGGACAGGAGCACGCTCAGAGCAGTGCTAGGGTTCCTGAATTATTACCGGAGATTCGTACCCAACTTCAGCAAAACCGCAGCCATGCTGAACCGACTGCTAAGGGAAGATCAAGTGTGGCAGTGGGGACAAGCCGAACAGCAGGCACTCGAGGCACTGCTAGGGGCAGTGAAAACTGCTACTGTACTGGTGCTGCCGAACAAGGAAGACCCCTTCACACTCTACATAGATTGGAGCAGCGCGGGGATGGGGGCAATCTTTTGCCAAAAGCGAGAGGGAGAGGAGAAAGTGGTGGCCTTCGCCAGGAGAAATTGTAACCCTGCGGAGGCGAACTATAGTTCCTATGAAGGGGAAGGACTTGCGGCAGTTTGGGCAATCACGCACTTCATAGTGTACCTACAGGTAAGACCATTCGAGCTGGTGACAAATCACCAGCCCTTGACATGGCTAATGACGAACCAGGCCCTAGTCGAAAGGAATGCACGGTGGGCAATGCGGCTGCAGGAGTATGAGTTCACAATCAGACACAGGCCCGGGAAAACCATGCAACATGTGGAATGGCTTTCAAGGAACCAGTCGCCAGAGAGGCCCACAGCATGTCTGGTTGCACTGGCCAGGGAGATAGATGGGGAAGGAGCGCGAAGAAGCAAGAAGGGAGGGCCCGAGGACGTGTGGGAGGACCAAGAGGTGCTGGACTGGGTGCAAGGGAAAACCGCAAAGGCAGAGCCAGTAACAAAGAGGGCAAGGGCAAGAGGGGCACATTACTGCTGGTATCAAGGGCAGTTGCAAAAGAACACCAGCAGCGGATGGAAGCTGGTGCCTAAGAAAGAAGAAAGAGAGCAGATAATCAAGCAAGTACACAGACAGCTGGGGCATTACGAGAGCCTAAGGACGGCGCAGCTGGTGGAGACAGGATGGTGATGGACGAGGATGAGAAGAGACATCCGAAGCTGGGTGGAGTCATGCGAGCTGTGCAGCAGAAACAAAGCAGAGCTGGACAGAGGCAAGAACGAGTTGCAATCGCTGCCCATAAGAGGATTAGGATTCAGGTGGTCCTTAAACCTGGCGGGAGAGATGCCGCTGAGCAGAAGGGGAAAAAGGTACATACTCATAATGATAGAGCACGGGAGCAAATGGGTGGAGGTTAAGGCACTACCTAGCAAGAACTCGGCCAAGATAGTTGAAGCCTTCGAGGAACAGGTGCTGACCAGGTTCGGGGCATGTGGAGAGGTCCTGACAGATCAAGGGATAGAGTTCATGGGGGAGTTTGACAAACTACTGAAAGAGACAGGCATCACGCAAAGGCGAACTTCAAGGTACCACCCACAGAGTGACGGGCTAACCGAGAGATTCCTACAGACGCTGAAGAGAGGCTTGCGAGCATATGGAGAGAGCTTCAAGAGGGATTGGGACGCTCGCCTGCCATGGGTAGCGGCGGGGTACTGGTTCAGTAAGCAGGCTGCACTGAGAGATCTGTCACCGTACCACCTACTCCTAGCAAGGGAGCCGGTAATACCAGTAGATGCGCCGAAAATGCTGACAGGAATGGTGAACGTGGAGTGAGAAGAGGAATGGGTGGGGCTGGCAGAGGCCAGGGCAAGATACTTCAGAGAACTACTGCCCGCGGCGCTGGAAGCTCAGAGATGCGCAACGATACAAGAAGAGGAAGGAAGCAGAGGCAGGAAAGGGAGGGAAGGAGCTGGGGGCAGGAGAGGAAGTCTACCTCAAGCAGGCCAAAGGAGACATGATGGACATCGGCCTCAGCATCGAAAGGTGGAAGGTGGAGGTGAAGGATTTTGGGGTGGTGGTGCTGACCAGAGAGGGAGGAAAGGAGCGGACAGATCACCGCACGAATCTGGCCAGGGCTAGACCAAGAACAGGGGACCCAGCAAGAAGTGCAGAAGAAACAAGAGCAGAAGAGAAGCAGCCAGCAAAAGAAGGGGTCCCTCGAGCAAGTAACTCGAGGAGGGGGCAAGTGGACTGGGCTGCTAGGAACAAGGGGAAGAGGGAGAGAGAACTGAGAGCCTTAAGGGAAAGAGGCTGAAGAGGCACTAGCAAGCAAGAGAGCAAGAACAGGGGCCAGGGAGAGGAAGAGCAGAGAGCTGGACAATTTCAGACAGCTGTCATGATTATAATTGTAGGAGTAGATAAACTCAATATATAGTCATGACTAGTAGGATAGAGAGGCGGGTAATAGGGGAGATAACAAATGGGTCAACTGCGGGGAAAGGAGGGAGGGAACCGAAAAAAAAAAAAAGAGCACCGTTGGGGCAACGGTAAACGAAATAGATTACTTGAGGGCAAGTAGGAAATTGCATTGGCTGCTTGCGTATTTGTTTTCACAACTAAGTCTGAGTCCGATCCTGAGCAACCCCTAGCCTACAAACGACACAACGAAGCCAACCCCGCAAGCTACTGGGTAACCCCTCTCTGGGTTGAGAGCCATTCGAGCTAACCCAGATCTAGTGACTCTGGGTATCCAGCACCTGTAGAGAGGACTTTTCAAGTGGACTGGGCTGCTAGGAACAAGGGGAAGAGGGAGAGAGAACGGAGAGCTTTAAGGGACAGAGGCTGAAGAGGCACCAGCAAGCAAGAGAGCAAGAACAAGGGCCATGGAGAGGAAGAGCACAGAGCTGGACAGTTTCCGACAACTTTGAGAAGTGGGTACTGTTCCTCGGGCCAAGCGTCAGCTGGTTCGGTCTACAATCGCCCCAAACCATTCCCCGTGTTGGAATCACTGAACAGGAATGAATGAAACTAGCAATGAAAAGAGTACAAGTACCTAACCCTAGAATTGTGTACCCCCTATAGGCTAACCCACTGTAGCCTAAACTAACACAACATATATAATGTTTGACACCCCGGTCGTCTCCGCACCTCTTGCCACCCTTCCGAGCCTCATTTACCCAACGTCCCCGCCTAGCTAGGATTTTCCCTATAGAATCCCGTCACTTACATTGTACGTATTGTCAGTCTATTTAATCGCATTCTCGATATTCGTTTATTCCGTGCACTATTAGACCATTCATAAATATGAAAAGTTGAGGAAAAATGTTTACACAGGTCTGAATAAAAGGAGCAAAGACTTCTACGTACTTGATGTACGGATTCACTTGAAAGGGACGGGATTCCTAACGCATATTCGGATGATTATTGCAGTTTAGCCACTCCAATGGCCTGAAGTAGCTCAGCTGTTCGTTTTCTCTTCTATTGAGTCTTGGTTTTCAAACAAACATGGTTTGGTTGTCAGACGGTCTGACCATCATAGGCATTTATAGGATCGTCAGGATTGATCGTGATAATCTTATGCAAAATTGATTTATGATTGGTACGTGACTCTGTCAGTAAGGACTTCAATTCGACATTAATGATTAGATCAGTGTGATGCGAAGGTTTATATAGGGAAACGACACAAACACGAAGAGTCTTATCAGACCATATACTCTAAAAAACTATGTTCCGTTGCGGTAATTTTGGATCTCGGCAACCGTGTGTGTGCGCGTTGGTAACCGTTTTCCTGCGCATTTCATTTAAAACTTATGCTATTGTAATGTAACTATATTCGACAACCTTCTTCGACCTTCGGTCTCCATCGTCGACTTGGCAGCTCGTAGTTAAGATTGTACTATCATTAATATTTCTGCGACATTTTAGTATCGTGGCACTAACCTTCATTCCTGAAAGAAATATGTTGTTACTCGTTTGGTCACTTCGCAAATGCTCGCGCAGTGGTGGTACTATTGGCATGGCATTTTCCTGGTAAGGGAATCAGAGAACATGTCAACGATTGGGCAGTAGGTCAAGTATACTGTACCTTGCTTTTGTCAAATTCGCCTTTGACGAAGAAGTACCAAATCGTGATGTTCCTGGTATAATATGTACAAACCCTGGCTTGTTTGAAATTTGATTCGCGCTCTGGTCATCGCGGTGTAGTTTGAACTTTAGTATGCCATGGTCGGCACGGTCGGCATCCACGTACCCAGAGGGGTTGAAGGAGCGGGTTGTGACGGTTGAGTAGGTCTGGTCGATGTGGGGTGTTGAGATGACGTATTGCAAGGCCGCTCAAGGATTGGGTTGTTCTCTCATTCAGGTCGCCGAGGGAACTGGGCAAGCTAGCTTGCTATGTATGAGAAAACGGGCATGCTGGTGACAGCGGCAAAAAATAGACAGCCGAGTTGTTGCTGATACAACGATGGGCTGCCGGTGAGGGGGGCTTGGTGATGGGAGCGTCTCCAAGTGCCAATGTTCGTCAAGGTGTGAAGACAGAGACCGGGTTGGTGCGAAATTTGGTGGCGGGAGTGTCGGCGTATTTGGAGGCGGAGATATGAATGGCGTCGACCGAGTAGGACATATCGAGCCCATGAAATTGTGTGACGTTGTGAGTTCTGGTGATGTCGACGTGCGCTGAAACTGGTCCATTTATCATTTTTTGTGCTGATGTATAGCAGGTCGTTGTCCTATACCAGGAGCAGGATGAAATCACTGCGAAAGTGAAGGTGGTACATCACGGGGTCATGGAGCAGCTGCACAGAGCCGATCCCGAGAAGAACTTGTGCATACACCGCTACTATAAACATGATGATTGCTTGATACCGTAGAGGGATTTTTTTTTGTTTGAACGCATGACTGTCTCCGTCGCCATAGGTGTAGGGTTGCTCAACGAAGATGGGCGTATCCATATTGGCGTATAGAGAGGCGTATCACATCGATCCGGCGTAGGGAAACATGTCTAGCTACGGCGAAGGCGAGTAGGATCCAAACGGAGGTGTGGTGGCTGAGAGGGGCGAAGGTTTGGTCGAAGGCGATTATGTGCCTTCAATCATAGCTGTGCACCATCCATCAAAATTGAAGCACCCGCTGTAGTTCTGACTTGGAATACCCCTTTCTTGAATTGGATGTGTCTCTTCTTACGCCCATTCTGTCAGCGGAAACCCATGTGTCGCGTGCTTCCAGTGCTACAACCTCCGCATCCATACCGCATGCAATTTTCTTTTGGTACGGCCCGGTGAGGGTCTGGCAGGTTTCCGGTGGTTGGAGTTGGGGAAACCGCGGCGTGAAGTCCGAGCAGTCGCAGGCCAAAAAGGCCAGGGCCGTTGCATCTATCGTTTATCACTTCGACGACATCGTCATGTGAGAGTGTCTGAGGGGACCGGGTGGGGCTTAGCAGGGTGCCGTGGGAGGAGTCAAGAGGAGCATCGTCTTCGTCTTCGTTGTGTGCGAAAAATAGTTGTGGTCCCGGGTGTAGATTCGTGAGGTCTTGATTTGCGTCTGCTACGTCTTCAGTGGTGGAGCTGCGTGCCAAGAGTGGATATCTGGGTACCTGTCCACTGATGTTGGTGCTGAAGGTTTTGTAAGCGTGAACATCCTCTTGGTATTTATCAATCATCAGTTGTTCATGGAACATGATGTCCCGGGAAGCAACCACCTTGGAGGTTTCGATGTCTAGAATATTCCACGCCTTATGCTAAAAAAAAATTGGCAGATGTATTCCTCATCGCTTGTATCGAGCGGATTTCCTAGTAGTCGCGGTGGACGGCCGATATTGGACCATGCATCCACAAACGCATCGCATCAACAAGTCTCTTTTCTTGCCAATCCATTTTAGATGAGACAACAGGTTGCCTTTGTTCGTCGTGGTCGAAAGGAGGTTGTGAACTCGCGTTGTGTGATGCGTCACGTATGGTCAATATTCCGTTTGTGATTGGTGTAGCAATGTGCGGACTTTGGTCTTGAGTGTGCAATTCTTGTGTTCAGCTACTCCTTGCTGTGGGTGCGCATATGGGAGGGAGAGTTTATGTTTGACCCCTTTCTCTCGTATGTAGGTCCTTGGTTTGCCGCTTTTAAACTCAATGGCGCAGTCCATTTGCCGAATCTTTAGTTCGCAGCCTGATTGACATTGCTCGTGTTTGAGCAAGAGATTGAAGGCTTTGAACGCCTTGCTCGGAGCAGCCACATTTGCAACCTACACGAACCGTGAATGCGCATCGACGAAGGTGAGAGTGTACTCCGCGCCGTTGATGATGGTTGGAGGAAGGACAAGGAATTTCTTGTAGACCTTTTCAAGTTTCGCTTATCAATTAGTTCCGGGCTCGAGCAGCGGTAACGGCTGCGTAGCTTCTAGGCAGATGGAGCAGTCATGTGGTTCATTGCTCACAAATTTCGGTCCCATTGGGTCGCAACAACACTTCCAGACCAAAGATGTTTGCTCGAATTCAGTTGTTCAGCAGGGCATATGAGGGATGGATTGGTTGCTCGTGTCATAGGTGCAATGAGGCTCAGAGTCATGAGGAGTCGTAGTAGCTCCATTTCTACAAATTATAGGGCTTCGTGTTCTGGCAATTCAGGGCGATATTCTGGTAAAACCGAGAGGCCCAATGGCAGGACATGTTGCTTGTTGGTGAGTGTAGGAGGAGCGCCCGAATTGGTCTTCAACCGGTACGATTCGAGGTCGATGATGCAAGACCAATCTATGAATTGCGAATAATCCGCCAGTATTTCAACCGAGATTGAATGCTCTAATTGGGGTTGAATTAAGGTGCAGTGGGTTGGGCATGTAGCGTCGGTACAGCATGACGGTCTCACAGTTGCTCAGTCCTATTTCATATGATGGGGAATGAAGATGTGAATAGGAAGGGATTTTGGATGGAGGTTGCCCGAGGGGAACAATTGGTGTGGCGGTTTGTGATTCTTGGGCGGTTCGCTCCTTGTGCATATGAGTTCTTGCTCCCATTGTTCAGGGTTGCATTTTTTAGTTCCCCTGCCCATTCCTGCCTGCCACTGTTCCAATCACTTGCTCCGGATCTCGGTGCCCCGACCTTTTCCTCCGGCGTTGACACTCTATCCGCCATTCTAACAAGGTTTTGCTTCATTCCGTTCGGCTTTTGCATGTTCGGCTTCTTCTCGCGCAAAATCATGTAGTTCCTCCTCCGTTGGTGCTTTATATAGATTACGCGAATACGGGTTCATAGCGTGGAAGGTCCCCCAATCGTATGGTATGGGTCAGCCTTCTTTGTAGAAAGTACTAGGAACTTCGTACTTCATAGCTCTGTTGAGTTGTTCTATGACGCTTCTTTCTTATGGCTGTGTGGTTGACCGTCATGCCTGTTGAGGTCAGGGGCAGGGGGTCGCGATTAGGGCAGCGGAAATGACGCGCAACGGACAGCTAAAAAACAATATTTTGGGCATGCTAGAAACGATCCTAACCTAAGCTCTAATACCATGTTGAGAGACTACGAAGAAGTGTGGGTTAGGTCAAAGGGGAGGGGTACAAGCATAGAGTCGAGAGAAAATGTTTACCCCCTAGCATGCACATGGCTAACTAATAAACTAACAATTACGAATATAACTTTGTTGGAGGTTGCGTGAGGCAAAGTTTGCCCCCAACCACCGAATGTGTTGCTTCCGGTTGACTTCACTGCAGGTTTCGTGGAGTTGCAGCTTGACTTCGGAAGACCTGCAGATTTGTGCCACATGGCAGCACCTGGAACATTTGAGGACTAAAGGAACATTCGAATGTGTGAAATTCGGTTGCTGAATTTCACCACATCGAAATGTTACCCACGGAACATTCGCGACACTTCATGTAGCAACTCGATGTTACTTTGTGTGATTCGACGAATTGGGTAGCTATAAATGTGTGCGCTTTGTATGCATGTTTCATACTGAAATCGAGAATCACTTTGTATGTGATACATTCGACTACAAAATCCAGAGAGCTCCTCTCCTAGATTCCAAGAGCACCTAGCACATAAACGCCTATATCTCGCTCGATACTTGGGCGATGGAGGTGATATATGGCTTGTTGGAAAGCTAACAGAGTGCTCTATTGTTTAGTTCAAATCCCAGTTCCTGCAAACTAGAGGAGAGTCCTTTACAACAGTGGTACCAGAGCTGGTCGGTGGAGTCTACGTGCGCGACGAGTAGCTAGCATGGTGACGTCAAGCGAGGCCTCCCGCACTTGCTTGGGTGGAGTCGTTGTAAATTTTGACGAACCCTGGGCAACCACGACGATGTTCGACACGTCGGCGGTACCGATTTTCACGGGACAAAACTACTCCGCGTGGAAGTTTAAGTTCCAAGTGCTCATGATGGAGTGGGGACTTCGGGGATTCTTCGATGGAACAGAGAAGAAGCCTGACAACGAGAGCGACATCGCGGCATGGAATAAGAAGGACCAAAAGGCGTTCGCTACGTTGATTTCGCACATCGGCATCAATCTCGTGAGCTCGGTGCGCATGTGCATCAAACTCGAAGTGTCGGCGCATGAAGCGTAGAAGCGGCTCGAGACGATGCATGTGAACAAGACTCTCCACGGCAAGATCCTAGCCCGGAATGTGTTCTACACGGTGAAGATGCACGCGGGCGAATCGATGCACGAGTATGCGACTCGTGTGGAGGAACTCGAGGAAACGTTCATGGACCTCGGTGGAACGATCACGGAGGAGGATTTGATTTTGACCTTGCTATGCGGTCTTCCGGAAGAGTGGTCGACGGTGATTACGACACTCGATAGCGTGCAAGACACTTGGACGAAGGAAATGGTGGTCGGTCGGCTTCTCCATGAAGAATCGCGTCGCCGACAATTCACTAATGAGAGCGAGGGTGCCGCCATGTTCTCCGGAGGGAGTTCCGGAAAGAAGTCCACGTGGAGCAAAGGTGCGTCAAAGAAGTCGTCCGGTGGAAGTGATCGCGGCAAGGGAAACACATCGAATGGCTCGAGCAAGTGCCACTATTGTGGCAAGGCGGGACACTTTTGGCGTGAGTGTCGGAAGCGCCCGAGCGATTGGACTCCATCGAAGGCACGGAACCATGAGGGCAACGCGCACACGGCATCCGGCAATGCGGATGATTCAAGGGATTCGATCGTATTATTGGCCGGTGATGGGACCAACACACCAAGCGACGCATGGTTCCTCGACACCGGCGCAACACAACACATGACGCACTCGGCATCGTTCCTCACCAACGTTGGTGCACCGGGAGAAGTAACGAGCATCGTTTTCGGAAACGACAAGTCGCTACCGGTGGTCGGAGTTGGAAGTACGCGCCTCATCGTCGATGGCGGGCCGGTGGACATCACGAACGTGCTTTTCGTCCCCGGGTTGAATGTGAATCTCCTCTCCGTCACTCAACTCGTGAAGAAGGGTGTGAAGGTCACTATCGACGATGCGAAGATGAACCTCTTTTGGAAGGGGAAGCAATTCGCGCAAGGTGTTCTCAACGGAGAACTCTACCAACTCAAGACGCACCCGAGAGTGGCTTCATCCAATGTGGCGCAAGGTTCCAAAGCGACTCTCAAGGTGTGGCATAATCGGCTTGCGCACGCCAACTACGACTCGGTCAAGGAGTTGGCCAACAAAAGACTTGCGAAGGGATTTGGCGTGATCGTCGGCGACGACGAAAAGGGCGTATGTGTGAGAATAGTAGGCGAGAATGATGGACTAAGAAAAGGGAAGGGGTACAAGTAGAATGTCGAGAGAAATTTGTACCCCCTAAGGCTAAACCCACTATAGCCTAGACAACTGTAAACACATAAACTAAGCCTAGATATAACTAAGCATATATGTTTGACACACCCCCATAGGCGAAGTGGGGGATAGCCAGAACAAGCAATGGTCATAAGACCAGTCAAGAGAAGAAGCAAAGCAAAGCAAGCTCAGGGTGGATCACAAAGTCACCACACAGTCCGAGCACAAGCAAAGGGCCACAAGGCCAGTTCACATGCAGAGTTATATAAAGAGAACAAACAATACTGTGATCATACCCTAACAAGTGCAAGCATGCACGTATATAGATAGATCACAGTACATGCAGAGTCAGCAGTAAGTAAGTGAGGCAACGTAGGCACAAGGCCTAACACAGTAACAAAGCGCTCATGGTCACCAGGCGGAAGTGCCTTGGTGAAGACATCAGCAGTGTTGGCCCGAGTAGCCACGTACGCTAGACGAAGCTGACCACGCTGCTGCAGCTCTCGAGCAAGGAACTATCGCAGAGCGATGTGCTTCGTTCTGTGCTCCAGTCTGTGCTCCTGACACAAGGCTATCATGGCCTTGTTGTCTACGTACAGGACTGGAGGCGAACGAGGCTGCTCTCCCAAGTCGGTCAGCAAGTAGGTGAGCCAGCGTAGCTCCTGAGCAGCCATGGCTTCGGCGTAGATCTCAGCCTCACAGCTGGAGCTGAGAACTGAAGACGAGCGGGTAGACCGCCAAGAAACCGAGCCGGACCCAAGGCTGAAGGTGTAACCCTGCGACGACCGCTGCATAGATGAGTCGTCAACCCAGGAGGCGTCTGCGTGACCAGTGAGGACAACAGGACCCCATCCTCAAATTACAAGCCCCATGCCCGACGTACTGCACAGGTAACGTAGTACCCTCTTCGCAGCATCCCAGTGCACCTTTCGGTGCCTACCGGGAGCCACGTAGCGAGCTAGAAGGCTGAGAAGGTACGCGAGGTCAGGTCGAGTGCAAGTCATCAGGTACATGAGGCAACCCACAAGCTCTGGGTACGGACCACTCGGCTCTACGGACTCGTCCGAAGGTGGAGCTGAGAGCGAGTGGCTGGTAGACAGAGGAGTGAGCTGTGGCGAGGAGTACTGGAAGCCGAAGCGCTGAAGGACCTGGTGCACCATGTGTGACTGAGTCAGTGTGATGGTGCGCCGTGCTCTGTCCCGGGTGATCTGCAGGCCAAGGTAGCTGCGCAGTTCACCCAGGTCAGTGCAGGTATGTCTCTTCTGCAGCTCGGACTTCACTAGGGTCAGTGCCTCAGTGTCAGTTGTGGCAAAGACGAGATCGTCGACGTACACTAGGACGTAGAAGGGCGGCAGCGAGGTGTCGGTGCGTAGAAACAGCGACGGGTCTGCTGTAGAAGGAACAAACCCAAGAGCCGCAAGTGTAGTCCTGAGTGTGTCGTGCCACTCGCGAGGCGCCTGGCGGAGACCGTAGACTGGCCGGCGGAGGCTCCACTGGGTACCTGTAGGAAACGACCCAGTGAAACCAGGTGGTCGGCGCAGCCAGATCTCCTCGTGCAGGCTGCCCTGCAGGAAAGCAGTACTGAAGTCCAGAGAGTGTAACTCGTAGTCACGCTGAGCAGCTACGTGCAGCAACACCCGAAGAGTATTCATCTTCAGGGTGGGGGAGAAGGTCTGGAAGTAGTCAACTCCCTGTTGCTGACTGAAACCTCGAGCAACGTAGCGCGCCTTGAAGGCAGGCGGAGAACCCGGCGGCCGCTTCACCCTGAAGATCCACATGCCATCGACTATGTTCACCCCAGGTGGGGGAACCTCGTCAACGTAAGTGCCTGTGGACTTCCAGGATGCCATCTCGGCATCCATTGCCGTTGCCACTGAGAGGAGTAAGGACCCGTAATCGCCTCTGCGTAAGAGCGCGGGGTCGGGATGTCTGGAGCATCCGGGTCTCCCTCAGGGGCAAGCAGCAAGGAGGCGAAACGAGGTACAGCAGCTGCAAGACACTCAAAGTCCTCCTGCCTGTCCTCAAGAACGTCCGTGCCAAGAGCACACTCACCCCCGACGGACGGAGGACTGGCAGGCACAGACTCAGCAACTAGAGCAGAGGCGTAGTCGAGACGGCAGGCAGCAGCAAAGTCAAGTAGCTCAGCAACGAGAGCAGAAGCAGCAGCAGACTCAAAGGACGGGTCAGTGACAGCAGTGGCAAGGAGACAAGCGACTGTGGGACTGGCAGCACGCGCTCGGTCAGACTCAGGGTCAGGGACCGCAGGAAGAGAGGAATCAGGAGGAGCAGGCAGAGGAACACGCAGTGGAACAGAGGAAGGACGGATTGCCACGGTGTGTGTGCCTGGGACAGGAGGAGGACGCGAATGAGGAGCACGACGAGCAGTGCGAACAGGCGAGACAGGACGAGACACGGGCTCACGACGCTCTGTAAGACCTCCGGACTGCTCATTGTAAGGAGAGGGAACAGGCAGTGGGGAGGCTGACTGTAACGGCGGCTGCGAATTGTCAGGCGGTGGACACAGGAAGGGAGGAGGAAGACCAGTAGAAGACGGGACACCAAGAACCTGCTGAAGCAGGGGAACGAAGTACGGGCGCGGCCGCACAGTGCCTCCAGCACCTCCAGCTCCAGGGTCAACAGCTCCAGCTCCTGCACCTCCAGCGCCGCCTGCGCCAGGGCCTCCAACTCCAGCTACTCCAGCTCCAGCGCCTCCAGCGCCAGCTGCTCCAGGCTCCGTAGGGTCTCCAACTCCAGTAGTAACAGCAGCACCTCCAGCTCTAGCGCCTCCAGGCTCGCCAGCTCCGGGAGCCCCACTCCGACGGTGTGCGCGTTGAACAAGCCACTCACGCAGCTGCTGCGAGGACAGTCGCGGTGAAGCACCAGCAGGACCTCCAGACGAAGCAGTACCCCGAGGCTCAGCACCCCCAGACTCCGCACCCTCCGACTCAGCACCCTCAGGCTCCGCACCCTCCGACTCAGCACCCCCATGCTCAACACCCTCAGGCTCAGCACCCCCAGACCCAGCACCCTCAGACCCCGCACCCCCCGGCTCCGCACCCCCAGACACAGCACCTGGAGCAGCACCTGAGACGACAGCTACCTGAACAGGCGCAGTACCAGGGAGAGGGTCTACCTGAGACACTCCCGAGGGAGCAGGACCCTGGGGCGGGAGGGGGTCTACCGGAGGCGGACCGGGAGCAAGGAAGAGCGGCGGGGGCGGGGAAGGGGCAGAGCGGTAGGGGAAGAGATGGTAGAAGGGAATTGATTTGTCGAATGTGACGTCCTAAGAAGGGAGGACACGGCGCGAGGTGGGGTGGTAAAACTGCCAGCCAGGCGCATCAAGGACAAAGCCAAGGAAGACGCAGGGAATAGCGCGAGCGGAGAGCTTGTCCGCGGACGTATCGCGAACAAAGGCACGAGAACCCCAGACCCGGAACACCGACGCATCGCCAACCTTCCCCGTCCAACGCAGTGTGGGCGAGGTCTCCGGCAAGGAGACACGGGGCCAAAGGTTGAGCTGATGCGCAGCGTACCGGACCGCAAACGGCCACAGAAAATGGGGTGCGGCCGCATGAATCATGGAGGTACGAGCGACCTCCATGACTAAGCCAATGCGGCGCTCAGCAATCCCATTTTGCTCAGGGGAGTCCGGAAGCGTGAACGACTGGAGAATGCCCTCCCCACGACAAAAGTCCCGCAAGAGGTCGGAGGAGAACTCACCACCTCTGTCAGAGTGCAGACGCAGGACAGGAAGGTCCTGGCCGAAACGCTCACGCAGCTGGAGACGGACTGTGCGGATCCAAGGGATCAAGACAGCAGAGACTTCACCCTTGCTGCGCAAGGGGAAGATTGTGGTGTATCGCGTGTAGTCATCAACTACCAGCAGAAAGTAGCGCTCGCGGCCCTGTCCACTGACGCGGGCTGGGCCCCACACGTCCATGTGGAGGGTCTGCAGGGTAGCAGTCGTCGGGGGAAACGAGGAGGAGTGAGGAGCGGCGCGCTGCCGTCCCTCGACGCAAGGAAGACAGGGCGGGGCAGGCGAGGGCGGCAGAGGAGGCAGAGACCTGGGGAGACCAGAGACAAGGAGACGGGAGTGCATGCCACGAAGGCGTGGCAGGGAGGGGTGACCCAGGCGGTGGTGCCAAAGAAGAGTCTGGTGCGACAGGAGGCGACACGAGCAAGAGGCGGCTACCTGACCTGACGCGGACACCTGAGCAGACGCAGCGACCTGAGGAGGCTCGGTAGCCAGTGTGTACAGACTCAACCCTGGCCGACGAGTGAACGTAGCCAGGTGACGCCCCGTCCGCGTGCACGTGCAGATCGACACACGCTGACCCCCAGGAGTGGTGGTAGTGACCATCGCATCCTGAAGGGCAGCGGTACTCACCAAGTTCGTAGAGAACGAGGGGAGGTGAAGACCTGACAGTGAGCCGGACGGAACCGCCGGACACGGGAGGACAGTGGAGGAACTGGCAACGACCGGGCCCCCAGAGGGGTCAGCCAGTCTGACCGGAACAGGTGCAGGAAGAGGAGTGAGAGTGGTGCTGTCACGAAAGAAACAGCGCGAGGCGCCGGAGTCTAACGTGAAGGTGTGCAGGGCCTCAGCAGGCGCAGTACCAGGGGGAGTACCAGACGCAATAGCACCTAGAGCAGCAGCGGCTATACCTGGGTCTGGCGGCACGCACCAGTAACAATCACCCTCAGCACTAAAAGACAAAGCATACATGGCAGAGATAATAACATCAAAGTCTAGGTCAAAGATGGCAACTCCCGACCTAAGCAACTCCGCCCAGCGAGGGCGCTCGACGTCATCACCAAACTCAGTGCGCCAGGCGTCGTCAAGGCGGGCAAAGCAGCGGCGCTCAATGTGAAATCGCCCGCATGTCTTGCCCGCACGGGCACCCGTGCGAATGACATACGGGCAGGTCTCACTACCCTCGCCCGCCCCACGCTGAACCAACCACTCACGGAGCTGCTGAGGCGTCTGAGTCTCGCTCCGACGCTGCTGCTGTTGGCCCCGACCGTCACCAGGGCCTCCACGCTGAGGTCCAGACCGACCACCACTGGTCCCACCGCCTCCACTGCCGCCACCCCCTCCACTGCCTCCACCGCCGCCACCAGAGCCTCCACCTCCGCCACCGGTCCCACCGCCGCCACCACCTCCACCGCCTCCGCCTCCTCTACCGCTGCCCCCACTGCCACGCCCACTGCCACCTCCACCACCACCGCTGCCTCCTCCACTACCCCGGCCACCCTTGCCCTTGCTGTTGCGGCGCTTCGTACTAGTCGAAGCAGCACCGACGTCCTCAGGAACAGAGACGTCTGCCGCAGCAGCAGAGGCAAAGGAGGAGGAAAGGGGGGAGGGGGAGCACCCCTCAAAGAAGGGTGACCGCGAGGTGCCACGAGCAGCACCTACAGCAACTGCACTAGTCTCAGCTGCGAGGAGATGCTGCTCGAGGAGGTCAACAGTGAGGGAAGTGGGGTCGAGGGTGAGGAAGTGGTCCCTGACAGAGCGAAGGGAGTCAGGGAGGCGAGTGACTATGAAGTAGAGGGTGATGAACATGGGGGGCTGGTTCGTGGGAAGGAACTCAGCAGGAACGGTAGCGCGGTAGCGAGCGTCGCTAGTGCGCAGGTGGGTAACCAGGTTCGCTATTGTGGCAAAAGCCGACAGCTCAGGGAACAGGTAGGGCAGTAGCAGTCTGCCAAGAGCAGTAGTGGCAGGGGAGGAGTAGCGAGCAACGACAGCGTCGTACAAGGCCTGTGCTGTCCTGTGCTCGCCAAAGTGAGCACATTCTGTTGCGGGCAGGTGGTTGCGAATGGCCAAGCGGGCAGTAGCGTCACGAGACAGCCACTGGGAACGAGTCGAAACGTCAGCTGTGGCGGGAGGGGCTGGAGCGGCACCAGACACGTGGTCAAACAGTGAGACACTGTCCCGACTGTCGCTCAGTAGGTACAGTTGCAGATCGTCGTGCCACGTGTCAAATGCTACAGGTCTACCCTCCGGGTCAAACGGGAGAACTCGAAGCGACGCCATAGGGGCCGAGGAGCCTGGGGGCCGCTGGGCCAAACAAGAGGCCAGGGGTCTAGGGGAGCCGAGAGGCCTAGGGGGGGGCCGAGGGGCCAAACAAGAGGCCAGGGGGCCGGGCGCCGGGCTCGGAGGTGGGGCCGAGGGGCCTAGGGGCGGCGGGGCCAAACAAGGGGCCGGGGGGGCCTAGGGGGGCCGAGGGGCCTAGGGGGCCGAGGGGCCAAACAAGGGGCCAGTGGGCCGGGCACCGGTCTCTGCGGTGGGGCCGAGTGGCCTAGGGGCCGCGGGGCCAAACAAGGGGCCGGGGGGGGCTAGGGGGGGCCGAGGGGCCTAGGGGGCCGAGGGGCCAAACAAGGGGGGGGGGGGGGGGGCGGGGGGCCGGGCGCCGGTCTCTGAGGTGGGGCCGAGGGGCCTAGGGGCCGCGGGGCCAAACAAGGGGCCGAGGGGCCTAGGGGGCCGAGGGGCCAAACAAGGGGCCGGGGGGCCGGGCGCCAGTCTCTGAGGTGGGGCCGAGGGGCCTAGGGGCCGCGGGGCCAAACAAGGTACAGGGCCGGGCGCTGGGCAGGTACGGGGCCGGGCGGGTACAGGGCCTGGCGCTGGGCAGGTACGGGGCCGGGCGCTGGGCAGAGGACGGGGCCAGGCGCGGGCTTGGTACGGGCCGGGCGCGGGCTAGGTACGGGGCCAGGCGCGGGCGAGGTACGGGCCGGGCGACGGGCTAGGTACGGGCCGGGCGCAGGCAGGAGACGGGGCCGGGCGCGGGCTAGGTACGGGCCGGGCGACGGGCTAGGTACGGGCCGGGCGACGGGCTAGGTACGGGCCGGGCGCGGGTGACGAAGTCGACGGGGCCAGCGGGGCCGAGGCGACGGGCTAGGTACGGGCCGGGCGACGGGCTAGGTACGGGCCGGGCGACGGGCTAGGTACGGGCCGGGCGTCGGGCTAGGTACGGGCCGGGCGCGGGCAGGAGACGGGGCCGGGCGCGGGCTAGGTACGGGCCGAGCGACGGGCTAGGTACGGGCCGGGCGTCGGGCTAGGTACGGGCCGGGCGCGGGCAGGAGACGGGGCCGGGCGCGGGCTAGGTACGGGCCGGGCGACGGGCTAGGTACGGGCCGGGCGACGGGCTAGGTACGGGCCGGGCGCGGGAGACGAAGTCGACGGAGCCAGCGGGGCCGAGGCGACGGGGCCAATGGGCCGAGCCTAGGGGCTAGGGGCGACGCCAAGGGGCGACGGGCCGTGGCCTAGGCTAGCAGGGTAGTAGGTGGTGGGCCCATTAACATTAGGTCCTAGGACCAATTGCTCTTAATACCATGTGAGAATAGTAGGCGAGAATGATGGACTAAGAAAAGGGAAGGGGTACAAGTAGAATGTCGAGAGAAATTTGTACCCCCTAAGGCTAAACCCACTATAGCCTAGACAACTATAAACACATAAACTAAGCCTAAATATAACTAAGCATATATGTTTGACAGTATGCGTGGCATGTGTCGAAGGAAAAATGGCTCGCAAACCATTTGGTAGCCGTACCTCAGCCCTCGCTAAGGACCCGCTTGCGCTTGTTCACATGGACGTGTGTGGACCGATGCGGCATGCATCAAAGGGAGGAGCGCAGTTCCTCTTGGTGATGCTCGACGACGCGACGCGGATGTGTTGAACCCGGCTCTTGAAGGCTAAGGGAGATGTGACCAAGGCGATTCAAGAGTGGGCGCTTGAAGTTTGCGACGACGATAAGAAGCGGATCAAGGCTATTCGCACCGACGGTGGCGGCGAATTCGTGAACGCAGAGCTTGAGAAATTGATGAAGAGCAAGGGCATTAAGCACGACGTCACAACACCCTACACACCCCAACACAATGGAGCGGCTGAGCGGCTTAATCGCACGTTGGTGGAAGCCGTTCGTTCACTTCTTCAACACTCCAAGCTTGGGAGCGAGTGGTGGGGTGAGGCGAGTTCGTTGGCGGCGTGGATTCGCAACCGTTTGCCGACGAAGGTGCTCCCGGGAACGACTCCGTTCGAAGCATGGACCGGAACGAAGCCGAGCCTATCCCGCCTACGCACCTTTGGGTGCCTTTGCTACTACCATGTGTCAGAATGTTATATTGCTTACATTGTGTAGGCTATAATGGGGTAGCCCATAAGGGGTACAACCCAATTAGGGTTAGTACTTGTACCCAACTCTTTGATAGTTCATTCATTCTCGTTCATTCTCTTGACATGGTTTCATAGCAGGTCCTACCGGAGGGAGCACGACCCTGAGGGGGAAGGGGGTCTACCGGAGGGGGACCTGGAGCAAGGAAGAGCGGCGGAGGGGGGGGGGGGGGGGGGGGAGAGGCGCAGTGTGATAGGGGAAGAGACAATAAAAGGGAACCGAGTCGTCAAAGGTGACGTCCTGAGAGGGGAAGACACAGCGCGAGGTGGGGTGGTAAAACTGCCAGCCAGGCGCGTCAGGGGTAAACCCAAGGAATACGCAGGGAATAGCGGAGTCTGAGGGTGCTGGGTCTAGGGGTGCTGAGCCTGCGGGTGTGGAGCCTGGGGGTGCTGAGTCGGAGGGTGCGGAGTCTTGGGGTGCTGAGCCTGAGGGTGCTGCTTCGTCTGGAGGTCCTGCTGGTGCTTCGCCGAAACTGTCTCCGCAGCAGCTGCGTGAGTGGCTTGTTCGGCGCGCACGTCTTCGGAGTGGAGCTACCGGAGCTGGAGGTGCTTGAGCCACTGGAGCTGGAGGTGCTGGAGTTACTGCTGGAGCTGGTGGTACTGGAGGTACTGCGGCTACTGGTCCTGGAGGTTCTCATACCAGGGGTACTGGAGCTGCCGGGACTGGTGGTGTTGGGGGCGCTGGAGCTGGAGACCCTACGGAGCCAGGATCTGCTGGAGCTGTAGACTTTGGCGCTGGTGGCGCTGGAGCTGGAGGAGCTGGAGCTGGTGGCACTCGCGCTAGAGGCGCTGGAGCTGGAGGAGCTGGAGTTGGAGGCACTGGCGCGGGAGACGCTGGAGCTGGTGGCATTGACGCTGGAGGTGCTGGAGCTGGAGGCACTGGCGCGGGAGGCGCTGGAGCTGCAGGAGCTGGAGCTGTTGACCCTGGAGGCACTGTGCAGCCGCGTCCGTACTTCGTTCCCCTGCTTCAGCAGGTTCTTGGTGTCCCGTCTTCTACTAGCCATACTCCTCCTCTCCTGTGTCCACCGCCTGACCAGTTCCAGCTGCCGTTAAAGCCGGCCTCCCCACTGCCTGCTCCTTCTCCTTACACTGAGCAGTCCGGCGGTCTTACAGAGCGTCGTGAGCCTGCGTCTCATCCTGTCTCGCTTGTTCGCACTGCTCGTTGCGTTCCTCGTTCCCGTCCTCCTCCTGTCCCCGGCACCCACGTTATGGCACTTCGTCCTTCCTCTGTTCCACTATGTGTTCCTCTGCCTGCTCCTCCTGAGTCCTCTCTTCCTGCCATCCCTGACCCTGAGTCTGACCGCGCTCGTGGTACCAGTCCTACTGTCTCTCGTCTCCTCGCCACTGCTGTCACTGACCCTTTTATTTAGTCTGCTGCTGCGTCTGCCCTCGTTGGTGAGCTGCTTGACTTTGCTGCTACGCCACTGCTCTTGTTGCTGATTCTGCATCTGCCAGTCCTCCGTCCATCGGGGGTGAGTGTGCTCTTGGCACGGACGTCCTTGAGGACAGGCAGGAGGAATTTGAGTGTCTTGCAGCTGCTGTACCTCGTTTCGCTTCCATGCTGTTTGCCCCTGAGGGAGACCCGGATGCACCAGACTTCCCGACCCCGCGCTCTTACACAGAGGCGATTACGGGTCATTACTGGATGCCGAGATGGCATCCTGGAAGTCCACAGGCACCTACGTCGACGAGGTTCCCCCACCTGGGGCAAACATAGTCGATGGCATGTGGATCTTCAGGGTGAAGCGGCCGCCGGGTTCTCCGCCTGCCTTCAAGGCACGTTACGTTGCTCGAGGCTTCAGACAGCGACAGGGAGTTGACTACTTCCAGACCTTCTCCCCCACCCCAAATATGACTACTCTTCGGGTGTTGCTGCACGTCGATGCTCAGCGTGACTACGAGTTGCACTCTCTGGACTTCAGCACAGCTTTCTTGCAGGGCAGCCTGCACGACGAGATCTGGCTGCGCCGCCCCCCTGGCTTCACTGGGTCGTTTCCTGAAGGTACTCAGTGGAGCCTCCGCCGACCAGTCTACGGTCTCCGCCAGGCGCCTCGCGAGTGGCACGACACACTGAGGACTACACTTGCGGCTCTTGGGTTTGCTCCTTCTACTGCTGACCCGTCGCTGTTTCTACGCACCGACACCTCGCTCGCTGCTGCCGCCGTTCTACATCCACATGTACGTCGACGACCTCGTCTTTGCCATTGCTGACACCGAGGCACTGTCCCTTGTGAAGTCCGAGCTGCAGAAGAGACACACCTGCACTGACCTGGGTGAGCTGCGCAGCTATCTTGGCTTGCAGATCACCCGGGACAGAGCACGGCGCACCATAACACTGACTCAGTCACACATGGTGCACCAGGTCCTTCAGCGCTTCGGCTTCCAGATCTCCTTGCCACAGCCCACTCCTCTGTCTACCGGCCACTCGCTCTCAGCTCCACCTTCGGACGAGTCCGTAGAGCCGAGTGGTCCGTATCCAGAGCTTGTGGGTTGCCTCATGTACCTGATGACGTGCACACGACCTGACCTTGCGTACCCTCTCAGCCTTCTTGCTCGCTACGTGGCTCCCGGTAGGCACCGAAATGTGCAGTGGGATGCTGCGAAGAGGGTACTGCGTTGCTTGTGCAGTACGTCGGGCATGGGGCTCGTGCTTGGAGGACGGGGTCCAGTTGTCCTCACTGGTCACGCAGAAGCTTCTTGGGTTGATGACTCAGCTACGCAGCGGTCGTCACAGGGTTACACCTTCAGCCTTGGTTCCGGCTCTGTATCTTGGCGGTCTACCCGCTAATATTTGGTTCTCAGCTCCAGTTGTGAGGCTGAGATCTACGCAGGGGTCATGGCTGCACAGGAGCTACGCTGGCTCACCTACCTGCTGACTGACTTGGGAGAGCAGCCTCGTTCGCCTCCAGTTCTGTACGTAGACAACAAGGCCATGATTGCCTTGTGTCAGGAGCACAAACTGGAGCACAGAATAAAGCACATCGCTCTGCGATACTTCCTTGCTCGAGAGTTGCAACAGCGTGGCCAGCTTTGTCTTGCGTACGTGGCCACTAGGGCCAACACTGCTGATATATTCACCAAGGCACTTCCGCCTGGTGATCATCAGCGCTTCTCTACTGTGTTAGGCCTTGTGCCTACTTTGCCTCACTTGCTCACTGCGTGACTTGCTTGTACTGTCATCTATATATATACCTGCATGTTTACACTTGCTAGGGTATGATCACTGTATTGTTTGTTCTCTTTTATATAACTCTGCATGTGAACTGGCTTTGTGGCTCTTTGCTTGTGCTCGGACTGTGTGGTGACTTTGTGATCCACCCTGAGCTTGCTTTGCTTTTCTTGACTGGTCTTGTGACCACTTGTTCTCCCCCACTTTTCCTATGGGGGTGTGTCAAAATGTTATATTGCTTACATTGTATAGGCTATAGTTGGGTAGCCCATAAGGAGTACAACCCAATTAGGGTTAGTACTTGTACCCAATTCTTTCATAGTTCATTCATTCTCGTTCATTCTCTTGAGTGTAGGCTATAGTGGGGTAGCCCATAAGGGGTACAACCCAATTAGGGTTAGTACTTGTATCCAACTCTTTCATAGTTCATTCATTCTCGTTCATTCTCTTGACACCATACACCAGACCCCCTTCGCCACAAGTTGCAACTGAAGGCTCGTGCGGCGATCTACTTAGAAATTGCGGCAAATGAGCGTGCATGGCGAGTGTGGGACTTGGGTGACAAGCGCGTCGTCACGTCTCGGGACGTCGTCTTCGACGAAGACAAGTTCCCGACAAAGGAGCAACCAACGCCGCAACTCACCGTCATCCTTCCCGTACGAGAGGAGGATGAAGCGAATGCGATTCCACCGCAAGTGGAAATGGAAGCCGAAAATGGAGGCGGAGAGAACGAGGAGAGCGATGACGACTTGGTGGAAGTGCCATCAACCACGACGGCAACTTCCTCAACACCTTCTTCCCTCCCATTGGCGTTGACCCGCGAGCAACGTACACGTCGCCCCAACACGAAGTACACCGACTACGCTACGGTAGCCGTTGGGGAGTTGGACGAGGAGCGTGCGGCATATTGCTTCGCAACCTTGGGTGATGACCCTCGCACCCATACCGAGGCTTTGGCATCTCCGGATGCACCACTATGGAAGCAAGCGATGGAGAAGGAACTAGCCTCGATCAAAGAGAACGACGTGTTCGAGCTTGTTGATCCACTGAAGGGTGCCTACTTGGTGGGGTGCAAATGGGTGCTTAAGAAGAAGTTGGGAGCCTATGGGAGTCTCGAACGCTACAATGCGAGGCTTGTAGCTCAAGGATACACTCAACGGGAGGGGGAGCACTATAGTGAGACCTTCGCTCCCGTCGCTAAGGCTACTACTCTTCGGGTGTTGCTCGCGCTAGCGGCATCTCTCAACCTTGAAGTGGAGCAATTGGACGTTTGCACCGCCTTCCTCTACGGGCTTCTCATGGAAGAGGTCTACATGTGGCAACCCCTGGGGTACGATGATGGTAGCGGAAGGGTATGGAAGCTCAAGCGTACCCTCTACGGCTTGAAGCAAAGTCCACGCGGATGGTACAAGCCTATCGACGACTTTCTTCTTCAACACGGCTTCGCTCGTAGCGAGTGCGATAGCGCTTTGTACGTGTTGAAGGAGGGGGAGAAGCAATTGGTGCTCTTACTCTACGTCGATGACGTACTCCTCTTCTCCGACTCCAAAGACCCCATTCGGGAGGTCAAGCAATGGCTAGGGGCGGAGTTTGCGATGAGGGACTTGGGGGCGGTCACGTACTACCTTGGGATGCACGTCGACCGTGATCGAGCTAACGGGACCATCCACCTCCACCAAGAGAAGTATGTGAAGGGGGTAGTGGAGAGCTTTGGCATGGGCAATAGCAAACCGGTGGGAACACCACTAGCTATGGGATTTTCTTGCCTCACGGGAGAGGAAGAATCCACCGTCGACGAAGCCGAAGGGAAGGAAGTAGGGGAGGAAGAGGGGGTGGAGAGAGAAAGTGTGATCGAAGAGGAGGAGGGTGAAGGGGTTGGTGGTGGTGATTTGATTGTGCTGGGAGGCTGGGATGGGGCTGCTGCTGGCGGTGCTGGCGGTGCTGGCGGTGCTGGCGGTGCCGGCGTTGCTTCTGCTGCTACTGATGGGAAGGGGGGTACCAACTCTGGGAGCACAGCGCCAAGGAGCACAGCGCCAGGGGGCTCTCCTGCACCGAGTGTGTTGCGAGTACTTTTCTCAAAGGCAGCGTATGGCATGACTCGCCTGCAACTGCTTGGCCGCAACCAGCAGGGAAACGAGACAGTGGTAAGATGCTGCACTGCGGATTGTTTCTCTGTGCGCTTCTTCCTGTTTGCTGGGAGCATTCTTTTGCATTGACTTTGCCTTCTCACTCATAGCCTCTGCTTCTAATTGCGATTTTTGTTCCCTAGCCCTCCTTGCATCTGTCCATCCATGCTCTCCTGCTTTGCTCATCGGAACTTCCTTCCTGTCTGTTGTTTCAGCTTTCAGACCAGCAAGTGGGCACGGGCATGGGCGTCTACATTTCAAATCACGTGCGTACATGGGGGCTTACACTTAAAAAGCACTTTTCCTCTGGCTCTCCTCCCTTGCTCTTCCCACCTCCCCCACTTCGTAACTGCACCACAAACCTTAACTCCCTGCATCATCCCATTTTCTCCCTTTTAATTTTCATGTCTTTCCCTTTTCTTTCCATCCTTGTCAATACGAGCCCGTCTGTCGATGCCATTCTATGCCACTCCCGTCCGATCATACAATGTACACTTCTCATGTCATGCCATGCGCCCTATGTTCCACCATACCATCGCAGGGGCGTGTACTTTACACCCTTTGCGGTTGCTATCGCCCATGCTTCTTGCACAACAGAGATCTCATGCTCTCCAACTCACAACTACCCCCCACCATTGCATGCCGTTATCGCCTTGCCATCCCACATTGCATGGTGTGGCATGGCATGTCATAAGCATGGTATGGCGTGGCATGGCATGTCATGGTGTGGCGTGGCGTGGCATGGCATGGCGTGGCGTGGCATGGCGTGGCATGGCATGGCATTGCATGGCATGGCATGTCATGGCGTGGCATGGGATGGCATTGCATGGCATGTCATGGCACGGCATGGCGTGGCATGGCATGGCATGGCATGGCATGGCGTGGCGTGGCGTGGCGTGGCGTGGCATGGCGTGGCGTGGCGTGGCGTGGCATGGCATGGCATGGCATGGCGTGGTGTGGCATGGCATGGCATGGCATGGCATGGCATGGCGGGGCAGGCAGCAGGGGCATACATCTTCAACCCCCCACATGCAGCCACGTCTGCTCAGAACATGAGCCAACAGGCAAGTGCTGTCTGTCAGCACTAGGACCACACCCAAGAATCCCTCAAGAGCAACACATAGATTTAGCAACACACGTGAATCAAGTTTGCATAGTTGGTGGCATGGTAGAGCAAGGTGGCATGGTAGAGCAAGGTGGCATGGTAGAGCAAGGTGGCATGGTAGAGCAAGGTGGCACGCACACTGACTAGAACACATTGGCACACACACACACAATAAGCCCTTACATCACAGCACGTATGGTCCGCCCCGCGCTCTAAACCCGTCTAGAGCAGCATCACTGGCACGCTCAGCGTCCTCACGCGCTCTGAATCCATCCATCACCGAAGCTCCACTCTCATCCCCGCCCTCAGCATCCCTCGCTGCACTCACTCACTCCCTTCTCTCATCACCGCAGGTGCCAATCCGAGTGCTGCGAGGGCCGCTGGTGGAGGAGTTTCACCGAGCACTGGCGCCCTGGCTGTCCGAGGTGGGTGGCTGTCCGAGGTGGGTGGCTGACAGAGGTGGGCGGGTGTCAGAGTTGAGTTAGTTGGTGCGTTAGTTGGTGAGGTCTCTGCCCTTGTCTTCAACTCTTACTTGCACAGAGGGATCCCCTTGCATCCTGGATGGATGGTTTGACCTTGCTAGTCAAGAAAGGCAGTGCCCCGCACAAGATGGCATGAGCAGCACTTAGCATCTCTTGAATCTCCTCCTCTGCCCTGCAACCTGCCTGGCTTGCCGTGCAGGTCATTCGCGTGTATCCTGGACGGGACTACGCGGAGATGCATTATATGGTGAGCAGCCGTGGCCAATCAAACCACCCCACATCATTATGTATGCACTTCAGTAGATGAACTTCAGCCAATCAAACCGCCCCACATGCATGCATGCATATCGACACCATCAGGTGGGCCCGGTGCCCTGGAAGCTGCTGCAGGGCATGTCTGCCATGCCTAGATAACCAATCTATTATGCCATGCCATACCATGCCATGCCATGCCATGCCATGCCATGCATGCATATCGACATCATCAGGTGGGTCCAGTGCCCAGGAAGCCCTCTGTGGCTCGAGAGGTGGTCACTCGCTTCGCCTCCTCCATCGCCTCTGCTGGAGCACTGTTCACCGACTCGCAAGCCCGCGACTACCTTCGCCGGGTGAGAAAAAGCTGCATGGTTCATGCATGGACCCCACACCACACCGCTGCATTGCCTGCTAAGGCCCTTTTCACCATGCTGTGCCATGTGCCCTTCTGTGCCCTTCTGTGCCCTTCTGTGCCCTTCTGTGCCCTTGTGTGCCCTTCTGTGCCCTTCTGTGCCCTTCTGTGCCCTTCTGTGCCCTTCTGTGCCCTTCTGTGCCCTTCTGTGCCCTTCTGTGCCCTTCTGTGCCCTTGTGTGCCCTTGTGTGCCCTTGTGTGCCCTTCTGTGCCCTTCTGTGCCCTTCTGTGCCCTTCTGTGCCCTTGTGTGCCCTTCTGTGCCCTTGTGTGCCCTTCTGTGCCCTTGTGTGCCCTTCTGTGCCCTTCTGTGCCCTTCTGTGCCCTTCTGTGCCCTTCTGTGCCCTTGTGTGCCCTTGTGTGCCCTTCTGTGCCCTTGTGTGCCCTTCTGTGCCCTTGTGTGCCCTTCTGTGCCCTTCTGTGCCCTTCTGTGCCCTTCTGTGCCCTTCTGTGCCCTTCTGTGCCCTTCTGTGCCCTTGTGTGCCCTTCTGTGCCCTTGTGTGCCCTTCTGTGCCCTTGTGTGCCCTTCTGTGCCCTTGTGTGCCCTTCTGTGCCCTTGTGTGCCCTTCTGTGCCCTTGTGTGCCCTTCTGTGCCCTTGTGTGCCCTTCTGTGCCCTTGTGTGCCCTTCTGTGCCCTTCTGTGCCCTTCTGTGCCCTTCTGTGCCCTTCTGTGCCCTTCTGTGCCCTTCTGTGCCCTTCTGTGCCCTTCTGTGCCCTTCTGTGCCCTTCTGTGCCCTTCTGTGCCCTTGTGTGCCCTTCTGTGCCCTTCTGTGCCCTTCTGTGCCCTTCTGTGCCCTTGTGTGCCCTTCTGTGCCCTTCTGTGCCCTTCTGTGCCCTTCTGTGCCCTTGTGTGCCCTTGTGTGCCCTTGTGTGCCCTTGTGTGCCCTTCTGTGCCCTTCTGTGCCCTTGTGTGCCCTTGTGTGCCCTTGTGTGCCCTTCTGTGCCCTTGTGTGCCCTTCTGTGCCCTTCTGTGCCCTTCTGTGCCCTTCTGTGCCCTTGTGTGCCCTTCTGTGCCCTTGTGTGCCCTTCTGTGCCCTTGTGTGCCCTTCTGTGCCCTTCTGTGCCCTTCTGTGCCCTTCTGTGCCCTTCTGTGCCCTTGTGTGCCCTTGTGTGCCCTTCTGTGCCCTTGTGTGCCCTTGTGTGCCCTTGTGTGCCGTTGTGTGCCCTTGTGTGCCCTTCTGTGCCCTTCTGTGCCCTTCTGTGCCCTTCTGTGCCCTTCTGTGCCCTTCTGTGCCCTTCTGTGCCCTTCTGTGCCCTTGTGTGCCCTTGTGTGCCCTTGTGTGCCCTTCTGTGCCCTTGTGTGCCCTTCTGTGCCCTTGTGTGCCCTTGTGTGCCCTTGTGTGCCCTTGTGTGCCCTTCTGTGCCCTTCTGTGCCCTTGTGTGCCCTTGTGTGCCCTTGTGTGCCCTTCTGTGCCCTTGTGTGCCCTTCTGTGCCCTTCTGTGCCCTTCTGTGCCCTTCTGTGCCCTTGTGTGCCCTTCTGTGCCCTTGTGTGCCCTTCTGTGCCCTTGTGTGCCCTTCTGTGCCCTTCTGTGCCCTTCTGTGCCCTTCTGTGCCCTTGTGTGCCCTTGTGTGCCCTTCTGTGCCCTTGTGTGCCCTTCTGTGCCCTTGTGTGCCCTTCTGTGCCCTTGTGTGCCCTTCTGTGCCCTTCTGTGCCCTTGTGTGCCCTTGTGTGCCCTTGTGTGCCCTTGTGTGCCCTTGTGTGCCCTTGTGTGCCCTTGTGTGCCCTTCTGTGCCCTTCTGTGCCCTTCTGTGCCCTTCTGTGCCCTTGTGTGCCCTTGTGTGCCCTTGTGTGCCCTTGTGTGCCCTTGTGTGCCCTTGTGTGCCCTTGTGTGCCCTTGTGTGCCCTTGTGTGCCCTTGTGTGCCCTTGTGTGCCCTTCTTGTGTGCCCTTCTGTGCCCTTGTGTGCCCTTGTGTGCCCTTGTGTGCCCTTGTGTGCCCTTGTGTGCCCTTGTGTGCCCTTGTGTGCCCTTCTGTGCCCTTCTGTGCCCTTGTGTGCCCTTGTGTGCCCTTGTGTGCCCTTGTGTGCCCTTGTGTGCCCTTGTGTGCCCTTGTGTGCCCTTGTGTGCCCTTGTGTGCCCTTGTGTGCCCTTGTGTGCCCTTGTGTGCCCTTGTGTGCCCTTCTGTGCCCTTGTGTGCCCTTCTGTGCCCTTGTGTGCCCTTGTGTGCCCTTGTGTGCCCTTGTGTGCCCTTGTGTGCCCTTCTGTGCCCTTCTGTGCCCTTGTGTGCCCTTCTGTGCCCTTGTGTGCCCTTGTGTGCCCTTGTGTGCCCTTGTGTGCCCTTGTGTGCCCTTGTGTGCCCTTGTGTGCCCTTGTGTGCACTTCTGTGCCCTTCTGTGCCCTTGTGTGCCCTTGTGTGCCCTTGTGTGCCCTTCTGTGCCCTTGTGTGCCCTTGTGTGCCCTTGTGTGCCCTTGTGTGCCCTTGTGTGCCCTTGTGTGCCCTTGTGTGCCCTTCTGTGCCCTTGTGTGCCCTTGTGTGCCCTTCTGTGCCCTTCTGTGCCCTTCTGTGCCCTTCTGTGCCCTTGTGTGCCCTTGTGTGCCCTTGTGTGCCCTTGTGTGCCCTTGTGTGCCCTTCTGTGCCCTTGTGTGCCCTTGTGTGCCCTTGTGTGCCCTTGTGTGCCCTTGTGTGCCCTTGTGTGCCCTTGTGTGCCCTTGTGTGCCCTTGTGTGCCCTTGTGTGCCCTTGTGTGCCCTTCTGTGCCCTTCTGTGGCCTTGTGTGCCCTTCTGTGCCCTTGTGTGCCCTTGTGTGCCCTTGTGTGCCCTTGTGTGCCCTTGTGTGCCCTTGTGTGCCCTTCTGTGCCCTTGTGTGCCCTTGTGTGCCCTTGTGTGCCCTTCTGTGCCCTTGTGTGCCCTTGTGTGCCCTTGTGTGCCCTTGTGTGCCCTTGTGTGCCCTTGTGTGCCCTTCTGTGCCCTTCTGTGCCCTTCTGTGCCCTTCTGTGCCCTTGTGTGCCCTTGTGTGCCCTTGTGTGCCCTTGTGTGCCCTTCTGTGCCCTTCTGTGCCCTTGTGTGCCCTTGTGTGCCCTTGTGTGCCCTTGTGTGCCCTTGTGTGCCCTTGTGTGCCCTTGTGTGCCCTTGTGTGCCCTTGTGTGCCTTTGTGTGCCCTTGTGTGCCCTTCTGTGCCCTTCTGTGCCCTTCTGTGCCCTTCTGTGCCCTTGTGTGCCCTTGTGTGCCCTTGTGTGCCCTTGTGTGCCCTTGTGTGCCCTTCTGTGCCCTTGTGTGCCCTTGTGTGCCCTTGTGTGCCCTTGTGTGCCCTTCTGTGCCCTTGTGTGCCCTTCTGTGCCCTTGTGTGCCCTTGTGTGCCCTTGTGTGCCCTTGTGTGCCCTTGTGTGCCCTTGTGTGCCCTTGTGTGCCCTTGTGTGCCCTTGTGTGCCCTTGTGTGCCCTTGTGTGCCCTTGTGTGCCCTTGTGTGCCCTTGTGTGCCCTTGTGTGCCCTTCTGTGCCCTTCTGTGCCCTTGTGTGCCCTTGTGTGCCCTTGTGTGCCCTTGTGTGCCCTTGTGTGCCCTTGTGTGCCCTTCTGTGCCCTTGTGTGCCCTTGTGTGCCCTTATGTGCCCTTCTGTGCCCTTCTGTGCCCTTGTGTGCCCTTGTGTGCCCTTGTGTGCCCTTGTGTGCCCTTGTGTGCCCTTGTGTGCCCTTCTGTGCCCTTCTGTGCCCTTCTGTGCCCTTCTGTGCCCTTGTGTGCCCTTGTGTGCCCTTGTGTGCCCTTCTGTGCCCTTCTGTGCCCTTGTGTGCCCTTCTGTGCCCTTCTGTGCCCTTCTGTGCCCTTCTGTGCCCTTCTGTGCCCTTCTGTGCCCTTCTGTGCCCTTCTGTGCCCTTCTGTGCCCTTCTGTGCCCTTGTGTGCCCTTCTGTGCCCTTCTGTGCCCTTGTGTGCCCTTCTGTGCCCTTCTGTGCCCTTCTGTGCCCTTCTGTGCCCTTCTGTGCCCTTCTGTGCCCTTCTGTGCCCTTCTGTGCCCTTTGTGCCCTTCTGTGCCCTTCTGTGCCCTTGTGTGCCCTTGTGTGCCCTTGTGTGCCCTTGTGTGCCCTTCTGTGCCCTTCTGTGCCCTTGTGTGCCCTTGTGTGCCCTTGTGTGCCCTTGTGTGCCCTTGTGTGCCCTTGTGTGCCCTTGTGTGCCCTTGTGTGCCCTTGTGTGCCCTTGTGTGCCCTTGTGTGCCCTTCTGTGCCCTTCTGTGCCCTTCTGTGCCCTTCTGTGCCCTTGTGTGCCCTTGTGTGCCCTTGTGTGCCCTTGTGTGCCCTTGTGTGCCCTTCTGTGCCCTTGTGTGCCCTTGTGTGCCCTTGTGTGCCCTTGTGTGCCCTTCTGTGCCCTTGTGTGCCCTTCTGTGCCCTTGTGTGCCCTTGTGTGCCCTTGTGTGCCCTTGTGTGCCCTTGTGTGCCCTTGTGTGCCCTTGTGTGCCCTTGTGTGCCCTTGTGTGCCCTTGTGTGCCCTTGTGTGCCCTTGTGTGCCCTTGTGTGCCCTTCTGTGCCCTTCTGTGCCCTTCTGTGCCCTTGTGTGCCCTTGTGTGCCCTTGTGTGCCCTTGTGTGCCCTTGTGTGCCCTTGTGTGCCCTTGTGTGCCCTTGTGTGCCCTTGTGTGCCCTTGTGTGCCCTTGTGTGCCCTTGTGTGCCCTTGTGTGCCCTTGTGTGCCCTTGTGTGCCCTTCTGTGCCCTTCTGTGCCCTTCTGTGCCCTTCTGTGCCCTTCTGTGCCCTTGTGTGCCCTTGTGTGCCCTTGTGTGCCCTTCTGTGCCCTTCTGTGCCCTTGTGTGCCCTTCTGTGCCCTTCTGTGCCCTTCTGTGCCCTTCTGTGCCCTTCTGTGCCCTTCTGTGCCCTTCTGTGCCCTTCTGTGCCCTTCTGTGCCCTTCTGTGCCCTTGTGTGCCCTTCTGTGCCCTTCTGTGCCCTTGTGTGCCCTTCTGTGCCCTTCTGTGCCCTTCTGTGCCCTTCTGTGCCCTTCTGTGCCCTTCTGTGCCCTTCTGTGCCCTTGTGTGCCCTTCTGTGCCCTTGTGTGCCCTTGTGTGCCATTGTGTGCCCTTGTGTGCCCTTGTGTGCCCTTCTGTGCCCTTCTGTGCCCTTCTGTGCCCTTCTGTGCCCTTGTGTGCCCTTGTGTGCCCTTGTGTGCCCTTGTGTGCGCTTGTGTGCCCTTCTGTGCCCTTGTGTGCCCTTGTGTGCCCTTGTGTGCCCTTGTGTGCCCTTCTGTGCCCTTATGTGCCCTTCTGTGCCCTTGTGTGCCCTTGTGTGCCCTTGTGTGCCCTTGTGTGCCCTAGTGTGCCCTTGTGTGCCCTTGTGTGCCCTTGTGTGCCCTTGTGTGCCCTTGTGTGCCCTTGTGTGCCCTTGTGTGCCCTTGTGTGCCCTTGTGTGCCCTTGTGTGCCCTTGTGCCCTTCTGTGCCCTTCTGTGCCCTTGTGTGCCCTTGTGTGCCCTTGTGTGCCCTTGTGTGCCCTTGTGTGCCCTTGTGTGCCCTTGTGTGCCCTTGTGTGCCCTTCTGTGCCCTTCTGTGCCCTTCTGTGCCCTTGTGTGCCCTTGTGTGCCCTTGTGTGCCCTTGTGTGCCCTTGTGTGCCCTTGTGTGCCCTTGTGTGCCCTTGTGTGCCCTTGTGTGCCCTTGTGTGCCCTTGTGTGCCCTTGTGTGCCCTTGTGTGCCCTTGTGTGCCCTTGTGTGCCCTTCTGTGCCCTTCTGTGCCCTTCTGTGCCCTTCTGTGCCCTTCTGTGCCCTTGTGTGCCCTTCTGTGCCCTTCTGTGCCCTTGTGTGCCCTTCTGTGCCCTTCTGTGCCCTTCTGTGCCCTTCTGTGCCCTTCTGTGCCCTTCTGTGCCCTTCTGTGCCCTTTTGTGCCCTTCTGTGCCCTTCTGTGCCCTTGTGTGCCCTTGTGTGCCCTTGTGTGCCCTTGTGTGCCCTTCTGTGCCCTTCTGTGCCCTTGTGTGCCCTTGTGTGCCCTTGTGTGCCCTTGTGTGCCCTTGTGTGCCCTTGTGTGCCCTTGTGTGCCCTTGTGTGCCCTTGTGTGCCCTTGTGTGCCCTTGTGTGCCCTTCTGTGCCCTTCTGTGCCCTTCTGTGCCCTTCTGTGCCCTTGTGTGCCCTTGTGTGCCCTTGTGTGCCCTTGTGTGCCCTTGTGTGCCCTTGTGTGCCCTTCTGTGCCCTTGTGTGCCCTTGTGTGCCCTTGTGTGCCCTTGTGTGCCCTTCTGTGCCCTTGTGTGCCCTTCTGTGCCCTTGTGTGCCCTTGTGTGCCCTTGTGTGCCCTTGTGTGCCCTTGTGTGCCCTTGTGTGCCCTTGTGTGCCCTTGTGTGCCCTTGTGTGCCCTTGTGTGCCCTTGTGTGCCCTTGTGTGCCCTTGTGTGCCCTTGTGTGCCCTTGTGTGCCCTTCTGTGCCCTTCTGTGCCCTTCTGTGCCCTTGTGTGCCCTTGTGTGCCCTTGTGTGCCCTTGTGTGCCCTTGTGTGCCCTTGTGTGCCCTTGTGTGCCCTTGTGTGCCCTTGTGTGCCCTTGTGTGCCCTTGTGTGCCCTTGTGTGCCCTTGTGTGCCCTTGTGTGCCCTTCTGTGCCCTTCTGTGCCCTTCTGTGCCCTTCTGTGCCCTTGTGTGCCCTTGTGTGCCCTTGTGTGCCCTTCTGTGCCCTTCTGTGCCCTTGTGTGCCCTTCTGTGCCCTTCTGTGCCCTTCTGTGCCCTTCTGTGCCCTTCTGTGCCCTTCTGTGCCCTTCTGTGCCCTTCTGTGCCCTTCTGTGCCCTTCTGTGCCCTTGTGTGCCCTTCTGTGCCCTTCTGTGCCCTTGTGTGCCCTTCTGTGCCCTTCTGTGCCCTTCTGTGCCCTTCTGTGCCCTTCTGTGCCCTTCTGTGCCCTTCTGTGCCCTTGTGTGCCCTTCTGTGCCCTTGTGTGCCCTTGTGTGCCATTGTGTGCCCTTGTGTGCCCTTGTGTGCCCTTCTGTGCCCTTCTGTGCCCTTCTGTGCCCTTCTGTGCCCTTGTGTGCCCTTGTGTGCCCTTGTGTGCCCTTGTGTGCCCTTGTGTGCCCTTCTGTGCCCTTGTGTGCCCTTGTGTGCCCTTGTGTGCCCTTGTGTGCCCTTCTGTGCCCTTATGTGCCCTTCTGTGCCCTTGTGTGCCCTTGTGTGCCCTTGTGTGCCCTTGTGTGCCCTAGTGTGCCCTTGTGTGCCCTTGTGTGCCCTTGTGTGCCCTTGTGTGCCCTTGTGTGCCCTTGTGTGCCCTTGTGTGCCCTTGTGTGCCCTTGTGTGCCCTTGTGTGCCCTTCTGTGCCCTTCTGTGCCCTTGTGTGCCCTTGTGTGCCCTTGTGTGCCCTTGTGTGCCCTTGTGTGCCCTTGTGTGCCCTTGTGTGCCCTTGTGTGCCCTTCTGTGCCCTTCTGTGCCCTTCTGTGCCCTTGTGTGCCCTTGTGTGCCCTTGTGTGCCCTTGTGTGCCCTTGTGTGCCCTTGTGTGCCCTTGTGTGCCCTTGTGTGCCCTTGTGTGCCCTTGTGTGCCCTTGTGTGCCCTTGTGTGCCCTTGTGTGCCCTTCTGTGCCCTTCTGTGCCCTTCTGTGCCCTTCTGTGCCCTTCTGTGCCCTTGTGTGCCCTTGTGTGCCCTTGTGTGCCCTTCTGTGCCCTTCTGTGCCCTTGTGTGCCCTTCTGTGCCCTTCTGTGCCCTTCTGTGCCCTTCTGTGCCCTTCTGTGCCCTTCTGTGCCCTTCTGTGCCCTTCTGTGCCCTTCTGTGCCCTTCTGTGCCCTTGTGTGCCCTTCTGTGCCCTTCTGTGCCCTTGTGTGCCCTTCTGTGCCCTTCTGTGCCCTTCTGTGCCCTTCTGTGCCCTTCTGTGCCCTTCTGTGCCCTTCTGTGCCCTTGTGTGCCCTTCTGTGCCCTTGTGTGCCCTTGTGTGCCATTGTGTGCCCTTGTGTGCCCTTGTGTGCCCTTCTGTGCCCTTCTGTGCCCTTCTGTGCCCTTCTGTGCCCTTGTGTGCCCTTGTGTGCCCTTGTGTGCCCTTGTGTGCCCTTGTGTGCCCTTCTGTGCCCTTGTGTGCCCTTGTGTGCCCTTGTGTGCCCTTGTGTGCCCTTCTGTGCCCTTATGTGCCCTTCTGTGCCCTTGTGTGCCCTTGTGTGCCCTTGTGTGCCCTTGTGTGCCCTAGTGTGCCCTTGTGTGCCCTTGTGTGCCCTTGTGTGCCCTTGTGTGCCCTTGTGTGCCCTTGTGTGCCCTTGTGTGCCCTTGTGTGCCCTTGTGTGCCCTTCTGTGCCCTTCTGTGCCCTTCTGTGCCCTTGTGTGCCCTTGTGTGCCCTTGTGTGCCCTTGTGTGCCCTTGTGTGCCCTTGTGTGCCCTTCTGTGCCCTTGTGTGCCCTTGTGTGCCCTTGTGTGCCCTTGTGTGCCCTTGTGTGCCCTTGTGTGCCCTTGTGTGCCCTTGTGTGCCCTTGTGTGCCCTTGTGTGCCCTTGTGTGCCCTTCTGTGCCCTTCTGTGCCCTTCTGTGCCCTTCTGTGCCCTTGTGTGCCCTTGTGTGCCCTTGTGTGCCCTTCTGTGCCCTTCTGTGCCCTTGTGTGCCCTTCTGTGCCCTTCTGTGCCCTTCTGTGCCCTTCTGTGCCCTTCTGTGCCCTTCTGTGCCCTTCTGTGCCCTTCTGTGCCCTTCTGTGCCCTTCTGTGCCCTTGTGTGCCCTTCTGTGCCCTTCTGTGCCCTTGTGTGCCCTTCTGTGCCCTTCTGTGCCCTTCTGTGCCCTTCTGTGCCCTTCTGTGCCCTTCTGTGCCCTTCTGTGCCCTTCTGTGCCCTTGTGTGCCCTTGTGTGCCCTTCTGTGCCCTTCTGTGCCCTTGTGTGCCCTTGTGTGCCCTTCTGTGCCCTTCTGTGCCCTTCTGTGCCCTTCTGTGCCCTTGTGTGCCCTTGTGTGCCCTTGTGTGCCCTTGTGTGCCCTTGTGTGCCCTTGTGTGCCCTTGTGTGCCCTTGTGTGCCCTTGTGTGCCCTTGTGTGCCCTTCTGTGCCCTTGTGTGCCCTTCTGTGCCCTTGTGTGCCCTTGTGTGCCCTTGTGTGCCCTTGTGTGCCCTTGTGTGCCCTTGTGTGCCCTTCTGTGCCCTTCTGTGCCCTTCTGTGCCCTTGTGTGCCCTTGTGTGCCCTTGTGTGCCCTTGTGTGCCCTTGTGTGCCCTTGTGTGCCCTTGTGTGCCCTTGTGTGCCCTTGTGTGCCCTTGTGTGCCCTTGTGTGCCCTTGTGTGCCCTTGTGTGCCCTTCTGTGCCCTTGTGTGCCCTTCTGTGCCCTTGTGTGCCCTTGTGTGCCCTTGTGTGCCCTTGTGTGCCCTTGTGTGCCCTTGTGTGCCCTTCTGTGCCCTTGTGTGCCCTTCTGTGCCCTTGTGTGCCCTTGTGTGCCCTTGTGTGCCCTTGTGTGCCCTTGTGTGCCCTTGTGTGCCCTTGTGTGCCCTTGTGTGCCCTTCTGTGCCCTTCTGTGCCCTTGTGTGCCCTTGTGTGCCCTTGTGTGCCCTTCTGTGCCCTTGTGTGCCCTTGTGTGCCCTTGTGTGCCCTTCTGTACCCTTGTGTGCCCTTGTGTGCCCTTGTGTGCCCTTCTGTGCCCTTGTGTGCCCTTGTGTGCCCTTCTGTGCCCTTCTGTGCCCTTCTGTGACCTTCTGTGCCCTTGTGTGCCCTTGTGTGCCCTTGTGTGCCCTTGTGTGCCCTTGTGTGCCCTTCTGTGCCCTTGTGTGCCCTTGTGTGCCCTTGTGTGCCCTTGTGTGCCCTTGTGTGCCCTTGTGTGCCCTTGTGTGCCCTTGTGTGCCCTTGTGTGCCCTTGTGTGCCCTTGTGTGCCCTTGTGTGCCCTTCTGTGCCCTTGTGTGCCCTTCTGTGCCCTTGTGTGCCCTTGTGTGCCCTTGTGTGCCCTTGTGTGCCCTTGTGTGCCCTTGTGTGCCCTTCTGTGCCCTTGTGTGCCCTTGTGTGCCCTTCTGTGCCCTTCTGTGCCCTTCTGTGCCTGTGTGCCCTTGTGTGCCCTTGTGTGCCCTTGTGTGCCCTTGTGTGCCCTTCTGTGCCCTTGTGTGCCCTTCTGTGCCCTTCTGTGCCCTTGTGTGCCCTTCTGTGCCCTTGTGTGCCCTTGTGTGCCCTTGTGTGCCCTTGTGTGCCCTTGTGTGCCCTTGTGTGCCCTTGTGTGCCCTTGTGTGCACTTCTGTGCCCTTCTGTGCCCTTGTGTGCCCTTGTGTGCCCTTGTGTGCCCTTCTGTGCCCTTGTGTGCCCTTGTGTGCCCTTGTGTGCCCTTGTGTGCCCTTGTGTGCCCTTGTGTGCCCTTGTGTGCCCTTCTGTGCCCTTGTGTGCCCTTGTGTGCCCTTCTGTGCCCTTCTGTGCCCTTCTGTGCCCTTCTGTGCCCTTGTGTGCCCTTGTGTGCCCTTGTGTGCCCTTGTGTGCCCTTGTGTGCCCTTCTGTGCCCTTGTGTGCCCTTGTGTGCCCTTGTGTGCCCTTGTGTGCCCTTGTGTGCCCTTGTGTGCCCTTGTGTGCCCTTGTGTGCCCTTGTGTGCCCTTGTGTGCCCTTCTGTGCCCTTCTGTGGCCTTGTGTGCCCTTCTGTGCCCTTGTGTGCCCTTGTGTGCCCTTGTGTGCCCTTGTGTGCCCTTGTGTGCCCTTGTGTGCCCTTCTGTGCCCTTGTGTGCCCTTGTGTGCCCTTGTGTGCCCTTCTGTGCCCTTGTGTGCCCTTGTGTGCCCTTGTGTGCCCTTGTGTGCCCTTGTGTGCCCTTGTGTGCCCTTCTGTGCCCTTCTGTGCCCTTCTGTGCCCTTCTGTGCCCTTCTGTGCCCTTGTGTGCCCTTGTGTGCCCTTGTGTGCCCTTGTGTGCCCTTCTGTGCCCTTCTGTGCCCTTGTGTGCCCTTGTGTGCCCTTGTGTGCCCTTGTGTGCCCTTGTGTGCCCTTGTGTGCCCTTGTGTGCCCTTGTGTGCCCTTGTGTGCCCTTGTGTGCCCTTCTGTGCCCTTCTGTGCCCTTCTGTGCCCTTCTGTGCCCTTGTGCCCTTGTGTGCCCTTCTGTGCCCTTGTGTGCCCTTGTGTGCCCTTCTGTGCCCTTCTGTGCCCTTCTGTGACCTTCTGTGCCCTTGTGTGCCCTTGTGTGCCCTTGTGTGCCCTTGTGTGCCCTTGTGTGCCCTTCTGTGCCCTTGTGTGCCCTTGTGTGCCCTTGTGTGCCCTTGTGTGCCCTTGTGTGCCCTTGTGTGCCCTTGTGTGCCCTTGTGTGCCCTTGTGTGCCCTTGTGTGCCCTTGTGTGCCCTTGTGTGCCCTTCTGTGCCCTTGTGTGCCCTTCTGTGCCCTTGTGTGCCCTTGTGTGCCCTTGTGTGCCCTTGTGTGCCCTTGTGTGCCCTTGTGTGCCCTTCTGTGCCCTTGTGTGCCCTTGTGTGCCCTTCTGTGCCCTTCTGTGCCCTTGTGTGCCCTTGTGTGCCCTTGTGTGCCCTTGTGTGCCCTTGTGTGCCCTTCTGTGCCCTTGTGTGCCCTTCTGTGCCCTTGTGTGCCCTTGTGTGCCCTTGTGTGCCCTTGTGTGCCCTTGTGTGCCCTTGTGTGCCCTTCTGTGCCCTTGTGTGCCCTTGTGTGCCCTTGTGTGCCCTTCTGTGCCCTTGTGTGCCCTTGTGTGCCCTTGTGTGCCCTTGTGTGCCCTTCTGTGCCCTTCTGTGCCCTTCTGTGCCCTTCTGTGCCCTTGTGTGCCCTTGTGTGCCCTTGTGTGCCCTTCTGTGCCCTTCTGTGCCCTTGTGTGCCCTTCTGTGCCCTTCTGTGCCCTTCTGTGCCCTTCTGTGCCCTTCTGTGCCCTTCTGTGCCCTTCTGTGCCCTTCTGTGCCCTTCTGTGCCCTTCTGTGCCCTTGTGTGCCCTTCTGTGCCCTTCTGTGCCCTTGTGTGCCCTTCTGTGCCCTTCTGTGCCCTTCTGTGCCCTTCTGTGCCCTTCTGTGCCCTTCTGTGCCCTTCTGTGCCCTTCTGTGCCCTTCTGTGCCCTTCTGTGCCCTTCTGTGCCCTTGTGTGCCCTTCTGTGCCCTTCTGTGCCCTTCTGTGCCCTTCTGTGCCCTTGTGTGCCCTTGTGTGCCCTTCTGTGCCCTTCTGTGCCCTTCTGTGCCCTTGTGTGCCCTTCTGTGCCCTTCTGTGCCCTTGTGTGCCCTTCTGTGCCCTTCTGTGCCCTTCTGTGCCCTTGTGTGCCCTTCTGTGCCCTTCTGTGCCCTTCTGTGCCCTTCTGTGCCCTTCTGTGCCCTTCTGTGCCCTTCTGTGCCCTTCTGTGCCCTTCTGTGCCCTTCTGTGCCCTTCTGTGCCCTTGTGTGCCCTTGTGTGCCCTTGTGTGCCCTTGTGTGCCCTTGTGTGCCCTTGTGTGCCCTTGTGTGCCCTTGTGTGCCCTTGTGTGCCCTTGTGTGCCCTTGTGTGCCCTTGTGTGCCCTTGTGTGCCCTTGTGTGCCCTTGTGTGCCCTTCTGTGCCCTTCTGTGCCCTTGTGTGCCCTTGTGTGCCCTTGTGCCTTGTGCCCTTCTGTGCCCTTGTGTGCCCTTGTGTGCCCTTGTGTGCCCTTGTGTGCCCTTGTGTGCCCTTGTGTGCCCTTCTGTGCCCTTGTGTGCCCTTGTGTGCCCTTGTGTGCCCTTCTGTGCCCTTGTGTGCCCTTGTGTGCCCTTGTGTGCCCTTGTGTGCCCTTGTGTGCCCTTGTGTGCCCTTCTGTGCCCTTCTGTGCCCTTCTGTGCCCTTCTGTGCCCTTGTGTGCCCTTGTGTGCCCTTGTGTGCCCTTCTGTGCCCTTCTGTGCCCTTGTGTGCCCTTCTGTGCCCTTCTGTGCCCTTCTGTGCCCTTCTGTGCCCTTCTGTGCCCTTCTGTGCCCTTCTGTGCCCTTCTGTGCCCTTCTATGCCCTTCTGTGCCCTTGTGTGCCCTTCTGTGCCCTTCTGTGCCCTTGTGTGCCCTTCTGTGCCCTTCTGTGCCCTTCTGTGCCCTTCTGTGCCCTTCTGTGCCCTTCTGTGCCCTTCTGTGCCCTTCTGTGCCCTTGTGTGCCCTTGTGTGCCCTTCTGTGCCCTTCTGTGCCCTTGTGTGCCCTTGTGTGCCCTTCTGTGCCCTTCTGTGCCCTTCTGTGCCCTTCTGTGCCCTTGTGTGCCCTTGTGTGCCCTTGTGTGCCCTTGTGTGCCCTTGTGTGCCCTTGTGTGCCCTTGTGTGCCCTTGTGTGCCCTTGTGTGCCCTTGTGTGCCCTTCTGTGCCCTTGTGTGCCCTTCTGTGCCCTTGTGTGCCCTTGTGTGCCCTTGTGTGCCCTTGTGTGCCCTTGTGTGCCCTTGTGTGCCCTTCTGTGCCCTTCTGTGCCCTTCTATGCCCTTGTGTGCCCTTGTGTGCCCTTGTGTGCCCTTGTGTGCCCTTGTGTGCCCTTGTGTGCCCTTGTGTGCCCTTGTGTGCCCTTGTGTGCCCTTGTGTGCCCTTGTGTGCCCTTGTGTGCCCTTGTGTGCCCTTCTGTGCCCTTGTGTGCCCTTCTGTGCCCTTGTGTGCCCTTGTGTGCCCTTGTGTGCCCTTGTGTGCCCTTGTGTGCCCTTGTGTGCCCTTGTGTGCCCTTCTGTGCCCTTGTGTGCCCTTCTGTGCCCTTGTGTGCCCTTGTGTGCCCTTGTGTGCCCTTGTGTGCCCTTGTGTGCCCTTTTGTGCCCTTGTGTGCCCTTGTGTGCCCTTCTGTGCCCTTCTGTGCCCTTGTGTGCCCTTGTGTGCCCTTGTGTGCCCTTGTGTGCCCTTCTGTGCCCTTGTGTGCCCTTGTGTGCCCTTGTGTGCCCTTCTGTGCCCTTGTGTGCCCTTGTGTGCCCTTGTGTGCCCTTCTGTGCCCTTGTGTGCCCTTGTGTGCCCTTCTGTGCCCTTCTGTGCCCTTCTGTGCCCTTCTGTGCCCTTGTGTGCCCTTGTGTGCCCTTGTGTGCCCTTGTGTGCCCTTGTGTGCCCTTCTGTGCCCTTGTGTGCCCTTGTGTGCCCTTGTGTGCCCTTGTGTGCCCTTGTGTGCCCTTGTGTGCCCTTGTGTGCCCTTGTGTGCCCTTGTGTGCCCTTGTGTGCCCTTGTGTGCCCTTGTGTGCCCTTGTGTGCCCTTCTGTGCCCTTGTGTGCCCTTCTGTGCCCTTGTGTGCCCTTGTGTGCCCTTGTGTGCCCTTGTGTGCCCTTGTGTGCCCTTGTGTGCCCTTCTGTGCGCTTGTGTGCCCTTGTGTGCCCTTGTGTGCCCTTCTGTGCCCTTGTGTGCCCTTGTGTGCCCTTGTGTGCCCTTGTGTGCCCTTGTGTGCCCTTGTGTGCCCTTCTGTGCCCTTCTGTGCCCTTCTGTGCCCTTCTGTGCCCTTGTGTGCCCTTGTGTGCCCTTGTGTGCCCTTGTGTGCCCTTCTGTGCCCTTCTGTGCCCTTGTGTGCCCTTGTGTGCCCTTGTGTGCCCTTGTGTGCCCTTGTGTGCCCTTGTGTGCCCTTGTGTGCCCTTGTGTGCCCTTGTGTGCCCTTGTGTGCCCTTGTGTGCCCTTGTGTGCCCTTGTGTGCCCTTGTGTGCCCTTGTGTGCCCTTGTGTGCCCTTGTGTGCCCTTGTGTGCCCTTGTGTGCCCTTCTGTGCCCTTCTGTGCCCTTCTGTGCCCTTCTGTGCCCTTCTGTGCCCTTGTGTGCCCTTGTGTGCCCTTGTGTGCCCTTCTGTGCCCTTCTGTGCCCTTGTGTGCCCTTCTGTGCCCTTCTGTGCCCTTCTGTGCCCTTCTGTGCCCTTCTGTGCCCTTCTGTGCCCTTCTGTGCCCTTCTGTGCCCTTCTGTGCCCTTCTGTGCCCTTGTGTGCCCTTCTGTGCCCTTCTGTGCCCTTGTGTGCCCTTCTGTGCCCTTCTGTGCCCTTCTGTGCCCTTCTGTGCCCTTCTGTGCCCTTCTGTGCCCTTCTGTGCCCTTGTGTGCCCTTCTGTGCCCTTCTGTGCCCTTGTGTGCCCTTGTGTGCCCTTGTGTGCCCTTGTGTGCCCTTCTGTGCCCTTCTGTGCCCTTCTGTGCCCTTCTGTGCCCTTGTGTGCCCTTGTGTGCCCTTGTGTGCCCTTGTGTGCCCTTGTGTGCCCTTGTGTGCCCTTCTGTGCCCTTGTGTGCCCTTGTGTGCCCTTGTGTGCCCTTGTGTGCCCTTCTGTGCCCTTATGTGCCCTTCTGTGCCCTTGTGTGCCCTTGTGTGCCCTTGTGTGCCCTTGTGTGCCCTTGTGTGCCCTTGTGTGCCCTTGTGTGCCCTTGTGTGCCCTTGTGTGCCCTTGTGTGCCCTTGTGTGCCCTTGTGTGCCCTTGTGTGCCCTTGTGTGCCCTTCTGTGCCCTTCTGTGCCCTTCTGTGCCCTTGTGTGCCCTTGTGTGCCCTTGTGTGCCCTTGTGTGCCCTTGTGTGCCCTTCTGTGCCCTTCTGTGCCCTTGTGTGCCCTTGTGTGCCCTTGTGTGCCCTTCTGTGCCCTTGTGTGCCCTTGTGTGCCCTTGTGTGCCCTTGTGTGCCCTTGTGTGCCCTTGTGTGCCCTTCTGTGCCCTTCTGTGCCCTTCTGTGCCCTTCTGTGCCCTTGTGTGCCCTTGTGTGCCCTTCTGTGCCCTTCTGTGCCCTTGTGTGCCCTTCTGTGCCCTTCTGTGCCCTTCTGTGCCCTTCTGTGCCCTTCTGTGCCCTTCTGTGCCCTTCTGTGCCCTTCTGTGCCCTTCTGTGCCCTTCTGTGCCCTTGTGTGCCCTTCTGTGCCCTTCTGTGCCCTTCTGTGCCCTTCTGTGCCCTTCTGTGCCCTTCTGTGCCCTTCTGTGCCCTTCTGTGCCCTTCTGTGCCCTTCTGTGCCCTTCTGTGCCCTTGTGTGCCCTTGTGTGCCCTTGTGTGCCCTTCTGTGCCCTTCTGTGCCCTTCTGTGCCCTTCTGTGCCCTTCTGTGCCCTTCTGTGCCCTTCTGTGCCCTTCTGTGCCCTTCTGTGCCCTTCTGTGCCCTTCTGTGCCCTTCTGTGCCCTTCTGTGCCCTTGTGTGCCCTTCTGTGCCCTTCTGTGCCCTTGTGTGTCCTTCTGTGCCCTTCTGTGCCCTTCTGTGCCCTTCTGTGCCCTTGTGTGCCCTTCTGTGCCCTTCTGTGCCCTTCTGTGCCCTTCTGTGCCCTTGTGTGCCCTTGTGTGCCCTTCTGTGCCCTTCTGTGCCCTTCTGTGCCCTTCTGTGCCCTTGTGTGCCCTTGTGTGCCCTTGTGTGCCCTTGTGTGCCCTTCTGTGCCCTTCTGTGCCCTTCTGTGCCCTTCTGTGCCCTTCTGTGCCCTTGTGTGCCCTTGTGTGCCCTTCTGTGCCCTTGTGTGCCCTTGTGTGCCCTTCTGTGCCCTTCTGTGCCCTTGTGTGCCCTTGTGTGCCCTTGTGTGCCCTTGTGTGCCCTTGTGTGCCCTTGTGTGCCCTTCTGTGCCCTTGTGTGCCCTTGTGTGCCCTTGTGTGCCCTTCTGTGCCCTTGTGTGCCCTTGTGTGCCCTTGTGTGCCCTTGTGTGCCCTTGTGTGCCCTTGTGTGCCCTTCTGTGCCCTTCTGTGCCCTTCTGTGCCCTTCTGTGCCCTTGTGTGCCCTTGTGTGCCCTTGTGTGCCCTTCTGTGCCCTTCTGTGCCCTTGTGTGCCCTTCTGTGCCCTTCTGTGCCCTTCTGTGCCCTTCTGTGCCCTTCTGTGCCCTTCTGTGCCCTTCTGTGCCCTTCTGTGCCCTTCTGTGCCCTTCTGTGCCCTTGTGTGCCCTTCTGTGCCCTTCTGTGCCCTTCTGTGCCCTTCTGTGCCCTTCTGTGCCCTTCTGTGCCCTTCTGTGCCCTTCTGTGCCCTTCTGTGCCCTTCTGTGCCCTTGTGTGCCCTTGTGTGCCCTTGTGTGCCCTTGTGTGCCCTTCTGTGCCCTTCTGTGCCCTTCTGTGCCCTTCTGTGCCCTTCTGTGCCCTTCTGTGCCCTTCTGTGCCCTTCTGTGCCCTTCTGTGCCCTTCTGTGCCCTTGTGTGCCCTTCTGTGCCCTTCTGTGCCCTTGTGTGCCCTTCTGTGCCCTTCTGTGCCCTTCTGTGCCCTTCTGTGCCCTTGTGTGCCCTTGTGTGCCCTTCTGTGCCCTTCTGTGCCCTTCTGTGCCCTTGTGTGCCCTTCTGTGCCCTTCTGTGCCCTTGTGTGCCCTTCTGTGCCCTTCTGTGCCCTTCTGTGCCCTTGTGTGCCCTTCTGTGCCCTTCTGTGCCCTTCTGTGCCCTTCTGTGCCCTTCTGTGCCCTTCTGTGCCCTTCTGTGCCCTTCTGTGCCCTTCTGTGCCCTTCTGTGCCCTTCTGTGCCCTTCTGTGCCCTTCTGTGCCCTTGTGTGCCCTTGTGTGCCCTTGTGTGCCCTTGTGTGCCCTTGTGTGCCCTTGTGTGCCCTTGTGTGCCCTTGTGTGCCCTTGTGTGCCCTTGTGTGCCCTTGTGTGCCCTTGTGTGCCCTTGTGTGCCCTTGTGTGCCCTTGTGTCAGCATGCCATGCCGCCCCTCCAACAACCCTGCCCCCCCTGAACCCTGTCATCCTCATGCTCTGTGCCTCGCATGCCGCCATGCCCATCAGGAGCGCAACCATCGGTCGGATTAGTACCTCACCATCGGATCGGCCACCGTTAGTACCTCACCTCCTACCAGCCTGTCGCACCTTTAACACGCCCCAAAATCCCATGCTCCCTCCCTCCTCCCTCATCCCCCCCCCCATCCGTCCCATGCCCCCACGCCTATCAGGTGCGCAACCATCGATCGGATTGGAACCTCACCGTCTACCAGCCAATCGCAGGCAACTTCTACCCTGTCAGTCACTGCTCTCAGGTGTCTGTGTGACATGTATAAATGGCATTTTTCGGCAGCACTTGTTGGCATGCCCGCGACTGGTGTGTGTAGATGGTGCCGTTGCATGGACGTGCATGTGACATTGAGCATATTGCTGCTGTTTGTATATCGCATGGCACATTTTCGCATGTGCTGTGCACATGCCAGCATGTAAAACACGAGCTCCCAGGCGCGTCACACGGCGTCTCCCATGCCCTCCTCTGCCCTCCCCTGCCCTCCTCTCCCCTCCTTTCCCTTCATCTGCCGTCCTCTCTCCTCCTCTGCCCTCCTCTCCCCTCCTCTCCCCTCCTTTCCCCTCCTCTGCCTAACATCTCCTCCACTGCCTTCCTCTCTCCTCCTCTGCCTCCTCTCTCCTCCTCTCTCCTGCGAGCATCGCCCATCCATGCCCCCTCCTATGCCCGCCCACAGCTCACAGCAGGGGCGTTCATTGCGGACAGCACCGCCCAGCTCTCGCTGCTGGTTGCCCGTTGAGGTGCCTGAGAATACTCGCCCCACCTCGTCTGCCCTCTTATTCCCTCCGTGCATCGCCTCTCCCTTCCCATCCCATCCTCCCATGCCCGCCCACAGCTCACAGCAGGGGCGTTCATAGCGGACAGCACCGCCCAGCTCTCACTGCTGGTGGACCGGCCACTGGGGGCGGCCAGCCTGGCAGACGGGCAGATCGAAGTCATGCTGCACCGGTGAGCGGTGAGGAGGCGTGGGTGCCGGTTGTGGAGTAGGTAATAGCCACTGTGCACCGCCACTGTGCACCGCCACTGTGCACCGCCACTGTGCACCGCCACTGTGCACCGCCACTGTGCACCGCCACTGTGCACCGCCACTGTGCACCGCCACTGTGCACCGCCACTGTGCACCGCCACTGTGCACCGCCACTGTGCACCGCCACTGTGCACCGCCACTGTGCACCGCCACTGTGCACCGCCACTGTGCACCGCCACTGTGCACCGCCACTGTGCACCGCCACTGTGCACCGCCACTGTGCACCGCCACTGTGCACCGCCACTGTGCACCGCCACTGTGCACCGCCACTGTGCACCGCCACTGTGCACCGCCACTGTGCACCGCCACTGTGCACCGCCACTGTGCACCGCCACTGTGCACCGCCCACTGGGGGCGGCCAGCCATGTAGACGGGCAGCTGGAATTGATGCTGCAGGGTGAGTGCTGAGGCGTGGCTTCATGTGCCATGAGCCGGCACAGCATTACTGTAGTTTCATGGTGAGGTTGATGTTTATAGTCTTCTTGAGGTGTAGTTTTGAAGAGTAGGTATAAGCCCCTATGTGTTTACACCGCCAACCACCACTCTTTCCGTCCCTGTTTCTTCCCTCACTCAGACCCACTCACTGTTCCTTTCCTCACACAGACTCACTCACTGCTCCTTCTCTCACTCCCTCACACCTCTCTCTCCCCTGCGCATTCGTCCCTCTCAGGCCCATGATTTCAAACAGTGGGAAGGGCGTGTGGGGGAGGGTTGGGGGGATTGTCTGCCTCCTGGGCACATGATTTCAGACGCTTGGTTTCCTGGGCACATGATTTCAGACGCTTGGTTTCCTGGGCACATGATTTCAGACGCTTGGTTTCCTGGGCACATGATTTCAGACGCTTGGATTACATATGATTCCTAAAATTATGATTCCTAAAACATATGATTCCTAAAAATCTCATACTAACAGAAAACTTCCATTTAAGGAATTTCCCAAGTCATGCATCTTCCCGCCTCCCTGCCAGGCGCATGATCTCAGACGACGGCAAGGGCGTGGCGGAGGTGCTTGATGAGAAGGTCTGCGACTCCCATGATAACTGCACCCCCCTCGCTGTGAGTGCATGGCACGTCACACTGACTGCACCCTCCCCTGGCCATGAATGCATGGCATGGCATGGCATGGCACGATGCAATAGGCAATGTGGGCTTTGCCCTTTCACGCGTTCATGTTCTGGAGTGGAATATTCAGCAGGTGGCAACAGCAAGTAAGGGTGTCCTCCATTCCGCATCTTCTTGGATATAGGGACTTTGACGTTTGTGAATATGATCTCCATTTATCACAAGCAAGTTTCTGTAGTGATGTTTTTTCTGTGCTTTTCTCGTGTGTGCCCCACTGCCCATCGCCATCACGCCATTGCCCTCATGCCACGTGCTTGCCTTCTGCCCTCGTGCTTCTGCCCTCGTGCTTCTGCCCTCGTGCTTCTGCCCTCGTGCTTCTGCCCTCGTGCTTCTGCCCTCGTGCTTCTGCCCTCGTGCTTCTGCCCTCGTGCTTCTGCCCTCGTGCTTCTGCCCTCGTGCTTCTGCCCTCGTGCTTCTGCCCTCGTGCTTCTGCCCTCGTGCTTCTGCCCTCGTGCTTCTGCCCTCGTGCTTCTGCCCTCGTGCTTCTGCCCTCGTGCTTCTGCCCTCGTGCTTCTGCCCTCGTGCTTCTGCCCTCGTGCTTCTGCCCTCGTGCTTCTGCCCTCGTGCTTCTGCCCTCGTGCTTCTGCCCTCGTGCTTCTGCCCTCGTGCTTCTGCCCTCGTGCTTCTGCCCTCGTGCTTCTGCCCTCGTGCTTCTGCCCTCGTGCTTCTGCCCTCGTGCTTCTGCCCTCGTGCTTCTGCCCTCGTGCTTCTGCCCTCGTGCTTCTGCCCTCGTGCTTCTGCCCCAGGTGGTGGGATTTATTCGCCTTGCTCTGCATCCCAGCGCTCCCAGCGACACCGACTGCTACAGCGGGGATCCTGGCCATGCAGGGGATTCCGGTTCAGGTGCAGCTGCAGGCGCTTCCAGTATTGATGCACTCAATAACGAGGACAGTGCAGTCACAGGCTCAGAGGAGTGGGTGTCAGAGGATTCTGTTGCAGTAAGCGGTTCTGCCAGTATAGTGGATTCTGGTAAAGTAGCGGATGCTGCCAGTAATGGAGCAGTCAATAGCGAGGACAGGGAGTGGGCCTCAGGAAATCGTGGCGGTGCAGCAGGTGCTGCTGCGGACTCCGAAGAAATTCAACCGCCGTCCGGCCGGCGAAAGCTGGGCAGCAAAGACAAGAGGCACGAAAGGCTGGGCGGCAAAGGGAAACGTAAAAGGGGGAGGGAGGAGAAGGAGAGGGGCGAAGCGGCAAGGGGTGGAGTGAGGGAGGGTGGGGGGAAGGGGGGTGTGAGGGGCGAGGCGGCCAGGTGGAGGAAGGAGCACGCAGAGAGAATGGTGTCACCACTGCAACTGGCGTTTGCACGTGAGGTGAGAGGTGAGAAGAAGTGAAGTGAGGTGAAGAGTAAGTGAAGAGAAGTGAACGGAGGTGAAGAGGGGTAAAGGGAGGTGAAAAGTAAAGGCATTTGTCTCTCTGTCATGCTTGTTTTTTATTCCTTTCGGTGGATTTGTGGTGCTTGCTCCTCTCATGGCGCATGACACACGGCACATGACGCACGGCACATGGCACATGGCGCCTGGCGCATGGCACATTGCACATGGCATATGACACATGGCACATGGCGCATGGCGCATGGCACATGGTGCATGGCACATGACACATGGCAGGAAACAAAGGCACTGAAGGCAGCGCAGGGCATGAGATGGACGTACTCCCTCTCGCACATGCCTCAAGGTGACGGCCAAGAGGTCAAACAAGGGCGCAACCAGGGCAACACACCATCGCCCTACCACCTCCCTCCAAACGTTGCAATTGTCTCGCTACAGGTGGGTGCTGGTGTTGGAAGCACACATACCACTCAGGTAGGTGCTGCTGGTGGAAGCACACATACCACTCAGCCTCACCAATGTGCCTTCTGCTCGCTACTGCCTTCTGAAACGCCCCTGAAGCAGTGTGGCTTTGGTTTGCCATCTGCTTCATCTTCCATTTCGTCCTCCGTTTTCATCATGCAATCAAATCCTTTTCGAGTTGCTGTGCACTGTACGAGGGCTCATCTGAACAGCGGTTTTGTGTTCTGGACAGATCAGCGTGCAACCTATTCTATATCACCCTCTCACCCACCCGGTCGTGTTCAGGCAGATCAGCGGGTTTGTGTGTGGAGCTACCTGGTGGTGTTCTCTCCCCCTCTCACCCACCCAGCCTCTATCCCCTCTCGACTGAAAACTATTTTTTCTCGCCTCACATGTCACCACAGGAGCTAGCACCCAATGAGGTGACAGTCCGATTTGCACATCTGTACGAGGTACGCCTGTGGCGGCTTTGATCCGTGCCCTGCCAGTGTTCTTTAGGCTGTGACGCGTGCCCTGCCTGTGTGCTTAGGCTGTGACGCGTGCCCTGTGTGCTTGAGGTGTGCTTATGCGCTGGCTTACAAGATACACCAGTGCCCCCACCTTTCGCACTTGCGGACGCTTCTCATTCCGTGATGCTTCTCATTCCGTGATGCTCCTCATTCCGTGATGCTCTTCATTCCGTGATGCTGCTCATTCCGTGATGCTGCTCATTCCGTGATGCTGCACATTCCGTGATGCTCCTCATTCCGTGATGCTCCTCATTCCGTGATGCTCCTCATTCCGTGATGCTGCTCATTCCGTGATGCTGCTCATTCCGTGATGCTGCTCATTCCGTGATGCTGCTCATTCCGTGATGCTCCTCATTCCACGATGCTGCTAAACCCCGTCCCCACTCCCAGCCACAGAGCCCATGCATGTCACCTCACTGTCTTGTGTTTCATCGCCCAAACCCTGAAATTATTAATTCCAATACCTCTCACCGAACCTTGCACTTTCTGGTACCTGCCATTCTCCACACCTGCGACTTACCATACCTGCTGTTCACCACACCTACCACTCCCCTTACCCTGCCTCTCTACATTACCCCTCCCAGGCCAAAGAGCATCCCCAGCTGTCCAGCCTAGCCTCTGTTCATCTCCCTTTGCTCTTCGCCTCACGAAAGGTGCGCCACTGCTGATTACTCTTGTGATCATCAAACTGCTATGTCCAGCTGTTCCCACGTTACTCTCCCACTCATACTTTTCTGGCACGTATGCGTGCCAAATCAAATCTGTCTGCGCAGATCAAGGAAGTCACCGAGCTAAATATTTTCGCAAGCCAGAAACGGTCCGAGATGCGTCCACCAATGGAGTGGCGTGTGGAGGGAGATGCTGCTGGTGGACATGGCAAGCAGAGAGAGGGGAGAGCCGGCGAATCAAGCGAATCGAGCGGGAAGGAGCATGATGTGAATTCACCACTTTTAGGTGGCCCGATCGACCCTCGTGACCTGGTTCTTGAGTTAGGCCCCATGGAAATTCGAACTCTTACCATCTCCTTCCATTGAGATTCACACTGCTGGCAATGAAAATGCGGAACTGCTAACCAGGAGATCTCAACACAGCAATGGATGCCATGAATTTGGCACCATCTACAGAGTACACCCACTTCATTCCAACCAACACTGTCAACGTACATTGGTAGGTGTACATTGTTAGGCTAGGTTGGGTTGTACTGTAGAGGGTATGGTTTGCTACTTGTAATCTCTTGTATGCCCAGCTCTAGCCATTCTATGTTTCTGACGTGGTATCACGCTTAGGTTAGGTTGCACGCTTCCGCCCCACCTAACCACCTACCTACCTAGATCACCCTAGCACCCAGCCTGCCCCCTCTAGCGCCCTGCTGCTGCACGCCAGCACGCCCTGCAGCCGCTCGCCTACTGCCGTGCGCCTGCTGCCGCGCACCTGTTGCAGCACGCTTACGCGCCTACTGCGTTCCCTGCTGCCGCACACCCTGCTGCCACGCGCCCTCCTGTCATGTGCCTGCGTACCCTGCTGCCATGAGTCTTCCTGTCATGTGCCTGTGCACCCTGCTGCCGCGTGCCCTACTGTTACGCGCATGCGCACCCTGCTGCCGCGCGCCCTACTGTTACGCACATGCGCACCCTACTGTCGCGTGCCCTGCCGAGCCCTATCGTGCACCCTGTTGTGCGCCTATCGTGCCATGGCGCGCGCTCGTGCACCTTGCTGTGCACCCGCAAGTCCTGTCGCGCTCTGCTGCTGCTGACCGAGCGGGTGCAATTCACTAGGTCGTGATGGCGAAGGAGTGCTTGCATGCTATTACTGCTTGTTACTCCACCCCCCTCATCTGCTACTATACGCCACCTTGTCATGCCTTTCCTCTTTTCTAATCTCCCTGTGTTCTCCACTGTCACTGACCTCATTGCCCGCCTGCGCTCATTTGATACTAGGTTTCGCGCTGCTCTCGCTCCTGTCCAGATTGCTAACCAGCCCCCTCCCTTTTTTATCTCACCTTGCACCTCCTCGCGATCCAACTCCCTGACCGCCTCGCGCCCGCTTGCGACACCCTTCTAACCATGCACCCCTATCACCTGCCTCCACACCATCGCCTTCACCACTGGTGCAGTAGTCCCCCCATCTTTGAGGGGTGCCTTCCCTAGCTCCCTACCTCCATTGCCTCTGCTGATGTTGCTGAGCCTACTGCAACAACGGAGGTCGCAGTCGTCGCCCCCTCTAGTGAGTGGGGACAGCGCAAGGGTGGTCGTGGTCGTGGAGGAGGTGGAGGCGCTAGTTAGTCAGGAGGTGTTGACGCTGGGAATGCTGGTGCTGGGGGTTGCTGCCAAAGGAGATGGTGGGGGCTCTGCAGCTAAAGCAACAACAGTCATAGCAGCAGCAGCGGCATCCGTCCTTGAGCCGCGCTGGGAGCGTTACTTCCTGGTTACTACTCCCACTACACCACATTGTTTCCCCTGGAGCGGAAGGTGGACGTGCCTGGAGTTCTCCTGACGTGGCTAGTAGCTGTCCGCACCCAGCGCGCCCAGCTAGTGCTTTGTCTGCACTCCAATTGTGGTGGCGAGTTCACCTCTGGTTTCCTTGATCAGTTTTGTTGTGCGGAGGGAATTACCTAGGCGTACTCGCTCCCAAACTCGCCGCAGCAGAATGGGATGGCTGAGCATCGCATTGGCTTGGTCATGGAGACCACTCGTACCATTATGGTCCATGCCAGTGTCCCCCATTCTATGTGGCCTTTTGTAGTGCGCTATGCCGTGCACCCTCCCCTGGACTGGGTCCCCTGGTGCTACGCCTTTGTTTCATGCCTAGGGCTGCCTTGCTCACTTCAGTAACCCTCGCGCGTACAAGCTCTCAGCCTGCACTCTCATGTGTGTCTTCCTTGGCTTCCCGCTTGACGCCCCTGGTTGGCTGTTCTACCACCTCTCTTCTCACCGTTTCTTCCATTCTTGTAACATCACCCTTGACGAGTCAGTCCTCCTCTACACTCACTTCCCTCACCGAGGTACCTCGGCTCCTCCCCCTCCCTTATTTCTCAATCCCACTCTCTCCCCCCCCTCCTCCTCCCCGCCCCCTTGGTCCCACTCCCCTGCTAGCTTCCCCCCCTCCCCCATGTCCTGCCCCGTCTGGTGTGTCGTAAGTCACCCCCCTTCCTTCGGTTGGGCCTATGGGAAAGTCTGTTGAATCTTGAAGCCGGGTGCATATGGGTGCGCCTCCTATGTTGGCCCCTTCGCCACCTTCCCCACATCCCCCACCTACGTCGCTGCTGTTGCCACAGTCTCTGCCGTCATCGGCGTCATCTTCGCACCCGCCGCAGCAGCCTTCGTCACCGGAACAACTACCATCGTTGCCGCAACCGGTTGATGTGGAATCTTGGGCGTGCTGGTTCTGGGGATGCTAGCTCTGGGGGTGCTGGTGCTCGAAGTCCTAGTTTTGGGGATGCTGCCGCATGAGGTAGTAGGTGCCATAGTCACCACAACAGTCACATTCGTTGCCGCAGCAGCCGCAGCCGTTGTCGTCGCCGCCTGTGTCTCCACTTCACCTTCTAGGGCTTTCTACCCCTCGCTTGACCGACCACCTGTTCCCCCCTCAACGCCTCTCCCAGTCTATGGTCCCATGTTTCCTCCCCTCTAGCCCGTCTTCCTCCATGTTCACAGTTGTTTCCTCCTCTGTATCCTGACCCAACTCCTCCCTCTCACCACTGGGTCCGTTGTCCCTCTCGTGCTTGCCACTGTGTTTCCCCTACCCTATATCAGTTCTACGCTCCTCTGTTCTCGTCCCTCTCGTGTTCCACCAACCTCTATTCTCCCGTTGCCTCCTTCGTTGTCCCTTACTATCTCCTCTCTTCTGTCCTCTGATTTTCTCCATATCGCTCGCCCTATAATCAATCGTGACCTTTCCTCCCTCGTTACCGGCCCCACTACTCCTCCTCCGTCCGTCTCTACTCTTGTCTTTGCTGTTGCTGACTTTGCCTCCATCCACTGCCTTGACTACGCCACTCAGTTGGTCTATGTTCCCGCCCGTCCTCTGTCTGTCAAGGGTGCTCCTACCCTTGGCACAGAAGTTCAAGAGGACAGGCAGTACGAGATGGCTTTCCTTGCGGCCGCTGCTCCTCATCTCTGTGCCATGCTGCTAGCCCCTGAGGGTGACCTAGACGCTCTAGATATCCCGACCCCTCGCACCTATGCTGGGGAAGTCTGGGAACCCTGGGCCTCTCTGTGGACAGCAGCCATGGAAGAAAAGATGGCATATTGGAGGTCATCATGCACTTACGTCGACGCAGTTTCCCCTCCAGGGCCGAATGTAGTCGATGGCATGTGGATCTTCAAGGTGAAGCTTCCACCTGGAGAGCCGCCTGACTTCAAGGCGCGCTACACAGCTAGAGGCTTTAGTCAGCGAGAGAAGGTAGACTTTTTTATTCTTGCCCGCCCCGAAGATGTCTACTCTTTGGATATTGGTGCACATCGCAACGTAGCACGACTAGAAGTTTCACTCTCTTATCTTCTCCATAGCCTTTCTACACGGCAGTTTGCACGAGCAGATCTTCCTCCATCACCCGCTTAGCGTTATTGGGTCCTTTCTACCCGAGACCCAAAGAAGCCTTCGACTGTCCATCTACTTCCTACACCAGGCTCCTTGTTAGTGGCACGACACACTTCGCACTACTGTGGCTCACTTCCCGTCCTCAGCTGACTTGTCTCTCTTCGTTCACACTGGCTCTACGCCGTTCTACATTCTGGTCTACGTTGACCTTGTCTTTGCTACTCTAGGCAAAGTCACACTGGCCTCGGTAAAGGCCGAGCTGCTAAGAAGACACGCTTGCACTGACCTAGGTGAGCTGCATCGCTATCTTGGCCTGCAGATTATTAGGAACTGTACGAAGAGCTATAGGGGTTCCTCATGTACCCTATGATCTGCATTCGCCTCAATGTGGCGCATCTTCTCAGCATCCTTGCTCGTTTTGTTGCGACTAGGTGACAAGGACGTGAGCATTTGTCAAATGCCAAGAGGGTATTGCATTGTCTGGCTAGTACATCAAGCATGGGGCTTGTGGTTGGAGGGCGACAGCCAGTTGCACTTACGGGACACATTGATGCGTCGTCTGCAGACGACATCGAGACGGTCATGTCTTCTCAAAGCTACTGCTTCAGCCTTGGCGCATGAGCAGTCTCGTGGTAATTGTCAATGGCACAATCCAGCTGTGAGGCAGAGATCTACACTGCGCTATGGCTGCTCAACAACTTGCTCGCGTTCTTGCTGACATACTTATATGAGCTGCCTAGATCTTCCCTAGTTCTTCGCTGATAACACGACCATGATCTTCCTGTGTCTGGAGCCTCGAATAGAGGGCAGAGCAAAGCTTTCCGGTTGTGGTACTTTCCTGATGCGTGAGCTGTAGCAGCATAGCCAGTAGTAGACCTGGCCTCAAGTGCCAACACTGCGAGGGCCTATTGATGACGCCCCCGTTTACACATGCATCAAGAAAGCACCATCTTTGAGCTAGCATAATAGGTTATCATATTTTGTATACACATTTGCCTGATTGGTAGTATCATTTGGATGTAGTATGATAGAAAGAGTCTCAACCTGACCATTTGAGTAACATTAAAGGGGGCCTTATTGAGAATTTTGTAAACAAGTGCGAAAGAACGTTATTTTGTCGTTGTTTGGATGGATATAAATGTAATACATTTACACATCGCAACTGAAAATAGTACAGTGTAAATCCTCGGAAAAAAATAGTTTCGCACAACATTGTGGTTACGAATAACCCTTAAGTGCAAAAATTCCGTTGGTTGAGGGTAGCTGTTATGTGTGCAATGTATTGAGGTAGCGAGGATTGCACTAAGTTGGCAAACAAGTACAAAGTATGAGCGAAGGCATGAGCGAATACTTATACGCAAAGCATGCAAACGATAACGCGGTATGTGCGAGCTAGATAACACGATGCTGGCAACAAGGTTTGAGCTAGCCCCGAAGCGTAGGCCGACTCGGGGCTAGGTGCGGAGAGAACAACTACAATGGGAGCTAGACTACGGGCTAGGCACGGGTGCTCGTGTGATCTCTGCGTTCGTTGGTCCTTAATCGTTTTTCTAGTGCACACACTGCTTGCTGGTTCACGGGGCAAATTGGCAAGAGTTTCACTAGAGAAAGTTGACAACAATGGTACAATGAAGTTGGCATGGCAAGACTACATCAGAGCTAGCATTCAGGTCGGTCGACTGCCAGCACAGCATGGTCGACCGCGTTCCAGCACGACTTGGTCGACTGCGCTCCAGCAGTGTAGAGTCGACGGCGTGCCAGCGCTGCAGGTTGACGCCGTGCCATCATAGCTCCCGCAGTACAACATCGCACCAGCTTCGCAGGTGCTCGCAGATGATTGGCGTGCGGAACCTTGTCACCTGCACAGCGCACACACTAAGTCAACCTAGCGTTGACGACTGCATCTGATCAGCCACGTCGACCTCAGGATACCACCACCGAGGCCGGACTCGCCAACTTCGCCTGGGCGACTGTCGCACTCCTCCGCAGATCCTCGTCACCCAAGTAACCTGGTCGACCGGGCAACCACGTCGACCAGCTGCTCCTGTATGTGCCCGTCGACCTCCCAAGTTGACGACCACCTCAAGTCGTCCTCACCAGGTCGACCACGCCCCTAGTCGACCAGCTCCAGGTCGGCGTCACTCCTAGTCGACCAGCTCCACGTCGACCAGCACTCCTAGTCGACCAGCTCCATGTCGACCAGCGCAGTTGTCAACCGACCACCCGAGTCGGCTACCCGAAGTCGGCGTCACGAAGTTGACGCCCAACTACTCGATGCCCTGCTCCTCGGCGTCCCGAGTTGTGGTCGACGTCGGCCCCACCTACGTCGACCACCGGGTCGACATCACACCTGGTCGACCTACCACCAAGTCGACCAGCAGGCCTGTCAGCCGACCACCCAAGTCGGCTGCCCCAAGTTGGCGTCACCAAGTTGACGCCCTCCGCAGGTCGACTACCCAGGTCGACCTCCCTGAAGTCGGCGCCACCCTGAAGTCGGCGCCCGTGCAGTGGTCCCCGTGCAAGTCGACCTCCTCGTCAACCAGCTCGCCCACTGCTGCAGGTCAGCCGCTCCCCTCACACCCGACCACGAAGTCGGCTCCGCCCAAGCGAGGACGGGGCCAACACACAACTCCCGTTGACACTCCCCTGTCGCGTTCACGCTTGGGCCCCCGGCCCACACGGCAGCACTGCTCGAAGAATAGCTCGTCAACGTTGACCCAACACACAGCACGTCATCCACCGCACCAGCCTTGCAAGAGGGCATGGCACCTACTGCTGCACTTCGTCAACTTCGTCACCCACGTCGGCCAAGCGCACCTGGCCAATGGCGACGGAGCACCGGTTGAAGGCCTTTTAGTGCAGGGCCTTCGTCAGGAAGTCGGCCGGCTGCTCGGTGGTCGGGATGTACCTCAGCGAGAACTTCCCGCGCTTCACCATGTGCTGCAGCCAGGCCTGTCGCCGCTCCATGTGCTTGAGGTTGCCCGTCAACCCCATGCCCTCGACGACTGTGATGGCTGACTTGTTGTCCACCCGAAGGACGGTCGGCTTCCCGACAACTAGCTGCCGGAACTCTGCGAGGAGGAAGCGAAGTCGGCGTCCCTCCTTGCCGGCTTCAGTGGCTGCCACGTACTCCGACTCGGTCGACGACAACGTCGCGCACTTGATGCGCTGGCTCGACCAGGAGACTGCGGCCCCTCCGTAGACGAACATGTAGCCGCCCGTGCTCGTCCTGTTCTGCTTGTCACCGGCGTCGTCGGCGTCCACGTAGCCGACTAGCTCCAGTGACTCAAGTCCACCGCCGAACTCCAGGGCGGTGTCACGCGTGTTGGCGAGGTAGGCGAGGCAGCGGTTGACCTTGCGCCAGTGCTGGTCGCTCCTCACCGTGGTAGCGCGGCTCGCGGGCTGCAGGGCAGGGCAGCGCGGCTCTAGGGGCAGGGCGGTGCGCGGGCCTAAGGGCAGGGCAGCGCAGCGCGCGGGCTGCAGGGCAGGGCAGCGCGACTCACTGGCTGCAGGGCAGGGCTGCGCGGCTCAAGCGGCAGCAGCAGCCTAGCAGCAGCAGCAGCTCAGCAGTAGTAGCAGCGCAGGTGGCAGCAGCAGCGCAGGCGGCAGCAGCAGCTCAGGCGGCAGCAACGCGTTTGGCAGCAATGCGTAGTAGCTTCAGCGCTGGCGGGTAGGGGCTCGGCAGGGCAAAGCGCAGCTGGAGTAGCGCGTGTAGCAGCAGCAGTAGCAGCAGTGCTTAGCAGGAGCAACAGCGCATGCAGTAGCAGTAGCGCGCTTAGTAGCAGCAGCAGCGCATGCAGCAGTAGCAGCTGCGTAAGTGACAGCAGCAGCGCATGCAGCAGTAGCAGCTGCGTAAGTGACAGCAGCAGCGCATGCAGCAGTAGCAGCTGCGTAAGTGACAGCAGCAGCAGCAGCGCGCATCAGCGCGGGCGGGCAGGGCGCAGGCAGGGTGCGCGTGAGTGCGGGTGGGGTGCGCGCGGGCAGGGCGCAGGCCGGGCGCAGGTTGCTGACGGGCAGCGCGAGCGGGCAGGGGCGCAGTGGCGCTCGCGGGCAGGGGCGCAGTGGCGCTTGCGGGCAGGCAGAGCGCTCGCGGGCGGGCAATGCGCTAGGCAGCAGGCAGCGCGATTGCGGCAGGGCAGGGTGGTGGTGTAATATCGAAAGCATATCATGTTTTGACTATATCATGTTAGTTTTCTATATGTTGGTGGTGTACCCCCCTTGCCACATTCCTTTCTTCTATAACTTGTAACCCTTGTCATTATTGAAACCCCTCTAGTTCTCGTAATTCCTTCTCGTCCTAGTTCCTAAACCTAAGTCCTTCCATGTTACTACTCTACGAATGAGCATTTATACTTTAAAGAAAGACATTTGATGATGGTTTTAATATTAGTCATAACAAAATTTACCCATGGACTGATTGGTTAGTTCTCTAGATTATTTTTCATGTGGCACCTTTTCTTTGCATTTATGTACAAATGATGTATGTATGTTGTTCTGGGAAAAGATGGGAGGGAGTTTTAAGGTGCTAAACCGTTATAAGCCTCCATTATATGTACAACTGTAGACATTTGTGCCGTTTCCCCTCCCGCCGTTTCATCTCCCAACTTCCGTACTTCAACCGCCCTCATCACTCGCAACATATTTTCCCCAGCCGCCAAATGCGGTCATCAACCGCATTACTTTATGCTACTACAACTGCACTGCAGGTCCACTGCGAAGGCACTTACTAGCCAGCAATTGCATCCAGCCACCGTGAACCTCGCATGTAACCGCGCCGCTTCGCAGCTTGTTGTTTGCTCCGGTGCCTCGGAATCTCCGCAGGCACACGCCAGGAGACGACGACGACGAGCAGAATCGTCTGATCTCACAGCTCCCCTGGGACCTTTGCACCAGAGCCCCACTCACCTCATCGACTTCCGCTCGTCCGAGCATTCCCGTTGCCTGCCTTCTCCGCGTGCCTCCGCGTTCCATGGATCCCTGCGTTTGGATATGAGGGGTTGGAACCCTATAAATTTCCGCGCGGATCCGCCCACCTCTCTGCGCGCGTCATCCCGCGTCATCCCCCGCCGCCTCCGAGGCGGTTGCATCATGATCCCGTCTTGTGCCCTCGCCGGTCCACATGCCTCGCGCAATAATCAGAGGCGATTCCGTAAGAGTGGAAGGGGTCCAATCTGCATATATCTCTCACAGAACGACCGGAAGTATCCGAATTCTCTTAATTCTCAAGTTTCTGCCTCCGAGGGAGTCACGGGTTTCGCTTTTGGCCCGCCCGAGAGAGTCTCTCCCATTTCGACCTCTCCTCCCGGCCGCTGTTCCCCGTCTGCTGCAAAACGCCGGCACGGGCGCGTTGTTCTCGCCAGGAAAGACGGCAGCCGCAGTAGCAAGCGTTGCTCGTTCCTCTACCCACTGAGCCACCGTGTATTGAGCGAGCGAGAGAGCCAGCCAGCCAGTCAGCCTGTGCCCGGCCAGTGCGCAAAGAGCAAGCAGGGCCGAACTGGATCCACCTTCGGGCGCAGTTATGCCTGCCATATGCCAGCACCACTACAATCAACACTACTAGTAGGGCTACAACCAGCGCTACTATTCTCAAAGCACCTGTGACATCTGGTGCTAGTAATAGTGGTAGTTACATTACGCGGACCTCCTCCATCCCAGCCGCGCCTTACCGCGGACCCGCGTCCCCCCTGCAACCATGGGCGCACAGCTCTCCCCCGTGACCATGTACTGGCGCGCTCTCGCGATGGCGCTGATGCTGGCGGGGACGGCGGGGGTGGGGATTTGGGGGGTCTGGGTGCGCGGAGGAGCGGGAGTTATGCCCCAAGGAGGGGAGTATGCTGGAGAGGTACAGGTGGGGTTGAGGCAGCAGGTGGTGCGTCGGACGTTGCGAGCGGAGCAGAAAGGGGAAGAGAAAGGAGAAGGGGAGAGAAGGGAGCAGCAGAGAAGTGATGATGACGGTGTGGAAGGGTGGAAGAATAGCAGCGCCGGGACAGAGGGTGCTGTTGCTGACAACGATGGAGTCACTTTCCTGTTCGGCTCATCTTCCTCGTATGCTGCTGCTGCTGCTGCTGCCAACGATGCTGCTGCTGCTGCTGCCGCTGCTGCTGACGATGCTTCTGCTGGCAATATTTCTGCTGGCAACGATGAAGACAACACACGCGAGGCAGCAGCAACAGCAGCAGCAGCAGCGATCGGCAGCACCGGCGGTCCTGATCATGCCATACATCGGGCGCTGGCATCGGGTAGTGCGGTTGAGGCAGCATCACCGTCAACCCCACTGCCGTCAACGCTACCATCTCCCTCTCTGGGACGCCCGTGGCAGCAAGCCAATAGCCTCCCACCAGGTGACGCGTCGCCCTGCCTCACATCCTCCTTATCGTTTCATCCCCGTTCCTTCTTCCCTCCTCCCTCCACCCTTATCCATCCTCCCTCTCCCGTATTCCGACCTCCCTCGACACCCTACCATGTTCTCTTGCAAACACTATCTTCCTTCCTAACGTCCCTCAGTACCTCGCATCCCGCTTTGCTCCAGACCTTTCTCCTCTTGTTCTCCTTCCTCCCTACCGTCCCTCTCCGGCCTTCTCTTCCTCTTCATAATCCTCGTGCTCGCTGCTCCACTCCCTCTCTCTTCCTCCACACCCCCATCCCCCTCCCCCCTTTGAGCAGAGTGCAGGGACGGCAGTGCAAATGAAGCAGTGACGGCGAAGTCAGTGCGCCATGACTATCGCTTCCCAACCTCCTCATCCCAGCTCTCCCTGTACCCTTACGAGGTCTTTCCTGCCCTCTGTTTCCCCACACCATATCCATGCTTCTCTTCTTCCCTTATAAGGTCTCACCGCAAACACACCAGGAATTAAATTTAGAATATAGGGCGGAATAAAACAAAACTGTAAGCTCGTTCTATAATCACTCACTCCCTACTCGATGGTTTAGCGTGGCCACTCAGAAACACGTCCTCTTTTCTCTTCCATCCCTTCTCTTTCGCTCATATGCAAACCCCCATCTGATCACCTCACATGCTTTCTCATCCTCTACTTCTCACCCCCATACCTCTCTACAATCCATTCCTCTATCCCATCCCCTCCCCCTCTTCCCCCCCCTTTCCTCCTATCCCCTCCCTCTCCCCGTCCCCTGCCCCCAACCTTCCCTGCACAGGTGACTCTGACCAACACGTGTGGGCAGCGTGCCATCGCCGCCATGGGCATCAGCTTGACAGGGCTGCGCCTGCGCTCCTACATCCTCCTGCCACGCCTCGTGGTCACAGAGCCTGACTCCCTCAGTGTCGTCACAAACTTCAAGGTCCACCTCCCTCACTCCTGCTCTCCCTCACTCATTCTTTTCCTCTCGGATGCACTCTTACTCTCCTTCACTCATTCTCTTCCTCTTTGATTCGCTCCTGCTCTCCCTCTCTTGCTTCTTTCTTTACTCCTTGTCTTGAAGGTTCATTCAAGGAAGAGTCATGTTCCTCCCACTGTTGTGGCTGCCATTCCTTCCTCGTCCCCTCTCCCTTCTTTCTCTCCCTCTTCCTAGCTCTGCCTCCCCTCGATGTCCATCCAATCCTCCATTTCCACTTTCATTCCTAACTCCACCCCTCGCAGGTACTACCTCCACTGGGAGCACCTGACAGTGCGGTGGTCATCCCACCGGGGGGGTCCCTCAAGTTCAACTGCACTGTCGTGCTCGACGTCATCTATGCGCTCACTGTTCACGACGCCTCATTTTCTCCCTTGTAGCTGTAGTTAGTTTGCACTGCACTCCGAGTGTAGCTTGACTATTCATGTTTTCATGGTGTCTCGTTCACATGCAGAACTCCTGGCCGTGTGCTTATGTTTCAGTTTCGGTATCTCTGAGTGTATTGCTGCTTGACCATGAAGCACACGCTAACCTTATTTTTTTTCTGGTACCAGACCAACCGCCTCTGGAATCGAATACCTTGCACAGCACTCACAACTTCCAGTGGTTGGCATGATCTAAACTAGCAATTGTACTGTAAGATGGTACTGAGATGTAACATGTGGAGAATCGCCAAAGCATTTCCACTTACTGTAATCCGTATTATTGATTCGTGACTCTGTTTTGAAGCGCAGCTACAAATATCATATCGTCAGCTCATATGGGCGCCCATATCATGTCATACCCTAAAAATTTTCGAACTTGGGTTAGATTCGGTACGGAGCGGTACCTTGGGATCGTGACACAAATGTAAGACAGGAATGTACCCTTATCATTCTCATATTTTCCATAATCTCTTCGCTACACACGTTAGATCATTAGTTTTTTTTTTCAAGGAAAAGGTGGTGTGTTTTTTTTTGTTTTTTTTGGAAAACGCAGCCTCAAGAACACCCCAGTAGAACAGCACATAAGGAACCCCAAAAGACACCCCAACGAGATACCCCCAACGAGACACCCCAACGAGACACCCCAACGAGACACCCCAACAATACGCCCCATCTAACCAAACCCCCCACCCCCCTCACCTAAACCCACCCTCTAAACCCGCATGTCCACCAAATAGGGCGCATCCGCCCACGGAGCATCCCATCCCATCTCCTCCTCAAAATCCTCCCGCTCCACCGAAACAGCCTCTGGGCCTCTCATCATCGACGCCGCGCGCAACAAGATCACACGCGCCTGAGCCCGCTGCAAAGCCACACCTATGGCCGCTTTAAGTGATCCAAGCAAGTAAGCCGAGAAACCTTTCCCCGTAGCTCTCGCCGCCCCTTTCGTCTTCGCTACCTCAATCTGCGCGTCGCCCTGTTTCTTAAGCCACCGCCCAAAACTCCCCCCCAGGCAACCCCATGTCTCAGCAATGAGAGGTGTAAACTGCACTCCCCTATGTCGCTGCAGAAGCAATTTGTAGTCCGCCGCCTTCCGCTTTTCCCTCTCTCTAGCGGCAAAACCCACCTTGCGACCAATCTGTCCATGGTGCTGCGCGGACAACGAGATAGGGTCCACCACACTAACCTCCAGCGCATGCTCCTCCCCCTCCCTCAGTCTCCGCACCGCCACATCCACCCTCTTCCCTGGCAGCAACGTGTCGTCTTCCATGGTCACGACCCCACCCGCCCCTTTAGCTATCTTCGCCACCACAAACTTAACCGCGTCGTGAACACGAGAAGGTGCGTACTGGTACTTGCAGCGAAGGGCATGATGCGGGTCAGAGGGATCAGCAAACTCAAACCCACACGCGCACTTGCCGGCGACTATCAGCTGCTGTATGGGGAGGCCTAGGCGCATGTACGCACAGATGCTCCACTCGGCTGCGGTGAAGGTAGCCTCTTCGTGCGAAGGGACGGCGGAGACCCACGCCCCTGCCCCCGGGCCCTGAAGGGATGTCAAACGGGCCATGGTGGCGTCGTCGTGGGCCATACCCCGAAGAGTCTGCAGCCTTAGCCCTGAGTCGTCCCGAGCCGTGTTTGGTCGTGAGGCTCAGGGTAGGTTAGTGTAGTAGATTCGCGCCTCTGATGCCTCCTGCCCTCCTCCCGTTCTTCCACATAATCGCTGCATTGCCGCACTGCCACACTGCCGCACTGCCGCACTGCCGCATTGGCGCTTCCCGCATCCCCGCATCTAGCGTTTTCTCCCGCTCGTACTCGCTCTGAGCTTTGAAACTTGAGGAGAAATCCTCCTTTCTCCCAGCCACTTTCAAACTCGCACTAAGCGTGAGAGAAGGAAACGCACCCTTGCAGCGCGGCGTGCCCACATTGCGGCGCACGGTCGGCGTCGCCACCCGGCTCGCGAGGCGCGACGACGCTGATATTGAACCCACCACGGTTCCTCCCTGCCACCGCATGACACCGAGTCACACCGAGTGCCGCCACTCATTTTGCATCACTTCCGCCAGATGTTCGCGCTGGCGGCTTCCGCCATCTCAACCGTGCGCGTTCGCGCGCTCTCCCCGCTGCACGCGCGCGCGCTTTCCCCCACCCTGCGCTGGCGCGCCCTAGCGGTGGTGCTGATACTGGCGGGTGCGGCGGGAAAAGCAACTTCGGGGGGAACAGAACCAGGTCGGGGGACGTTAGTGCGCGGAGAGGGGAGCTTTGAGCGCAGTGGGGAGCGAGAGGGGGGGAATGCTGGGGAAGAGTCGGTGGGGAAAGACGCGCGGGTGGGGTTGAGGCAACAGGTGGTGAGACGCACGTTACGAGCGGGCAATGGGGAGAGAGGGGAGACGTGGAGAAGCAGTGACAGTGTGGAAGCACCACCAGTAATAGCCACCAACAGTACCAGTCTCTCATACCCCGCTCATCCCTATCACCTCTCGCACCCCCCTCGCCTCTCCCACTCCTCGCGCCTCTCGCACCTCTCTCACCTGTCATACCCCTCTGATGGGGCCGTGGCTTGGAGTGCGGTGACTCACGACGCACCTTTGGTGGTAGCAGCACCGCCACTCCCCTCTGATGGGGTCGGGCGGCAGCTGCAGCAAGCCAATAACCTCCCGCCAGGTGACCTACTCTCGCGCTGCCTCTACCTCCCACTTGGACTCTCCCCTCTCCCTTCTCCCCTCTCTCCTCTCCCCTCTTCCCTCTTTCCTCTTCCCTCTGCCCTCACGTTTTCTCATCCAGGCACACATGCTTGCTGTGCTCCTCTTCCCATTCTTCTCTCTCCTCTTCCTTCTTCCCTCTATTAGGCTGAGATTTCACCACCCCCACATTTCCCCATAATCCCATTATCCACCTCACCCACATCCCCCTGCAACTGTTTTTTCCATATCTCTACATCCCCACGTCCGCCCATTCCATGTCCCCCCATCCCCATGTCAAAACCACCCATGTCCCCCCATCCCCATGTCAAAACCACCCATGTCCCCCCATCCCCATGTCAAAACCACCCATGTCCCCCCATCCCCATGTCAAAACCACCCATGTCCCCCCATCCCCATGTCAAAACCACCCATGTCCCCCCATCCCCATGTCAAAACCACCCATGTCCCCCCATCCCCATGTCAAAACCACCCATGTCCCCCCATCCCCATGTCAAAACCACCCATGTCCCCCCATCCCCATGTCAAAACCACCCATGTCCCCCCATCCCCATGTCAAAACCACCCATGTCCCCCCATCCCCATGTCAAAACCACCCATGTCCCCCCATCCCCATGTCAAAACCACCCATGTCCCCCCATCCCCATGTCAAAACCACCCATGTCCCCCCATCCCCATGTCAAAACCACCCATGTCCCCCCATCCCCATGTCAAAACCACCCATGTCCCCCCATCCCCATGTCAAAACCACCCATGTCCCCCCATCCCCATGTCAAAACCACCCATGTCCCCCCATCCCCATGTCAAAACCACCCATGTCCCCCCATCCCCACGTCCGCCCATTTCCACGTCCGCCCATCCACATGTGCGCCCATCCACATGTCCGCCCATCCACATGTGCGCCCATCCACATGTGCGCCCGTCCCCAGATGCCCCAATCCCCGCATTCCCCCCTGTCCCCGTGCCCCTCTCGCCCACGTTGCAGAGTGCAGGGACGGCAGTGCCATGGCAGCAGTGGCGTTGGGGACACACATCCACGACTATCTCTTCCCCGCCTCCTCCCCCCTCCCTGTGCGCCCCTTCGAGGTCATTCCTCCCACCCCTTCTTGTAGCAAGGGATTTTTGGGAATAATAGTAACAACTAATTTTAATGTTATTAATCTTGCTATTACTAATGTTATTGCTACTATTACTATTACTAACACTACATAATTGTGGTTATTATAGAACGCCTTTCCTGCCACCTCCTCCCAGCTCTCTGCACCCCTTTGAGGTCTTCCCACACTCCATTCCCTCCTCCGCTTTCCTCGTCCATTTTCAGATAGCTCTCTATCTTCTCCTCCTCTCACTTTTCCTCCTCTCTTCTTTCCTCCTCTCTTCTTTCCTCCTCTCTTCTTTCCTCCTCTCATCTCCCGCACTCCCTCTTCCCTGTGCAGGTCACTCTGACCAACAAGTGTGAGCAACGGGCCATTGCACAGCTGAGCATCACCATTGCTGGCGAAACGATTTTCTACCTCCTCATGCCTCGCCTCCTGCTCGCTCACTGGGACTCCAAGATGGATGTTCACACTTTCAAGGTGAGTGTTGTTGACGCGCCTCAACCACCGTTGCTTGCCCTGCCTGTTGAGTGGATCGGGGTTCAGGATGGATGTTTGTAATATCAGGGTGAGAGGCCTCTGTGCCTCGCACGCAAAATGGCATCGTATAATTGTGCTTCGTACGATGCGCTCTGCGTCCGGTCACACACATATGGCATTTGATGAGTAAATGCCTCTCTCTCTCTCTCTCTCTCTCTCTCTCTCTCTCTCTCTCTCTCTCTCTCTCTCTCTCTCTCTCTCTCTCTCTCTCTCTCTCTCTCTCGAACGGTCCATCGTATTAATATCACCAAGGTACACACAAGGTAAGGCCACATCTACACACAGCCAAGCTACAGCAACACTCTACTAGCCTAGCACCACTAAGAACCGCCCCTTCTCCTTCCGGCCCTAGTAGCCGGAGGGGTCTTCAATCAGTTGGTACAGCTGGCCCTCGCTCAGTGGAGTAAACGGGCCCTGCAGGCCGAGCACATCCGCCGTAAGGGCCTCATGGGTCTTATCCCTGAGGGCGTTGGCTTGGGCTCTCTGCAGGGTCACGCTCCATCGCTGCCGGTATTCGGTAAGGAGCTTAGCGACCTCCCTCGACTTCGGAGCGGCGTTGAACCGCCGCTTGCCCGCTAGCTCCGCGCAGCTGCGGAAGAAATCGAGGACTCCAGGTGAGGGGTAGCCGTACGTCTCTACCGCCATAGCATAAAAGCCCACCCACGCGCTTCGCCCGGCGTATTTGCTCCCTTTTTTGTCCGCTTGCATCCTTGCTGCCCAGCCGGGTGCCTTACAGGCCAGCTCATCCTGGTGGGAGACGGGGTCCGTGACTGTGATGTCACAAATCCACACCTCACCGGTGTCGGGATGGCGGATAGAGATATCCGCTTTGAGGTTTTCGACCGGTGAGTATGCCGTCGTCTCCTTGTGCACTGTGAAGCCTGCTTCAGCTGCTATCTTCACGCACTCGTCCCGCAGTGCATGGTGAGTGGCAATTCTCCCCCCCCCTTTCTCACACCGCATCAGGTGGTTCGGCAAGCGGTCGTCAGGGAAGGTGGTACGGTATCTGCAGTTGCAGCGTCTTGGCACAGGTAAGGGCAAGCCCAAGCGGAAGGAGGCCGCCGTGGAAAACTGAGAGGGCCCGAGGCGGAGGGAAGGGATTAAGGGGACTGCGTGCAACCAATCCCCCGCCCCCGGGCCTAGGAGGGACTGCAGCCTCTGCGTATGGCCAGACAGCGGGTTCAGCTCCATGTCCCGCGAGCTATCCAGTAGCCTAATGTACCGGGCTGTGTGTACCGCGAGGGGGAGAGTGCCAGTTGGAGCTTGGGCCCATTAGGCTTTTGCCTCCCCACTTGGAGAGCCTCGGTCCCGTCAGGCGGCAGCTCGGCTTCCAAGGCAGCTAAGCGTCTCGGGAGGAGGGAGGTGGAGTCCTCGTCGGCATCCATCAGCGGCAGGAGTCCGGTGAGAGCCTGGTTTGCTGAGTCGCTGAAAGAGCGCAGCAGGTGAGCGACCGAAACGACTGAGGCCAGGTAAGCAAATCCCCCCTCCACTGCAGGGTTTGTGATGCCGAGGCCTCCTAGAGACGCGGGCAGGGCGGCCTACTGCCAGATTCTGTCCCTCTCTGCCCGGTCCCTGGGGATCGTTGTGTGTGCGGCAGCCAGGTAGGTGTGGAGCAGCTCTTCCCCCCAGGCGGACCATTCCCCTAGAGGCAGGGCCTCAAGCGGTGTGGCTCTGACTAGGAACGAGGCACGACGACTCACGCAGCGGGTGAGCAGTAGCAGGCATAGCTGGGGGTCCATCTGTGAGAGGAGCGGAAGCGGCTCGGCTGCTGCAGAAAGTCGTTCGCGCACTCGAGCAGCACAGCCTGAGGGTGGCCCAATGGGGCTGCCTAAGACGCGGACCCCGTCCAGGGAGATATTGATGCCTGGGGGTAAGGTGGAGGGGTCCAAGGCCACGGCGGACCAAGCTTCGCACTTCGCCGGGTTGTGGGCCAAGCCGTGGGTGAGGAGGGCCTCGGTGAGGTGAGTGAAGGCCGCCGTGCAGTTCGCCGCCTCGCCTAACACGGTGATGTCATCCACGTACGCGAGAAGCACCACCTCCGGATGGGCCGCTGCCGTGGCGACGAGGCATGGGTGGATGCTGGTTGCGAATAGCATGGGTCCTAGGGGATCGCCCTGGCGCACGCCTCGAGCGCTCTGAAGTGGCTCTGCTCCAAAGTCGTGGTCGAGGTAGAGTGCAGAAAGGCGGCCGTATGAGAGGCGGACGAGAGGCACGAGGGAGTCGAGGGCCGTGCCTTTCAGTCCCTTGAACACTGCCGCGCGCTCGACTGCGTTGAAGGCGTTTACCAGGTCGATCTGCAGAGCTGTCGCTCCTGGGAACTCCTCCAGGTAGGTGCGCGCGGTGTGTATCGCTGCTTCGATGCCTCCGGCGATCGCTACTCCAAATTGGAGCGGGGTGAAGTGCTCGTGTGCCGCGGGGGCGGCTAAGAAAAGAGCCGCCTTGGCGATGAGGCGTAGCAGACATTCACCCATAGCTATTGGTCTCGTTCCGCCCTATGGTTTCGAGAAAGCGAGCAGTCGCGACGCTGTGAGGAGGTCTGCCGCCTCTGCGCTCAGTTTTCCCGCAAGCGCCGTGTTGGTGAGTGCGTGTAGCTGTACTAAGACGCCGGCGTTCCCGAGTGCCGCATCTCTCAGGTGCTCGAAGGTGGTTCCTGAGGGCCCGGCACCTACACCGTTTGGGCATCTAGCGAGCAAATGCCTGAAGTCACAGGCTGTGATTGAGGGTACGGTCTAAGAGGCGAAGTCGTGCACCCAATCCGGTATGGCAAGGGAGGCCTCTGGATGTCTGACCGTGAGTGCACTGAGGACTTCAGCGCTCGGCGTGCAGACGGGCGTGACAGTGAGGGACTGGAGGGATTTCGCCAGGTTTCCTCTTTTGGCCAGCCCCTCGGCCCTCGCCAGCTTGCCCGTGGTGTCAGGTACGTGGCGTGTTTGGGGGTTGTTGGTGACTGCATCCGCTGCCTCGTTATATAGGTCACGCCAAAGGCCTTGGCGAAATCTCGTCAGTCTGTCGCCCATGGCCTTTCAGTCAGGTTTGCGGGCTGACGAGGAGCGCAGCAGGATACGCGGGAGAAACATCAGCAGCTTCCAACCAGGTGACGAGTCAGGATTTTTCGCCAGATGGAGTATTGGGGTCAGGAGGCAGATTGCGAAGGATTCGCGAAGTGGGCGGGGTGGGTGGCGGGTGAGGGGTGGCAGTCTGCTATCGCGCAGGGGGCAGAGGTCCCAGTTGGCGATGTCAGCGAAGAGGTCCTGGCGGCCAGCCAGGTCGTCAGCGCTGACGATTGGTGCATGGGTGTCGGGGGTAGTGGTAACCCCAGCGTTGGTGGCGGCTCGGTTTCCCCTCGCGGCCCGATTTCGAGGGGTTTGAATTGCAGATGCGGTTCGGCCCCCAGTTGGAATTTCACCCACTCCTTGGGCTGGTTCAACCTCTTCTTCCTCTGTCGAGGGACTCGAACTCCCCTCCCTTTCGAGGATAAAGGAGGGTTCACCCGCTGAGCCATTCCCAGAATCGTCACCAAGTGTCTCCCCTCCCTCCCTAGCTCTCTGCCGCAGGGCCCGCTGTGCTGCTCTAGCGAAGCTACTTGCGCCTCTTCTCTGAGTCGTGGCGCCGCGCCCACGTCCGCGGCGATTGCTGCCTCGTCCCACACGAATTCCCCGCGTTTCTCTTCCTCTTGCGGCCCCCGCGCGCCTTGTTGGAGGATCGGCGGCGACATCGCTCGCTCTTTGACGGAGCGCTGGCGTCGGCGGCAGTAGTATCGGGCGTAATGGATCCGACCGCGGGTCACGATCCTGCACTGGAGGGTACAGCGGAGAGCGCACAGCAGGAGCAGGAGCCTGCCGGTCCTCGTTCACGTCTCCCCGCGCGCCCCTCCGCGAGTGAGCCCTTTCGCCGCTTTGAGCGCGGCCTCTCCCTTCCTCTTCGGGGGGTCCCGTGGCCCACCTCGCCGGAGTACTCGTGGGCCCCTGCTCGGGTCGCGTCAAACCGCCTCGCTGGCCAGCCGGATCAGGGGCGCGGACGTTCCCCGCAGCGTCAGCCTCCGCTGCAGCGATCTCCTCGTCGCCGTTCTCCTGAGCGGCGCGATCCTCCTCGTAACGGAGCGGGCGCCCAGCGATCTCCCGCGCGCCATCGCTCCCCCCAGCACCACTCTCCTCAGCATCATCCAGATGGGCACGGGGGTCAAAATAGGCGTTCGTCGCGAGCGCGATCCCCCGCGCGACGCTCTCTACGGCGATCTCCGGCGAGGCGGGGGAGGGGATCTCCTGGGCACCGCTGGGATTCTGCTCGCCGCGAGCCGTCCCCGCCACATCCGCAGTCGGCTGGATATGGGGGTCGTCGCGGTCGGCGGAATGGCCCCGGGCGCGGCGGTAACAGCCACGGTCAGGACTCCGCTGTCGAACAGGCAGTGAACGTATTGACAGCGGCGGTGCGGCAGGCGCAGGCGGGAGGGGAGCTGGCTCACGTACATATCGCCGTAACCCAAGGGCCTCCCGTCGCCCCGGCTCCTGACCTGGCGGATCCCATGCGCGCACTGACTTTGAGCGATTTTCTGCCCGCGAGAGGGGGGAGGGCGCCGTTCCGCACCCCTCGACAGGCCCCGGGCTTCTCCGCTCCGCAATTCCCGCTTGGCCGTGCCCCTGGCCAGCTGACGGCGTTTCCGCGCGAAGCTTCGACTGCACCTCCCCCCACCCGCGCGGGGAGAGATCCCATGCTGACCATGTGCCGCTTGTTGAGTCTTGCGGAGGCGTGCGAGGGGGTGGCGAGTTTGCAGGTGTCGGTGTGATCGATCTCTTCCCCTCTCTCTCTCTCTCTCTCTCTCTCTCTCTCTCTCTCTCTCTCTCTCTCTCCCCCATCCCTCTCCATCGCACACACGTACCCTCTCCCTCCCTCCCTCGTCCCTCTTACCTCCCTCCCGTCCCATTTCCATCCCATCATTTATTCCAATCCATTTCCCCCCACTCGCTCCTCCCCCCTCCCTCCCATCCCTCGCAGGTACTCCCTCCACTGGGAGCACCTGATGGTGCGGTGGTCATCCCACCGGGGGGGTCCTTCAGGTTCAACTGCACTGTCGTGCGTGAAAAACCCTACATAGTCTCTGTGAAAGCAGCTGCCTTCGCCCCTCTAAATCCTCAATCGCCGTAACCCTGCACGTGCTACCAGGACGGTGTCTGGCTCTATGCTTTTGACGACCAGAATGGTGCAGTGACTACCACTGAACCAGTCCAACAAGGCATTGCGATGTGTAGATTGCATAAGATGTCATTTGCTGCCTCTATTTTCCGGGCAGAAGATCCACTACACAGCCGAGCCGACCGACTGATAGGTACTATTCTATGTACAGCACCACTGTGCTAGGGTAAAATCACATGTGCGTGATATTGGGGTGTTAGAGGTCCTAGTGACAACTGCAGGGGTAGTATAATGTTCTTCCATATTCCTCCTGTTTTATAAGGTGTACCGGTACATGGCGGGCAGGCACTCACCTCTTGACACCACGTTCTCCTGCCATGGTCCGTTGAATGTGCATGCGTGCGTGCGTGCTGGATAATGCTGTTCCGTTGAAAGGCTTACCGGTAGGTGGCGGGCGCAGGGCTGACTTTTCAAATTTAGGTACCCTGATTTCAACCTAAAAAAAAAAAAAAATACCCTGAAGGCACATTTTCCAGAAAAACAGCACCCTGATTGCTCAGGGTTGAGAAGTAGTGAACTCTGAATGTTCAGGGTCGAGAATTGAAAATCAGGGTCGTAGTAACGCGCTCTTTCTTTACCGAGGACAGAAGTCTCACTCAATCAGAAGTCTCATTCTTTACCCTAATCGCAACATCTGCTCGAAATCTGACAGTCTTATCATAATCTTACGGGAAAGTTGTGTGTCGACTATCGAGGGGAAAAGATACAAAGGAGAAACCTAAGGGGTTGTACCCCACAGTGAGTACCCCACTAAGCCTAACCAAACTATAACAAATATACACATATGTTTGACACACCCCCATAGGCAAAGTGGGGGAGAACAGAGGGTCACAAGACCAGTTAGGAAGTGCAAAGCAAGCTCAGGGTGGATCACAACGTCACCACGCAGTCTGAGCACAAACAAGAAGGCGACAACGCCAGTTCACATGCAGAAATATATATGTAACAACAACAGTACAGCGATATCTACCTACAAGAACAAGCATGCAGGAATACATATAAATCATGGTACAAACAAGGCCTACAGCAAGTGAGGAAGAGTGGGCACAAGGCCTAACAAAGTGCAGAAACGCTGATGATCACCAGGTGGAAGCGCCTTGGTGAATATATCAGCAGTATTGGCTCGAGTGGCCACGTAGGTAAGACGAAGCTGGCCACGCTGCTGCAGCTCTCGAGCAAGAAAGTAACGGAGAGCGATGTGCTTTGTTCTGTGCTCCAGTCTGTGCTCCTGACACAAGGCAATGGCGGCCTTGTTGTCGACGTACAGAACTGGAGGAGAACGAGGCCTCTCTCCCAAGTCGGTCAGCAGGTAGGTGAGCCAGCGCAGCTCCTGTGCAGCCATGGCTGTGGCGTAGATCTCTGCCTCAGAGCTGGAGCCGAGAACTGAAGACGAACGTGTAGAACGCCAGGAAACTGAACCAGAACCAAGGCTGAAGGTGTAACCCTGTGACGACCGCTGCGTAGCCTGGTCGTCAACCCAAGAGGCGTCCGAGTGACCTGTGAGGACAACGTCACCCCGTCCTCCAAGCACGAGCCCCATGCCCGATGTACTGCACAAGTAGCGTAGTACCCTCTTGGCAGCATCCATGTGCATCTTTCGGTGCCGACCAGGAGCCACGTAGCGAGCCAGAAGGCCAAGAGGGTACGCAAGGTCAGGACAAGTGCAAGTCATCAGGTACATGAGGCAGCCCACTAACTCTGGGTAAGGACCACTCGGCTCTACGGACTCGTCCGAAGGTGGAGCTGAGAGCGAGTGACCTGTAGCCAGAGGAGTGGCCTGTGCTGAGGACCAGGTGAAACCGAAGCGCTGAAGGACCTGCTGCACCATGTGTGACTGAGTCAGTGTGATGGTGCGGCGTGCTCTGTCCCGGGTGATCTGCAAGCCAAGGTAGCTGCGCAGTTCACCCAGGTCTGTGCACGTGTGTCTCTTCTGCAGCTCCGACTTCACCAGGGCGAGAGCCTCAGTGTCAGCAGTGGCAAAGACCAAGTCGTCGACGTACACGAGAACGTAGAACGGCGGCAGAGAAGTGTCGGTGCGCAAAAACAGCGACGGGTCAGCAGTCGACGGAACAAACCCAAGAGCCGCAAGTGTCGTCCTCAGTGTGTCGTGCCACTCACGTGGCGCCTGGCGGAGACCGTAGACCGGCCGTCGGAGGCTCCACTGGGTACCAGGAGGGAACGACCCAGTGAAGCCAGGAGGGCGGCGCAGCCAAATCTCCTCATGCAGGCTGCCCTGTAAGACGGCTGTGCTGAAGTCAAGAGAGTGAAGCTCGTAGTCACGCTGAGCGGCAACGTGCAGCAGCACCCGAAGAGTGGTCATCTTTGGGGTGGGGGAGAAGGTCTGGAAGAAGTCAACTCCCTCTCGCTGACTGAAGCCTCGAGCCACGTACCGAGCCTTGAAGACAGGCGGAGAACCTGGCGGCCGCTTCACCCTAAAAATCCACATGCCACTGACAATGTTCGCCCCAGGAGGGGGAACCTCGTCGACGTAGGTGCCTGTGGACTTCCAGGATGCCATCTCTGCGTCCATGGCTGTCTGCCACTGAGAGGAGTACTCATCCGCGATCACCTCAGCGTAAGAGCGCGGGGTAGGGATGTCTGGTGCATCCCGGTCTCCCTGAGGGGCAAGCAGCATGGATACGAGATGAGGCGCAGCGGCTGCAAGACACTCAAGGTCCTCCTGTCTGTCCTCAAGGACGTCCGTGCCAAGAGCACACTCACCCCCGACGGATGGAGGACAGACAGACTCAGACTCAGCAACAAGACTGGCGGCGTAGTCGAGACGACAGGCAGCAGCAAAGTCAACAAGCTCAGCGACTAAGGAAGACGCAGCAGCAGACTCAAACGACGGGTCAGTGACAACAGTGGCAAGCAGACGCGTGACAGTAGAGTGCTCAGCACGAAACTGGTCAGACGCAGGGTCAGTAACGACAGGCAGAGAGGACGCAGGGGGAGACGGCAGAGGAACACGCAGCGGAGGAGAGGAAGGACGACGAACTACAAGGTGAGAGCCGGAGACAGCCGGCTGCCGCTGACGAGGAACACGATGACCGGAACGACCAGAACGGACAGGTGAGACAGGACGCGACGCAGGCTCATGACGCTCAGCAAGGCCCCTAGTCTGCTCTGTGTACGGAGAAGGAGCAGGCAGCGGTGAGCCAGGCTGTAACGGAAGACCAGTAGACGAGGGAAGACTGAGAACCTGGCGAAGTGCAGAGTCAGGTGGTGACTGAGACGACGGAGACGGCGGAGCGAAGAACAGGCGCTGCTGAGCAGTGCCACCAGCACCAGTGACCTCAACAGGCGCAGGCGCGGGGGGGTCTACCTGAGAGACACCTGAAGGAGCAGGACCTGGCGCGGGGAGGGGGTCTACCTGGGGAAGACCTGGGGCGAGAAAGAGCGGCGGGGGGGGGGGGCGAGGAGCAGTGCGGTAGGGGAAGAGGCGGTAAAAGGGGACGGACTCGTCAAAGGTGACGTCCTGAGACGCAAAGACACGGCGCGAGGCGGGGTCGTAAAACTGCCAGCCAGGCGCGTCAGGGACAAAGCCAAGGAAGACGCAAGGAATGGCGCGAGGGGAGAGCTTGTCCGCGGTGGTATCGCGGACAAAGGCACGAGCACCCCAGACCCGGAAACGCGACGCGTCGCCAGCCTTCCCCGTCCACAGCAGTGTGGGCGAGGTCTCCGGCAAGGAGACACGGGGCCAAAGGTTGAGCTGATGCGCGGCGTACCGGACCGCAAACGGCCACAGAAAATGGGGGGCAGCCGCATGGATCATGGAGGTACGAGCGACCTCCATGACTAGGCCAATGCGGCGCTCAGCAACCCCATTCTGCTGAGGAGAGGCTGGAAGCGTGAAAGTCTGGCGGATGCCGTGCTCCGCACAGAAGGCTGCCAAGAGGTCTGAGGAGAACTCACCACCTCTGTCAGAGTGCAGACGCAGGACAGGAAAGCCCGACTGGAACCGCTCGCGGAGCTGGAGACGAGTAGCGCGGATCCAGGGGATCAAAACATCAGGGACATCCCCCTTGCGCTGCAAGGGGAAGACCGTGGTGTAGCGCGTGTAGTCGTCGACAACCAGCAGGAAGTACCGCTCGTGGCCCTGTCCACGGACGCGGGCTGGGCCCCACATGTCCAGGTGGAGAGTCTGCAGTGGAGCCTCTGTGGGAGGGAACGAGGAGGAGTGAGGAGCGGCGCGCTGCCGCCCCTCGACGCAGGGAATGCAGGGCGGCGCAGGCGAGGGAGGGAGGGGAGGCAGAGACCTGGGAAGCCCAGAAACCAGGAGGCGGGAGTGCATGCTGCGTAGGCGAGGCAGGGAGGGGTGACCAAGGCGGTGGTGCCACAGGAGAGTGTCGTGCGACAGCCGGCGACACTCACACTGTGTAGCTACCTGAGCAGACGCGTGCAACTGGGGAGACAAAGGGGCGGAGCGTGACGCAGTGGTGAGGGTGTACAGACTGGACCCCGGCGCACGAGCGAACGTGGCCAGGTGGCGACCAGTCTAAGAGCACGTGCAAATCGCCACACGCTGCCGGCCAGGGGTGAAGGTGTCAACCCCCGCATCCTGGAGGATAGCGTTACTCACCAAGTTCGTAGAGAACGAGGGGAGGTGGAGACCAGACAGCTCACCAGACGGGACCGCCGGACACGGAAGCATAGTGGAAGACCGTGCAAGCACTGGGCCCCCAGAGGGGTCAGCCAGTGAGACAGGAATAGGTGCAGGGAGGGGAGTGACTGTGGTACTGTCGCGAAAGAAACAGCGGGAAGCACCAGAGTCAAGTGTAAAGGTGTGCAAAGCCTGTGCAGGCGCAGTACCAAGGGGAGCAGACTCACAAGCACCTAGTGCTGCAGGGGCTATACCAGGGGTTATAGCAGGATCCGGCGGCACACACAAGTAGCAGTCACCCTCAGCACTAACAGACAAGGCATACATAGCAGCAAGAATTGCCTCATAGTCAAGATCAAAGATAGGTACATCACGCCTAAGCAAGTCTGCCCAGTTGGGGAACTCAGTAGCATCAGGAAACTTGGCGCGCCAGGCGTCGATAAGCCGAGCGAAGCAGCGCTGCTCAGTGTGAAAACCTGTGCACTGGCGACCAGCGCGGGGACCTGTGCGGATGATATAGGGGCAGCGACCAGGACCCCCAGAAGCCCCACGCCCGGCATACCAGTCAAGAAGCTGCTGGGAAGTGGGGGTCTGGCGCTGACGCTGATGCTGCTGCTGCTGCTGCTGCGGCTGCTGCTGCTGCTGCGGCTGCTGCTGGCCCTGACCACCACTGCCACCACCGCTCCCTCCTCCCCCACCTCCGCTGCTGCCGCCTCCACTGCTCCCAGTGCCTCCGCCGCCCCCACCACCACCTCCACCGCCTCCACCCCCACGACCGCCCCCACCACCGCCTCCACCTCCACCACCTCCACCACCTCCACCACCTCCACCCCCACCGCCCCTGCCACCCCTGCCGCCCCTGCCGCTGCGACGCTTCCCACTGGGAGCGGAAGCAGTTCCGACCCCCTCAGCACCAAGGTAGTCGTGAGCAGCAGCTGCGGAGGCGTAGGAGGGGGTGAGAGGGGAGGGGGAGCACCCCTCAAAGAGGGGAGAGCGAGGAGTGCCACGAGCAGCACCTACAGCGAGAATGTTCTTCTCTGCTGCGAGGAGGTGCTTCTTGAAGTCGTCTACAGTGAGACTGGTGGGGTCTAGCGCTAGGAAGTGGTCCCTGACAGAGCTAAGAGTGTCAGGGAGGCGGGTGACGAGGAAATAGAGAGTGAAGTACATCGGGGGGGGGGTTGCGGCGCAGAACTCGGCTGAAAGGGCGGCACGAAAGCGAGAGTTAGTAGCGCGCAGGTGAGAAACTAGGTCCTCAGCAGTGGTGAACGAGGAAAGATCGGGGAACAGGTACGGTAGCATGAGTCGACCTATGGCTGCAGTGGCCGGGGAGGAGTAGCGCGCAACTATAGCGTCGTACAGTGTCTGAGCAGTCCTGTGCTGGCTGAAATGCGCTCGCTCAGTAATCGGCAGGTGGTTCCTAATAGCTAGACGTGCAGCAGCATCACGAGACTGCCACTGGGAGCGTTCTAGAGCAGGAGCATCAGCAGCAAGAGCAACGGCAGAGCCAGAGACGTAATCAAACAGGGAAACGCCATCTTTGGCATCGGTCAGAAGGAACAGTTGGAGATCGTCTAACCATACACTGAACTCGATGGGACGACCATCAGGCTCGAACGCTAGAACGTTAGGCGTCGCCATATTGGCTTAAGGCAGGAGGTAGCAGGCAGCAGGCAGCAGGCAGAGGCAGCAGGCACCAAGTAGGAGGCAGGAGGCAGAGGCAGGAGGCAGGGGCAGCAAGCAGCAGGCAGAGGCAGCAGGCACCAAGTAGGAGGCAGGAGGCAGAGGCAGGAGGCAGGGGCAGCAAGCAGCAGGCAGGCAGGAGGCAAGCTGCAGGCAGGCGGCAGCAGGCAGCAAGCAGGCAGGCGGCAGGCAGGCAGCAGCAGGCAGCAAGCAGGCAGGCGAGAGCAGGCAGCAAGTAGCAGGCAGGCAGCAGGCAGGCAGCAGGCAGGTTGCAGGCAGGCGGCAGTAGGCAGCAAGCAGGCAGGCAGGTAGGCTGCAGGCAGTAAGCAGGCAGGCGGCAGCAGGCAGGCAGGCTGCAGGCAGGCGGCAGCAGGCAGCAAGCAGGCAGGCAGGCAGGCTGCAGGCAGTAGGCAGGCAGGCGGCAGCAGGCAGGCAGAAGGCAGGCTGCAGACAGGCGGCAGGCAGGCGGCAAGCAGGCAGGCAGGCAGGGTGTAGGCAGCAAGCAGCAGGCAGGGAGCAGGCAGGCAGGCAGCAGGCAGGCTGCAGGCAGGCGGCAGCAGGCAGCAAGCAGGCAGGCGACAGCAGGCAGCAAGCAGGCAGGCGGCAGCAGGCAGCAAGCAGCAGGCAGGCAGCAGGCAGCAAGCAGCAGGCAGGCGGCAGGCAGGAGCGGCAGGCAGCAGGCAGCAGGCAGGAGCGGCCTGAGGGCTGCGTGTGGCGGCTAGCTGCACGAGGCTGCAGGCTGCGCGTGGCTACGAGCAGCGCGCGCGGCCGCAGGCTACGCGCGGCGACGGATTGCGCGAGCTGCGGGCTGCTTGCAGCTGCGGACTGTGCGTGGCTACAGCGTGTGCGGCTGCATTCTACGTGCGGTTGCGGGCTGCGCTGGGCGACGGGCCGCACGTGCGCGGCTGCGGGCTGGTCGCTACGCTACGGGCTACGCTGGGCGACGGGCCGCGCTGGCGTGGCCTAATCAGGTTTCGCACTGGCGGCTTAAGGGGCGCACAGGCGGGGCCGAAACGGGCTACGCGGGCTGCTGAGACGGCGCACGTGGGAAAAAAAAAGGACCGCCCGAGGCGCGCGCGGGCAGCCGAGGCGCGCGTAGGCACTAGGTGAGACAGGCAATCGTGGTGGGCCCTAATCGTAGGTCCTAAGGACCTATGCTCTGATACCATCTCATAATCTTACGGGAAAGTTGTGTGTCGACTATCGAGGGGAAAAGATACAAAGGAGAAACCTAAGGGGTTGTACCCCACAGTGAGTACCCCACTAAGCCTAACCAAACTACAACAAATATACACATATGTTTGACAAGTCTACGGGGAATTCAAGCAGAATCTGCCTTGACCTAGCGCAAAAGGGATTTCCGTACGGAGCAGAGGTCGAATCTGCTGTTGGTGTCGCAAGGGTGACTGTGACTGGCGCTGTGACTGGCGCGCTGTGACTTGCGATGTGACTGGCAATGTCACTGGCACTGTGGCGATGTGACTGGCACTGTGGCGATGTGACTGGCGCTGTGTTAGAGCACATCTATTTCGACCAATAACAGCAACCTAAAATCTAACATTACAGATTCGTCCGATCTAGATGGTGGGTGTATGGGAACGAAACTTCGAAGAAACTTCGTCTCGATAAAGCGAGGGGGGGGGGGGGGGGGGGGGGGGGGGGGGGGAGGATTACGCACGTGGGGGGCACTGAAATCAATGCGAAGGGGTTATCAGGAGGAAATTTCCGAGAAACTTCGCCCCGATAACATCGCATTCAGGGTCCACAGGCCTCGTACTCTGTATTAACAGGGTCCGTGAAAACCCTACACTTAGAGTGTACACAAAATTTCAGGGTCCGCTAAAGCAATACTCTGAATGGATCAGGGACCAAAATGTGAAAAACCTGATTTCTCAGGGTCCAGAAAGTGACAAGTCTGAAATCACCCTGAAATCAGGGTAATTACCCTGATAAAATCAGCCCTGCGTAGGACCATGCCCTTATGTAGGGCCTGGAAAACTAGTATGGTAAACAACACACTTGCTTTGGCAAATTATCCTATCGCTAGCCTTGATCAACATTGAGTTGATCACAGTCAGTACAGCTTGATTATCCGTGCTGTACAACAATGCCGGGGAGTGCTTTTGTAACCTGTGAATATGCAGACTTCCATATTTTTAACCAGCTTAGTTTTTCTATAAAACAAATCAAGTCAGCTCTACAACGAAGATTGGGGGAGGATGTCCCTTGTCCTTCACTTCCGCTATGGCTTGGGCAGCAGCAGATTTTCGTGTCCATGCCCTTGAAATATTACATACATTCTGGTTTGTTTGAATGTTTCGTCTTTGGCACACGCTGAAGCTTGCGGTGGCAACTTTAGAACTAGGGACTGGAGGTCCACACATTTTTGTTCTCGCATCCTATTCAATGTGCACTAGTAAAATCGCGTCCAGCCTTTCACAAGCTGAAAGCCTGCATATTGCCACTCAGATAAGTTACTACCTCAAGAAACTAAAAAAACAAAAATTTATCCTTTTCACGCCTGACCCGAATGCTACATTCACCTCCCTCCCTCGCATCTGCCCGTCTTGAGCCCTCAAATACTGGAACTCTGGACTGGAGCCATCAGCAGGAATTAGGGGCGCACGCGGTGCATTCCTTGTGCACTATACTGTACCCCGTAGAGAGTCGTCCTCTCCTCCCCACCCCACCCTCCCTGACCTGCTTCCTTCTAGAGTCGTCCTTGTCAGATCAATCATCAACACACCCAATCTCTCTTCGTTTTCCCCTGCTACAAGCACACCATAAGAGTAATTCTGCTTGTATGCATCTCATAACATAACAGCGTCTCCCTAGTCTTAATTTCTATACTCAGTCTGTAGTAATTTTCTCGAGCTGATTGGCTGTGGCCCTACGCTTACGGTTTCTTGTTGGTTGATATCGGCCAGGGTTTTGGTTTGAGCAAAGTTGGGGCAAATGGCTTTGGCTGAGTCTCCGCCTCATGGCCGATTAACCATTTGTGTACCGTTCCGCGAATGATGGAACACATTCGTCGAAGGATCTGATGGATTTTCAGTCTAACAAATTAATTCTGGACAAACGGAAAACCTCTTTGAACAGAAAACTCCTTCGGTTAGCGTAAGCGGTGGCAACCTCAGCTTAGCGTACGCAGTGTGCGATGGGGCGGGAAGGGCGCCCTGTGCGCGAGATCCGTCTCCCCGCGAAGCTTCGCGACGAGTGCATCGAGCTGCCGTCGAAGCACTACTGCGCGTGCCGGCAGTCGTACAAGAAGGGCCGCTTCATGATCGCGTGCGACGCCAAGAACAAGAGCGTGCACTGCTTCGAATGGTGCCATGGCGCATGCATCGGCATTTCCGAAAAAGTCAGTCAGCCATCAGAAACCCGCTCCGCTCCACCACCCGCGCTTTTCTCTAGCACGGCTTTCGCTTGCTCTTGCACCGGTCGCATCACTTCTCGCGTCTCCACGCTCTTGCCTCTCTGCTCTTCCTTCCCTGAGATCTCGCCCCAGCAAAGCCGTCCCTCCTCCTTCCGTTCTGGGTAACAGCTTCCGCGCACATCTCGCCTTTCAGCTCCTCCATCCGCCTCCACCTGTCTTCACTCCCGATTTTTCTCTTGGCGCCATAAACGTCACTTAGGGTTTCGCCACTAAGGGTTACTCCTCTTATAATTGCTGCGCCGGTGGGGAACCGCTGTAATTAGCCGGCGTGACGTGTCGCACACGCAACCGTCTTGAGGAGTTGGTTGTGGGGTTCGTACGTTCTTGCCGCCGTAGATCTTCTTTGCAGGTTTTCTCGGCAGATCTCCGCCGCAGATATAACCTGCACGGGAACTAACTGGGATGAATCTAAATCTCTGTGGACATGGGACTTGTAAAACCCCGATGAAACGCAACCGTACGGGATGAAACGGATCCGTATCCCAGGTCCTCTCCTGCACGTACCGTAACCGTACGATGTGCTACGTTTCAGTCGATGCGCCGGGAGCGTGCTATTCATACATGTAGCTTGTTGCGCGTCGCACGCGCATCGCGTTCGTCGCGCGTTCCTCCCTTCCTCTCCTCCCCCGCGACTTTACCCCGTCACTATCGCGCCACGACAACTGTCGCTGGAAATTGTCTTTGCACTAGCCAGTGTTCCCCAATCCCTTTTTCTCCGCATCGCCTCACACACCCGTTTTTTCCCGTTCTCTGCTCTTTTTCTCCTCCTCCCTCCCCTCTCCTTTCTCCCCCCTCCCTCCCCTTCCCCACCTTCCCCCCTCTTTCGCCTTCGTTCCCATCCGTGCGTACGTTCTTCGTTGTCGCATGGTTACCCTTCAGGAGGCAGCGGGCATGGGCGAATACTTCTGCGAACCCTGTCGCGCAGCCGCGCAGGCGATAGTTGCGGGAGGCGACGACAACGCCGCCGCCGCGGCGTCTGCGGCTGCAGCGGCAGCGGCGGCGGCGGCGCTAGCGGCGGGCGTGGCGGCGGGCGCGGCGGCGGGCGCGGGAGTGGCGGTGTCGCCCGGGCAGAAACGGGCGAGGCGAAAGTCCAACCAGAAGGTGAGGGTTTTGGGGAGGGCAAGAGACGGGGGAGGGGAGTTTAGAGCGAGGCAAGAGACGGGGAGGGGGGGGATTTGGCTGGGGGAAGAGGGGGACAGCGGAGATAGGGAGAGGAGATGGGCGGAAGTCGCGGGCGCAGGGGTTCCGCCGCGGGGCAAGCCCACAGGCGAGGCGCAATTTGATTTAGAAGGTGAGGGCTGGGGGCGGGGGAGGGGTTTGGGGAGAGCGGCGGGTAGTGGGAGGGTGAGGAGTGAGGGCTGCGTAAGGCTGTGAGGGGAGAAGATGAGGTAGCAGTGGGGGTTTTATGGAAAAAAGAACAGCGGTCGTAGGGTTACCAGGGTTACCAGCGTGTAACCAGTCAGATGTTTGAGATTTCGTGAAGAAAGTGGATGGAACAAGTACAGAGGAGGGAACCAGTTGGAATATCCAGTCCAGGCTAGGAGATGGTTTTCTTTATGTTGTCGACGTGGTGGCAAATGCCGAGTGAACGAAAGGAGGACGGGACGGCTCTCTCGCTTGGCAAAGCGCACCAATGACAATCATCCTTCGTCAAATTGCGTTGGAAATTGTCCCTGCGATTTCTCACCTGACCTTAGCCCGTGGCCGTTCCACCAACCAACCAATTGTTGAGATGTGGAAAGAACAAGAAAGGATCGTCGAGGCGCCTCCGAAATTATGTTTTGCAGTCTGTCATCGAAGAACGCAGTGTTGTGAAATGCACGCACATGGGGAAGGCACAGCGGGATTTATGTCTGTCTTTTAGTAATACACGTAATACATTTGTACAGTGGGCACTGTGCACTGCGTTGATTTTCTTCAACTGGATGCGATGGATTGCTCGTGTGCACATGTGTGCGTGCATGGATGTACGCATGTATTTTGTTGTTTGATTTCGTGTGTGACTTGGATGCATGGCATGCGTCCGCACTGCAACCCCTTGCGCTGCTGTTTGAAAGAATTGCACGGCTTTTCTGTAATTTTGTGACACTTCCTGCTCCCCATTTGAGCGAACACACCAGCCAATCAAGCAACCAACGTTTTTTACCACCTCTCCCCCCACCTTTCCCCCTCTGCCCCCTCTGCTTCCCTCTCCCCATCGCCCTCCCCAGGCCTGTCTTTCGGATGGAGGCCATTCAGACGCCACGTCCGACGCCGACAATCCCGAGGCTCCAGGCAGCCACACTACATCCGTGCAGGCAGCCAGTCGCAGGCTGACACGTGGCGAGGCACAGAAGCTACAGCGGCTGCAGCAAGGGGGCGCAGCAGCTGGGGAAGGCGAGGAGGTGGAGGAGGAAGAGGAGGGGGAGGGAGAGGAGGAGGGGGATGGTGGGGAAGGGGGAGAAGGGGGGGGATACGCAGAGGAGCAGACAGGAAGGGTAATGGCTGGGGGAGATGGTAGTGATAATGTTGGTCAAGAAGGGATGGGAGGGATGGCAGTAGGAATGGGAGTGGAAATGGGTATGGGGATGGGGGAGGTCGAAGGCATGGGCATGGGCATGGGGATGGGAATGGGCATGGGAATGGGTATGGGGGAAGGCATGGAAGGCGCTGAGTTTAGCATGTATCATGTTCTGGAAGGGTGGGAAGCTGGGCTGGAGGGCATGACGGTGGTCCCAGGGGCTGCTGCTCCTGCTGGTGGTGTTGTCACTGCAGCAGGTGCAGCTGCTACTGTGGCTACTGCTGCTGATGCCGCTAATGCTGCTGCTATAGCTGCTACTGCTGGGGACGGCATGGGCTTGGCAGTGCCAGGGGGAGAAGTGCCTGGTGCGGCTGACGCGGGTCTGGGTGCAGGGCTGGTGAGTATGGGAGGAGGAGGCGCTAACGGTGATACGCATAACGCCTTGGGTGGGGACCACCAGCAGCAGTTGCAGCAGCAGCATGTGCAGCAGGAGGGGCAGGTGGAGCAGCAGCAGCTGCTGCAGCAGCAGCAGTTGTTGCAGCAGCAGGAGCAGGAGCAACGGGAGGCAGGGCAGCCGTTTTCTGTGTACGACGCGGTTGCTGCTGCCGCTGCGTCTGCCGCTCTGCCAGACGACACAGTGCAGTCTCCTACACGCGCTACGCTTCCACCGCAGCTGCACCCCTCAGTGGACCCAGCAGCAGCAGCAGCAGCAGCAGCAGCAGCAGCAGCAGCAGCAGCAGCAGCAGCAGCAACAGCAGCAGCAGCAGCAGGGGCAGAGGCGAAGGGTGGTTTGAAGCGCACAGCAGACATGATGATGGGGGCTAGTCAGGGATTGGATCCAAATGCTGCCGCTGGTGCTTACGTTGCCGGTGCTGGTGCTGCTGCTGGTGTGGGTGCGGGAGGGATAGAGATGGTGGATGCGGGAATTCTCGCCCCGGCAGCAAAGCAACCGCGAGTTGAAACCCAGGCCTCGGCTCTCCACGCTGCTTTTCCTGCCGTCCCACCAGCTGCGTCCCCCACCCTGGCTCCATGCGGGGCAGTGGCAGCAGACAGGGGAGGGGCAGGCGGGGAGAAAGCAGCCCTTGCCTTCGCACCTTCCCCTCTCGCTGCTGCACCAGGCTCTGTTACAGACGCAGCCGCAGCCACTGCCACAGCAGCAGCAGGTGGAAGTGCAGCAGCGGCGCCAGGAGCAGTGGCAGCAGGGGCTATGGCTCCTGGACCACAACTGGTGGCAGTGACTATGCCAGTGCAGTCTACTACTCCTCTTCCCACCGGTACCAGCACTGCCAGCGGCATTGCTACCGCTGCTGGTGCACCCGCCACTGCTGCGGTGCCTCCTGCGATGCCCGCCATCCCTCTCCTGCGCGTTCCTGTGTTCTATGGAAAGCCGCAGCTTCTGCCCTTTGCCATCCCGCCTCTCCCTGCCTTTGCTGGCGCCACTGCTGCTCCAGGGCTAGCGCCCCCTGTTCCTTCGCAAGTTTCGCCAGGTGTTCCGCCAGGCGTTTTTCCAGGTGTTCCAGGGGCCGCCCCAGGTGCTATGCCAGGTGGTGTGATGGCTGCAGTGCCGCCTACTGCTCCCCCTGGGGTAGGGCGAAGTGGGGCAGGAGCAGTGGTGGGGGGTGCGGGAGCAGGGGGGGTGAGCAGGCAGGGACAGGGAGCAGGGAAGGGAGCAGCAGTGAAAAGTGTCATGCGGACAAGGCAAGGGACAGCAGCAGCGGCGGCGGCTGCAGCAGCAGCTGGTGGTGGGAATTCTGGTACTGCCCTGGGCAAGCTACACCTACAGCAGCAGCAGCAGCAGCAGCAGCAGCAGCTGCTGCAGCAGCAATTTCTGCTGCAGCAGCAACAGCAGATGGGGCAGGACGACGCCCCCCCCCAGCCGCACACCAAAGCATACTACCAGCACCACTCGCGCATGCGCACCGGCAGCGGCAGCAACGCGGGGCCGCCACCAACAGGCGCAGCCCACGCCTTCCCTCTCGGATCCCTCTCTCGATCCGCTTCTGGCGGGTCAGCAGCAGCTGCGGCGGCTGCTGCGGCAGCAGGGGGAGTGGCTGGTTCTCCTGCGTCGCCGCGCACTGGTCCTTTGAAGGGCCCGGGGCAGCGGAGGAACTCGGCAGGGCAGGCAGGGGCGCGGGCGAGAGGGCAGGAGAAGGGTGCAGCAGGGGGAGGAGGCGGGGCTGGAGGGGGACGGGCAGGTAGCGGGCTGGCTGGGAGCAGCCCGAGAGGAGGAGGAGGTGGGGGTGGAGGGGCTATGGTGGTTGCGAGAAGTGCTAGTGGTGGTGGTGGTGGTGCTGCTGCTGGTGCTATGACTGGATCGCCTTCGGATATTGCGACGCGGCAGAGGTTCCGGGATTCTGTTGCTGCTGCTCTCTGCATCGGCTTGCTGGAAATGGCTGCTGCTTCTGCAGAAGCTGCTTCAAATGCTGCTGCAGCAGCTGCTGCTGCTGCTTCTGCAGCGGCGGCTGCTGCTACAGCTTCTAAAGGAGAAATCAAAGGGAAGGAAGAGGCAGGCGGTAGCAAGCAGCTAGAAGGGGTCAAGAAGGAGGAGGAGAGGGGGGAAGAGGTGAAGTTGCTTCCTGCTCCTCCTGCCAGTGTTGCGGCCCCAGAGGGGAAGGTAGAGGGGGGTGTGGAAACGGATTTGAGAGTGAAGAGTGAAAGGGAAGAGGAAAAGGCTGGTGATTTGGCGCCAATGGCAGATGTGACTAGAACGGCTGTGAAGGAGGAAGAGAAGGGTAAAGTGGAGCAGGCGCAAGAGACGGAGGAGAAGGAAGGCAAAGAGGAGGTTGGAGCTAATGTTGGTGTTGGTGGTGGGCAGGGTGGAAAAGAGAGCAGAGCAGCAGGTGGATTGGTGGTGAATGGAGTGAAAGGGGAGGCAATAGTGCAAGGAGAGACGGGAACAGTAGGGTTGGTTGCTGCAGAGGGGCCTCACACTCCAGGTGGCGTTTCAACCAATGTTCCTGCCACTCCTGGGGACTTGACGGCTGTGCAAGCTTCGGAGACTGCTCCCGCTTCTGTTTCTGACGCTGTGCCCTCTGATGCAGCCGCTGATGCTGTTGCTGCAGCTGACTCTTCTGCTCCTCCTGCTCCTCCTGCTGCTCCTGCTGCTGATCCTCGTCCTTCTGAGGAGGCTATTGCTGCTGTTGCTGCTGCTGGAGCTGAGTCCGCTGCTGCCGTCCACAGTGCGACCACTGTTGGAGCGGTTACTGCAGTCGACAGTGCAGCACAGCCAGCAGCAGGTAATTCCTCTGAAAGTGCAGCAGTGAATCAGTCAGATCCCACTGCTGCTGCCGCTGCCGCTGCTGCTCCTGCTCCTGCTGCTGCAGATGCTGCTGCGGCTGCAGGAGTGGTTGCAGGAGTGGTGGCCGGGGAAGCTGGGCTGAAATCAGAGCCTGTCACTGAACCGATGGTGACTGAAACTGTCGTGAAGGCTGAGGGTGTGACAGAAACAGGTGTGGCTGCAGGAGAGGCGGTGGTAGATGTTTTGATGGGAGAAGCAGCAGGCGCTGGTGCTGCTGAAACAGCAGGAGAATCAGCAGCAGGAGAAGCAGCAGCAGCAGCAGCAGCAGCAGCAGCAGCAGCAGCAGAGGCGGCTGCAGTGGCGGTGACAGGGAACGAGGAGGGTGGTGGCGCTGCTGCTACTGCAGTAGGTAAGGAGGGAGAGACGAGAGAGAAGCAAAGAGGGGCAGTGAAGGCGGAAGAGATGGAGGAGGATGTGGTAGAGGTGAAGGGAGGAGAGGGGAAGGGAGGATCGATAGAAGACAAGGTTGCAGTTGAGGGGGGAGAGGCGAGAGGTGTTGAACTCGGTGCACAGGTGTTGAAAGCGGATGAAGGAAGTGGAGGGAAGGGTATGGGGGAGGAGGGAGGAGCGGAGCCTGCAGCAAAGGCGGACTCAGACGTTGTTGAAGTGCCTATGGCAGAGGGCGCAGAGGGGGCGACAGGAGCTGGTAACGGGGAGGCTAATAAGGAGGACAAAGGTGGGGTGGGTGCACGAGTAACAGCGCAGGGAGGAGAGGCAGCAGGGGGGGATGTGGAGATGACAGATGCGTTGGTGGGGACAGAGGGGGTTGGAGCGGGAGGAGTGATGGGGGCACAGGAGAAGGAGATGGATGATGATGTGGTGGAGGTTGCACCAGGAGGGACGGAGGGAGCGACGGCTGATGTGGTTGCGGCAGCAGCAGATGCTGCAATCTTGCCAGAACCAGCTGCACCATCTGCTCCGCCAACACAACAAGCAGCAACAGAAGTAGCAGCATCAGCAGTAGCAGCAGCAGCAGCAGCAGCAGCAGCAGCAGCAGCAGCAGCAGCAGCAGCAGCAGCACCAGCAGCAGCAGCAGCAGCAGCAGTGCCATCAGCACCAGGAGCAGTGGCAGTAACATCTGCTCCAGCTCTAGCAATAGTGGCATCACCACCAGTGGCCACACCTTCAGGAGCCTTAACACCATCACCAGCAGCACCATCGCCAACATCAGCACCATCACCAGCAGCAGCATCACCAGCAGCAGCAGCATCACCAGCAGCAGCAGCATCGCCATCAGCAGCCATAATCCCATCATCCCCATCCACCCCGCCTGTCCCAGTCACCACCACCACCACCCCACCCGCCCCCGCACTCTCCCCAGCCTCCCTCCCCCCAGCGCAGCGCGCCAAAGCCGACGCCCTCGCAGCCACAATCGAAGACGAGCTCTTCCGACTCTTCCGAGGCGTGACTAAAAAGTACCGCGACCGGGCTCGATCTCTGCTCTTCAACCTGAAAGACCCGAGCAACCCAGAGCTCCGTGGGCGAGTAATCTCAGGGGACCTCCCCCCTAGAGAGCTCTGCCAGATGACTGCAGAGCAGCTGGCTTCACGGGAGCTGTCTCAGTGGCGAGAGGCTAAGTACCAGGAGCATGCGGAGCAGACGGTGTTGACAGAAGAGGATTCTGATGCGCTCATGCGAGTGGTTAAGAAGACGCATAAGGGAGAGGTGGAGGTTGAGTTGCCTTCGCTGGCGGAGGAGGTTTCGGCGCCTGTGGTGGCTGCTGTGGGGTTGAATGGGGGGAAGAGAGGAGGGAAGGGCGAGGAGGAGGGGAGAGGGAGGGGTGGGAGTGGTGCGGAGGGAAAAGGGGAGGGGGATGGGGTTGGAGCGGGTAGTGGGCGGAAGGAGAAAGAGAGAGGGGACGGTGGGGTTGGTGTGAAGAGGGAGAGGGAAGCGGATGGGGAGGGGAAGGGGAGTGGGGAGATTCTGAGTTGGGAGAAATGGAGTGCGATGAGGGGTGGTGGGGGAGGGGATGGGGAGGAGGAGGGCGACAGGGGGGTGGAGGGTGAGGAGGAGGAGCGGGGAGGGGGGAAACGGCTGGCTGTTGAAGGTATTCGGCGCAGGAGTTACAGTGGTGTGGTTGGGGGCTCGGGTGGGGGCTCGGGTGGGGGCTCGGGTGGGGGCTCGGGTGGATTGGAAGAGGAAGGGATTGGGGAGTTGATTGCACGAGTCACAGGCAGAGACAGATCAGGTTCAGGGGATGGGAGAGAGGGACGGGAAGGGAGAGAAGGGAGGGAGGGCAGGGAGAGAGGCGGAAAGGCAAGAGTGGGAGCAGAGGGGAGAGGGTCAGGTGGGATTGGGGGAGGTGGAAGAGTGCTGGGAAAGGCAGGGTCGTTGGGGGGTGAAGGGGAGAAGGTGCATGGCGGGAGGCATGGGAGGGATGTGAAAGAGGAAAGCAAGGAGGGGAGGGTGGATGGTGAGGGGGGAGGGGGAGGGGATGGAGGACGGAGTAGGGAAGGCGGAAAGGGGGTGAAGGAGAGAGCAGAAGGCAGGGCGAGAGAAGGAGGAGGAGGGGAGAAGGCTGCCGAACGGGGGCTAGCATTAAAGGAGAAAGAGAGGGAGAGGGAGGTGGAACTGGGTGCAGCCGCAGCATCTGCAGCAGCGTTTTGGGGGGGAGTGACAGAGGGTGCAGTGGAGGAGGTGTGGTCGCAGGCAGAGGAGGAAGCCAAGGCTCTGGCAGTGGGGCAGGACATATGGGAGGGGGGGCTGCAAGTCACGTCCTCACGAATGTGCCCCATCCGCGCCTTCCGAGTCAGGTACGCAAGGTTTAGGCTTTATGGTGCTTAGGCTTGGACTTTAGGGTGCTCTAGAGTACGACTGCTTACCACGGCTTGTGCTGTCCTCTTGGGGATTTGCAAAAACTGGCCAATTGCCCCATCTGCTTGCACGGTGCTTTCTATAATCGTTAGCACTCTGCTTACCTCATTCGCAACACCAGAGAGGCACCTCAAGCATCCACCACCCTCCACCCTCCACCCACCACCCACCATCCACCATCCACCACCCACCATCCACCATCCACCACCCACCACCCACCATCCATCATCCACCATCCAGCACCATACCACACAGCAGACAGCCTGCTGTGCTTGCTTTCTCCCTTTCTCACCATCAGCTGCCTTGCTTGAATATTCCAAAACCCTCTCTTTCTCCCCCATCTCCCACCTTCTCCTCCCCATTCATCCCTGTCCTCTCCGCCCCACCCCACCCGTCCCTTGTTGATCCCCTCTCCTGCTCATCACCCATCCATCACCCCTCCATCACCCATCATCAACCGTCTGTCACCCCTCCATCGCCCATGCATGACACGACGTGCACAATGTGTGAGCAGTGGCGACAGCAGTGTGGACGTGGGGCGCTTTGAGGCGGTGGTGGAGGTGAAGGGGCGCGTCAAGATGTCAGACTTCGCCACCTTCCTCTCTGCCCTGCGCACCGCTCGCTCTAGAACCGTCGTGGTGCGCCCTCTTACTCTTTGTTTCACTCTCACCTCCTCCCCTCCTCTCTCCTCCTCTCTTCCTCTCTCCTCCCCTCTCCTCTCTCCTCCCTTCTCCTCACTCCTCCGCTCCGTTTCTCCCTCCACCACTCCCCTCCTCTCTCCTCCCCTCCCCTCCTCTCCCGTCCTCTCTCCTCCACTCTCACCCACTCCCTTCCGCTCCCCTCCACTCTCGGCCACTCTCGCCCACTCTCCTCCACGCCCCACTACCCTTTGCGCCTCCCGTCCTCCCCCCACGACTCTCCTCTACTTGCGCTCACGCCTCTTCTCTTGTTGCTGCTCTTATCTTGTGCGACTCTAACCCTCCACTCCACTCCAGAATTTCAAGCTTATGCTCTTGCATTTCTTCTAGTAAAACCGCCCCTCCCCCCCCCCCTTCTCCCCTCTCCGTCCCCTACCTTATCCACACTCATTTTCTCTCTTTTTTCTATTGTCCTCTCTGACTTTTACATGCCTTGTGCTATTGTCCTCCGCCCCCCATTGTGTGTGCATGGCATGGCACCAGGTCCTAGTGCTGCTATGCCCAGATGTTACAGATGACGCCCTTCATGAGGTATGTCTGGCATTCACTAGCCTCTTCTTTTCCGCCTCTATTGTTCTGCATCTTCTTTTCAGTGCTTCTCTTCATTTTAGCCGCCGCTCGCGTTATCTCTTAGCCTCTACCCCCTACTCCCACGTCTACCATCTTTGAGAATCCGCAAGAACCTGTTGACTACGTCAACTGCCTCCTTTCTCCGCTCTTGCTTTGTGCTGTGATATACCCACTTCCCTCTCCCTCTCCCTGTGCTGTGCTGTGCTTTGTCCCTCTCCCTCTCTTCCATCGCCCCAACTCCCACTCATGTTTCCTCTCATTATCCACTCGGTGAAATCCATTTCTCCCTCATCTCTCCATCACCTCCTCCTCACCTCCCCCTCCTCTCTCCCTCACACACCTTTCCTTCATCCTCCTCTTACCTTCCCCTGCCCTTTCTACTCCACCCCACCCGTCTCCCTATCTTCTCACACCCACCTGTCTGCCCCATGGGAGCAGGCAGCAGAGCAGTACCTGGAGAGCAACAGGGTGGGCTTTGCAGAGCCGTGCAAGGGCACAGAGCTTTACCTGCTGCCCGTGGGCAGCGAGGGGGAGAACCTGCTCAGAGCCAACGGCTTCCTGCCCAAGCAGGCGCTTCCTGCTCCACCCACTGCTGCTGCTGCTGCTGCGCCTGCTGCTGCTCTGCCTGCTGCTACGGACGTGGCTGCTGATGCTGCTGCTCCTGTTCCGGGCGCTCCTGCAGCTACTCCTGCTTCTGCTGCTGACTCTGCTGCTGCTGTTGCTGCTGCAGCGGAGACAGGTTCTGATGCCGCTTCTGGTCCTGGTATTGCTGGTGTGGCCGGTACTAGTACTGGTAGTGATCATGCCCCTGCCGCAGCTGCTGCTACTGCTGCAGAGGTGGTTGAGACCGAGCAGAAGGCGAATACGGAAGTGAAGGTCAAGGAAGAGGTAAAGGTGGAGGCACAGAGTGAGAGAGACTCAATCTCTGTGAAGGCTGCCACTGGAACGGACAAATCAGCTGCAGGGCAGGCTGTGAAGGAGGAGGCGGTGGAAGCAGGAGTTCTGAAGAAGGAAGAAGGTGCAGCAGAGACAGCAGGCGGAGCAGTGACGTCTGTAGGGGATGCTGTGGTGGAAGGAGAGTCAGCGGGAATGGGTGTGGAGGGAGAAAAGGCGGAAGGAGCAGGGGATGGTTCTGCCTCCGCTGCTGCTGCTGCGGATGCTGCTGCTTCTGTTGCTGCGACAATTTATGCCACAGATGCAGTGGGTGCAGGAGAGGCAACACCGACTGGTGTGGAGACAGCAGGGGAAGAGGCTGGGGCACCAGGAATGAGTGAAGAGAGAGGAGAAGCAGCAGCAGCTGCTGCAGGAGGGGAGGTCAGTCCTGCAACCACTGCCATCGCCACTGCAGACACCACACCACCAGAAGCCGCACCAGCACGATTGGCAGCAGCACCACCAGAAGCAGCAGCAGCACCAGATGTAGCAGCAGCAGCAGAAGCAGTACCCGATGTAGCAGCAGCAGCAGCAGCAGAAGCAACACCAGATGTAGCAGCAGCAGCAGCAGCAGCAGCAGCAGCAGCAGCAGCAGCAGCAGCAGAAGCAGCACCAGAATCAGCGGCAACAGCAGCAGCAGTTGTCTCTGCAGGTGCACCTGTTGCGCCATCCGCCCCAGCACACACTGCACCTCCTGCCACAGAGACTCCTGCAGGTATGGGTACTGAGGGAGAAACCAGTGGAGCCCGCACTCAGTCAGAGCATGGGAAAGAGCCGACAGACTCTGCTCTTGTGACCACTGAAGCAGCCGGAGAAGCAGGAGCAGCTGGAGGAGCAGCGGAATCAGCAGCAGCAGCAGCAGCAGCAGCAGCAGCAGCAGCAGTAGGAGGAGGCTCAGATGCAACTGCACTGATTGTTTCAGGGACCGTCTCTGCAGCAGCCGCTACTGCTGGTTCTGCTCTGACTCCCTCGCCTGGCTCTGCCTCTCTCAGGTTCTCCTCGTCTGCTGTTGCGTCTCTGACAGCTGGGGAGCGTGTGCTTGCTCTTCCTGCGTCCGCTGTGGGGCAGAGAGTGCTAGGCCTGCTAGTGCAGCGAAAGAGCACAGCACAGGTTATAGCCGCTGCTGCTGCCGCCGCTGCAGCTGCTTCTGCGTCTGCTTCTGCTACCGCCACCCATGCTGCTTCGGCTGGCCCTGATGCTGCAGGTGCTGCGACCGTTACCCCTGCTGGGTACGGTAAGGTCAGTAAGCGGGAATCGGGCTATAAGGTGGATGATTCTGCAGCTGCAGCAGCGGCTGCTGCAGCCGCTGCAGCCACTCGAGGTCTATCAACTCATTCCTCCAAGGCTGCAGTAGCAGAGTCCCCAGCCAAGTTCCCTCCACCAGACGCCATACCCCCACACGCACATCGGCAGGAGGACAAGCCAGACAGGTTCCGGCATGGTGCAGGGCACGGGCATGAGTACGGGCGAGAGAGAGACCGCGAGCGGGAGCGGGAGCGGGAGCACGGCCGGGAACACGGGTACGGCTCGTTCCATTCAGGCCATGGGCATGGGCCTTCACCCGTTGCGCTTCGCCGCGCAGGCAGCAGCGGGGGAAGTGGGGGCGGTGGTGCTGGACCTGGTGGGTATGGAGGAGGGGCTGCACATACCCCTCCTGCCCCACGCTCCCGCCCTCCCATGTCACCCGCTGCTGGTCCGAAATCGGGTCCTATGGCTGCTGTGTCTCCCCGCCTGCCAACGTCGCCCACTCCTGCTTCTGCAGGGTGGGGTGGCCGAGAGAGGCGAGAGGGGAGGCGGCGAAGGGGACGCGGGTGGGATGATGGTAGTGATAGGCACCCGGGCGGGGCTGGTGCTGCTGGGAGGGGTGTTGGTGTTGCTGGTGGGAGGTTGGGAGGAGGAGGAGGAGGAGGAGGAGGAGGAGGAGGAGGAGGAGGAGGAGGAGGAGGAGGAGGAGGAGGAGGAGGAGGAGGAGGAGGAGGAGGAGGAGGAGGAGGAGGAGGAGGAGGAGGAGGAGGAGGAGGAGGTATGGATGATGATGATGATTTACCTGAGTTTGAGTTTGAGCAGCCGGTACTGCCACAGCAGCAGCAGCAGCAGCAGCAGCAGCAGCAGCAGCAGCAGCAGCAGCAGCAGCAGCAGCAGCAGCAGCAGCAGCAGCAGCAGCAGCAGCAGCAGCAGCAGCAGCAGCAGCAGCAGCAGCAGCAGCAGCAGCAGCAGCAGCAGCAGAGTGAGCCGTCTCTCCCTCCTGGTTTCTATTCCGGCAGCCCGGCTGCTGCTCCCGCACCAGCTTCTGCTTCCATTCCTGCTGCTCCTCTCGCTGCTGCTGCTGCTCCCATCTCTTCTGCAGGCGCCTCTACTTCTGCGCGCACTCCTCCTATGGTTGCCCCTGATGCTGCTGCAGCGGCTGCAGCTGTGGTTGCAGGCGGTTTGCCCAGTAATCTGGCCTCTGCTCTTGCTGCCGTAGCTCCTGCCCTCGCCTCCCTTGCAGCTCTAACTTCTCTGCAAGGATCTAATCAGCAACAGCGGCAGCAGCAACAGCAGCAGCAGCAACAGCAACACCCCGTCGCACAATCACTTACCATGGCAACTCAAGACCGCACAAGCTCAGTTGCTCCTCCTTCCTTCACCCCTTCTCGGCCGTTCATCCCACAACCGGGTACATCAACTCCCGCTGTCCCGCCTACCACTGCTGCTGGTTTTGGTCCTGCTCATATCCATCCACAGCAACACCAGCAGCAGCAGCACCTGCTTCCCTCTATGTCTGCTCCTACACCCATGGCCTCGGTACCTCCTGCTCCTGCCCGCCCTGTTTGGAAGATCACAACCACCACTGCCCCCAGTCCGGTCGCGTCCATTCCCCCTGCTGTGCCTGCGGCAGCGCCTATCCCTCCCCAGGGAGGTATGGTCCCAGGATCTGGAATGGGGATGGGAGCAGGCATGGGTGGTGGAGGAGGTGGGCCTGTAGGTGCCGGGGGAGATGTGTGGGGCGCCATGCCAAAGCCGCAGCTGCAGCAGGCACATCAGCAGGAGCAGGAGCAGCAGGCGGTGCAGCCGTTGCAGCAGCAGGGGCAGCAGCAGGTGCCGCTGTTAGAAGGGTATGGAGGAGGGGACGGGCCGAGAGGACCTCAGGGTTTCAGGGGAGAAGGAGGCTGGGCTCAGGGCCCCGGTGGGGCGGGACGGGGGCCTGGATGGGAGGGGCAAGGCCGGTGGCAAGGGCCTGGACAAGGGGAGGGAGGCTGGATGCAGGGACGGGGGCAGGGCCAACAGGCGTGGCAGCAGGGACAGGGACAGGGGCAGGGCCGGGGTCAAGGGTGGCAGCAAGGTCAAGGCCAGGGAGATGGGCAGTGGAAGGGGCAGGGGCAGGGGCAAGGACAAGGATTGCAGCAGGGGGGCCAAGGTGGGTGGAAGCAGGGGCAGGGGGAAGGGCAGTGGCAGCAGGGGCAAGGGGAAGGGCAGTGGCAGCAGGGGCAAGGTGAAGGGCAGTGGCAGCAGGGGCAAGGATGGCAGCAGGGGCGGGGGGAGGGGCAATGGCAGCAGGGCCAGGGAGAGGGGCAGTGGCAGGGGGGGCGAGGGGATAAGCAATGGCAGCAGGGTGGGGGAGAGGGGCAGGGTCAGGGGGAGTGGCAGCAGGGTGGACAGGGGCAGTGGCAGCAGGGGCGGGGCCAGGGGCAGTGGAATCAGGGCGGGAGAGAAGGGCAGTGGCAGGGGCGTGGGCGAGGGGGGGGATGGAGAGGTGGAAGGGGAGGAGGTGGTGGGCGTTGGGGACCTGGGGAAGGCGAATGGAGACAAGGCCCTGGACGGGGGCAGGGGGGATGGCAGCAAGGGCAGGGGCAGGGGCAAGGACAGCAGTGGCAGGGACAGGGGCAGGGGCAAGGGGAGTGGCAGGGGCAGAGGCAGGGAGCGTGGGAGCAGGGGCAGGGGAATAATCAGGGGCAAGGAGCGGGAGGGGGAGAGGAAGAGCAAGGTCAGGTTCAGGGAGTGGGAGGACATGGGCAGGGGCAGGGACAGGGAGCATGGGCTCAGGGTCAAGGTCAACAGACGAATTGGGGGCAAGGCCAGGGCGTTACTGGGTGGAAGCAGGGGCAGCAGGGTGAGGAGACGTGGAGTCAGGGCCAGGGAGGTCAGGCTCAAGGCCAGGCTCAAGCACAGGGTCAAGGGCAGATCCAGCAGGGAGGGTGGGGGCAAGTACAGGGACAGGGACAGGGACAGGGACAGGGACAGGGACAGGGACAGGGACAGGGACAGGGACAGGGACAGGGGAGTTGGTTCCAAGGCCAAGGTCAAGGTGAAGGGAACTGGGAACAAGGGCATGGGCAGGGAGATGGAGCACAGGTCTATGGTGGGGCTGCTGGTGCTGATAATTCCTATTACGGTGGTGGTGGTGGCGGTGGTGGTGGCCGTGGTGGGCGTGGGCAGGGGGGGTTTGGGCCTGACTATAATGAGCATGGTCATATTGAAGGGCCCAGGGGGGCAGGAGGGCCTGGGTGGGGTAGAGGTCAGCATGGAAGAGGAGTAAGTGGAGGTGGTGGTGATGGGGGAAGGCATTATGGTCCAATGTAATCTGAGCTGTGCAGGCAGTCGCCGATGAAGGGCCCAAGTGAAGGCAGCGCAAAAAAAGTCACGTGGAAGCTTGTTGGGATCTTGTGTCTGTTCGTTTTATGTGTGACACAAGGTTCCAAAAGCAGCGGTTTTTTGCCATAAGGCTGAATGGAAATGCCCATTTTTGCATTACATGCAAGAATGCCTCACTGCAGTGAAAGGGCTTGCCATTTGGAGTGTTCTAAAATAAACTACATAGGCATTGTTTGCCTAATCAGTTTCTGCTGAGAGCAAGCAATGTTACCAAACCGTGTACTTAGGTATGGTAGTTCTACCTTTGTGTTACATGTTACACTCTAGGTCTGTTGTGTGTACTTGGTGACAAAGATGCAGAACTCTTTTAGTTACTGAAGTTTGTTTTTGCTTTTCAGGAATGACTATACAGAAACGAAGGTCGATCGTGTACACTTCCCCATGCTTCGACTTACTGTACCCACGCCATGCAGTCCTCGAGAACTGAAGCCTTTTTGTCGAGGTTTGGCGGGAAGCGAAACCACTGCCTGCAAACTTTTGTGACTAGTGTGCTTCACACAACCCCATCCTGATAGGCGATGCGGCTAGCACTTATTCATCCAGCTTTATTGAGCTGACAGCCATGGATGCTTTCCGTCTGACGAATCTGACTCATTCAGAAATTGCACAGTCTCTTCCTCTGCCGGCAATAGCATCTCTTCAAGACGTTAACGGGTCGTCAGTTTTACGAGGGGATCAAGTTACTGCAAGGCTAGCTGATTCACTGCATGGATTGGCGGGAGCTGACATAGATAGGATCGGACGTTTGGTACAGGGAACGGACGTCTCTTACCTGTAAGTGGAGCGTACCTTTCTATCTCTCCAGGCTTTCGGAGCACTGAGCTAACATTACCGTATTTTCTTATCAGATCGTTGGTGAGCCCTTGCGAGAGGAGGGTAGCAGAAACTACAACCATGTCTGGAGCAACCGCAGTTTTGATCAATGCTGTTGAACAGCGATTTCCTGGGGTTTTCGAAGTGGCATCTTCAGGTAGTTCCCCCTTGAAGCCCTCATTCACGTGTACAGACCTTCACGCACTATGTTCGACCATTACACCTTCGTCCTCCTGACTGGGTTTCACGTTTTTTATTGACGCCTAACATGGTGATGTCCTTATGTCTGGACCAGCTGATCAAACCTCTGGACAGTTCGCCGTACATGAAGGATTTCAGCAGCTCGTGCAAAAAACGTCACAGCAGCCTCCACAAGAAGCACCACACGGTTCGCAACTTCTAACTGAGTCAATTCGGAAGGAATTCGTAACCAGGCCGGTGCGTTCATTGATACCGAAGAATTACCATTAGTTTTTCTCGGCGTGATTCACGAAAAGTTCTGTTGCCATGTTGTGCAGCTAGAGACCCATATGAATGACGATGGTACACTTGCGAAGTTGCCAGGTGCATCAGATCAGTTTTCTCCAACGTCAAAGCTCAAGAAACGACGCACAAGCCTTCATCACGGGCTTCGCCCAAGTGTTCATGATGGCGGTAACGGGGAGACTGTTGAAGGTAGGCTATTAGCTACTGTTATATTGCAGCAATTGTCAGATGTCATGCCTAATACTGTGCTTTTTCGCTTATCAGGTTTGTCTAAAGCATTGGAGGATTTTCTTGACATGTTCGAGTCTTCCAGTAGCGACCAGGGTTTCAGGCAAATGGCATGGAAGTCTATGTCTGCCTGGCAAGAGACTGCACGAAAGTGGAGGGAAAAGAAGCTGTTATGCTTTCTTCCGGTCGATTTGTTGTCTCGGTTTCTCCAAGTGCTGGAAGCTCAGATTGATCATGGCAAACTTTCTGCTTTGAAAGACGATGACAACGTAAGCTCAGCTGATTTGCATTGTTATTCACACAGCCTCTGTGATCTGAGTCGTTGCTGAATGGCTTTTCGTCTGCAGGTGAGTTCTGAAGGTTTTGAAAGCGCCATGATGTCTTTGGAGGCTGTCCATCTGTCTCTCCTTATCATGACATCACATGGGATGCCAAAGCAAGTCTTTCAGGAAGAAGTGAGTACGCGACTTGCTCTGCCCCTTTTTAACGCCCAAATTCCCGGAATTTCTCTGAGCCGTTGACCTCCTTGCAGGTGATTGAAAAAATTGTTGAATGTATTCGATTCCACATGTCACGGAACATTTTCTGTGTGTGCGATGCTGTCTACCGGCAAGCACATGCTGATGATGATGGTAAGTTTCATTCAACTCGTGATTAGCTTGTCAAAGGAATGTATCTTCTCTTACGTGACACACCATGCTTTGACACGTGGTTTTTCACACCGTCACAGAAAATGCAGCAGGTCCAGATGGTGCCGCGGAACCGTCAAAAGCTGAGCGGAAAGGACGAAGAAAGTCTAAAGGCATCGATGGCAGGTACGCTTGTTTTGTCCAAGATTCTGTAACATGTCATGTTGTATCTGTTACATGTCATGTTACTACTGTAAGCGACCTTATTATTGCAAGCGTCGTATGGCAGGGCTTCCAAGGCCGTTTCAGCTCTGATGGACAAGGTCTGCAGTATTCTGCCCATATTTGCGATTCTTCTTTCAGTAACAAGGCTGCCAGACAGCTCAGTGCTGCAAATTACCAAGACTGGACTTGAAGCACTCAGTGTGGACAATGTGCATTTGCTTCAGCTGAAATCAATTTTGTTGATCACTGCAGTAAGTTAACAGCCGCCGTAGCAGCCGCTTATGAAGCACCTATTGCCTGTCTCACGATCGTGCTTCTGGTGATATCCACAGATTTTTCGTGTCTATCCACACCATAGGAGCTTGGTGATGGATGAGATTGCTCTATTGTTGTGGAAGCTGCATACGGGAAAGAAGCTCTCAAGAACTTACCATCTGATGGAAAATAGTAGCACTATTCAGCTGGTTTCAGCACTGCTGCTGCAGCTCTTTCAGTGCTGTGTCTTTCTTCCTGAGCCAGAACCTGAGCCTCAAGCAGAGGAAGAGCTTTCAATCAAAGAGACAAAAGCTGCTCCAGTGAAGAAAGGAAAAAGGGGACGACGGCGGCCTTCGAGCTCAGCTGATGAGAAAGGGGCTCTTGATGTCACAGCAACCGACCAGATAGACGATCTGGCAAACACGAATGGAGAGGGGAATGGCAAACTTGGTGCTGACGATGGAAAGAGCAGCCCTGAGAAGGGTCATTCTGACACGGGGCTGGAAAGTGCAATCGATGCAGTCAGATACTTCTGGAAGGTAGCTTTGGAGCGTTGGTCGGCTCCTAAGGCTGGTTCTGAAGGAGCGGACTCTAAAGCAGTGCTAGAAGCCTTGGTCGAAGACCTGCTACTGGCGCTCCACCTTCCAGAGTACCCTGCAGCGAGCCTCATGCTCCAAGTAAGTTGGTGGTTGTGAACAAGCAGTATAATACTGTTGGTCATATGACTTCTGCTGAATTCCAACACATGGTTGTTCCACTATGGCAGGTTCTGTGCGTTTTTCTGGATTCAAGCTGTGGTCTGAAGTCCGATAGCTCAGCTGTCAAAGGCATGGCGATTGACATTCTGGGGGTCATAGCGTCCAAGCTCAAAATGGATCAAATATCCATTGAGAAAGAAATGGTTCCTCTTGTGAAGGGACTTTGCAAGCCATTGGGAGATGATTCTTCTGCAATCTGTTCTGTTGAACACAAAGAGGAGCTGGTTAATGACTCTGACACTGCTGGCCCTGGAAGCGTGGAGGAGCCATTATGCACTTCAATCGGGACAGCAGTCGTGCCTACAGGGTGTGTGGTCTGTACTTCTGCAGGGAATTCAGCTCGCCGTCCCAATGCCCTGACCTCTTGTTCGGCATGCTCGAGCGTTTTTCATCCTGATTGCATGGGAGTGAGTGAGGGCGATGGAGGGCCTGCGTGTCTTGGAAGTGAGGTCTTGTGTGTTCCATGCCTTGTCAAGCAGCGTTTGGAGAGGGCCATTGGAGGAGATATTAAGGAAACGGGAGCTGTTGTGACGAATTTGATGGTCTTGGAGCAGATGGTTCTGGACTACCTTGCAGCCAGCATGAAACGGAATCGAGTGTGTGCTGATGCTGGAAGGTGAATATCTAGATGCAAAATGTTCAATCCTTTTCCATTCTCGTTCTGCCAGTTCTTTCTGAAGGCTGGTTCTTGGGTTATTGTTCTGACATTTGTTTTTTCGTGGTCCACCCTCTTCAAACCCTGCAGCTTCTGGATTGCAACCTGGCTGAAAGATCCCACCCCACAGGCGAATGCAGCCCCAGAAAGCCCCATGAACAGAATCTACAGTGCTCGTTTCCATATATTCAAGCCACACATGGAGTCATCCGACGCTCTTCAGGCGGTTGATCCGTCTGTACCGCTACTGCCAGCAACAGCTGCACTTGCTCCTGGTTCGGATGTGGCGGTTGCACCAAGGGAGCTTGTGCTTCGCGTGGTTCGGAGTTTCAACTTGCGTCGCGCATTTCATCGGAGTTTCTCTGCTGTATTGACACGGCTGTTGGTATGAAGAAACACCACTTAAAGTTCAATACAAGCCATGCCCATTGCCCCCCATCTCCTGTTACTTTCCCAATGCGTTTATCAAATTAGTCTATTCTGGCTCTCCTTCTATTTTGCAGGCTTGTTTGAAGGACAGGCCAACAAATCGTGCCAAAGCAATGAAAGCAGTAAGCCTGCTGCTTGGTTGCTGCTGCTTTCTTTGCCGCCATTTGTTATCGTTCTGATCACTGCTTTGCTTTCGTTGCAGTTGAGCATGGTGGTAGAGGTGGATCCAAGCATCCTTGCTCTGGACAAAGTGCGGAAGGCAGTGGAGGATCGGTTTCTGGATGTGTCAGTCAGTGTGAGAGAGGCTGCGATTGACCTGGTTGGGAAGCACATCATTGGATACCCGGAAGTTGCGCTGAAGGTTCGTTGACCGCCCGTATGTGCCTGCCTGTCCAATGTTTTTTCTGTTCTTAATGAAGACTGTACAATCATTACCGTTTTTCGTTTCTTTCCCTGCAGTATTACAATACCATCACAGATCGCATCCGAGACACCGGTGTGAGTGTGCGAAAGCGAGTCATTCGTATTGTCCGGGAGCTTTGCATGCAACATCATGGCTTTCCCCATGCAGCAGAGGCCCTGGCACGCATCTTCACCAGATTTAATGATGAGGAGGCTAGTGTTCGTGACTTGGTCCTCAAGACCTTCCATGATGTCTGGTTTGAGGGAGCAGCTTCAATAGCTGCTGTGGCCAACACTGACGGCTCAGCTGCTGTTGGTGCTGGCATTTGGGGCACCTCAAAGGTTTCACAAGAAGAGTCAGAGGAGCTAAAGGTGGCTGCCATAGCTGGGCAACTTGTGGAGGTCTTGCGGACGCAGAAGTGCCATCAGACCATAGTCTCAATCATCAGGCGGAGTTTGGAAATTAGTGACGAAGCCGCAGACAAGAAATGTGATGCACAGAATGGAGTGCAGGCTACATCATCTTTCTCGGCGACCTCCTTTGCTCCCCTCTCCGCTCAAGCCGGTGGACAGCAGAGGCCTTTTGTGAGGATGCGCTGTGAAGCTATCTGTCGCTATCTTCTTGACCAGGTCCTATTGGTCAGTATCCCGTTTTTTTACTTTTTTTGCTGCTTGGTTTTCCAGCCATTGACATCTGTTGCTGTGCTTGTCTTCAGGCACAAGAGCGGGAATCGGATGAGTTTGCAGCACTTCCGTTTGTGATGGCCCTCCAAGCATTTTGTGAAGTGGATGCTACACTGTGCACTCCACCTGTGGATCCAAGCCGATTTGCAACCACGCTGCTTCCATACCTGACAACAACACAGGTATGCTGTATAGCCAGGTTTCCATAGTTTTAGCAATCCACATAAGAATATTTTTGCTGACTATTTCGTTCGACAATCCCATGCAGGATGACAGGAGCAATGGTGATGTCAAGCCGCGAGAGAGGGCCGAACGGCAGGCCCGACTTGCCTGTCTATCAGAGTCCATTGTTCGGGTGATAGCAGGAATTTTGGCACATCTTCGCCGGCCACCGTCATCTCTTGTCACTGAGCTGGATCAGGTCCTTGCATGCCTCATCATCAGCAGCAGCTTCATGAACCTTGTTCATGTCTCCATCAGGTAATTGCGCTCTCTACTGACTTTATTATTCAGCATAAAGTTCCATTTGTCATCAACATGCACCACATTTGTTCTTTGTGGCAACTGCAGGTGTCTTTGCACTCTCCAGATTGTCTCACCACGGCCTTTGAAGTCGTTTCAGCTGCTTGTTCCCCGATTTTACCGCGCACTTACCAACCCCAATGAGAGCAAATTTGTACGTACTCCACATTCTGGCTACTCATCGTTGACATTTTCTGTTTTCTTCTTCAATATTATTCCTTCTTGGTGAGAATCTGTTTGATCAACTGCAAGAAGTGGCTTGTTTTCTGCAGCATTGGCGCAGCCTTTTTGCACTTGGCCTTCTGTGCCGCTACGGCGCCAACGAAATTGAAGCCCTAGAGCCCTCGCTTCCAATCCCATCTATCCTTACTGTTTTCAAGTCCTTTCTCTCGTCTCCCGAAGAAGAGCTTCAGCAGCGTGCCCTCCAGGTGCGTGGAGGTGCTTTCTGGTTTTAGCTGCACTAGTTTGCTGTGCCAGATATTGATTCTTTTATGTCTTTTTGGTACTGTCTCATTTACGATGCAGGCCTTGGGTTTCGCTTTTATTGCACGGCCGCAAGAAATGGTTACGGAGGATGCTGCCCAGATTTTTGGAAATGCACTTCACATAGAGGCCCCAAGCAAGCACAAGGTACAACACAGTGATTACTCTTTGAGGACTAAAAAAGTGCAGTGCCCCTCTTGACTCATACTCAATGATCACCAACCAAGGATGGATGACGTATATCACTTTGTTTTCTGTTTACAGGTGCAAGTTCTGAGGAGCTTTCAAGAGTATTTGACAGATGTGGAGGAGAAGATGGTGGAGCAGAATCGCCGGAAACTTCAAACCGAAGCAGCAGCAAAGAAGGCACAAGACGCTGCCAGGCATCAAAGCACGGGAGAACTTCAGGAAGAAAGCGCAGAAGGGATTGGAGCAGGTGGTAGCAGCAGTGCGACTGGGGTTGTGCCCGTGGCTGCAGGTGCGGGGGACACAAATGTGTGCAGTGGAGTCATTCAGCAGCATTGGGAAGCGATCTTGCAGTGCTGTATGGACATGGATCCGGACGTTAGACAAACAGCACTGAAGGTGAGCATCCATCACACCATGCTTTAATTGGGCGTATCACTGCGACCAGGTTTTGTTGTTATGTTCGTTGTAAGCGAATTTGTGCTGTTTTTTGGGCAGTTGGTGGAGATTGTTCTGAATCAAGGGCTCGTGCTACCAGTCACGTGTGTTCCTCAGTTGATTGCTCTGCAAGTTGACCCTGATGAGACGACTTGGAAGACATCACACCACCTTTTATCACTGATCAATGACAGGCAAGCCATCCTTCACCTTATACGTCATCGTACTTGTGCATGGGGTACACCATCTAACGATTCTGTTGAACATTGTTTGTGCAGGTGGGGCAACTATCGTTTCATCGAGAATCGGTTTATTGATGGCATGCGCTTGGCCTATGGCTTCATGAGGGCTCTCTCTGCTCATCCAACTTACACTCGGTCTAATCCAGCAATCAAGACCCCCACTAAGGCAGATCCAAACTCTCCAAGAACAACTTCAAGCCCAGCAACGCATGCTGCCAATGCCAAACTTCTTGGGCTAGCTCGGGAAGGGTTGGGGCGTGTATACAAGCTGATCCGAGGCAACCGCAGTTCACGAAACAACATTCTCCTCTCGATCCTCAGGAAATTTGACTGTGTTGATGCGAGCAGCAGTATGAGCAACAAATTGGGCAGCAGCACTCCCACCAACAGTCCTTCTACGAGCAGAGCACATCAAGAACCGCCCTCACCTTACAGTGTAACTCCTTCTGGAGCATTTGACATCTACTTTCTTGCGTAAGTGGCCACCATGCCTTCAATGCTAGTTTGTGTTAAGTGGCTTGGTTCTTTCTCATCTACTTACAATGCTGAGTTTTCGTTCTCTCCACTGTGGTTGCTGCAGGTTCTGTGCACAGGTGATTGCAACCTTTCCGTTTGCTCTCCCTGACGAGCCACTCTTCCTGGTTCATCACATCAGTCGTGTGGCCCACATGAGAGGTGGCTCTCTCCATTCTTCCATCAAGTACCTCTTCCGACCATCAAGCCCGCTCGGACCGTCTGTCACATCTGCTGTCAAGGCGATCGAAGAGGAGCAAGCAGCCCGGTGTGGGAATGCATATCGCATAACTGAGGAGGAAGACGATGAGGAAGTGGGGGACTCTCAGCCTATCGAAATCACCATTCCTGAAGGAGCATCCTGCTGTGGGAATGACCAACAGGAGCAGCAGGCCTTTCTTGATGGAGCTCTTCGAAGGCTCAAGGTAGTGTTGGGAAATGGCATCTTGGTATCTGGAAGGCAGAGTGACAAGAGTGTTTGATACATGAGGTTGTTTGAATATATTTTTCTTTCTACATGCTCGGCTTCTTATAATGTCTTCACATGACTGTGCAGGATGATACTCGAGCTGCAATGGCTATCTCCTTGCTTCTTCAGCTAAAGGGTTGGTTGAAGGCTGCATACTCCCTCACCGATGCACGGTGCCTGGTAATTATTCCCTTTATTTACGACCTCGCTGTTCTGAACTTTGATTCCTATTTTTTGTCGTATGGAGTTTCTTGTGCATGCATGTTTTTGATAGCTGCTGTCGTTCATTCAGGCTTACAATCCGAGCGAGTCTCAACGAAACACCAACAGTGAAGCCCTTGGACAACGGGCTCCAGGAGATCTTTCATTGCACAACCTTCCCTTGGACATTTCCAATGATATGCGCCAGTTCATCCTGCAATATCAGGTATGAGTTAGATCTTTGGATCTTCACAAATGCAGCCTGGTTGTGAATGCACTTGCTTCCTGTCAGGGTTTAGGGTTTAGGGAAGAGACTGATGAAGAATGAGACTTCATAAATTTTCATAAATTTTCATAACACTTCATAAATTTTCCCTACAGGCATTCAAGAGACTGATGAAGAATGAGTCCATTGGAGACTACACTGGCTTCACTGTTTCCACGCCAAGCAAGCCCAGAGGGGGGGGCAAGGCTGCAGGAGGGTTTGCAGGGCCTACAGAAGCAGAAGAGGGTGCAATCGGGGGTGAAGCCGGCGATGCACCTTATAGTGCTCCAGTGCATGGGGTCAAGCGTAAGCGGGGGCGCCCCCCAAAGCCTGTTTCAGCTACTCCGCAAGGTGGAAGTGGGGATGAGTGGGATGCATCTACACAAAAGGGCAAGAGAGGGGGGAGAAAAGGTTACATAATGAAAGCTCGACGACTTTCCTTGTGAAGGACTCGGGGGACTTTCCTTAAGTCTCGATATTATCTCAACATAATCCTCCAGTCAGCCTCATCAATGGGCCAAACGCATGTCTACACGGCGCTGAAAGCTCTTGCCTGATTCTACTGTACATAGCTTTGTGTTGCTCTACTCACTGTCTAACCCTTACAGTGATTCAAAGTTTTGTGCCACTCAGTTTCTACTACCATGATACCCATTTGCTCGGCCATTTAGTGTAAATGTTGAGGTAATGAAATACATTTTGCCAATCTTTGGAGTGTCAGACTCACTAACACAAAATTGTATTCGTATATTCATGTAGGTAGTACGGTAAGCATTTCCTTACGGGTGCAATGAATCAAGGTAGCGAGGATTGCACTAGAGTGTTCAACGAGTACAAAGTGTGAGCGAATACTTATACGCGAAACATGCAAACGGTATCGCGGTGCGTGCGAGCTAGCTAGTGCTACGCTGGCGCGAGGTTCTGGCTAGTCCCGAAGCGTAGGCCGTCTCGGCTGCTCCAGCAGTGCGAGGTTTGGTGAAACAGTGCGCGCGAAGTTGGCGAAGCCCCGTTAGCAGTAACGGGCGAACAACGGCTGCTGCTGTACGCGATGTTGACGGTTGCAGTAAGGAATAGCGAGAAAATTCCGTACACTACCCCCCCCCCTCAAGAAGCCCCCTCCGCTACGCGAGTGCGTGTATATCGCGGAAACCCCGGCTCCTCAGGTACTCTTGCAGGGCAGGGTGGTTTTCGATGTTGGCCAGGGGCACCCAGCTATCCTCAGTTGGCGTGCGGTCCTTCCAGCGAACGAGGAACTCAATCCTCTTGATGCCTGTGGGGTGTCGAATCCGATGGCTCATTATCTTTTCGGGCTCAATGATCGGCTCCGATGCAGGGCGAGTCATGGATGGCGGGCGGTGACGAGGCAGTTGGCTCGTGGTTGGGATGTAAGGGCGAAGCAGGCTGACGTGGAACGATGGGCTGATGTACCAGTCCGTCGGTAACAGTAAAATGGGCGGTAACTGGGATGATCATGTGGCTGATTTGGAATGGTCCACAGTAGCGGGGTCGTAATTTCGGTACGATAGGCAGTCTTAAGTTCTGTGTGTCGAGCAGTACGTAATCCCCTCACTGGTACGTGACTGGGCGGCGGTGGCAGTCAGCATTTCTTTTTGCGATGACATTGGCTTTTTTAATTGCTTCTACGGCTCTGGTGCGGGCAGCTTGCAGAATCTCGGCGAACTGTTGTGCGCGTGGCGTTGGGTTGTCCGGACTCGGCGTCATGGGCACTGTTGGGTTTTGCCCGTAGTTCAGGTAGAACAAGGATTGCTGCGTCGTTGCTGACATGGCGTTGTTGTACGCGAACTCAATCAGCGGCAGCTGCTGCTCCCATGTTGTCGGGTCATCGCACGTGGCACGAATCAATTGCTCCATCGTCTGATTAGTCCGCTCCGTTTGACCGTTGGTCTCGGGGTGGTACGATGAGCTGAACTGTAGCCTGGTCCCGAACTGCTCCCATAGGTTCTTCCAAAAATTACTGGTAAACTTCGTGCCACGGTCGCTGATAATTGCGGCTAGTATCCCGTGCAGTCGAACGACGGTTGCGATGAACAGGCGAGCGGTTTCTTCGGCTGAGATCGATTTCCTGCTCGCAGCGAAGTGAGCCATTTTCGTCAATCTGTCAACGACGACCATTACCGTGTCGTTACCCCCAGGGTTCGAAGGTAACCCTGTGACGAAATCCATGGTAACCTGCTGCCAGGCGCGCTCGGGCGGTGGAATCGGCTGCAACTCACCCGCCTTTCTTTTTCGCGAGCTCTTCATCACCTGATAAGTAGGACACGAGCCCACGTGGTGCTGTACGTCGGTCAACAGCTCCGGCCAGCAGTAGTACCGCTGCAGTTGCTGTCGCGTTTTTTCTACCCCGAAGTGACCCGAGGTAACCCCATCATGTGCCTCCTGCAGTAACAGTTCCCTCAGTAGTGAGTACGCGGGTACCCAGATGCGGTTGGTGCCTGTCTTTACGTAATAGACTCCTTTAGCTTCTGCCAGTTGCTGTGAATTTTCGGTCGTGAAAAATGGGTCGGTGCTATATCCGTGGGTGAATAGGCCTGTCAACAGTGGGTCGGTTTGGGCGAGTAGGATGGCGTGAAGTTGGGCGGTAGGGCGGGTGAGTGCGTCGACGATATTTGATGCGCCTTTTTTGTACGTGATGGTGTAGTCCAACCAGCGAATCTGTCGCGAATTGAGGTTCGGTTGGGCGCGAAGGTACTGTAGTGCACGATGGTCTGTCCGTACTGTCACATCGGCTCCTGTCAGGTAGCACCGCCACACCTTGAACGCGTGCACGATCGCCAGCATCTCGCGGTCGTGTATCGGGTAGTTGCGTTCGGGCGGGTGAAGTTTGCGGGACTCATACGCGATTGGCTGAAGGCCGTTCCCGAAGTCCTGCAACAGTACTGCTCCCACAGCGATGTCACTTGTGTCGCTGACGAGCTCGAACAGACGGTGAGGATCTGCGATGCGAAGCACGGGCGGTGAGCACAAAAAAAAATTTATGGCCAAGAAGGCAGCTTGCTCTTTCTCCCCCTTTGTGTACTCAACCCCCTTCCTCAGCAGGTCGGTCAACGGAGCAGTCAACTTTGCCATGTCGGGGACGAACCGGCGCACGTAGTTGACGAACCCCAAAAAGCTCTGCAACTCGGTCAAGTTTGTCGGCGCACGCCACGCTTGAATCGTCACGATCTTCTTCGGGTCTATTTCCACTCCTTCAGCTGAAATAATGTGTCCCAAAAACTCTAGTCTGTCCTGTAAAAGCTCACACTAAGTCGCTTTCGTCAGGAGGCGGTTCTCACTCAGTATTTTTAAATCTGCTTCAATGTCCTGTAGGTGTTGTGCTCTGTCTGGGTTGTAAATCAGTATGTCGTCAAGGTACACGATGACGCACTTATCTAAAAGCGGGTGGAAGGCTTTGTTCATGGTCATTTGAAAGTTTGGAGGGGCGTTGGTCAGTCCGAAGGGCATGACGGTGTATTCGAAGGATCCGTAGCGTGTTCGGAAAGCTGTTTTCGGGCAATCGGGTGGGTTGACACGGATTTGGTGGTAACCTCCTCGAAGGTCGATTTTCGAGAAAACCCGGGCTGTGCGCAGTTGGTCGATCAGTTCGTCGGCTCGCGGGATGGGGTAACGGGACTTGATGGTAACTCTGTTCAGTGCACGGTAATCGATGCACATGCGAAAACCCCCATCTTTTTTCGGTGTGAATAGTATCGGTGTTGCGAAGGGTGACGAACTCGGGCGAATGAACTCCTTCTCGAGCAGGTAATCCAGCTGCTTCCTCAGTTCGTCCAGTTCGGGTTGGGTCAGTCGGAACTGTCACTGAACTGTCGGTTGTGCCCCCGGTTCTAATTCTATCCTGTGGTCGTGCGGTCGCTGAGGTGGCAATCCTGTCGGCAGGTCATCCGGGAAAATCCCACAGTACTGCTTCAGAAGCGCTGCCAAGTCATCCTGTACGCCAGCTAGCAGTTTTTGTAAATCCCCCCCTTTGTCTGCTGCCTCGGCTTCCCAAATGTTGACCACGTACACGTCAACTCCTGCCGCTACAGCGCGTTTCATCGTGATTGCATTGACACACACCGACGAAGATTCAGGCGAGCCCCAGCGAGATAAGGCGATGCTGTTACCGTTCACTCGCACGGTGCAGTCACCCGTCTTCCAGTCGATTCGCGGGTTGTGTCGTCGCAGCCAATCACGGCCGAGTAAAATGTCGGTTCCGTCGAGGGTTGTCGCGAGCATTTCCTGACTAAACGTGAAGTTACCCCCGCAGCGAATCTGAACTCGGTCCACGCGTTCCCGTATCGCCAGTGGCGTGTCGTCAACCAGTCTTGCGTCGATTTCAGGTAAACATCTGTCCAGTGGCAGTTTCAGCTTCCGTGCTGTGGCTGTGTTGATCAAGCTGTGGCTGGCTCCCCCATCTACGAAGATTTTAACTTAGTCTGTCCCAATTTTCCCACTAAGCAGTATGGGACTGTCTACCGTGGTACCCTCCTTATTCGGCCGGATGTGGTCGATTGCGTGAACCGGCACAATCACTCGGTGAGGGTCGGTTGGGTCGGGCGAGTGGCGTGACCTGTCAGTAGAGGGCCCGTCTACTACTGACTCCCAACGTTTCCCTGCTGCTTGGTCTGTTTCTGCTGCTCAGCTTCCCCCTTTCCCTTAGCGTTTTCCGGGCATTCGCTTTTGCGGTGTCCCGGCCGATTGCACGCGAAGCAGCGCCCTTTGAACGGTGCGGCAGCGACATTCGCGGCGACGGCACGTATCATAGCGCCCTCGTTCGTCCCACGAGACCGATGTCCCTAGTTGTTGCTACTTTCGCAGGACCCTGGTCTCAGTCGGCGGAAGAAATCGAGTTTCTTCGCCATAGCGAGAATCTCCGGAAAGTCGGTGACGCCGCGGAGCTGGATTTCCTGAGCGATGTCGTGCTTCAGGCCGCCGATGTAGCGGTCGATGCGCTCAGATTCGTGCATGTAGCCCGCCTGCTCACACAGCGCCAGAAACCTGCTGGTGTAATCTTGGACGGAACCGAGTTGGCGCCAAGTGCGGAGCTTCTGACGCGCTGCGATCGAAGCCGCAATTGGCTCAAATCGAGCGCGCAGACCTGCGCACCACGCGTCCCACGTGCGATATTGGGGCACCTCCACGAAATACGACGGCGCCCAAGGTCCGGTTTGTCCTTCTCGTGTTGGTAGAGTCGCATAGTCTGTCGGCTTTGTGACGATGACACGCCACCAATCCATGGCGGGTCCTCGCAGTAGCGACACGGCGTAGCGAATTTTCGCCGTATCCTCCGAGACGTAGTTGGCATCGAAGAAAATGTTCAACGTGAACAGCCACGCCTGAATGGTAGGACCACCCTGTTGACTCGGATCAAAGCATGACGGACGCTGCGGCTTCAGCGGCATCGACGACTGCAGTGTTGATTCGCCAGTCGGCACAGAAATCGTGACGCATGGTTGACTCCTGGCCGCATTCGTCGCTTCGGGGTGTGTCGTGCCGTGGTCGTCGTCTCTGTCGTTGCGGACGACGCCATCACTAGCCGCGCTCGCGGGTTGCCCCGCACTTCTGTGCTGTGATGTCAGTGGTGCAGGTTGTCCCGGAGTGTCAGGTGCTTGCGATTGTGCTTGCTGTGCTCGTGCGATGTCATTCTGTAGGGACGTGCGTTCTGCCGTTAGCGCCGCGATCTCTTCAGAGCTTTCGCGAAGTTGTTGCAGCAGTTCGGTCAACCGGTCATGCGTGAGTGTAGTGACGTCAATGTGTTCAACCATGGCGAAGGGCATCGGCTCAGCTTAGTCTAGGCGCAGTCGTGGCTGCACGCGTTTACGAGAGAACGTGAGGACAGCGGCTCCTAGGTGCTAATGGGCGTGAGTCCCTTCGAGTGGAAAAATCAAAAGTTGGTTTCGTGGGGTGCGGAGATGCGCGGTCCGAAAAAGGAAAGTGGCTCTGATACCAAGTGTTACGGGTGCAATGAATCGAGGTAGCGAGGATTGCACTAGAGTGTTCAACGAGTACAAAGTATGAGCGAAGGCATGAGCGAATACTTATACGCGAAACATGCAAACGGTATCGCGGTGCCTACGAGCTAGCTAGTGCTACGCTGGCGCGAGGTTCTGGCTAGTCCCGAAGTGTAGGCCGACTCGGCTGCTCCAGCAATGCGAGGTTTGGTGAAACAGTGCGCGCGAAGTTGGCGAAGCTGTCAGAACACTAAGCACCTAGGAAACTAGGTGTAGGCTTAGGAGGCATAGGAGCCATGCTAGGGTTGAGTGTCGAGAGAGTTTGGGTGAGGAAAATCGAGAAGGAAGAAGTGTTCAATAATGAGAAACAGTACAAGGATATAGGCAAGAACCAAGAATGGTGCGCCCCCAACAGTTTATGATAGCTGCACTAAACTACAGCTACAAGCAGTTACATATATGTATTCCAACACACCCCCATAACTGCTTGCAGTAGGAGTTTGTGCAGAGTAAAGCAGCAGTAGGCAAGAGCAGTCACAACCGGTGCAGTGGTGGCATATTCAGCTGCATCAACCCCTCAGCCAAGATAGAAGCAAGAAAAAGAATAAGGTGCATGTGGCGGCAGGTCGCCTGGAGAGCAGGTGCTTGCGGCGGCAGCGTGCGGCGGCACAGCAGGGCTCAACGGCAGCACCTGCCGCTCAACAGCAGCAGACAGCAGAAGAGACAGCAGGTGGAGGCAAGGGCGGCAGTTGGAGGTGCCACAGTAGCAGCGGGCGGCAGCTGCAGATGCCTGGTTGGCTTCCGCCACCGCCTCACCCTCCCCCCCACTGTGGCACGCGCGGCCGCGAGAGAGAGAGGAGGAGGGGCGGCTGCTGGCTCAGCAGAATCTCTCTCGCCACCCCCTCACACCTCCAAGCTCCCCCACCCTTTCTCCCAACACAACAACAGGTGCATTAGGGAGAGAGAGGAGGAGGTGATGGGCTCCTGGCTACTCACACCCGCCATCCCCATACCCTCCCCCACTGCTGCAAGCGCAGCAGGGGGGTGGAGGAGAAGGGGGGGGGGGGGCGGGGGGGCTGGTGCTGCAGATCCCTCCCTGCCACCCCCTTAACCTCCAAGATCCCGCCACCCCCATACCCCCCCCCCCCCCACTGCTGCACCCGCAGCAGGGGGATGGAGGAGAAGGGGGGGGGCGGGGGGGGGGCTGGTGCTGTAGATCCCCTCCCCCCCACTGCTGCACCCGCAGCAGGGGGAAGAAGGAGAAGGGGGGGGGCGGGGGGGGGGGGCTGGTACTGCAGATCCCTTCCCGCCACACCTATATACCCCCCCCCCCCCACTGCTGCACCCGCAGCAGGGGGATGGAGGAGAAGGGGGGGGGCGGGGGGGGGGCTGGTGCTGCAGATCCGCCAGGTACAGCAGCAGCTGCCGCCTTGTGAGACGCCTCAAAAGGGGAGGTACTGGGGGAAATTCATGGCAGGGTGCCTTGGGGCATGGGGAACTCACGAGGGGGTGCGAGGGGCACTCACGAGGGGGTGCGAGGGGCACTCACGAGGGGGTGCGAGGGGCACTCACGAGGGGGTGCGAGGGGCACTCACGAGGGGGTGCGAGGGGCACTCACGAGGGGGTGCAAGGGGCACTCACGAGGGGGTGCAAGGGGCACTCACGAGGGGGTGCGAGGGGCACTCACGGGGGGGCTGGTGCTGCATATCCCTTCCTGCCACCCCCTTAACCTCCTAGCTCCCCCCCTTCTCTCGACACAGCGACAAGTGCGGCAGGGAGAGAGAGGAGGAGGTGGTGGGCGGCTGACTACTCACACCCGCTACCCCCATGCCCTCCCCCCCACTGCTGCACGTGCAGCAGGGGGATGGAGGAGAAAGGGGGGCGGGGGGGGCGGTGTAGGAGCCGCTCGGGCGACAGTAGGGCGCGCGACGGGCAGGAACCCGTCGTGTGCCACACCCGCCACCCCCATACCCTCCCCCCCCCTGCTGCACGATCAGTAGGGGGTTGGAGGAGAAGGGGGGGGCGGGGGGGCAGGGTATGAGCTGCGCGTGCGACTGCAGGGCGCACGGGCATGCAAAAACCGTCGCGCGCAGTAGGAGCAGCAGGGGGGGAAAGGAGAGGCGGAGGGGGGGGGGGGGGGAGGGGGCTGCTGGCTTGGTGAAGAAGCAGAGCAGCGGGGCGCTGGAGGTGCAACCACCCCCCACCGCCACTCCTGCGTCCCCCCAACACCCTCCCCCTTCCCCCCCCCCCCCCCCCCCTGCCCAAACTGCTGCACGCGAAGTAGGAGAGGGAGGAGGAAGTGGGCGGCGGGGACGACGGGAAGCAGGGCAGCGGGGCCCCCGTGCGACGGGCAGAAAACCGTCGCACGCTGGGGGCGAGCGACGGGCAGAACACCGTCGCGTGCTGGGGGCGTGCGACGGGCAGAAACCGCCACACACCCGGGGCGTGCGACGGGCAGAAACCGACGCACGCCCGGGGCGTGCGACGGGCAGTAACCGCCACGCGCTCGGGGCGCGTGACGGGCAGGGGTGCTGCATGACGGGCAGCGCGACTGGTGGGCCCATCAAAGTAGGTCCTAGGTAGAACCTCACTCTGATAACATGTCAGAACACTCAGCACCTAGGAAACTAGGTGTAGGCTTAGGAGGCATAGGAGCCATGCTAGGGTTGAGTGTCGAGATAGTTTGGGTGAGGAAAATCGAGAAGGAAGAAGTGTTCAATAATGAGAAACAGTACAAGGATATAGGCAAGAACCAAGAATGGTGCGCCCCCAACAGTTTATGATAGCTACACTAAACTACAGCTACAGGCAGTTACATATATATATATTCCAACAGAAGCCCCGTTAGCAGTAACGGGCGAACAACGGATGCTGATGTACGCGATGTTGACGGTTGCAGTAAGGAATAGCGAGAAAATTCCTGACACTTGAAGAAATATACCGTCATCGCCCGGATAGAAGACATATATGTCTTATCTTATACATTATATTAAAAAAAAAGCTTGCTGTGTCTTGTATTTGGGACGGTTTTGGGTGTCTAATAATTCTTATAAATAGACAAATTTTAAATGAACCCTGTAACATTGACAAAGTGCGTACAAACCACCCAGGGGGTGGATTCATTGAATTCGGCCGCACATTGACGCTGGTGCATGCGTCGCCACCACGTGATGGGACGCAACAATGCTGCTTCTGCTGGCAGAATCCCGCCCTGCTGGCAGCATCATGAGGCTTCTAGAACGCTGCCAGCAGCACGATGGCTGCATGCTGCCATTGTGAGCTGTCCTCGACGAGGACATTTATCGTAGAGGAGCGGCTCGTCTTCCACAGGAGGGGGAACTCTGGCACGGGGGGTAGTCGGGCTTGAGATTCATTTTGAGCTCATGGAACTCAAAACTTGCTCAACCTTAGCTTTAAGAAAGATTTATCATGCGTAGCAAGCACCCTGCAAGCGCGGCGTCTCCTCTCCCTAACCTCCAGGTCACCAACTATGGGCGCATCAACTCGCCCGGTGACAATATCCGTGTAGACATGGCGAAAGAGAAGCGCCAGCCGGCGGGATGCTCTAATGCTGGCTTAGTATCGAGTTGTGATGAGGACAAAGGCGACAAAGACCATGGCGACGAGGGCGAGGAGGATTGGCCGGAGAACAGTTACGACGACAGCGAATCGGGTGACGACGTGCTTGCAGGAGGCATCGACGATGACGTCTGGTGGACGCGGCCGATTGGCTCCGACGACGATGTGGAAGAGTGGCGCGCCGGTGACGATGACAACGATGGAGGCGCGGATGCGGAAGCTGATGCGGCGGCGGATGCGACGGTAGAAGCCCAGGTGGCGGGGACTGCGGATGTGCCTGCGGGAGCGACGTGTGTTGCGGATGCGGATGGACAAGCGGATGTGGATGCGGATGCGGAGGCGGATGACGAAGCAGGAGCGGATGCGGATGCGGATGCAGAGGAGGATGCCGAAGCGAGAGCGGATACGGCTGCGGATGCGGAGGCAGAAGCGGGTGCTGGCCGGGATGCGGTCTTCTTCGAAGGCGAGGACGACGCGGACGACCCATGGCGCGTCTCCGACGATGACGACGTTCCTCTGTTGAAGAGGAAGTTGCGTCACCGCCTATGCGTCCTCCGAAAACAAACCCGAGTGGTGCTCTCGGACGACGACAGCCCGACGGAGGAGCAGCGACCCCGCCTCAGTGCTGCTGACAAGGGGAAGGGTCTGGTTGTGGAGGTTCCTGCTAAGGCTGACTGTCGCGTCCGCCAAAGTAAGAAGTGGAAGGTAGATGGCGACCCGGGTTCCAGCAAATCCGCGAAGAAGCAGAAGAAGAAGGTCAGCAAGAGCAAAGACGACATCGTGGTCAACGAGGGGCTCGGCAGTGACGATGACTACGCGGAAGCTGCAGTCCCCTTGCCTTCATTCCCTGAGAGGGCTAAGACAAAAGACTCCACCCTCCGTAATGCTAACTCCCGCCCCCATTCCCCACGTAGTCGCGGTATTAAAAGGTCCAGGCGATCCTGGACCGTGCGCGAAAAGGTGAAGTGGGCGCGTCGCTATGCGGAGCTCGGCTCCCTCAATAAGACCTCGGCCGAATCTTCGGCCTCAATCGCGTGCATCCGACGCTGGAGCGTGCAGGCTGCATCGGGCATGTACAAGGGCGCGGCGAATTCTCGCAAGTGCATGCACGTGGCGGGCCGCCACTCACACCACCCCGACATGGAGGCGGCGCTGTACCGCTACATCTGCCTGCATCGCTCGAATGGGGTGGCGATCTCGGTCAAAGACACTCAGAAGTGGAGCCGCGAGTGGATGAAGAAACACCACCTCGGGAAGAACTGGAACGCAAGCTCACACTAGAGCCAACGTTTCCGCGACCGCTGGAACCACGTCATGCGGGTGAAGACTAAGGTTGGCCAACGGTTGTCGGCTGGTGAGTGGTTCTAGAGATGAATTCACTGTGGATTGTCCTCTCCCTCTGCATATCCCTATGAATACATGCACATCCCCACTCACCCCCTCCTTGTGTGTGGTTTTTTGCCTTGGCAGAGTGCGCAAAAAACAGTGAGTCTTTTTGGAAGTTCGTGAGAATCAACAGGGCGCGGCACAACATAGACCTGGGCCGCATCATCAACGCGGACCAAACGCCACTCTTCGTTGAGATGCCGGCCGAGAGGACCCTTGACCACCGTGGCGCCCATTCAATCCTGATCCGCACGGCAGGCTACGAGAAGACGCAGTTGGCAGTGATGCTCGCGTGCACGGCATCTGGGGAGAAGTTGCACCCGTAGGTTTGGTTCAAAATGAAGAACGTGCCAAAATGTGACATTCCCGCAGGTGAGCAACTCGAATTCGGGTTGAATAGAGTGTTGAGCTGGCCCTCCTTGGCTGACGCCCCTATCTCCCTCTGTGTCTGGCCGGAGTGGTGGTCCAAGCACAGGATAACAGGTAGATGGATGAGACCGCTGTGCAGACCTGGCTGACAAAGGAGATTCTGCCCCATCTCAACCCCCAGCGCAGCCAGAACGCAAAGCGTGCGATGCTGGTGCTGGACTCATACTGCGGCCACATCACCCAGGGCATGCTTTGAGCCTATCGCATGCACAGCATCACCCCCGTTGTAATCTCTGCAGGTTGCGCCAGCCAAATTCAACCCCTTGACGTTTCCATCAACCGGTGCTTCAAGGCCGCGGTGCGAGCACACTACGCCAGGAGGTTCATGCGAGAAGGCCTTTACCTGAAGACGAAACACAGTGAGTGCACGGTCGTTGATCATTAAATCCACCCCCGTTACCTCTTGATGTACGGTATCTTACGGAACGCTGCCCCTGCCTGTGACCCACCCGTAGGGAACCTGAAGAGACCTCCGCATCCCGTGGTGCTGCAGTGGATTGCGGAGGCATGGGATCAAGTCCCCATGCAGGTCATCATTGACGCATTCCACCACTGCGGGATCTCAAGCAAGCTGGATGGGACCGAGAACCATCTGGTGATGTCCCGCTTATGCGCGAGGAGCACCTGCGATGTCTCCGAAGATATGTGCCTCGGGGGGACCACGGGGGACAACACGCGCCTGCTTGGGAGGCTTCCGAAGAGGAGGATGAGGAGGAGGAGGAGCAACTGCAGGCGGAGGGCGTCAGGGAGGTGGGAGTGGTAACAGGGCTGGATGTGCTGTACCAGGAGACCCCCAGCTACCGCGGAGCGGCGGCCGAGGCTGACCACATGATCGGGCCCAAGCAGACAGCCAGGCACGCCTGGCGAGTGCCAGACTTGGGGATGCAAGAGCCTGCATCTGCTAGTGCATATGAGGAGGGCGTTACCGAGGGGGGCTAGGTAGAAGTAGGAATGGATAAATGCATGCATGTACCCCCCTGAATGCAAGAACCATTTAGAAGACACCCCCACTCTTTTCTCGACAACTTTGTACCCCCCCCCCCCCCCCCCCAACCTAATCGACCATCACTTTTCTCGATACTCTTAACATGGTTTCAGAGTGCACTGATCGTTTTGCCCCATGAGTGCTCCTAGTGCTGCCGCTGTGCTGTTTTTTGTGCTGCCCCTCTAGTGTGATCGAGCTGTCCTGCCCCACCCGCAATCGCGCTGCCCTGCCCTGCCCGCGATCGCGCTGCCCTACCCTGTCCGCAATCGCGCTGCCTGCTGCCTAGCGCATTGCCCGCCCGCGAGCGCGCTTCCTGCCCGCGAGCACCACTGCGCCCCTGCCCGCTCGCGCTGCCCACCAGCAGCCTGCGCCCTGCTGTGCGCTACTGCTACTGTCACCTGTGCGGCCCCTCCTGCTGCATGCGCTGCTGCTGCTGAGCGCGACTGCTGCTGCTGCTGCTACTGCTGCTGCTGCTGCTACTGCTGCTGCAAGTGTTCCTGCTGCTGCGCCTGAGTTGCTGCTGCCAAACGCGCTGCTGCTGCTACTGTTGCTGCAAGTGGTCCTGCTGCTGCGCCTAAGCTGCTACCGCTACCCGCGCTGCCTGCACGCACCCAGCCCGCGCGCTGCTGCTGCTGCTGCTGTGCGCTTCTCCTACGTGCTACTGCTGCTGCTACTTGCTGCTGCTGCTGCTGCTACTTGCTGCAGCTGTCGCTCCTTGCTGCTGCTGCTCCTTGCTGCTGCTGCTCCTTGCTGCTGCTGCTCCTTACTGCCGCTGCTTTTGCTGCTACTGCTGCTGCGCCCTGCCCAGCCCGAGCCGTGTCGCCATGCTGAGCCGCTCCGCCCTGCCCCAGTAGCGCCACCTACTGCTGAGTCTGCTGCTGCTACTGCCACTGCTGCTGCAACTCCTCTTGCTGCTGCTGCTGCTACTGCTACTGCAGCTATGTCTAACTTCTCAGTTCTTATGTTTGACGCTGAGGGTTGCGCGATTAGCTTTGATGTTTGGCTTGATGATCTCCAGCTGTACCTGCAGAGCGAGTCTAGGGACGGAATTTCACTGTTCGTGCATACCGAAGGAACCTTCCCTGCTCCAGCTGCTACAGCGGTAGAGGATCATTCGAAGTGGCTTATGCGTGACGCCACTGCCCGCCTTACTGTCCGCAACCATCTGCCCGTAGCTGAGCGTGCGCACTTTAGCCAGCAGAAATCAGCCAAGGCCCTCTATGACGCTGTAGTACCTCGCTACTCCTCCCCAGCAACTGCTGCCCTAGGTCGTCTCATGCTGCCATGCCTGCATCCCGAGCTAGCTGATTTCCACACTGTCTCTGACCTCTTTACTCACCTCCGCTCTAGTGAGGCTTGCTACTGCGCCGCTCTCAAGCCGGCCTTCCTCACTGCGAACCCCCCCCCCCCCCCCCCGCTGTATGTGACACTGTACTTCCTTGTCACTCGCCTCCCCGACTCCCTTCGCACTGTCAGGGACCAGTTCCTAGCCCTTGACCCCACAGAGATCACACTTGACTCGCTCAAGAAGTCCCTTCTCGAGGCCGAGAAGAGCATTGTCGTTGTCGTTGCCTCTCGTGGCACTCCCCGCTCCCCCTTCTTTGAAGGGTGTACTCCCTCCCCTCTCCTCTTCTCAGTTGTTACTGCTGCTGCTGTCAACCTCCTTGGTGCTGAGGAGGTTAGCACTGCGTCTGCTCCCGGTGGAAGGCACAAAAACAGCAAGGGCAAAGGGGTCAAGGGGGGTGGGGGTGGCACCAGCGGTGGAGGTGGCGGGGGTGGAGGCGGTGGGGGTGGCTCTGGGGGCGGCGGCGGTGGAGGCGGACGGGGTGGTGGAGGCAGCGGGGGTGGTGGAGGCGGCAGGGGTGGTGGAGGCGGCGGGGGTGGTGGAGGAGATCGGGGTGGAGCTGGCAAGGGTGGAGGCCGTGGCGGATCAGCTCGTGGCGTTCGTGGCCCTGTATAGAAGCTGTCGCACCTCCCGTAAAACCCCACCCCTCAGCAGCTTCGTGAGTGGGTTGTCCAGCGTGTTTCCCCTGGGGGCTCCGGTCGCTGCCCGTACGTCAGGCGCACTGGGAAGCTGAAGGGGCAGCCCTGCGGGAAGCTGCACACCGAGTACTACTGCTTCGGCCGTTTTGAGGATGCCTGGGTGGATGAGTACGGGGATGAGGCGATTGTCCCCAACTGGCTGAAACTGCAGGGGATGGGAGTCGATGTGCATGCTCAAGACTTTGTTCAGGTCAACAAGGCTATCTATGCTATGTATGTGACTGAGCTTAGTGATGAGGGTGCGTGTTACTAGTGTGTAACATGGTGATGCTGGTGTCGCTGCTGCTGCTCTAGGTGCTATTGAGCCTGCTACAGCACTACGTGCTAGTGAGTCTTCGGTAGCAGCTGCTAGTGAGTCTGCTGCCTCCGCTGAGGCCCTTCACACTTTCACACTTGACTCAAGCGCATCTTGTTGTTTCTTTCGTGACTACACCACACTCATACCACTAGCTGCACCGGTACCAGTCTCACTGGCCGACCCCACTGGGGGCCCAGTAGTCGCACGAGCCTCCACTGTCCTTCCGTGTCCAGCAGTCCCCTCTGGTTCTCTGTCAAGTCTCCACCTCCCCACGTTCTCCACGAAATTCGTGAGCAACGCCGCTCTTTAGGATGTATGGGTTGACACCTTTACTCCAGGAGGGCAGCGTGTGGCGATCTGTACGTGCTCCCGGACTGGCCGTCACCTAGCTACGTTCACTCGACGGCCTGGGTATGGTCTGTACACACTGACCATTGCGTCTGCACAGGTGGCTGAGTCAGGTCAGGTGACTGTGTCAAGTCAGGTGTCTGCGTCTAGTCAGCTTGCAGCGTCTTGCTCGTGTCGGGTACTCTCCCATCAGACTCTCCTCTGGCACCACCGCCTCAGTCACCCCTCACTGCCGCATCTCCGCAGCATGCACTCCCATCTCCTTGTCTCTGGCCTTCCCAGGTCCCTGCCCTCCCTCCCGCTCTCACCTACACCGCCCTGCCTTCCCTGAGTCGAGGGGCAGCAGCACGCCACTCCTCACTCCTCCGAGTTTCCTCCGACCACTGATCCTCTGCAGACTCTCCACATGGACGTTTGGGGCCCGGCCCCCGTCAGTGGAACAGACCAGGAGCGCTACTTCCTGCCGGTTGTTGACGACTACACACGCTACACCACTGTCTTCCCCTTGCCTCGCAAGGCAGACGTCAGCGGTGTTTTGATCCCCTGGATCAGTGCTACTCGCCGCTTGCTGCGCGATCGGTTTAGTCGGGAATTGCCAGTCCTGCGTCTGCACTCTGACAGGGGCGGTGAGTTCTCTTCTGACCTCCTTGCGGAGTTCTATCAAGACGAGGGCATCCGCCAGTCGTTCAGGCTACCGGCCTCTCCTCAGCAAAGTGGGATTGCTGAGCGTCGCATTGGCTTGATCATGGAGGTTGCTCGTACCTCCATGATCCATGCGGTTGCTCCCCATTTTCTGTGGCCGTTTGCGGTCCGATACGCTGCGCATCAGCTCAACCTTTGGCCCCGTGTCTCTTTGCCAGAGACCTCGCCCACACTCCGTTGGACGAGACAGGTTGGCGATGCATCGGTGTTTCGGGTCTAGGGGGCGCTCTCCCTTGTTCGCGATACCACTGCGAGCAAGCTGTCCCCTCGCACTCTTCGCTGCGTCTTCCTTGGCTTCCCCACCGACGCCCCGCCGTGGCAGTTCTACCACCCCAAGTCTTCTCCTCCCAGGACGTCACCTTTGATGAGTCTGTCTGTTACTACAGGCTTCACCCGCACGCGTCGCACCCTGTCCCCCTCGCACCTCTCTTCCTGGTACCAGTCCCCCCCCCCCGGTCGACCCCCTCCCCCCACAGGGTCCTGCTCCCTCAGGTGTGTCTCAGGTAGACCCACCCCCCTTGGTTGAGCCTTTGGAGATCTCTTTTGACTCCTCTTGCCCAGCTGATGGGGATGACCCCGCCGCTGACGACACGGCGGCCACTCGCCGCTCTCCACGCTTGGAGACCCCCCCTGGTTTTCCCCCTAGGCTGTCTTCGCCGCCTCCGCAGCCTGCTACTGTGGACTCTGGAGCTGAGACTGCTGGTGCTGAGCCTGGGGGTGCTGAGACAGAGGGTGAGGGTTCTGGGGGTGCTGCGACTGGGGGTGCTGCGACTAGGGGTGCTGGTTTTGGGGGTGCTGCGACAGGGGGTGCTGATTCTTGGGGTGCTGCGACTGGGGGTGCTGACTCTGGGGGTCCTGCGAGTCCTGGTGGCGGTGGAGGGTCCAGTCCTGCTGGTGTTGGAGCTACTAGTCCTGGAGGTGCTGGAGGTGCTACTAGAGGTACTAGAGGTGCTGCTGGTGCTGGAGGTACTGGAGCTGCTAGTCCTGGAGGTACTGGAGCTGCTGGTGCTGGAGGTGCTGGAGTTGCTGGTCCTAGAGGTCCTGCTGCTGCTGGAGGTGCTAGAGGTGCTGCTGGTGTTAGAGGTACTAGACGTGCTAGTGGTGCTGTAGGTGCTGGAGCTGCTGGTGCTGGAGGTGCTAGAGGTGCTGGAGGTACTGCTGGTGCTGGAGGTACTAGAGGTGCTACTGGTGCTGGAGGTACTAGAGCTACTAGTCCTACTGGTCCTAGAGGTGCTGGAGGTACTACTGGTGCTGGAGGTACTGGAGTTGCTGGTGCTGGAGGTGCTGGAGATGTTGTTGCTGGAGGTGCTGAAGGTGCTGGAGGTGCTGGAGCTGCTGGTGCTGGAGGTGCTGGAGGTGTTGCTGGTGCTGGAGGTGCTGGAGCTACCACTGCTGGAGGTACTGGAGGTCCTGCTGGTACTGGAGGTACTGGACCTGCTGGTGCGCTTCGCCACCTTCTCGGTCTTCCGCCAGCTCCTACTGAGTTCCCAGTCGCTGGTACTACTCCTCCGTTACTGTTCCTACAGCTCCTGCCTCACTCCCCACTGCCTGCTCCTGCTCCTTACACTGCTGTGACAGAGCGTCGAGAGCATGAGACTCGTGCTTCCACTCCAGAGCGTCGAGAGCCTGAGACTCATGCTTCCACTCCTGAGCGTCGAGAGCCTGAGACTAGAGATTCTCTCCGTACTCGTGTTCCTCGTGTTCATCGTTCTTGTGCTCCGGCTGTCCCAGGCACTCACGATATGACACTCTGTCCTTCCTCTGTTCCACAGCAATTTGTCCTGCCGTCACCTCCTGTGTCTTCTCTTCCTGCTGTTGCAAACCCTCCGTCTGACCTTGCTCGTGCGTCCACTCTGGCTATTACTCGCTTTCTTGCTACGGTTGTGACGGACCCTACGCTCTCGTCTCCTGCTGCGTCTGCCTTAGTCGCTGAGCTAGTTGACTTTGCTGCTGCGTAACGCCTAGACTACCTTGCGAGTCTCGTTTTTGACCCTGACCCTGCCTGTCCTCTGTCCATCGGGGGTGAGGTTGCCCTTGGCTGTGACGTTCTTGAGGACAAGCAGGAGGAGCTAGAGTGTCTTGCGGCTGCTAGACCTCATCTCGCGACCATGCTGCTTGCCCCTGAGGGAGACCCGGATGCCCTTGACATCCCCACCCCGCGCTCTTACAGAGAGGCGATCTCGGGTGAGTACTCCTCTCAGTGGCAGACAGCCATGGATGCGGAGATGGCTTCCAGGAAGTCCACAGGCACCTACGTCGACGAGGTTCCCCCACCTGGGGCGAACATCGTCAGTGGCATGTGGATTTTCAGGGTGAAGCGACCGCCGGGTTCTCCGCCTGCCTTCAAGGCGCGTTACGTTGCTCGAGGCTTCAATCAGCGTGAGGGGGTCGACTTCTTTCAGACCTTCTCCCCTACCCCGAAGATGAACACGCTTCGAGTGTTGCTACACTTTGCAGCTCAGCGTGACTACGAGTTGCACTCCCTCGACTTCTCCACAGCTTTCTTGCAGGGTAGCCTTCACGAAGCCATCTGGTTGCGCCGTCCACCTGGCTTCACTGGGTCGTTTCCTGAAGGTACCCAGTGGAGCCTACGGCGACCAGTTTACGGCCTGCGTCAGGCACCTCGCGAGTGGCACAAAACACTGAGGACGACACTTGCGGCTCTTGGGTTTGCTCCTTCGATTGCTGACCCGTCGCTGTTTCTGCGCACTGACACTACCCTGCCGTCGTTCTACGTTCTCATGTACGTCGACGACTTGGTTTTTACTACTGCTGACATGGAGGTGCTGGCTCTAATGAAGGCAGAGTTGCACGAGAGATACACCTGCACTGACCTGGGTGAGCTGCGTAGCTATCTTGGCTTGCAGATCACCCGGGACAGAGCACGGCGCACCATCACTCTGACTCAGTCACACATGGTGCACCAGGTCCTTCAGAGCTTCGGCTTCCAGTTCTCCTCGCCACAGCCCACTCCTCTGTCTACTGGCCACTCGCTCTCAGCTCCACCTTCGGACGAGTCCGTAGAGCCGAGTGGTCCATACCCAGAGCTTGTGGGTTGCCTCATGTACCTTATGACTTGCTTGCGACCTGACCTCGCGTACCCTCTAAGCCTTCTGGCTCTCTACGTGGCTCCCGGTCAACACCGAAGGGTGCACTGGGATGCTGCGAAGAGGGTACTGCGTTACTTGTGCAGTACATTGTGCATGGGGCTTGTGCTTGGAGGACGGGGTTCAGTGGTACTCACAGGACACTCCGACGCTTCTTGGGCCGACGACCAGGCGACTAAGCGTTCGTCACAGGGTTACACCTTCAGTCTTGACTCTGGTTCTGTCTCGTGGAGTTCCACTCGTTTTTCTTCTGTGCTTGGCTCCAGCTGTGAGGCCGAGATCTACGCTGGGGCCATGGCTGCACAGGAGCTACGCTGGCTGACCTACCTGCTGACCGACTTGGGAGAGTGGCCTCGTTCTCCTCCAGTTCTGTACGTCGACAACAAGGCAATGCTTGCCTTGTGTCACGAGCAGAGACTGGAGCACAGAACGAAGCACATTGCTCTTCGCTACTTTCTTGCTCGAGAGCTGCAGCAGCGTCGTCAGCTCCGCCTTTCCTACGTGGCCTCGCGGGCCAACACTGCTCATGTCTTCACCGAGGCCCTTGGGTCTGGTGATCATCAGCGTTTCTGCACTGCACTTGGGCTTGTGCCCACTCGGCCTCACCTGCTGGTTGCTTGACTTGCACTTGTTGTACACTGATATATATCTTTATACCTGTTTGTTCACTCTTGCTAGGTTGTAAGCAGTGTTCTGCCTTGCTATAATAACTCTGCATGTGAACTGGCCTTCTGGCCGCTTCCTTGTGCTCAGATTGTGTGGTGTCCTTGAGAACCACCCTGAGCTTTGCGTTGCTTTGTTCTCTTGCTTGACTAGTCTTGTGACCAGGGCCTCAGATTCACTTTTAGGGTCGTCGACCCATCAGGGTACCCTTGTGTAGAAACCCTGATTGACAGTGTTCCTAAAAAAAAAAACCTGAAATATCAGTGTTGCCTTTGAAAAAAGGCTGATGCATCAGTGTTCAATAATATGAAAGGTTGTTATAATTAGAAATCTCTATTTTATGTACTAAGTCAGTAGCAGCCTTCCGAAACATTGCTAAGCTAACATGCCTCATGAATCATCACCAGCCGTGCTATCATCACTGCCCTTAGCCTTTGGTTCTTCTCTCTCCTCCTCAGCTTGGGACACCAGTACGTGATAGTGCTTTTTGACACACACACCCCGGCTTCACTTCTGCTTGCGACACTTACACGTTGAAGCTGCAGGGGCAGGGTTGGGGGGAGGAACCGGATTGACAGGCAGGGTGAGGCAGGGAAAGAGAGAAAAGGAGGGAGAGAGGAGGGAAGACTAGCACGGTTGGGGGGGAGACGACCGGGGGAGAGAGGGAGTGGACGGAGTGCGGGGTAAAGGGAGCGGGGGAATGGACGGCGGGCACGTGGGTCATGCGCGGGTCATGCCGTCGCGCAGCACGACGCTCTGCGCACCGCCCGCGACGCGGATGGCCTTTCAACCGCGGTTCGTGCTGGCGACGAGGCAGCCTTCGGTCGTCGCCATTAGCACGAAAAACTACGCGTCGTCGAGTCGTAGCGGGCCTACGACACCGACGGGAATTGCCACGTGGCTGGCGACCTTCTCGCAGCATGCGCTGCGGATCGCGTCGAACGGGAGCGATGTGTTCGGCGAGACAAGAAGAGGTTCGGCGGCGCTCGCGATGGGTTCGATTCCCAACAGCCCGCCGTTTCTGCTGCTGATGGTGCCATGTATTAGTGCAGATGAGAAAGCACGAGAGGAATCGGGCTGAGAGGGAGGGAGAGAGAAACAGGAGGAAAGGTAACACGAGAGATTGGATTGGAGGGAATGGGAGCATCAATGCTTGCCAGCACAGCCAACGGTGTAGGAACCCTCGCAGCCCTCAAGCACCACATGGTTGCCACATTCCGATTAGCCAACGCTTTATGCTGGAGCGAAACTGCCCAATGGAGTGCTGGCACCGCAGGAATCTGAGATTCCCTGTAATCGCGGGCAAATCCACACGGAATGAGTAAGAATTGGTTTCAGTGTTAGTTTCGTTACAATGTTGTGGAATCAGTGTACTTGGGAAAAAAAAGTCTGAAATTTCAGTGTGGCCTAACAAAAAAGGCTGAAAGATCAGTCCCACAAAAATCTCAACACTGATTTTTCAGTGTATGTAAAAAAAGGACTGCCAAAATCAGGAATTTCAGGGTTTTTTTCTGATATCTGAGGCCCTTCTTGTGACCACTGTTTAGTTTGGCTATCCTCTCCTTCACCTATGGGGAGTGTGTCAAAACATTCTAGGTACGGTATGTTTCTAGTTTGTCTAGGCTATGTAGGGATTATCCTTAGAGGGTACAACTCTTTTCTCGACAATCTTGTACCCCACCCCCAACCTAATGGACCATCGATACTCACATTACAGGTTCCTAAACACATCCACTATTTCGTCGGTGATTTTCTGCCCAAACAAATGCGGGAGATTACTGGTTAGATCCACTTGAATGCCACACTCCACAATCGCCTTATCTCTTGCCAGAAGCACGTGCTGCTCATCTTCCCCTCCAACAGCTTTTGCACTGCCAGCAGCTTCCAACCATGAAGACAGCACATCCTTTGCAAGAGGGCAAACAATTTCTTCCACTGTTTCAGACAGCCAATCAGCACTCTCATGTGGACCTGCTGACTGCTGCTGTGGGACAGCTCCAGAGTGTGCTGGCTTCTCACTGCTTGCCCTTGGTTTGCCAGGAGAGGCGTCGGTCGCTACAACAGAACTGTTGCTGTCGGTGGTGGTGGTCGGTGTAGGCTTGAGTGAGAAGAGCAGCGCAGTTGGGGAGAGAGCAGCACGCAGGAAGAGTGTGGCTGGGGAGAATGGCTCAAGCCTCTTGTTGGCAGCACACTGCAAAGAGACAGAAAGAGGAACAGAGATTCGCATGATAAGAAAAAGGGAGGACATTTTAACCTGGTGAGGTTACTCACTCCCACTGGCACAAACAACAGTGAAACTTCATGCTAGTTCTGGGTGGTGCATGAGCAAATGTGTCAAAAAGAGAGTGAGATCTGCACACCTGCGCCCACAGACGAGCCAGCTGAGAGGTCTCATAGACTCGCTGCCTGTACTCTGCATCTGCTACAAGGTCCTTCCGTGCAATCACATCCATCACCACTGTCAGCTGGTTGAACGCTGCGAAAAATGGGAGCATATGCGGGGGGGAAATGTCTTATACAGGAAGGATAACAGTAAACCGGAATATGCAAGGAAGGACAAAGTTTGCCTTGCAGTCACTGCAGTGCAGACAATGACGGGAGAAAGAGGGGACAGGTGAAAAAGGCAGGGTGTGCAGCACATGCACAGACACAGCAGCAACTTTAATAGTGAATCGGAGCACGGCATACATTTGAAATGCTCTGAATCTCGCTAGCAGATTCCTGTAGCAAGCTTGAGAAATCTCCATACCTGAGGATACAGCAGGAGCCGGGGAGGCAGCAGTTCCCCCTCCTGCATCTTCAGCAGAAGCAGAAGTAGCGCCAGCTGCACTGGCAGCATGGGCAGCGTTAGCAGCATGAGCAGCGCCAGCGGTATGGGCAGCGCTAGCAGCATGGGTAGCATGTGCAGCTGCAGCGGAACCAGAGTGCTGCAGCGTGGCAACAGCCGATTGGTCGACGGGAGGGCCAGAGAAGATAAATTCAAAGAGTAGGTGGGGGGCATCAGTGGCCGGTCCCATGAGCACTGTGAGTGTGGCAAAGGCGAGAGAGGCCATGGGGAGCGGGCAGTGCAGCCATGATGCCAAGAGACGGTCCACCTGTGCATGGATGGGGGAAGGCCAAGGACAAGAAAAGGATAAGGTGGCGACATGATGAGAGTGAGGAGAGAGTTAAAGTGAAAAACAGTGGATTGGGACTTCAAAACTAACCAACTGACAGCCCATTAACAACAACTGGAAGCGAACAACAGCAACCGAGGGCAAGTGACAGTAGCTCAACTCTCACCTTCCGACCCGCAGGGCTGGATGGCTCCTGTGATGCCTTGCCTGCGCGCATGAGAATGGCCCCTGTCGACCTCCCGTCCGGACTCTCAAATCGCTTCAGAAAATCGTCCGTCTTACCGCCCCCTTTTGCACTACCAGCATCACCAACACCACCCGGCGCTGCAGCACCACCAGCACCAACAGCAGTGCCAGCACCAGTGTTTGATTCCACTCTCCCTCCTCGCTCAATTAATTCCTCCCCAATCGCCTCCTGAATCTTGTGCAGTACTGCTGACATCATCGCCGCCACGGCGGGTGGCAACGTGGACGAATCAAACGGCGCCACGACAGCAGCACCAGCGGTACCACCCCCGTGCGCAGCAGCAGCAGCAGCGCCAGCAACAGCAGCTGCTGTGACAGCAGCGGCAACGGCGGCGGCTGTGGAAGCAACGAGTTTCCTAGGCACCGGAAAAGAGGGGAGCGAAGAAGAAACCGAGGGGGACGGGGGGTTGGCGAGGGGAGATGAAACGAGGTGGGGAGGAGGCGAGGGGAGGGGAGAAGACGAGTCGCGTCGGCGGCTCTGGTGGCTAGACGAGGAGCCAGAGTGATGGTTTGCCATGGCGGGTGGTGTCTGTCGTTGCCGATGGAGCAGCAGCGGCAGATGCGGCGGAAAAAGCGGCTGTGGGCGTAGCGGGAGGCCCGGCCGTTGGTTCTTGATGCTAGTGATTGCAAAGCCATGGGACGCAGAAAGGGCGTGTGACGAAGCTAGCGAAGAGACAAAGCAGTAGGAGATAGCGGCCATAGAGGGAGTGACAGCCGAGAGGAGGAGGAAATGAGAGCGAAAGCGTGAGCGAGTGAGCGAGCGAGAGCGCTGGGTGAGAGCGCGAGCGAGAGCGCTGGGTGAGAGCGCGAGCGCGAGAGACCTCGGAGAAGTTCGCAATGAGGAGAAGAACTAGAGCTCTGGATATTTAAATGCGTCCGACGTCGCACTTGAGACTACTCGAATCCTGAAAACGCTCGGAAAAGCGAGGAAAGGGAGCGAGGGAGCGAGAGGACGAATCACGGAGGATGAATCCGGCGAACGAGTGAGTCCAGGTTGACCGCTGCTCGCGAAGACCGACTATTTCCTTCTACGGTGCGTGAACCTCGACTGGTAATTCGAGCAAAAGCATCGTTAGCGACGCGAGGAGCCGGGAGCGACGAGCTTTCCTATTGCGAGTTCTCGGAGACCTCGGGGACCACTGGAAAAAAAGCCGCGCGACGCGACCAGCTTCCCTAGTGTGAAAGTGAACGAGAGTGCATGGCTCGTTCATTTCAAGAACCGCGAAACATTTGCGCATCTCAACTCAACATGTTCACGCTTTGGTCTGTTCCCCCATTCCCCCATTGTCTATTCGGGCAGGTTTCGTTCATCCCAAATCTCAACACGCCAGTTCTCAATAAAAATACAACGAATAGGAAACCATGAAATGAAAACGCGGGAGGTTTTGCCCTATTCTTCACCTCAATCGACGGCTGCAAGTCAATCAATCAATCAATCGGAATGAGATGAGCGGCCATCGAGACGTGTCTCCTGCTCTGATTTGGTCCGTGCTGGTCAGGTGACCGCGACAGCGCAGGACGTGCTTGGCGATTGCTCCCACTAACAAGCTGGAAGTGGAATGATTAGAAACTCCTTGCCAACTATATGGTACTAACAATGTTATAACACCCGAATCAAACAATTGTCACTAAGGCACCTAGCTGGATACATACAAAGGGAACAATGTCTATATAATATGAGAGCTCCACAAACAAAAAGAAAACAGCCCACCAAAACCAGCACCCCAACTATTGGCACAAAAACAGTATGCATTATGCAAGCTCATGGCCAACATAATCTGTGGCTTTTACAAGCTATTGCTAGTCCAGTCATAAGGCCGGAACTGCAAACGCACCGCCTTCCCAGCAGCCAACGCACCCTCCACCTGAGCCCTCACTTGTGCTTTAAGAAATGGCAGTATCCACTGCACCTTTGCCTCCTCATTCTCTCCGAAATCCACCCCATACCAATCCAACAACTTGGTAACCTCTAGCACCAACTCACCTCCCACTCCTCCATCCTTCTCCTTCCCTCCACTCTTCTTCCCATCCACCACCACCTGCACATCCCCTTCCAGAAACGCACCAGCAGCAGTATCCAATTCACTGTCAATTGCATCCCCCGAAAAGAGACGGATCGGAGGGCACGACCGCGCACCGCAGTTCAGGGCAAAATGAATCCTCGGGTCGGCGGGCGGCAGCGAATAAAATCTCCGCGGATCTGACCCTCCAAACGGGCGCTTTCCCGGAAAGAACGGCAACCCGATGGTCGCACGGTTACCGCGCAGAATCCCGTGCTCTATACCGTCAAGAGAGAAGGTATGGCCGGCGATGAGGTAGGAGGAGTTGGAGAAGAAGCGCTTGCGGTCGAGTGCGGATTGGGGTGGGCCGAGTGCGAGCGTGGCGTGCAGCACGAGGGAGTTGTAAATGTTGATCCAGAAGGCCTTGCGGTGGGGCCGCGGCAGCGCAAGCACATCCACCTGCACGGGCGTGCGGAGGAGGGAGGGGTTGATGGGGAAGGGGGAGTGAGGGAGAAGGTGCGGGGGGAGGGGCCGGGCAGTTTCATGATAACTTACCATGCGGTGAGAACGAAAAGAACATAAAAGAAGTCAAAAAAGGTCACAGTGGGAATTTGGTGCGATGGGCGGTACGGAGTGGGACCTCTTGTGGGGGGGTGAGGGGCAGAAAGGGGGGGGGGGGGGGGGGGGGGGGGGGGGGGGAAGAGGACGTGGACGCGAGTGCATGGGCGTGGATGATATTAATGAGTAATACGAAAACAAATGGATGAAGCAATTGCCGATGTACAGAAAGTCACACCAGATCGAGCAAGGAATGCACAGGAAACAAGCATACATCCATGCATGGCAGCATAGATGCATGCATCAAGCACACCACTCACCTTTTGCAGTTCCGCAGCGGCTCGCACATACTCCTTGAATGCATCTGACGCCGCCAGACGCTTGTAGCTCACGCCACCCCCGTCCAGTGACAGTGCCTCCTCGTACATCCGCACAGTTGCCGCCCGCAGCCCGCTAGCAACAACCGACGCCGCCTGCGCAGACCGGAGGAAGATCGGGCGCGCGTTAAGCGCGGTGCTTTCGGGCAGCTCGTCGGGCAGGAGGCGGAAGAAAACATTGGGTTTGTTGGTAAAGGGCTGTGAGTAGGTGATGTGGTGAATGAGATCTGCTGCTGCCAGTTTCTCTGCCAACCCCACTGCTGCTGCTTCACCATCTCCCTCTGCGTTTTCTGGTGGAGGCATGTTCGCTTTGAGCCATGCAACAATGGCAGCACCGGACACCACGCTCTTGTGCGCTCCCAACAGGCCCTCCTTCACCTCCTCTCGCCTCACCCCTCCCTCCCCCTCCCCTGCTGCCATTTTCTCAAACACTGCTATGAGCTCCCGACTCAATCCAGGCCACACCTCCGCCCCTCCTTCCGCACCTCCTGCTGCCCCTGCCGCCGCTGCTGCCCCTGCTGCTGCTTCTGCCTCTGAGTCGCTCGATGCAGCAGGTTTGAGGCTGAGCAAAGGAATGAGGGCAGGCGGGAGTGGGTCAGGGGGGGAGGCAAGGAGATCCTGTATCTTGTTGCTGGTCACAAGCTGTGTGTGCGAGAGAGATACAGAGAGAGAGAACGAAAAGGGGGAAGCAGGGGAGCGGGAGTGAGAGGGTGCGAGAGCGAGGGCAGGGGAAAGAGGAAAAGGAGAGAAAGACAAGCACGTCGAGGAGGGAATTAGAGGGGATGTGGCGCCATGGATAAATTAAGTGTAATGACAGGCAGGCAAGTAGCCCATGGAACTTGCGCTCAGGTAGGGGGGAGGGAGGGGGAGTTTTGGGGAACATGAATAGCCTGGCAAGTGCATGGCACAGTAGAGCAACTAGAAAACGTAGATAGAAACATACGTGGCTGCAGGAAAAACGCCATATCTAAGTACTGTAAGCCTTAGCCACACAATCAAATCTCCCTTAATTCCTCTCTCTTCCTCCCTCCTCCCTCCCTCTACCTTTGTTGCGCCTCTCTCTCTCTCCCTATCATTCCCTCTCTCCCACTCCCACAACCACTCGTCGCCATCACATCACCTGTTCCAGGTCGTCAAATCCGCCAACCAGCCGCCCGCCAACGTAGATTACAGGCACTGTGCGCATGCCTGACGCCTCCGCCAGCGCCGCTCGCGCCTCTGCCGCGGAAACCACAGCCGAGGACGAGGGGGAGGAGCCCAGAGGCGCAGCGGTAGTAGCGGCAGCATCGGCAGCGGCAGCGACGGCGGCAGGAGGGGGGTTGTCGAGGGCGACGGAGCATTCACTGTAGGCGAGGCCGTTAGACGCGAGCAGCGCCTTGGCTTGGCGGCAGTAGCGGCACGCAGGGACGGTGAAGATGAGGATGGGCGGAGCCGGGGCGGACGGAAGCATGCTGCTGCTGTCGGCGGCGGTGGCGGTGGTGGTGGGAGAGGTGGAATGCTGTGGAGGTGCGGTTTCGGCAGTACCACCGTTGCTGCTGCTGTTGGCCTGGAGGGATTTATGTGGGGAGGATAGAAAGGGGAGAGTGTGTCGTACACAAGGGTTTCCTTATACGATGCAAAGAAACATGTGTGTGCGGAAAGAAAGCATTAACATAGGATATAATAACGCGCGCGACTGAAAATTTACCATGACTACACGACGCTCGTTCGAAGGACGGATTAGCTCAACAGCGGCGGAAGACTTGCGCAAGACGAGGAGCTCGCGCGCACTGGTTCCGCGCGGAAGCAGCGGCGCCGAGCGGCGAGGAGGCAAGAGCGCGAATGGATTCGGTTGCAGCTGCGAGGGGGTGACGCATGCGCAGGCATGCGCAAGTGAATGCATGGATGCAGCCAGCAATGATTGCCGCAAATTTGAGCGAGGAAGCAGACGGGATGGGTGGGGAAGAAACGAGGATACTGTGTGGAATATCTGAGGACCTAGAGATTCGCCTGAAGTAGTAGTATGTTGGGCTCCAGGTGTCTGGGCCGGGCTCCAAGTTAATCTCCGCTATTGAGTTTCATTCTGTCCATCCAACTTTCATGACAGCTGACATATTTACTGCAGCTCTAAATTCAGCGTAACAATACTCATGAACATAATCAGAATCCTAGCTGATTGAGATCACCAATCACAGCCCGAGCTCGAATCGGACCACCAATCACAGCCCGCATGTTCCTCCCCACCCCACTGCTCCTTCCTTACCCGTCTCGCTAACGGCACGGGGTCCGTAAACTCGCTTCTGACCCGGCACTTCCCGAGCCGCATTTCGGACTCCAAGCAAACTCGATTTGTATAAATTTGAATTCGGCAGTTCCCAAGGCATCAGTTCAGCAACTCCCTTCGTTGTGCCAATCCCATTCAATCCTACCAGCAGCTCCTTTACAAGAATCCAGCTTCCAGACGTTGGTTTTCGGATATGGGATCTCTCTGAAGGAATATATTAGAGAGCGTAGCGATAGCGAGAGAGTCTCTGCTATGGGAATGATGTTGCGCCAGCAACTTGGTAGAGTTTTGGTAGCGTTTGCCTCTAAGGACTTTGTGAGAATTGAAGTAGCATTTGGGCCAAGTAGAATTTCAATATCAATTATCAAACACACAAGCAAACACAAACATATATAGGCAAGCAAGAGTTGCACAATTGTTGCGTGGCGCTGCGAGTAACCCAACCCACACGAAAGTGCTGTGCAGGTGGGTGAACGCGCCCCGCACATTTCCAACCCAACTCGGCACCGGAATGTCTCACCGTGCACGCTACTCCTGCCAACACAGCAAGTGAGCAGCGTGCCTCACAAGCAAGGCACCTACGACCCCCAAGACTCGTCATTCCTAGCACCGATTCCGCCGAGTTCGCTGCAGTAGCTCACAGTCACCCGTAGTCACTAATGACCGCCACCGAACTCGTGCGTCGGTGCCGAGTAGACTCAGTCGTTAGGCGCCGACCTGCCAAGTCAAAGGTCATCGAGGGCCCTTGCTGTCGTAGGGCCCTCTAACACTCCCCTGCCATACTACAGCAAGGCCCTTTATAATCACAGGGCATGCATACACACATACACACCAAAACAAAGGGATACACACAAACGAAACACGCTCAAAGTGTAAACACGCACCGCACCAGCCATGGATAGGCCATGGCACCATCCACATCATGGAGTGTCTAGGTCTTCACTCCCCTCACTCGAGAGCCGCACCTGCCCCACAGCCTCGAAGCAACGACTGAAGGCGGGGAAATGCAATGCCTTTGTGAGGTAGTCAGCAGGCTGCTCGCTCGTAGGGATGTACTGCAGCTGCAGCTTCCTGCGCTTGACCATGTGCTGCAGCCACATGTGACGACGCTCCATGTGCTTGAGGCTCCCCTTGAGCCCCATGCCACCTGCCACTGAAATCGCGGAGGAGTTGTCCACAAAGAGAGTCGTGGGCTCCTCACTCCTCAGCAGTTGAAACTCTGCCAGCAGGAAGCGCAGCCTGCGCGCCTCCTTCCCAGCCTCCACAGCAGCAACGTACTCAGACTCAGTGGAGGAAAGGGTGGCGCAACGAATCCGCTGGCTCGCCCATGAGACAGCAGCACCCCCGAGCACGAAGACATAGCCACCTGTGCTGGTCCTGTTCTGCTTGTCCCCTGCATCATCAGCATCGGCGTAGCCCACCAGCTCCAAGGACTCCGGCCCACCACCAAACTCCAGCGCCACATCCCTGCTCCCCACCAAGTACGTCAAGCACCGGTCCAACTCCTTCCAGTGCTGATCACTCCGCACAGTCTGGCCCGACCCCAGCTTGCTGCAGGCGAACGAGATGTCGGGACGGGTGGTACAGGCCGCGAACTGCAAGGATCCCACCTTCTGCCTGTACTCCTCCTCCTGGCGAGACTGCCATCCCACATCCTCGAAGGTCTGCACACTGAAAGGGTCAGAGGAAAGAGGGTGCGAGGCACTCGCAGCGGCTGCTCCCCGTCAAAGAAGCGCCTATGGACCTTGTCCACATAGGCCCCCTGGTGCAGCCACAGCCTCCTCGTGGGCCTGTCCCGAATCAGCTGCAACCCCAGATATTTCTCCACAGGGCTAATCTCCCGCAGCTGAAAGGCACTCTGCAGCAGGTCACGCAGCTCCGCTAGCATGCTCTGACTGCGGCTGGCAGCAAGCAGGTCATCCACATACACCAGCAGCCAGCACATCTCCCCCTCAGCATCAGTCTTGAAGTACAGAGCCTCATCCACCTTGCTCTTCTTCCATCCAGCCCCAAGCAGCACCCCATCCAAGGCCTCATACCATAGCATCGGGCTCTGCTTGAGCCCATACAGACTCTTCACCAACTTACAGACACGAGGAGTCCCATCCTCATAGTAGCTCGGCTGCTCCATGTAAAGGTCTCGGTCCAGCACGCCATGGAGGAACGCGTTCTTCACATCGAGCTGCATCAGGTCCAAATCAAGTGCAGCTGCAATCGCCAGAAGCACACGCGCCGTCACATAGCTTCCCACAGGGGCGTACGTCTCCTCATAGTCCACCCCTGCCACCTGCGTGAACCCCTTCACCACCAGCCTCGCCTTCTCACGCTCCACTATCCCATCAGGTCGGAACTTGGTGTTCAAAATCCAGCGGTTCTTCATCACATTCACCCCTGGCGGACGCGGAACCAACTCCCACGTCCCCTGCTCAATCAAGCTCCGCATCTCCTCATCCATCGCCTCCTTCACCTTGTCTCCCTTCCAGCAGCCCAAGGCCTCCTTCACTGTCATTTTCGCTATGTCCCACTGCCTCTCAGGATCAGCTGCCACGTCCGGGTCCAGGTTAGTCCACTCCTCGTCCTCCTCCTCGTCATCCAAGCCCGCTGGCTCAACCACTACAGCCCAAGCATATCGAACAGGCGGGACACCACGAGTGATGCGAGTGGAGCGACGCAGTGGTGCAGTGGTCGTCCCAGAAACCAACACACGACCACCATCTCTAATTCCCCACATCTCCTGCTCCCCTGTCTGCTGCTCCCCAATCTGCTGCTCCCCTGTCTGCTGCTCCCCTGTCTCCTGCCCCCCACTCTGCTGTACTCCATCCATACTGGGTTGCTCACGACTCGTCCAAGCACCCCGGCGGCGTATGCGAGGTCGGGACGGGTAGAAACGGCGGCATACATGAGCGAGCCCACTAGTGAATGAAACCGCTTCCCTTCGGGTTCGTCGAGGGTGGATTCTTCCTCTCCCGTGAGGCAAGGAAATCCCGTAGCTAGTGGTGTTCCCACCGGTTTGCTATTGCCCATGCCAAAGCTCTCCACTACCCCCTTCACATACTTCTCTTGGTGGAGGTGGATGGTCCCGTTGGCTCAGTCACGGTCGACGTGCATCCCAAGGTAGTACGTGACTGGCCCCAAGTCCCTCATCGCAAACTCCGCCCCTAGCCGTTGCTTGACCTCCCGAATGAGGTCTTTGGAGTCGGAGAAGAGGAGTAGTTCATCGACGTAGAGTAAAAGCACCAATTGCTTCTTCCCCTCCTTCAACACGTACAAAGCGCTATCGCACTCGCTACGAGCGAAGCCGTGTTGAAGAAGAAAGTCGTCGATGCGCTTGTACCATCCGCGTGGACTTTGCTTCAAGCCGTAGAGGGTACGCTTGAGCTTCTTCGGCTCAAGTAACGGAAAAACATTCCGAGAAACTACGTTCGCTCATGTATGCCGCCGTTTCTACCCGTCCCGACCTCGCATACGCCGCTGGGGTGCTTGGACAAGTCGTGAGCAACCCTCATACCGAGCATGTGCGCGCGGGAGGACGCGTTCTACTCTACCTCCAAGGCACACCTAACTTGGGGCTCGTGTATGAAGCCGGCCCAATCGAACTCAAAGGCTATGCCGACTCGGACTACGCGGGAGATCCGAGCACGCGCAAGAGTACCTCCGGGTACGTCTTCACCTTGCTTGGGGCAGCTGTGAGTTGGCAAAGCAAGAAGCAACCAACCGTGGCTCTAAGCTCAACGGAAGCGGAGTATATAGAACTCACACAAGGTGTCATGGAGGCAATATGGCTACGTCATCTTCTAGCGGAGCCTGGGCATCCTCAACCGAACCCAACTCCTCTCTTTTGGTGACGTTTCAAGGCGGTGTAACGGAAAAACATTCCAGAACGCACAAAACCTAATACTGACCGCGGAATGACCCGATTGTGTGGCATCTCGGGTTTCTAACTCCTTGGAGATTGTAAACGCTAGTACAATATACTGAAAAACGCGAAATGGCTGAGTCAAACCTTGTTGTACGGTGTACAGTTCGGTTGAAATGTCGCGGTACTAGTCAGGGAATGCGATGAGTGTTGACTGTGACCACGTAGTGACAAGGGTTACCATGGAGGGATAACGGGTACTACGAAGGGGGTCAGATGATCTGATGGGTACCATCGAGCCACGTAGCGGACTACGGACGTCAGCGGGCTCATTGTTGGTTACCAGGAGGTAATTACCCTTGTATTTGTTCGCGAGGGACAATGAACTCGTCTGTCATGCGCTGATGTCCCAAGCCAACTTTGCAAACCCGTTGCACCTCTGCTTGTGGATTATGAAAAAAATAGGGCGTGGTACATTGAGTTCGAAAGGGCTTAAAGTGTGTGCGAATGTGGAGTCAGGAAACCCCCTGGCAATACTCTAACTCGGAGTAGAGGGCGAACCAAACACATCCCCGGTATCGAGTGTTTGAATGCATTGGGATGGCTTCGTGAAGTTTGAAATCCTTCCATGTACCTCCACCCTGAAATGGAAGCGGCTTTGCCACCAGCCCCTGCACTGGCTGATGTCACCCGTCCCTCACTCCACCCACACTAGGTACAGTGCAATATTTTCAATACATGTCGGCCCTGTGGTGCCAGCTTGCATTCTCGTCCCGGATCGTCTTTCCGAGGCGCACCGCGCACTGGTGGGTGGCATGACAGTGCCAGGGTGTTTCAGCAGCTGCGAAAACTCGCGACGTTTGCTAGCTCTTACCGAATTATGCGAGCGTGTAACTTGATTTCGCCTCCCACCTTTCCTGCTTCCACATTGCTCATTTCGTTCGGACAGATGCTAACTGAACAGCCGTTTTCTTGTTTTCGACTTTTCCGTATTTTCTGTTTCTTTCTAAGCTAAGCTCTTCGTCTGAGCTCACATGCAAGCATACCACTTGAATGTGACAGTTTAGATTCATTTTCGTTAGCTTTACGTGTTCCTGTTCCTATGTGTTTCGATCGATGGCCTTAGGCTTGTCACGGCACGGATATTCCTCCAGATCCTCAACGCACGCGAAGGGTTCTCCTTTAATTGCGTGGGTAATAAGGTGGCTGCCTTTAGTTCTCCTACTATGGATATTGCTTGCGTGGACAGCGCCGCACCACATACTCTCGCACATGTTCGGTATAACCTACGCCACGCCAGCTTCTATCGCGTATGCGGAAGCCGAATCGGCGGCTGCGGCGGCGGCGATTGCGGAGGAGGATCGCGGAACAGGAGACGACGTGATAGGAGAGCACGAAAGATTGGAAGGCGGCAGGGGTTTAGAGGAACGGAGAGCAGAAGGCGAGAGTGGTGACGACGAACCTCCCTTGGAATTGCCGCTCCGAGTGTACCTGTATCCGCTGCCCGCCGCCTTTAACTTCGGACTCCTCCAGGCAAGCGCCCCGCATCCCACGCATACCTTCCTCAATGCCAAGCATTCGCCGCATTCCTCGCATTCCGCACTCCCCCTCACTCCCCGACATCCCCAGGTTCCCCCCATTGCCCCGCCTCCCCGCATACCCCCACAACCCCCGCCTCTCCGGCCCCTCCCGCCACATCCTTGTGAGCCGCTCCCGGCCAACCCACTCACCCTGCCGGCTCGTGTCCCTCACTTCTTCACGGTCCTCCCGCGCTCCCGTCACGGTTGTCTCCTCGTATTCTTCCTGGCTTCTTTTGCACTCCAGCATTCGCTCTTACGCTTTGCTCGCTATCAACGTGTGCCCTCACGAGGCAGGCAAATGTAGAGTAGAATACTCTGGTAACCAAACCACCATGTATCTCTCGTTTGCTCATGAGGAAATGATGAAGGCAAGTGAAAAGGAGAAACAGAATGGACATGGCGTCAATAGCGTGGAGGGCGAGTCGCTGCATAAAGTGAATGAGAATGAGATTCTGTTGCCAACCCCTTATCATATGTCTTCTCTACACACGCTCTTAGTAGCATAGCATATGCTCCATGTATGTACCCGTCACAAGCAACTCCTTTGGCCCAATGCCCAATCTTACATTCCCACTCCCTCCAGGCGCAGTGGAACGTGGGGTGTCGTCTCGACATTCTCGCGCGCCACGGCGTGCCTCCCTCTTGGAACTTCAACTCTTCCTCCTCCTCCTCCTTCTCTTCCGCCACTTCCTCGTCGCTCGCCACGTCAGCAGACGACGACGCTGACGGGGACGGCGACAACTCACTAGACCAAGCCGCAGCCGCCACAGTCAGGGCAGAAGAAGCAGAAGCAGAAGCAGCAGACGGGGAAAGAGGAGAGCGGGGGGCGGGCGGGAGCAACAAGGCTATGAAGGGCGTGCATCTGCCGATGCTAGAGCAGGCGGACGAGCTGGCGAGGCTGGCGGGGTGGTCAGAGGAGGCGGTGGCAGTGCAGGTGCCGTGCTACCACAACTTCCCCTACTACTGGCAGCACAGCGTCGAGTACTACATGACCCTCTCTCTGCTCTTCGGTGCGTGCGTGGGTGGGTGGGTGGGTGGGTATGTGGGTGGGTGCGAGGGTGGGTGGGTGGGTAGGTGGGCGGGTGGAGTGGTGGCTTGGTGGCATGGTGGATAGGTGGGTGGGATGGTGAATGCTGGGTTTCGAGCCTCTTGACCAGCAAGAAAGATATGGGGTTGATGAGGAGGAAGGAACAAGCAGTGAGAAATTAACGACGTGTCTCTCTCAATGATGGGGTGCCTTAACCCCATGACACACCACAATGCCGTGCCACGTCCATCCCCAATTCCCCCTTCCCCTTCCCCATTCCCAATCCCCCTCTCCCCCTTCCCCTCGCATTCCCCCATCCCGTTTCCCCAATCCCCATCCCAAAATCCCCCATCGCCCATACCCCACTCCGCACTCCCCGCGGGCCCCCATGCGCGGTGGGTGGGCGTGCATCAGGGTCGGAGGCGGTGGTGCGGGTGGAGGAGCCGTCACACGCGGACGTGGTGTTCCTGCCCTACTTCTCCACGCTCGCCTTCCGCCTCAAGGCCAGGTGCGCCTCTTGAGGCGCAGGGGAAGGCCTGAGGCAGGGAGGGTGGGGAGGGAAGGAGGGGAGGCAGGTAGGGAGGCAGGGAGGGAAGGAGGGAGAGAGGGGAGAAACGAGGGTTCCGGAAGCTTGGAACAGCAGGGTGTGGTGCGGTTAGCACATGAGAGACGCGGGTAGTACATAGGCCAGGAAGCAGCAGTGCACGGGAGGGAGGGGATGGGAGAAGCTCCACAGGCGCACCACACCACCCACTCCGCTTTCCTTCCCTTCACCGTGCTTCGATTCGTCTCACAATGCACCTTCACCGTCCCTTTCCTGATTTATCGTACCGCATCCCTCCTCTCTCTCCTCTTCTGCACTCGTCCTCACCTAACTCCTACGCACACTTTTCAACCCTTCCCCTCTTCACTCCACCTTCTTTCTCCCACCTCCCCCCTCTCTCCTCTCTTCCTCATCTCCCAAATTCCCCAGCTTTCTCTTGCTGCTCTCCCCCATTCCCCCCCTTCCCCACCCTCTTCCTCCTCCTCCCAACCCTCCCCCCCCGCCCCTCCCGTGTCCCCTATTCTCCCCCCTCCCACCGCAGTGCACGGCTGAACGCGCAGCTGCTACCCATGTTACCGCGCATGGCCACGCATCCGCTGCTCATGCCAGCCGTGTACCCCGTCACTTTCTTTGAGGCGGCCCCAGAAATCCCGTGTCCCCATTTCTCCCCCGTCTTACCCCAGTGAACAGCTGAACGCACAACTGCTGCCAGTGCTACCGCGCATGGCAACGCATCCGCTTCTCATGCCGGCCGTGTACCCGGTCACCTTCGCCAATGCCTCGCGGGACCTGCTGCAGCCCATCAGGAAGCTGGCTGTGGACCTCGACATGTACCGGCCCATGGTATGTAGAAGGGGGAGGGGTGGGTGAGAGGTGGGAGAGACTTCGAGGCACCTCAAAAGTCCTTGCGGGACCACCATTCCTCCCCACCAGGCCCACTCATGTTGTGTGGCAGCTGCGGATAAGAGGGATGCCTGAATAGGACAGCCCACTGTGGGCTTGTGCTCTGAGTCCCAGAGGCCCGCCTCCTCTGCTCCTCCCCACCCCCCTCTGTCCCCCCCCAATAGTTGCAGATCCACTAATTGACCCCCCAGTCCCCCGTCACTCCCTCCTTCCGTAACCTCTTCCTCCCCCTCTTCTCCCCGTCTCCCCTCCCCCACCACCACAACAGAACGCGGACCCACTGATCGACGTGGTGGTGCCGCATGCTGCCCTGGTACCCGCTTACTCTGATGACCCGGGCTCGTGGCAGCAACGTTCACCCGTTCCCCTGCCCCCTCCTCCCCCTATCTCCCCATCCCCGCTCCACAGGACGCGGACCCGCTGATCGACGTGGTTGTGCCGTACGCAGCCCTGGTACCCGCTTACTCTGATGACCCGGGCTCGTGGCAGCAGCGCCCCACACTGCTCTACTTCCGCGGCAACAAGTGGCGCGCTGGCCACTCTGAGGTGCAGGGGGGGGGGGGAAAGGGGGAGATGGGAGGGAGGGAGGGAGAGAGGGAGGTAAAGAGGGGAGGGGAAGAGGGAGAGAGAGAGGGATGGTGGGAGGGAGGAGGGGGGGGAGGGAGGAGGGGAGTGAGGAAGTGGACTTGAGTAATCACGCACGTGGTGGTTCATTCTACCTCGGCCTCCTCCTAACACTCTCCGTTTTCGTCCCCTCTCTACACTTCCCACCCTTCCTTTCCCCACCTCCCCTCCTCGCCGCCCAGGGCCAGGCAGTGCAGAGGGCGCTAGCGGAGGAACTGACGGGGCAAAGGGGCGGGTATTTGAGGTGTATTTTGAGGCGCCTCAAAATACACCTCACTGCAAAGGGGCGGGTATTTGAGGCAACACTTGCATGGGGATGGCTCTCCCTTCTCCCTTCTCTCATCCCCATCCCTTCTCCGCCCCTCTCTCGCAACCCCCCAGGGCCAGGCAGTGCGGAGGGCGCTAGCGGAGGTGCTGGTGGGGCAGAGGGGCGTGGTGTTTGAGGCAGCACTGGCGAGCGACGAGGATAACATCATGGGGGCTGCGGGGGGTCTCAGGCGAGCCAAGTACTGCCTCTCCCCTGAAGGTGAGGCACGTGATAGGCACGGAGGGGAACAAGGGAGGACTGTTGAGACGTTTGAGATGTTTGCCGCTCGCACCTCAAACCACCCCCGGTGCTGGTGGGGCAGAGGGGAGTGGTGTTTTGAGGCAGCACTGGCGAGCCACGAGGATAACATCATGGGGGCGGCAGGGGGCCCTGCGCCACGCCAAGTACTGCCTCTCTCCCCTGAAGGTGAGCAGCAGTGCGGAGGAGATTGAGCGAGGGATCTTGCAATGCTTGAGGCGCCTTGAGAGTTTGCAGGGGGGAGAAGGGGAGGGGGGCGCATGCGAGCAGAGAGTGCTGCCTCTCCCATGGACGTGGGCTGCGGGACAGGTGAGGTCTGGGGGGATCGTGGAATGAGGCGAAGGTGGGGAAGGGTGGAGAAAGGATGACGGCATCCTGCCTTATCCGGGCTACCTAGATTGCCCACCTCACATGTTTCTGTGCTACCCCTGTTTATCTACCCTGTGCTACCTGCCAAGTCAACATTGCACTCGTGCACACGACACGGCTCTCAAAATCTCTCAGAATGCACCTCTATGCTGCTCTTCCCTACACCGCCTGCCCTTCAAACCATCCTCCTGCCCACCCGTCCCCCGTTCTGCCTCCTATCCCGGACCCCCCTCTCTCCCCTCTCCCGGATCCCCCTCTCTCCCCACTTTCCCAAATCCTCCTCTCTCCACCGCCGCCCCATCTCTGCTACCAGGTGACACCTCGTCCAGCTGCCGCCTGTACGACAGCATCCTATCGGGGTGCATCCCAGTGGTGGTATCAGACAGCATCGAGCTGCCCTTCGAGGACGATATAGACTACTCCTCCTTCGCTCTCTTCGTCCCCACCGCCCTTGCTCTCCGCCCCGGCCATCTGCTCGAGCTACTGCGGGGGCAGAGCCGCACGCAGTGGCAGCGCAGATGGTCCAACATGCGCCGGGTGAGAAGGGAGGGAGTGGGAGGGCATGGCGGTGGGGTGGGAACGGTGCGGTGGGGTTGGGTTGGGTGGGGTGGGGTGGGGTGGGGTGGGGTGGGGTGGGGTGCGGTGGAGGGGAGTGGGGTTAAACGGGGCGGGGTTGTGCTGGCTGTGCTGCGGGGGCAGAGCCGCACGCAGTGTCAGTGCAGATGGTCCAACATGCGCCGGGCTAGAGAGGAGGGGGTGGGAGGAGGAGGTGGTGCGGTGCGGTGGGGTGAGGTCGGGTGGGTGGGGTTGTGCGGGAGGGTGGGTGGGATGGGCATGGTGGGGGTTTGAGAAGGGCGGGTGGTAGTTCTGGGTGGGCAGGGAAAAACATTTTATTACTGCTTATAGTCTACCCTTTCTCACTCGACTCATTTTCCTCCCTACTTCCTCATACCTATCCCATGGGTTTCTTCCCCCCCACTCATTAACAACCATCCTTTGTTCCACCCCTTCTGACCCCCTCTTTCCCCCAATCTCCCCAAACCCCCTCCATTGCCCTCCTCACACCCCTCCCCCCAAAATCTCTGTGACCCTAACACTTTACAACTGCATCACCTTTTGAGGCCCTCTAAAGTCGTACGATCCCTCGTCCCTCTCCCCATCTCCGCCTCCCCGGCCCCCCTTCTCCCTGTCATCCCAGCTGCGCAAGCACTTTGAGTTCTCATCACCGCCCGAGCCGGGGGGAGCGGAGGACACGGTGTGGCGAGCAGTGTCGAGGCGCATCCGGGGCAGCACGGGGAGTGCAGGGGCGCAGCGCAACCGGCGGCAGCGCCTGCGGCTACTGCTGCGGCAGCTGGCACAGTATGGGCTGAATGCCTCGCACCTACAGCAGCCCGTGCACGTGCGCCCACCCGTGCACTTGTAGCGCGAGTCTGACTGAGTCGTTGCCTCAAGGATGCGGCAGCTGGCACACCACGGGCTGAATGCTTCGCACCTGCAGCAGCCCGTGCACGTGCGCTTGCCCGTGCACTTGTAGCGTTCAGTGGTGTAGCCATGCTTCAGTACTGGAGCGTGCTCCTGCGCCGCCTCTAGGATGTGCGTGTGCCTGCCTGCCGGTGCTCCTGTAGTGTGCGTGTGGGAGGCACGCAGGGAGGAGGGAAGGAAGGGTAGGAGGCGGAGGAGGTGAGATGGAATGGGGTGGTGGGGGAGGTGGGGATGGGGAGAAAGGGTAGAGGAATAATTGTGGAGTACGGGCTCTCTGTGCTAGCTTTGGTGCACTTCTGGTGACTGCTAGCCGTAAATTGTACCATTGTCCCATAAGGATTTGCACACAGGATATCCAGCACAGCTATAACTGTTCTGTAACTAGTATGTAATGTGCTGCTGCCACCATGTGGAGGTCTCGACACTCGCACTACACCGCACTGTACCGTTCTGCACTGCAGTTCATGTCAGAATCCCAACCACTAAACCATTGGGATAAAAGGGCTTGTTAAGTAGCGGGTCAGTGCGCCCATAACCCCCCAGGACAACGTGCCTGTAACCTTTCCCTAGGATCAATCGGGGATCTCCAATGGACCTCTGACAGTTCACGCTTCACTGGAAGAGGTTCACAAATCATGGATGGATGGAAGCCGCCCGCCCAGGGCTGATTTTATCAGGGTAATTACCCTGATTTCAGGGTGATTTCAGACTTGTCACTTTCTGGACCCTGAGAAATCAGGTTTTTCACATTTTGGTCCCTGATCCATTCAGAGTATTGCTTTAGCGGACCCTGAAATTTTGTGTACACTCTCAGTGTAGGGTTTTCACGGACCCTGTTAATACAGAGTACGAGGCCTGTGGACCCTGAATGCGATGTTATCGGGGCGAAGTTTCTCGGAAATTTCCTCCTGATAACCCCTTCGCATTGATTTCAGTGCCCCCCACGTGCGTAATCCTCCCCCCCCCCCCCTCCCCCCCCCCCCCCCCCCCTCGCTTTATCGAGACGAAGTTTCTTCGAAGTTTCGTTCCCATACACCCACCATCTAGATCGGGCGAATCTGTAATGTCAGATTTTAGGTTGCTGTTATTGGTCGAAATAGATGTGCTCTAACACAGCGCCAGTCACATCGCCACAGTGCCAGTCACATCGCCACAGTGCCAGTCACATTGCCAGTCACATCGCAAGTCACAGCGCGTAAGTCACAGCGCCAGTCACAGTCACCCTTGCGACACCAACAGCAGATTCGACCTCTGCTCCGTACGGAAATCCCTTTTGCGCTAGGTCAAGGCAGATTCTGCTTGAATTCCCCGTAGACTTGTCAAACACATGTGTATATTTGTTATAGTTTGGTTAGGCTTAGTGGGGTACTCACTGTGGGGTACAACCCCTTAGGTTTCTCCTTTGTATCTTTTCCCCTCGATACTCGACACACAACTTTCCCGTAAGATTATGATATGGTATCAGAGCATAGGTCCTTAGGACCTACGATTAGGGCCCACCACGATTGCCTGTCTCACCTAGTGCCTACACGCGCCTCGGCTGCCCGCGCGCGCCCTTTTTTTTTCCCACGTGCGCCGTCTCAGCAGCCCGCGTAGCCCGTTTCGGCCCCGCCTGTGCGCCCCTTAAGCCGCCAGTGCGAAACCTGATTAGGCCACGCCAGCGCGGCCCGTCGCCCAGCGTAGCCCGTAGCGTAGCGACCAGCCCGCAGCCGCGCACGTGCGGCCCGTCGCCCAGCGCAGCCCTCAACCGCACGTAGAATGCAGCCGCGCAGGCTGTAGCCACGCACAGCCCGCAGCTCGCGCAATCCGTCGCCGCGCGTAGCCTGCGGCCGCGCGCGCTGCCCGTAGCCACGCGCAGCCTGCAGCCTCGTGCAGCTAGCCGCCACACGCAGCCCTCAGGCCGCTCCTGCCTGCTGCCTGCTGCCTGCCGCTCCTGCCTGCCGCCTGCCTGCTGCTTGCTGCCTGCTGCCTGCCTGCTGCTTGCTGCCTGCTGCCGCCTGCCTGCTTGCTGCCTGCTGCCGCCTGCCTGCTTGCTGCCTGCTGCCGCCTGCCTGCAGCCTGCCTGCTGCCTGCCTGCTGCCTGCCTGCTGCCTGCCTGCTGCTTGCTGCCTACAGCCTGCCTGCCTGCCTGCTTGCCGCCTGCCTGCCGCCTGTCTGCAGCCTGCCTTCTGCCTGCCTGCTGCCGCCTGCCTGCCTACTGCCTGCAGCCTGCCTGCTTGCTGCCTGCTGCCGCCTGCCTGCAGCCTGCCTGCCTGCTCCCGCCTGCCTGCTTACTGCCTGCAGCCTACCTGCCTGCCTGCTTGCTGCCTACTGCCGCCTGCCTGTAACCTGCCTGCTGCCTGCCTGCTGCCTGCCTGCTACTTGCTGCCTGCTCTCGCCTGCCTGCTTGCTGCCTGCTGCTGCCTGCCTGCCTGCTTGCCTGCTTGCTGCCTGCTGCCGCCTGCCTGCAGCTTGCCTCCTGCCTGCCTGCTGCTTGCTGCCCCTGCCTCCTGCCTCTGCCTCCTGCCTCCTACTTGGTGCCTGCTGCCTCTGCCTGCTGCTTGCTGCCCCTGCCTCCTGCCTCTGCCTCCTGCCTCCTACTTGGTGCCTGCTGCCTCTGCCTGCTGCCTGCTGCCTGCTACCTCCTGCCTTAAGCCAATATGGCGACGCCTAATGTTCTAGCGTTCGAGCCTGACGGTCGTCCCATCGAGTTCAGTGTATGGTTAGACGATCTCCAACTATTCCTTCTGACTGATGCCAAAGATGGCGTTTCCCTGTTTGATTATGTCTCTGGCTCTGCCGTTGCTCCTGCTGCTGATGCTCCTTCTCTAGAACGCTCCCAGTGGCAGTCTCGTGATGCTGCTGCACGTCTAGCTATTAGGAACCACCTGCCGATTACTGAGCGAGCGCATTTCAGCCAGCACAGGACTTCTCAGACACTGTACGACGCTGTAGTTGCGCGCTACTCCTCCCCGGCCACTGCAGCCATAGGTCGACTCATGCTACCGTACCTGTTCCCCGATCTTTCCTCGTTCACCACTGCTGAGGACCTAGTTTCTCACCTGCGCGCTACTGACTCTCGCTTTCGTGCCGCCCTTTCAGCCGAGTTCTGCGCCGCAAACCCCCCCCCGATGTACTTCACTCTCTATTTCCTCGTCACCCGCCTCCCTGACACTCTTAGCTCTGTCAGGGACCACTTCCTAGCGCTAGACCCCACCACTCTCACTGTAGACGACTTCGAGAAGCACCTCCTCGCAGCAGAGAAGAACATCCTCGCTGTAGGTGCTGCTCGTGGCACTCCTCGCTCTCCCCTCTTTGAGGGGTGCTCCCCCTCCCCTCTCACCCCCTCCTACGCCTCCGCAGCTGCTGAGGGGGTCGGAACTGCTTCCGCTCCCAGTGGGAAGCGTCGCAGCGGCAGGGGCGGCGGGGGTGGCAGGGGCGGTGGGGGTGGAGGTGGTGGAGGTGGTGGAGGTGGTGGAGGTGGAGGCGGTGGTGGGGGCGGTCGTGGGGGTGGAGGCGGTGGAGGTGGTGGTGGGGGCGGCGGAGGCACTGGGAGCAGTGGAGGCGGCAGCAGCGGAGGTGGGGGAGGAGGGAGCGGTGGTGGCAGTGGTGGTCAGGGCCAGCAGCAGCCGCAGCAGCAGCAGCAGCCGCAGCAGCAGCAGCAGCATCAGCGTCAGCGCCAGACCCCCACTTCCCAGCAGCTTCTTGACTGGTATGCCGGGCGTGGGGCTTCTGGGGGTCCTGGTCGCTGCCCCTATATCATCCGCACAGGTCCCCGCGCTGGTCGCCAGTGCACAGGTTTTCACACTGAGCAGCGCTGCTTCGCTCGGCTTAGCGACGCCTGGCGCGCCAAGTTTCCTGATGCTACTGAGTTCCCCAACTGGGCAGACTTGCTTAGGCGTGATGTACCTATCTTTGATCTTGACTATGAGGCAATTCTTGCTGCTATATATGCCTTGTCTGTTAGTGCTGAGGGTGACTGCTACTTGTGTGTGCCGCCGGATCCTGCTATAACCCCTGGTATAGCCCCTGCAGCACTAGGTGCTTGTGAGTCTGCTCCCCTTGGTACTGCGCCTGCACAGGCTTTGCACACCTTTACACTTGACTCTGGTGCTTCCCGCTGTTTCTTTCGCGACAGTACCACAGTCACTCCCCTCCCTGCACCTATTCCTGTCTCACTGGCTGACCCCTCTGGGGGCCCAGTGCTTGCACGGTCTTCCACTATGCTTCCGTGTCCGGCGGTCCCGTCTGGTGAGCTGTCTGGTCTCCACCTCCCCTCGTTCTCTACGAACTTGGTGAGTAACGCTGTCCTCCAGGATGCGGGGGTTGACACCTTCACCCCTGGCCGGCAGCGTGTGGCGATTTGCACGTGCTCCCAGACTGGTCGCCACCTGGCCACGTTCGCTCGTGCGCCGGGGTCCAGTCTGTACACCCTCACCACTGCGTCACGCTCCGCCCCTTTGTCTCCCCAGTTGCACGCGTCTGCTCAGGTAGCTACACAGTGTGAGTGTCGCCGGCTGTCGCACGACACTCTCCTGTGGCACCACCGCCTTGGTCACCCCTCCCTGCCTCGCCTACGCAGCATGCACTCCCGCCTCCTGGTTTCTGGGCTTCCCAGGTCTCTGCCTCCCCTCCCTCCCTCGCCTGCGCCACCCTGCATTCCCTGCGTCGAGGGGCGGCAGCGCGCCGCTCCTCACTCCTCCTCGTTCCCTCCAACAGAGGCTCCACTGCAGACTCTCCACCTGGACATGTGGGGCCCAGCCCGCGTCCGTGGACAGGGCCACGAGCGGTACTTCCTGCTGGTTGTCGACGACTACACGCGCTACACCACGGTCTTCCCCTTGCAGCGCAAGGGGGATGTCCCTGATGTTTTGATCCCCTGGATCCGCGCTACTCGTCTCCAGCTCCGCGAGCGGTTCCAGTCGGGCTTTCCTGTCCTGCGTCTGCACTCTGACAGAGGTGGTGAGTTCTCCTCAGACCTCTTGGCAGCCTTCTGTGCGGAGCACGGCATCCGCCAGACTTTCACGCTTCCGGCCTCTCCTCAGCAGAATGGGGTTGCTGAGCGCCGCATTGGCCTAGTCATGGAGGTCGCTCGTACCTCCATGATCCATGCGGCTGCCCCCCATTTTCTGTGGCCGTTTGCGGTCCGGTACGCCGCGCATCAGCTCAACCTTTGGCCCCGTGTCTCCTTGCCGGAGACCTCGCCCACACTGCTGTGGACGGGGAAGGCTGGCGACGCGTCGCGTTTCCGGGTCTGGGGTGCTCGTGCCTTTGTCCGCGATACCACCGCGGACAAGCTCTCCCCTCGCGCCATTCCTTGCGTCTTCCTTGGCTTTGTCCCTGACGCGCCTGGCTGGCAGTTTTACGACCCCGCCTCGCGCCGTGTCTTTGCGTCTCAGGACGTCACCTTTGACGAGTCCGTCCCCTTTTACCGCCTCTTCCCCTACCACACTGCTCCTCGCCCCCCCCCCGCCGCTCTTTCTCGCCCCAGGTCCTCCCCAGGTAGACCCCCTCCCCGCGCCAGGTCCTGCTCCTTCAGGTGTCTCTCAGGTAGACCCCCCCGCGCCTGCGCCTGTTGAGGTCACTGGTGACTCCGGTCCTGCTGCGAGTGGTGCTGTCCCTGGGGGTGCGGAGCTTGGGGGTGCTGAGTCTGGGGGCGCTGAGCGTGAGAGGCCTGGGGGTGCTGCGTCTGGAGGTGCTGCGTCTGGGGGTGCTGAGCCTGCGTGTGCGGAGCCTGGGGGTGCTGAGTCTGGGGGTGAGTCGCCTGAGGGTTCTGCGACTGCTTTTCCGCGGTCTCCTTGGAGTAGCCGTCTTCGTCCGCGTGTGCCCCTCACCTCCCAGCAGCTGCACGACTGGTACGGTCGCCGTCAGCGTCGCGCTTCTGCACCTCAGGGCTCTACTGCTGGGGGTTCTTCTGCTGGTGTCGCTGGTCCCGGAGGTGCTCGTACTGAGGGTACTGGAGCTGCTGGGGCTGGCGGTGTTGTGACTGAGGGTACTGGCGCTGCAGAGGGTGCTGGAGCTGCTGGAGGTACTGGAGCTGCTGGAGGTGCTGGCGGTGCTGGAGCTGCTGAGGGTACTGGAGCTACTAGCGGTGCTGGAGCTGCTGAGGGTAGTGGAGCTGCTGGAAGTGCTGGACCTGCTGAGGGTCCTGGAGCTACTGGCGGTGCTGGAGCTGCTGGAGGTGCTGGAGCTGCCGGAGGTGCTGGAGCTACTGGTGCTGGTGGCACTGCTCAGCAGCGCCTGTTCTTCGCTCCGCCGTCTCCGTCGTCTCAGCCACCACCTGACTCTGCACTTCGCCAGGTTCTCAGTCTTCCCTCGTCTACTGGTCTTCCGTTACAGCCTGGCTCACCGCTGCCTGCTCCTTCTCCGTACACAGAGCAGACTAGGGGCCTTGCTGAGCGTCGTGAGCCTGCGTCGCGTCCTGTCTCACCTGTCCGTTCTGGTCGTTCCGGTCGTCGTGTTCCTCGTCAGCGGCAGCCGGCTGTCTCCGGCACTCACCTTGAGTGTCTTGCAGCCGCTGCGCCTCATCTCGTATCCATGCTGCTTGCCCCTGAGGGAGACCCGGATGCACCAGACATCCCTACCCCGCGCTCTTACGCTGAGGCGATCGTGGGTGAGTACTCCTCTCAGTGGCAGACAGCCATGGACGCAGAGATGGCATCCTGGAAGTCCACAGGCACCTACGTCGACGAGGTTCCCCCTCCTGGGGCGAACATTGTCAGTGGCATGTGGATTTTCAGGGTGAAGCGGCCGCCAGGTTCTCCGCCTGTCTTCAAGGCTCGGTACGTGGCTCGAGGCTTCAGTCAGCGAGAGGGAGTTGACTTCTTCCAGACCTTCTCCCCCACCCCGAAGATGACCACTCTTCGGGTACTGCTGCACGTTGCCGCTCAGCGTGACTACGAGCTTCACTCTCTTGACTTCAGCACAGCCTTCTTACAAGGCAGCCTGCATGAGGAGATTTGGCTGCGCCGCCCTCCTGGCTTCACTGGGTCGTTCCCTCCTGGTACCCAGTGGAGCCTCCGACGGCCGGTCTACGGTCTCCGCCAGGCGCCACGTGAGTGGCACGACACACTGAGGACGACACTTGCGGCTCTTGGGTTTGTTCCGTCGACTGCTGACCCGTCGCTGTTTTTGCGCACCGACACTTCTCTGCCGCCGTTCTACGTTCTCGTGTACGTCGACGACTTGGTCTTTGCCACTGCTGACACTGAGGCTCTCGCCCTGGTGAAGTCGGAGCTGCAGAAGAGACACACGTGCACAGACCTGGGTGAACTGCGCAGCTACCTTGGCTTGCAGATCACCCGGGACAGAGCACGCCGCACCATCACACTGACTCAGTCACACATGGTGCAGCAGGTCCTTCAGCGCTTCGGTTTCACCTGGTCCTCAGCACAGGCCACTCCTCTGGCTACAGGTCACTCGCTCTCAGCTCCACCTTCGGACGAGTCCGTAGAGCCGAGTGGTCCTTACCCAGAGTTAGTGGGCTGCCTCATGTACCTGATGACTTGCACTTGTCCTGACCTTGCGTACCCTCTTGGCCTTCTGGCTCGCTACGTGGCTCCTGGTCGGCACCGAAAGATGCACATGGATGCTGCCAAGAGGGTACTACGCTACTTGTGCAGTACATCGGGCATGGGGCTCGTGCTTGGAGGACGGGGTGACGTTGTCCTCACAGGTCACTCGGACGCCTCTTGGGTTGACGACCAGGCTACGCAGCGGTCGTCACAGGGTTACACCTTCAGCCTTGGTTCTGGTTCAGTTTCCTGGCGTTCTACACGTTCGTCTTCAGTTCTCGGCTCCAGCTGTGAGGCAGAGATCTACGCCACAGCCATGGCTGCACAGGAGCTGCGCTGGCTCACCTACCTGCTGACCGACTTGGGAGAGAGGCCTCGTTCTCCTCCAGTTCTGTACGTCGACAACAAGGCCGCCATTGCCTTGTGTCAGGAGCACAGACTGGAGCACAGAACAAAGCACATCGCTCTCCGTTACTTTCTTGCTCGAGAGCTGCAGCAGCGTGGCCAGCTTCGTCTTACCTACGTGGCCACTCGGGCCAACACTGCTGATATATTCACCAAGGCGCTTCCACCTGGTGATCATCAGCGTTTCTGCACTTTGTTAGGCCTTGTGCCCACTCTTCCTCACTTGCTGTAGGCCTTGTTTGTACCATGATTTATATGTATTCCTGCATGCTTGTTCTTGTAGGTATATATCACTGTACTGTTGTGGTTACATATATATTTCTGCATGTGAACTGGCCTTCTGGCCTTCTTGTTTGTGCTCAGACTGCGTGGTGACGTTGTGATCCACCCTGAGCTTGCTTTGCACTTCCTGACTGGTCTTGTGACCCTCTGTTCCCCCCCACTTTGCCTATGGGGGTGTGTCAAACATATGTGTATATTTGTTATAGTTTGGTTAGGCTTAGTGGGGTACTCACTGTGGGGTACAACCCCTTAGGTTTCTCCTTTGTATCTTTTCCCCTCGATAGTCGACACACAACTTTCCCGTAAGATTATGATAAGACTGTCAGATTTCGAGCAGATGTTGCGATTAGGGTAAAGAATGAGACTTCTGATTGAGTGAGACTTCTGTCCTCGGTAAAGAAAGAGCGCGTTACTACGACCCTGATTTTCAATTCTCGACCCTGAACATTCAGAGTTCACTACTTCTCAACCCTGAGCAATAAGGGTGCTGTTTTTCTGGAAAATGTGCCTTCAGGGTTTTTTTTTTTTTTTTTTTTTTTTTTTTTAGGTTGAAATCAGGGTACCTAAATTTGAAAAGTCAGCCCTGGTCCTACGCCCCTTATCAGGCAAACCTCTTGTCGGGCTTGTCAGATACAATGTGCAAAGGGCTTTGGGTTGACGCTGATTTCAGTGTGAATCTACGCGAGACTGATAAGAGGTTGGCCTGATAAGGGGCCGTAGGAACTGTTGGGCTGAAAAGGCCCTTAGGATCTTTCAAGGCTAAGATCAAGTGTTGAAATAGAGATGTTGTAATTGCATAAGCGTTGTAATATCAGAGTTGCTTGAACCACCTTGCACTAGTATGTGAGAACAAGATAAGTTAATAATAACAAAGAGATACAAGCTTTTTATATGATTACAAGGAATATGAAAAGGTTATACTTTAACTGTTTTGCTGTTGCGGTTCGATACAATGCCGACTCGGGTAACTGCTCAGTAATGAGTCAGTCATGTGTCCTTGCTGTCGCACTGTAGTTTTTGTCAGGTCAAGGGTCAGCGACCTTTGACTTTCGCGTAACCTCTAGCGGTTGCTTTTGTTGACTCGGGTGTTTCTTCGCTGTAGTCTGCTCCGGTTCGTGTTAACACTTCGATACTTCAGAAGCGTTTAAGTTTGCTTGTTTCCAACACTCCCCTTCGCTTCTGGAGTGTCGCTGCTGATGACGTGTCCTTGTCCAGTCAGCAGCATGCAGTACTCGAACTTCAGTTTTCCGAGTTTCTTGGTCAAGTAATCAGCTGCCATCTCGGATGTGGGACAGTAGGATAGCTCGAGTCTTCCCTTCTCGATTTCATCCTTTACGAAGACGTACCGAAGGGCGATGTGCTTCGTTCGATTCGCGAACCCGTTTTTGTTTGCGCACAGCAAGACGAGCAGCAGCATTGCGCGTGAGCCACTGCGAGCGAACAGTACTGTCAGCATCAGCAGTAGGGGCAGTAGAGGCGCCAGACGTGAGATCGAACAGTGAGAGACCATCCTTGCTATCGCACTGTAGGAAAAGCTGCAGATCATCTAGCCAGACCTCAAAGTCAACAGCTCGACCCTCAGCATCAAAGGTAAGAACATTGAGACTAGCCATGACAGGAGAAGCAGCAGGCTAGCAGCAGCAGCAGTGCAACTCGGCTAAGCAGGCTAGGCAGGGCGGCGCAGCTCGGCAGGGCGGTGTGGCTCGGCAGCGCGGCGCTCTTACCAGGGGAGAGGCTGGGGCAGGGCCGGGGTAGGGCCGGGCAAGTTCAGGAGCAGGGCCGAGGCAGGGCCGGGGCAGGGCCGATAGGTTCGAGTCTGTAGACGTAGCCTGTTCGAGATCGTCTGTTGTCAGAATCTCCAGCGTGATCTGCGTCGACGTAACCGATTAGCTTAGTTATCGTAGTTCCGGTCTTGTGGTAGGTTAGTCCGATCGTCGGAGTGCTAACGAGGTAGTGAAGTGCTCGGTCGAGTTCGAGCATGTGCTATGCTTCAGGGTTCTTGAGGTAGGTAGCGAGTTGGCTAGCTGAGTAGGATAGATCCGGTCGGCAAGTGACGGCTGCGAAGAGTAGGCAGCCTAACTTGCGTTGGTTGTCGCGGATGCCGGCAGGTTTGAGTAGAACGGAGGTCTTTCGATTTCTGTCAATGTAGTGGTATGGCGTAGAGATGGCGGTTGGAGTAAGTCCGAAACGTTTAGCGATGGTGCCCGTGTACTTTTCAGCGCTGAGGTAGATTGCGTTGTCACCGTCTTGAATGTTTAGTCCCAGGTACTGTGTCACGGTAGTTGCGACGGTGAGAGTGAGATCCTTCTGCAGCTCCCCTTCAAACCATGTTGTTAGAGCGTTGGTGGAGCCTATGTAGAGGACGTCGTCGACGTAGACGATGAGTAGAATGTAGTCGGTGCCCTTCGTCAGTCGATACATCCCTTGGTCGTGCGGTAGTTGAAGGAATCCGATGCGGATTAGGCGAGCGTGAAGGTGCTGCTGCCACAGTCTCGGGGCTTGCTTAATCCCGTACATCGATTTCTCCAGCTGACAGATTTGGTTTGGGCCTGCATTGGACCCGTGCGGGAGTTCGACGAAAATCTCAGCGTCGACGGGGGCGTAGAGGAAGGCGTTGGCGACATCGATTTGTCGAAGCTTCTTCCGGTTCATGGCGGCTATCGCGAGGAGAATCCGCAGTGAGGTATGTCGGCTTACCGGGGTGATTTTTTCCGTGAAGTCTCACCCTTGCTCTTGGTCGAAGCCACGCACAACCCAACGTGCTTTGAATTTGTCGATTGTTCCGTCGGCTTTTGTTTTCACGCGGAAAACCCATTTTCCCGTGAGAATGGTCTTGTTGCGTGCCACTCCGATAGGTACGACTTTCCAGGTGTTGCGTTCTTGCAGCGCCTTTAACTCTCTGTCCATGGCTTCACGCCATTTTTCCCTGTGTTCCCCCCCCAGAGCCTGCTGAATGGTAGCAGGCTCCTTAGGTGGTGCTGCTCCATGGACAGCGGTGACGAGTCCCAGTATCTGCAGGCCACTCTGTGTGTAGTGGGGGAGATTTGTGTCCTCTGGATAAGCTGCTTTGTCTCCTGCTTCAGGGTCTGGTAAGAAATTCGGTCCTATGCGTTCGGAGATGTTGGTGTCGACCGGTTGGGGTGTTACGTAACCAGTGTCTGCGAAATCGAAGTAAGTTTCGTCGTTGACACTTTCGCGAGGATTTTCGTCATCCATCGGGATGGGCACAGAGCAGTATGGGAGTGGTCATGCTTCCTCGGATGCGTTGTCCACGTTTTTCTCGTCCCAGTCAGCTTCGTCTACTGCTGAAGTGAAGGCTCGGTTGCCACGGAAGCCGTCCGTGAGGTCTCGATTTGCTGCCAGGTTGTCCAGGTACGTTTGAAGTGTGAGTCGCTCGTAGAAGATGACATCACGTGCTGCTACTGTTTCCTTCGAGTGGACGTCAAAAATTTTCCATGCGTTGTAATGCTTTTCGATGCCCAGGTGTAGTCCCCACTGTGCGCGTTGAGAAAATATTCCGGCTCTTGCAGTGTGCGGGCGGTACTGTACCATGCACCCGAAAACTCGTAACATTTTTGTGTTGCCCAGTTTTCCTGTCCACAGCAGGTGCGGTGATGCGTTGTTTGGGAGTGATGACGATGAGAGCAAGTTGTGCAGCATGACAGCGTGGTCCATCGCCTCAGGCCACTGGTGATTGGGCAGTCGCATGCCACGCAACAATTTGCGCATGGTGTTCTGGAGAGTTCTGTTCATCCGTTCTGCCACGCCTTGCTATTGATGGGCGTAGGGAAGCGAGATGAGTCGCTTGATGCCTCGTTCTGCGAGGTACTGTAGGAACCTCTGGGACTGATGCTGCATACGTCGGGTTGGGCTCCAGTGATTCGCGGTGAGGAGTCCTTTCATCGAGCTGTTCTTCTGGTGAGTAGTGGGGTGGTGATCCGGTGATGCAGGAGTCCACCGTTTTTGTCATGCAGCTCACGATGTTTCTTGTTCCTTGTGCAGGTTTTGTCGTTGAAGATGTTGAAGACTGCACTTGACTGATGGGATGGGCCTGCGTAGAGGCTACTTCACTGCTTGAAGGCCGAAGTTGTCGTTGTGGCGTTGTCGACTGCTCTTGATTCGGGCAGTGTGTGCGAAGATGTCCAGACGTCTTACAAAGGTGACAAAACGGTGGGACATACTGTTGTACTTGTCGGTTATAATGTCGATTGTTGTTGTTGTTGTAGCGTCGTTGAGTGTGGAAGGCGAATTCTGGTACTGATGCTTTCTTCTTGTGTCATTCTTCGTGCAGGTCCATATCTTGCTGTTCAGTGTGAATTTCGGCGCAGAGTGCTGCTTTGGAGATCTTCCTGTGAGCTCGAAGGAGTGCTCGAGTGGAGCGCCAATGAGGACCAAGGCCGGCGATGATGACTGTTACAAAAGCTTCTTCGGATATCGATCCTCCGCATCGAAGGAGTCTGTCGCGCAGTCCGCAACAATGGCTAATATAAGCCATTCCCTTTTCGCCGGGTTTCATTTCCATTGTTGTGCCATGAGACGACTCTGGTTAACACTGTCTGTTGCTTGATAGAGGCTCTTCAGGTGGTCGTACGCCAGCTCGGCGGAGTTGCCGTATCCTCGATAAGACCGGATGTTCTGCTGCTCGTTTGGCGTTAAATTTCGAAGAAGTATCGTGTACGCCATCAGCGACTGATACGTATACTGCTGCTTGTCGTACTGTGTCCCGTGTGATGGATATGGCAGAGACCCGTCGAAGAATCCGAGAATTTGCGCGCCCTCCATCATCAGCTCAAATTCGAATGACCAGGTATAAAAATCCTTCCCGTCGAAGAGTGTTGAAGTTTGCAATTTTAGAACATGTGCGAATTGCGATTGCACCTGAAGCGCGTCCAGTGTCTTCTCTTGTCCAGGTGAAGATTGTGGCCGCGGCGTGAAACTCATGGAGCCGCGTTGAGGCTCGTACGGGGCAAAGGTAGGTTGTTGCTGATTTCCACGCGCATAGGATGAACCGTCGAGGCCCATCGAAGTTGCTCTGTTGTTGTCGCTGTTGTTTGATTGCGCAAGAGCTGTTTGCTGGTATTGCTCATAGAAGGACATGAAGGAGAAAAACTTCTCCATCATACTTGGGTCGAAGCTTGCTCCTTGGTTTCCGGGAGTTTCCGTTCACTCCGCAGCTGGTCTTGTAGCTGTGCCTTCTTCTGTTTGTAGGCCAGAAGCTGGAGGTGGAGTAGGAGTAGTACAGAGAGATCCGTTGGAGGAGCTCCTCTCCTTTCGTGTTGCCATGTCTTGCGTTGTTGTAGGTTATTTAAAAGGAGATGATCTTGCCCTGCCTGCACTCATACCATGTTGGGCTGAAAAGGCCCTTAGGATCTTTCAAGGCTAAGATCAAGTGTTGAAATAGAGATGTTGTAATAGCGGAAGCGTTGTAATATCAGAGTTGCTTGAACCACCTTGCACTAGTATGTGAGAACAAGATAAGTTAATAATAACAAAGAGATACAAGCTTTTTATATGATTACAAGGAATATGAAAAGGTTCTACTTTAACTGTTTTGCTGTTGCGGTTCGATACAATGCCGACTCGGGTAACTGCTCAGTAATGAGTCAGTTATATGTCCTTGCTGTCGCACAGTAGTTTTCGTCAGGTCAAGGGTCAGTGTTACGAGTGCAATGGTGTGAGCGAGCGAGGATTGCACTATCGAGACAAAAGATACAACGAGCAAAGGAATGAGCGAAGAATATATAGCGAAACTACGGTGGTAACGGTAACGTGGGAAAATGGGGTGCGCAACGGGCCTGATGCCGAGGTTTGGGGAACTGTCGAGGCGGAGGTCCGGAGCGCGGGTTACCAACCGAACCGTGTGGTTGGGTCGCATCGTGAACAGTGGCGGGAATGGTGTCGAGGCGAATGCCGCGAGTGGTAACGAGATATTGTGGGGTGCTGTCAGTGTTGTACGCGCTGAGCAGGGACGCGAAGTAAGGAAAAGGAATTTTCCTTACACTACCCCCCCCCTCAAGGAGGCCTCCCTTACGAGAGCGCGTGTATATCCCGGAAATTTCTGCTGCGCAAGTAGTCGTTGATGACGGGGTGGTTTTCGATTTTGTCTAGGGGAACCCAGTTGTCCTCGGTGGGTGTGCGGTCTCTCCAGCGTATTAAAATTTCGACCCTTCGGGCTCCTCGTGGGTCACGAACTCGGTGGCTCAGAATCTTTTCGGGCATGATGACTGGCTCGGTTGGTGGTCGGGTCATGCTGGTTGGGCGATGTCGGGCCAGTTGGCTGGTGGATGGGATGTAGGGGCGAAGTAGGCTGACGTGGAAGGAGGGGCTGACGTGGAAGGAGGGGCCGACGTACCAGTCAGCGGGGAGGAGGTGGGCGGTGACCGGTGTGACCATGTGGCTGATGCGGAATGGCCCACAATATCGGGGGCGGAGTTTCAGAGTTATGGGCAGGCGGAGGTTTTGAGTGTTGAGTAGAATTAAGTCGTCGGGTTGGTAAGTGACTGGTCGGCGGTGGCGGTCGGCGTTGCGCTTAGCGATAACGTTCGCCTTTTTAATTGCGTCTGCTGCCCTGGTCCGAGCTTCCTGTAAAATTTCTGCGAACTGTTGCGCTCATGGCACCCGGTTGTCGGGATTCGGGGTCATGGGTACTGTAGGGTCTTGTCCGTAGTTCAGGTAAAATGGCGACTGTTGGGTCGTGGCGGATGGCGAGTTGTTGTACGCGAATTCGATTAGTGGAAGTTGCTGTTCCCAGGTGGTGGGGTCGTCGCATGTGGCCCGGATTAACTGTTCCATGGTCTGATTTGTCCGTTCTGTCTGTCGGTCGGTTTCGGGGTGGTACGAAGAACTGAACTGCAGCCTCGTGCCGAACTGCTGCCACAGGTTCCGCCAGAAATTGCTGGTAAACTTCGTATCGCGGTCGCTGATTATCGCGGTGTGGGTCGGCGATGCGCAGTACGGGCGGTGAACAGAGGACATTTTTTAGGGTGGAGAAGGCAGCATGCTCTTTCCCCCCCCACGTAAAAGCGACCCCCTTCCTCAGCAAATCCGTAAGCGGGGCCGTTAAGCGTGCCATGTCGGGGACGAACCGGCGCACGTAATTAACAAAACCCAAAAAACTCTGCAGTTCCGTGATGTTCGTCGGGGGGTGCCATGCTTTTACCGTGTCCAATTTCTTCGGGTCGATTTCTACCCCAGCCTCCGAAATAACGTGCCCCAAAAACTCTAGCCTGTCCTGAAAAAACTCACACTTGGAACCCTTTGTCAGTAGTCTGTGTTTGTCTAGAACTGTAAAGACTGCTTCTAAATCTTCTAAGTGCTGCTGCTTATCCCGACTGTAGACTAGGATGTCGTCGAGGTAGATGATGACGCATTTATCTAAGAGTGGTCTAAATGCCTCGTTCATCGTCATCTAAAAAGTCGCCGGTGCGTTGGTCAGCCCGAAAGGCATCACCGTGTATTCGAACGACCCGTACCTAGTCCTAAATGTCAGAATCCCAACCACTAGACCATTGGGATAAAAGGGCTTGTTAAGTAGCGGGTCAGTGCGCCCATAACCCCCCAGGACAACGAGCCTGTAACCCTTCCCTAGGATCAATCGGGGATCACCAGTGGACCTCTGACACCCCCCCGCACTGGGATGCCCGAAGTGCACACACTGGGATTCGAACCCGAGACCTTCGCTCTGATACCATGTCAGAATCCCAACCACTAGACCATTGGGATAAAAGGGCTTGTTAAGTAGCGGGTCAGTGCGCCCATAACCCCCCAGGACAACGAGCCTGTAACCTTTCCCTAGGATCAATCGGGGATCACCAGTGGACCTCTGACACTAAAAGCTGTTTTGGCGCAGTCCGACGGTTCGACCCTAATCTGGTGGTAACCTCCCCGTAAGTCAATTTTCGAAAAGACTCGTGCTGTTCGCAGTTGATCTATCAGTTCGTCGGCGCGGGGGATGGTTTATCGCGATTTAACTGTAACCCTGTTCAGTGCTCGGTAGTCGATACACATGCGAAACCCGCCGTCCTTTTTCGGTGTGAACAGTATCGGTGCGGCGAATGGCGATGAGCTCGGTCGGATAAATGTTTTCTCTAACAGGTAATCTAATTGCTTCCTTAGCTCGTTGAGCTCGGGCTGTGTCAGTCTGAACTGTCGCTGTACGGTTGGCTGTGCCCCGGGCTCTAAATCTATTCTGTGATCGTGCGCCCGCTGAGGTGGCAGTCCTTCGGGTAAGTCGTCAGGGAAGATTCCCGGGAATCGTTTCAACAGTTCCTGTAGTTCCGATGGTACTGCCGCTAGTAGTTTCTGAAAATCACTCGGCTTATCTGCTTCTTCCACTATCGCGATATCCACTGCGTGCACGTCAGCTCCAGCGGCGACAGCCCGTTTCATCGTGATGGCGTTGACGTGGACCGTTGAAGACTCAGGCGACTGCCAGCGAGGTAGCTCCACCCAGTTACCGCTACTTCGCACAGTGCAGCTGCCTGTCGTCCAGTCGATTCGCGGGTTGTATCGTCGCAGCCAATCACGTCCTAGTAAAATGTCGTGCCCATCCAGTGTCGTCGCGAGCATTTCCTGTGTAAACCCGAAATTCCCCCCACAGCGGACTTTTACTCTTTCCACCTTCTCGCGTATGGCCAGCGGCGTTCCGTCAACTAAGCGTGCATCGATCTCTGGTAAGCACCGACTAAGTGTCAGTTGCAGCTTCCTTGCAGTCGCGGTATTAACTAAGCTGTGACTTGCACCTCCGTCTAAAAAAATCTTCACTGCTGCTCCTTGTATTTTCCCGTGAATCAGAACTGGGCAATCCGTCGCTGTACCCTCCTTATTCGTCCGAGCCCGATCGATAGCGTGAATCGGTACTGTGACTCGGTGAGGGTCGGTGAAGCTGGGCGAGCAGGCAGTCTCGTCAGTAGTTGGCCCAACTTCTACTGACTGCTGGCGTTTCCCGGCCTCTGAGACTCTCGCCCCTGCTCTGTTCCACGACGCCTTAGCTCCTCTGGACATTCACTTTTTCGATGGCCCGGCCTATTGCAAGCAAAGCAGCGCCCCTTAAATGGTGCGGCAGCTGCATTCGTCGCAACGGCGTGTACGGTGGCGTGCTCGGTCGGCTCCCGAGGACATTGTCCGTAGTAGGACCCCGGTCTCGGTCGCCGTAGGATGTCGATTTTCTCGGCGAGCGCGAGGATCTCGTTGAAATTCGAGAGCCCGCGTAGCATAATTTCGTGCGATATGTCCGGCTTTAGCCCTCCAACGTAACGGTCCACCCGCTCCGCTTCGTGCATATAGCCGACTTGTTCGCATAGTGCGAGAAAGCCGCTAGTGTAATCTTGAACCGACCCGAGCTGCCGCCAAGTGCGCAGCTTCTGACGCGCCTAAATCGAAGCCGCGATCGGCTCGAAACGCGCCCGAAGCCCTGCGCACCACGCATCCCACGTGCTGTACTGGGCTGTCTTGCAGAATGAACTCCAGGTGACGGCTGGGCCCGTGGGCCCGTCTTCGTACGACGGTGGCTCGTAAGCGCATGGCGACGTCACGATGACTCGCCACCAGTCCATGGCGGGGCCCCTCAGCAGCGAAACAGCATAGCGAATCTTCGCTGCGTCCGACTCGACGTAATTGGCGTCGAAAAACACGTTCATCGTGAAGACTCACGATTGAACCGTCGGACCCCCACGCTGGCTCGGGTCGAAACAGGGCGAACGCTGCGGCTTGAGTGGCATTGGTGTCGTGACGGCGTATTCGCCACTTGTTGCCGCAAATTCCACGTGCCGACGGGACTCGCGGGGCTCCCGTGGGCTTGGTGCGGTCCTGTTTCTCTCCATGCCCGGCATCGAGTGAGCGGCGCCTTCACTGGCTGCGCCTGAGCGTTGTCCCACGCTGTCATTCTGTGTCGGTGTGCCGGAGGAGATGACAATCGGCTCCTCCGAATGTGCAGGTGCGTTTGTTGGCGGTGGTGCATTAACTGTCGATTGTTGGCGAGCGGAATCGCGTTCCGCCGTGAGTGTGGCGATTTCAAGCGCCGATTCTTCGAGTTGGCGCATGAGTCGATCAAATTGCTCCTGTGTCAGCGTCGCGACGTTGAGTTTTGCCATGGTGGGGGTGTCGGGCAAGCTCAGCGAGAGCCTCTGTCGTGGCCGTGCGTGCTTACGAGAGAGCACTACGAGCGGCGGTGCTTGATCACTGAGAGACGTATACCCCCCTCAAAAAAATTGATAGTGGGGAAGCGAAGGTGTGGGTGCGGTCCGAGAGAAGATCGTAGGCTCTGATACCAAGTGTTACGAGTGCAATTGAGTGAGCGAGCGAGGATTGCACTATCGAGACATAAGATACAATGAGCGAAGGAATGAGCGAAGAAAATATAGCGAAACTACGGTGGTAACGGTAACGTGGGAAAATGGGGTGCGCGACGGGCCTGATGCCGAGGTTTGGGGAACTGTCGAGGCGGAGGTCCGGAGCGCGGGTTACCAACCGAACTGTGTGGTTGGGTCGCATCGTGAACAGTGGCGGGAATAGTGTCGAGGCGAATGTCGCGAGTGGTAACGGGATATTGTGGGGTGCTGTCAGTGTTGTACGCGTTGAGCAGGGACGCGAAGTAAGGAAAATGAATTTTCCTTACTGTCAGCGACCTTTGACTTTCGCGTAACCTCCAGCGGTTGCTTTTGTTGACTCGGGTGTTTCTTCGCTGTAGTCTGCTCCGATTCGTGTTAACACTTCGATACTTCAGAAGCGTTTAAGTTTGCCTGTTTCCAACAGGAACATGCCCTATGAGGGGCCGTAGGAACATGCCCTAAGCTACACGAGTCTGATAAGAGGTTGGCCTGATAAGAGGTTGGACAGCAAACACAAAAAACCAGAGCATGCCCATCTACCCAACATCACTCAGAAGAAAGCAAAGATGTATTTGAAATAGGATAGAAAGAAGTTGTTTATGCAAAAAAATAACTGAAAAGAGGAAGTGAAAGCAAACGCCTTGTTTACACGAGCTACAGATTGCACATTCCGGTATGGGAGACTTCAGAGAAGGAGGCCATTGCGCACTGACAGCAGCATAACAGATATGATAACCACCTGAAACACGGGCCACAAGCAAAAACATGGAATTACAGGTTTGCTTGTTAGTTTCGGGAAAATTGGAGCAAACACAGCAAATACTGAAAGAGAACAACAAAACTCATGAAGTGCAAAAAAAAGGAAGTGAAGAAGTGGAAGGGTGAGAGGGGTTGAGAGGGAGATACGGTATAGGTGGATTGGGGTAACATGTGAGAGTGAGAGAGAAGAGGGGGGAAGGAGTAGAGTGAGGCAGGCAATCTGGGGACTGGAGGAACATGCTTGAGTGCAGTTTCCTTACAGCAAACACTACCACGTGCCACATGACACTGCTGGTGGTGAAGAGAGACATACTTCCACTCCCACCCCCACCCCCAATCCCGGCCCCTTGGAGCCCCTCCACTCCCGCCACCTTCTTCCCCGGCTTGCACAGCGAGATGATCTTTGCCAGGTTGGCTCGTGTGGCCTGGGCGCTTGGGTCTGCGTCGTGCACCTGGGAGAGAGACGGGCCCGGGAAGAGGGACACGCGACGCAATGCGATGAGATGTGGTGCAATGCGATGCGAGGAGGTGCAAGGTAATGGATTAGATGTGTCGTGCGCTGCTTATGAAGAACAGATTGTGGTTGGGTCCTGGTAAGGAAGGAGCCAAGAGGACACAGGTGACAGACACAGGTGACATTTGAGTCGACTCAAAAGTCACGACTGGCAGTTAGGTGTCCGGCGCAGCTAGGTGCCTGCCAGACGACCCACCTGCGGATCGACAGTCAGGTAGGTGGCAGGTAGGTGGCAGACTAGGTATGATACACGCACAGACCTTTGCAAGGAGCTCCAATGCGAAGGCGTGAAAGAACGACCGCACATCTACCATGCTCCACGTCTGGTCCATCACCTTGGCAGCTAAACCTGCAGAGAGGAGCAGCAGGACGGTGAGAGAGAGAGTGAGTGAGAGCGAGGGTTGCAGGGAGTTTTGAGGAGAACGAGGGTTGAGTGTGAGTAAGGAGGTGCATTTGCAATGCTCAACGCGTGGACCACCACCTTAGAAGGGAAAGATAGGAGCAGAGGAACAGTGAGGGTAGGGCGACGGGGCGAAGGCAGTGCATGATCTGGCACGACTAGTCAGCTCACATCATGCTTAAAACCGAAATCTTGGCTGCTTCGACCTAACACCATCTTTCAGCAAGCCACCTTTCCCACCCTTCACTCCATGCATCGCCTCACTATCCACTGAAATAGTTCTAGCTACAGTAGAGAGAAGGAGCCCAGTAGTGCACTGCACATACAGTAGCCTAAGGCCGAGGCAGAGTTGACCGGAAGCGAGTGCATAGACAGTCTGACAGTTTGACATGCAGGTGGTGATGTGAGCGTGTGGTGTGTGAGTGATGTGAGCGTGTGGCGTGTGAGTGATGTGAGCGTGTGGCGTGTGAGTGATGAGAGCGTGTGGCGTGTGAGTGATGAGAGAGTGTGGCGTGTGAGTGATGTGCAGCGTGTGGCGTGTGAGTGATGTGAGCGTGTGGCGTGTGAGTGATGTTAGCGTGTGGCGTGTGAGTGATGTGAGCAAGCGTGTGGCGTGTGAGTGATGTGAGCGTGTGGCGTGTGAGTGATGTGCAGCGTGTGGTGTGTGAGTGATGTGAGCGTGTGGCGTGTGAGTGATGTGAGCGTGTGGCGTGTGAGTGATGTGAGCGTGTGGCGTGTGAGTGATGAAAGCGTGTGGCGTGTGAGTGATGAGAGCGTGTGGCGTGTGAGTGATGAGAGCGTGTGGCGTGTGAGTGATGAGAGCGTGTGGCGTGTGAGTGATGAGAGCGTGTGGCGTGTGAGTGATGAGAGCGTGTGGCGTGTGAGTGATGAGAGCGTGTGGCGTGTGAGTGATGAGAGCGTGTGGCGTGTGAGTGATGAGAGCGTGTGGCGTGTGAGTGATGTGAGCGTGTGGCGTGTGAGTGATGAGAGCGTGTGGCGTGTGAGTGATGAGAGCGTGTGGCGTGTGAGTGATGTGAGCGTGTGGCGTGTGAGTGATGAGAGCGTGTGGCGTGTGAGTGATGAGAGCGTGTGGCGTGTGAGTAATGAGAGCGTGTGGCGTGTGAGTGATGAGAGCGTGTGGCGTGTGAGTGATGTGCAGCGTGTGGCGTGTGAGTGATGTGAGCGTGTGGCGTGTGAGTGATGTGCAGCGTGTGGCGTGTGAGTGATGTGAGCGTGTGGCGTGTGAGTGATGTGAGCGTGTGGCGTGTGAGTGATGTGAGCGTGTGGCGTGTGAGTGATGAAAGCGTGTGGCGTGTGAGTGATGAGAGCGTGTGGCGTGTGAGTGATGAGAGCGTGTGGCGTGTGAGTGATGAGAGCGTGTGGCGTGTGAGTGATGAGAGCGTGTGGCGTGTGAGTGATGAGAGCGTGTGGCGTGTGAGTGATGAGAGCGTGTGGCGTGTGAGTGATGTGAGCGTGTGGCGTGATGTGAGCGTGTGGCGTGTGAGTGATGTGCAGCGTGTGGCGTGTGAGTGATGTGCAGCGTGTGGCGTGTGAGTGATGTGAGCGTGTGGCGTGTGAGTGATGTGAGCGTGTGGCGTGTGAGTGATGTGAGCGTGTGGCGTGTGAGTGATGTGAGCGTGTGGCGTGTGAGTGATGTGCAGCGTGTGGCGTGTGAGTGATGTGAGCGTGTGGCGTGTGAGTGATGTGCAGCGTGTGGCGTGTGAGTGATGTGAGCGTGTGGCGTGTGAGTGATGTGAGCGTGTGGCGTGTGAGTGATGTGAGCGTGTGGCGTGTGAGTGATGAGAGCGTGTGGCGTGTGAGTGATGAGAGCGTGTGGCGTGTGAGTGATGAGAGCGTGTGGCGTGTGAGTGATGAGAGCGTGTGGCGTGTGAGTGATGAGAGCGTGTGGCGTGTGAGTGATGAGAGCGTGTGGCGTGTGAGTGATGAGAGCGTGTGGCGTGTGAGTGATGAGAGCGTGTGGCGTGTGAGTGATGAGAGCGTGTGGCGTGTGAGTGATGAGAGCGTGTGGCGTGTGAGTGATGAGAGCGTGTGGCGTGTGAGTGATGAGAGCGTGTGGCGTGTGAGTGATGTGAGCGTGTGGCGTGTGAGTGATGAGAGCGTGTGGCGTGTGAGTGATGAGAGCGTGTGGCGTGTGAGTGATGAGAGCGTGTGGCGTGTGAGTGATGAGAGCGTGTGGCGTGTGAGTAATGAGAGCGTGTGGCGTGTGAGTGATGAGAGCGTGTGGCGTGTGAGTGATGTGCAGCGTGTGGCGTGTGAGTGATGTGCAGCGTGTGGCGTGTGAGTGATGTGCAGCGTGTGGCGTGTGAGTGATGTGAGCGTGTGGCGTGTGAGTGATGTGAGCGTGTGGCGTGTGAGTGATGTGAGCGTGTGGCGTGTGAGTGATGAAAGCGTGTGGCGTGTGAGTGATGAGAGCGTGTGGCGTGTGAGTGATGAGAGCGTGTGGCGTGTGAGTGATGAGAGCGTGTGGCGTGTGAGTGATGAGAGCGTGTGGCGTGTGAGTGATGAGAGCGTGTGGCGTGTGAGTGATGAGAGCGTGTGGCGTGTGAGTGATGTGAGCGTGTGGCGTGTGAGTGATGTGAGCGTGTGGCGTGTGAGTGATGTGCAGCGTGTGGCGTGTGAGTGATGTGCAGCGTGTGGCGTGTGAGTGATGTGAGCGTGTGGCGTGTGAGTGATGTGAGCGTGTGGCGTGTGAGTGATGTGAGCGTGTGGCGTGTGAGTGATGTGAGCGTGTGGCGTGTGAGTGATGTGCAGCGTGTGGCGTGTGAGTGATGTGAGCGTGTGGCGTGTGAGTGATGTGCAGCGTGTGGCGTGTGAGTGATGTGAGCGTGTGGCGTGTGAGTGATGTGCAGCGTGTGGCGTGTGAGTGATGTGAGCGTGTGGCGTGTGAGTGATGTGAGCGTGTGGCGTGTGAGTGATGTGAGCGTGTGGCGTGTGAGTGATGAGAGCGTGTGGCGTGTGAGTGATGTGAGCGTGTGGCGTGTGAGTGATGAGAGCGTGTGGCGTGTGAGTGATGAGAGAGTGTGGCGTGTGAGTGATGTGCAGCGTGTGGCGTGTGAGTGATGTGAGCGTGTGGCGTGTGAGTGATGTGAGCGTGTGGCGTGTGAGTGATGTGAGCAAGCGTGTGGCGTGTGAGTGATGTGAGCGTGTGGCGTGTGAGTGATGTGCAGCGTGTGGCGTGTGAGTGATGTGAGCGTGTGGCGTGTGAGTGATGTGAGCGTGTGGCGTGTGAGTGATGTGAGCGTGTGGCGTGTGAGTGATGAAAGCGTGTGGCGTGTGAGTGATGAGAGCGTGTGGCGTGTGAGTGATGAGAGCGTGTGGCGTGTGAGTGATGAGAGCGTGTGGCGTGTGAGTGATGAGAGCGTGTGGCGTGTGAGTGATGAGAGCGTGCGTACGTACCGAGTCTGGGCTTGATCTCCTTTTGGAAGACCTGGATGTTGTTGTAGCAGAGCGTGAGCGTTGCCATGGCCATTATCTGATGACGGATGGGGCGACAGGGAAGCAGGTACGTACACGCAGACATGCATGGGTTTTGAAGCGCCTCAAATGATCTCCTTTTGGAAGACCTGGACATTGTTGTAGCAGAGCGTCAGTGTGGTCAGGGCCATTATCTGATGATGGATGGGGCGACAGGGGAGCATGCACACACAGACGCATGCGTACGTATGCGTCTGAGAGACGAACATACTGCAAGAGGGCACAACAAGACGACAAGTCGTCAATGTGACCAGGCCCAGGGTCGGGTTTTGAGACACCTCAAAACTTGGTGTGACCAGGCCCAGTGGCGGGCCTTGCACTAGCAGCACTCGACAGCGCTTGGGGAATCTGGGGAGTGTGGAGAATACACCATGTCACAGTGAGTCGCGTGGGAAAATTGTTGTGTAAGGCACACCGTCATCACCCCCGGAATGGCGCTACCACATGACGGGCTCACCCGGAAAACCGGCACTACACAAGGAAAGGCGTCACCTGGGGAGGACGTCACCTGGCGAAAGCGTCACCTGCGGAATGGCCCAGAATCTGAAGATCTGGGCGTCGTGTACTTGAGCGAGGAAGCAGAGGCAGTGCGGCGCGTGGGAGAGAGCAATGGTGACCATGTCGTTGAGACACTGCACTGCTGCTGTGCCGTTCGCCCCCACGTCCTTCAAGTCCTGGTTGGGGGAGGCGGCGGGGGAGGGGATGGGGGAAGGGGGACGGGGAAGGGTTCTGAGGCACCTCAAAAGCAGAGGCAGTGGGGCGCGTGCGAGAGGGCGATGGTGACCATGTCGTTCAGACACTGCACTGCTGCTGCGCCATTCGCCTCCACGTTCTTGAAATCCTGGTTGGGGGGGAGGTTGAAGGGAGGGGGGGATGCAACGTAAGGTGCTGGTGCTGATGTGATGCTGCAATGTGCACTGCTGCACTACCGCGCTGCTGCATTGCTGCAACTGGGGTTGCATGGTGTGAAAGCGAAACTTCACCATTGTTCACCATTGTTCACCATTGTTCACCATTGTCTAAACAAAAACTGGAAACACAAGCTAGCTTGGAATGGTAACCTCTCTCCCCTGCTTCCTCCCCACCTTTGACTCCTTCTACCTCCCTACCTGTACCTGAATTGAAAAACAAATCCCTACGGATAACTTCAATTCCTTCAGACTAACCAGTCAAGCTTCCAGGCGTCCCAGGACAAAGTGGCCCTATCTCTCTCCCTCAGCTGAACTCCCCCGCTCGCCTATCTGCCTGCTCAGTGCACGTTCTCCTTCCTTCCATCACGAGCACTTGCATGCTCACCTCGAGCTGCTGAGCGTATTTCCCCCACACGGCTCGCGGCCAGAACATGCGCGGGGCCGGCTCCTCCTCTATGTCCTCCAGGTAGTCGCGGATGATGTTGGTGTTCTGTGCGGTGGAGTGCGGTGCCGTGCCATGAGGTGGTGGTGCCATGGTGTGCCGTGTTGTGCCATGACATTCCATGCCATGCCATGCCATGCCATACCATCCGGTCCCATGATGCCCCGTGTTGCGCCATGCCATGCCACGCCACATGGAGCATGTAGGAAAAAACGGCAATGGGATGATGGCGGGGAGAATGAGAGAGCGGCAGCAGCGTTGTTCGGAAAGGACGCCTGCGAGATGAGTGGTGATGCTCGTCACACATCCCAGACTCGAGTTCTCCAAGGGCCATTATTAGTATGGCGCAGCATGGCTCGAGCTAACACTCGAGGCCTCTCGAAATGTTTCTGAGATGTTTCTGAGCGATTGTCGAGTCGAGGATGCTTATGGAATGAAACGATGCATGCTGCAGGGTGCGGGGTGCATGGTGTGCTGTGCTGACCTGCAGAAAGAGCCCCATGGTGTTTGAGAGGCCCTCGTCTGCCAGCGGCTCGAGGCCTGAGTGGTGGAAGATGGCTGATAGCCCTATGCCCACCAGCCCCGCCACGTAGTGACAGTAGTCCTGGTACTGCTGCTCCGTCTCCACCTGTGGTGCCAGGGGGAAGAAGGGGAAGGAGGGGAAGGAGGGGAGGCAGGGTGCTTGGGATGGTGTAAGGAACCCAGATGCACTGACAGGGCGTTGACATGAACATCGACCAACGCATGGCATGGCATGGCACGGAGTGACATGGCATGACGTGGCACAGCGCATCATACCTCCGCGGTGATGTACTGTACATGGCCATGGCCACCTCTCAAAACTGTGCTCCTGTGTACATACAGCCATGCCCGCCCCCATGCCTACCTCTCTGGTGATGTACACGGCCATGCCCGCATTTGACAACATACGCGCCATTCTCACAAGAGACTCTCAACTCAACTCAACTCAACTCAAACTTACCTCCGCTGTGATGTACATGGCCATGCCCGCCCCCATGCGCTTGGTGATGTCCAGGATGACCATGCGGTACCTGCCAGGTTGACCAGAAGGATGGGCAGTTCGGGAGCGAGTGGTTAGAAAAGAATAGACGTGGATGGATGAATTTGCAGCATGCACCATTCAGGGAGCAGAAGCAATAGCAGCAGCCAGCCATGTAGCTAGCAGCATTGCAACAACACAGGTAGCAATGTCAGAGGAGTCGGCCATGCATAGGAAGCAGCACTCACTTTGGGTCGAGTTTCTCGAGCGCCCGGCGCAAGTGGTGCAGGTGCTGCATGAGCTTCCGAAAGTCCTTCGTCCCGCCTGCCACACACTCATGCACGCGCGCGCACACACACACACACACAGACACACACAGACACACACACACACAGATACACACCCACACAGATACACAGACACACACACAAAAGCACACAGCACAGTACAGAGCAGCACCGCACAGCACAGCACAAGTCAGCGCAGACGACAGGTCAAACGAGCGGGGGAACACGTGGAGTCGAAATAAGCCATGGGGCAAGAAGAAGCGCACGGCGAGGCGAGGCAGCTTGACTTGACACGCGGTTGATGCTGCTGCAGAGCAGAGCAATGCTGCAATGTACCAGAAGCACGAGCGGGAGGCGAGGCAGCACCGGCAGCACTGGCAGCAGCAACGGCGGCGGCAACGGCGGCGGCAGCAGTGGCAGAAGCGGTGGAAGAGGCGGAAGCACTCACAGACGTAGGTCCAGTTGGGGTCGGTGACGTGCTCGTGGAAGGCGATGAGGATTGGGATCTTCTCCGCGTTGCCCACCCCCATGTCGTCCTCTGCTCGCCGGGGAGCGGACGGGGAGAGGAGGGGAGGGGAGGGCAGGGAAGGGAGGGGATGGGAGGGGAGAATGGGAAGGCGATGAGGATGGGGATCCTCTCTGCTTTGCCCACCCCCATGTCGTCCTCTGCTCGTGATGGCCGCATGGCGCACGCAAGGGGCAGGGGAAAAGGAGGGGGAGAGGGGGAGGCGGACGAGTTGAGGAAGGGGAGAGGATCGGAGGGGGGAATGGAAAGGTGATGAGGATTGGGATATTCTCAGCATTGCCCACTCCCATGTCGTGGGCCGACTCCTCTGCATGGCGCACGCAGTGAAGGGGGGAGGGAAGAGAGGAGGGGAGGGGAGGGGACGGGAGGGGACCGGAGGGGAAAGAGAGTGAAGTAGCAAAGCATGAGAGCAGAGGAAACGAGAAGGAAGAGCAGGAGGGAAGGGCAAAAACGATCCAGTAGCAATGGTACTAGGCAGGCACGCAGTCAGTCAGGAGGCAGTCAGGTAGGAGGCAGTCAGGTAGGAGGCAGCAGGCAGCAGGCAGGAGGCAGGAGGCAGGAGGCGGGAGGCCGGAGGCAGGGGGGGCGCTCACCAACGGTGTCGAGGGCGCGCAGGACGAGGTAGAAGACGCACACCTGGCACACACGCACAGGGTGGGGCGAGAGAGGTGCGGCGAGAGAGGCGCGGCGAGAGAGGTGCGGCGAGAGAGGTGCGGCGAGAGAGGTGCGGCGAGAGAGGTGCGGCGAGAGAGGTGCGGCGAGAGAGGTGCGGCGAGAGAGGTGCGGCGAGAGAGATGCGGCGAGAGAGATGCGACAAGAGAGGGTGAGGTGAGGGAGGGTGAGGCGAGAGAGGGGCAGAGGTAGATGTTGGGGAGGGAGGGACGAACGCACGGTGGGAGAGAAGGGGAGGGATCGAGGGAAGGAGGGAGAAAACGGAGAGCGGGAAGGAGGGTGAGAGGGAGGGAGGGTAAAAGGAGGGGAGGGACTGTGAGGGAGGGAGCGAGCGGGAAGAGGTGAGGGAGGAAGGAACGGAGAGGGGACCCGGGGGGAGAGTAGGAAGGGGATAAAAGGACGTGAGAAGGAAGGCGAGAGGTGGGGAAGCACACGGGGTGGGCACGAGCGGCGGGAGGACATAACACGAGATAACACAGGCCGTGGTGAAGATGAAGAGCGGCGGCTATTTGAGTCAACTGCAAAAGGCACGAGATGCAGAAGAGGCAGGCAGGAGGGGCAGGAGAGGCAGAAGGGGCGGGAGAGGCAAGAGGGGCAGGAGGGGCAGGAGGGGAGGAGCTGCAAGAGGGGAGGAGCGGCAAGAGGGGCAGGAGGCGGGAGGGGCAGAAGAGGCGGGAGAGTCAGGAGGACCGAGGAGGAGCCATACAGCGTGGCGGACAGCGGCAGGTAGCTGCTGAATGACAAAGGCGAAGCTCTTGCTGAGGCGGTTGAGCATGCGGTAGCAGAACGCCAGATCCTCGTCGGAGTAGGTGTGTGTGGCCAACGCCTTGGCCTCCCTGCGCACGCGCAGCAGCGGCAGCAGCTCGCCCGGATACAGCAGAATGTCCGCCAGAAGACCCATGCTGCTGCTGGCGCTGGTGCTGTTGGTGCTGCTGGTGCTGCTGCTGCTGGTGCTGGTGATGCTGGTGCTGGTGCTGGTGGTTCTGCTGCTGCAGATCCTGTGCTGCTGCAGATGCTGTGCGGCTGCTCCGGCTGCTCCGGCTGCTGCTGCTGCTGCTGCTGCTGCTGCTGCTGCTGCTGCTGCTGCTGCTGCTGCTGCTGCTGCTGCTGTTCGTGATGGTGAATGGTCGGTTCCTCCTCACGGCGGCTCTGAGCGTGCAATGCGCTCGTTCCGAGAGTCGAACGACCTCCTGATAGTTCTCCGTAGTAGTAGCTTGTGCTCGGGTAGCCCTTGACGCCTCTCTTCTGTATGCCCAGCTGAATCCCCGGCGGTAGCAGGAATAAGAGTGGTAGGTAGGGTAGCACTGGCAGCAATGGCAGCAGAGGCTGGTGCTGATTTGAATCCGAAGGAAGGGATTCCCCAGGTCAGCTACTACTCGCTACTCGAGGGAACAGGCAGGCAGAGAGCAAGAGGGTTCAAGGCAGGCAGAAGCACGATCAATGCGGACCTACCGAGAGAGAACAAGACTAGTAGTAGACCTACTGAGACGCCTCGGCACGGCGGCTCTATAAATGCATGCAGCGGTAGGGGTGGGGGGAGAAGAGAGCAACGGGCATGATCATCGCAGCTCGGTGAAGATGACTCAAAGAGATCCTGACGTGATGTGATAGGCTACCCCAGCTTAATCTGACCATCCTCATGCTTCATCCCCGGTCTCTGATTCCTTTCCCCCCCCCCCCCCCCCCTCCCTCCGAGTCCAAAGCCCATAGTCCAGACCAGAGAGTCCAATCCGGAAGCATGATGCTCTGACTGACTCCTATCCCCCAACCATGTGTCCGGAGTCCACACACGTGTTAGCTTCCCTCCCCTCCCCTCATCTCGCCCCTCACACCCCCCTCCTCCGCCGACCCCATCGGCAAATCCGCTCCGCTGCATGCTCTACCACAGGTGCCACCAGTGGTGGTGGATAAGATCCCGCCTTAGGGGCGGCGCGGCAGGGGGGAGGGGGGGGGGCGCGGAAAAAGGGTGCGGGTTGGGGGAAAGGGGGGGATCGTCGCGTCTGCCTTGCTGTGTAAGAAGACTTTCACGCGTAAGAATGGGGGTGGCCCGACCATGTTGCCTGCTGTGACTCGTATGTGCTGCTGACCGCGTGGGGTAGTAGGTAGGGGAATGGCTGGTCCGGATCCCGATCGGTTCGGATTGGTTGAGTTGGATGGGAAGTTGGGACAGCCACTGTCCACTGAGCGGCACTCCTCCGCCTCCCCTTGCCTCCTCCCAGCCCCCCCCTGCGTCCCCTTGCCCTGCCTCTTCCCGTCTCCCCGGTGTGGGGGGAATCTCGAGTCAGGAGTTGCCATATTTTGACTTGTCTCGGCGACCGGACTCCCACTCTACTCATTCTACTGTATCCATTTCAGAATGAGCGGGTGGCCCGTAATGGTCTTGGCCCGCCGCGCGCGAACGGACTAAGTACCAAAAGGACAGCGCATGTATGGCTCCATTCCGAACCGACTCGGCCTCCCCCCCACACCCAAACCTACTTGGCATGGAGACACTTTTGTTGTGCTATTTTACCAAGGTTCGGAACAGAGGGTCGGTGGGCACAGCGGGGGTGGAGAGGCGGACTCCTCGAAGGAGGGGGGGGGACGGGCTTGGGGGCCTTGGGCTCGGGAGGAATAAACTATAGTTACACAGGGAACCGAACGTGATTCACGATCACAAATTACTGTCCCGACTCATGATCACGAGGCTTTCTGATTGGCGCAGCGAACCCATGGCCAGATATCTGCTGTGATGATCAAGGGATGGGCATTTGATGCGTTGGCTGTTGCCGGTGGGGTGGCATTGGGTGGCATGGGGGCGATGCGGCGAAAGTCGCGGCGACTGGCAGCGCGCTCTGCGATATGCTTCTGGCGAAGATGGCATATGTTGTGATCGGCGCAACGGGCAGAAGGAAAAGCCAAGCCAAGCGTCCTGGTGAGTGGGGTGGGTGGGAGGCGGAAGGGAGAAAGACATGTCTTCGTAGGCAATCCTCAGTTTGAAAGTTGTTGCACATCACCTGTAACTCCCTGCCCCACTGGTTGGACCACTGGGCCAAAACAGGCCACTGGCTATATAAATTACTCCCCACCCCCCCCCCCCACCCCCCCCCCAACCCACCCTCCCCTTCTCTCCCTCCCTCCCTTCCCTCCCCCCCTTCCTCTCCCCCCACTCTCAACTACAGAACAGTGCGTCGGTTGAGAACTGTAGCCACGCGGATCGCGTGGGACAAGATTACAAATCTTGCTCTCCCCTGCGCCACGACTTTCTTCCATCCACCTCCTCGACTTGCTTTCATCTCCCCCCCCCACCACTCAACCTCGAGCAAGATACACTGTAAATAATCTTGCGCAATAACCAGCAACGTTGCAAGCGTTCTCGTTTATAGTCCGACGGAATGAGACGCCGCGCGCGGACTATGTGCGAAAACCTTCAAACCCCGGGCAAAACGTGATACTTATAGTCCCGTTAAAGAAAATTGCATGAAGAGTGTTTTGTTTGCTACTATTTTTTGGATTCAGTATTTTACGTAGATTCGGACCACGCTTGCTCCAACTTCTCGTTGCACAGTTCCCCGCGCTAATCAATGTCCACATGACTAACGGGCAAAGAAAAACAGAATAAATTATGGTTTGGGGGTCGAATAGAAGGAAATGTAATTGAGATGTCATTGTCGAGCGCGCTGGAGACCGCGCGACAGGATTGAAAAGTAATCACGGTCAAGAGAAACAATTACTTACAACTCTAAAGTTAAATACCGAATCGTTTATCCCTTATTTATTGTTCTCCCTGAATGTTGGGCTGGTTCGATCTGGAGCCTCCGATTGGCTGCGGAGCTGATTCGTGCAATGATTCGGTCAAGAAAGGGACTATAGGGGTCGGGCCAATCCTTGACGATATCGGAAAACTCTATTCAAGGGGGGAAAAGGGCTCTTTTAGCGAATGCCTCTAACCCGAAACATTTGTACACTGTACAGTATTTCAGGGTGTCTGTCTGGTGACGAAAGCTGCGGCGAATAGGATCAGGTCATTGAAGAAGAAACCGCGTCTAATTTATACTGTACAAGCAACAAACAGCCCACGCGCGGTACACATGATGCCCAACCACTGCACGCAAAATTTCCCCGCCCATTTCGGAAACCTTACACCTGTGGGTTTTTTTTCCCTGAAGTTGCACCCTGTGTATAGACACCTGGGACAACTTGCATCCACCTGGTGAATACTCCCGACACCCGACCAGATGGAGGACCGCAAGTCACAACGCAAGTCTGGGGTAGCACTAAACACCCAGGGCTACACAACAATCCGCGCCATTAGATACTGCGTTACACTCACTAATCAGTAGTGCTGCTTGCTAGAACTTATTCCTCGGGTTGACTATAACCGTCTCTAGCGGGTGAGTGTCCCAATTGTTCAAATTTCCTGAATACCCTACCCAGCCATTCTAATAAGGGTCCATTCCGCTCAGGACATGTCACAAAAGAAAGTGTTACAACCGTATATGTGAGTAATTGTGACATCCAAAATCGTATTCGTGACTAATTGTGTATAGCCGAAAATCAAGAATAGCAAGTTTCCAACCATTCCTGGTAAGACATCTGGCTGGATCTTGACTGCTCTTGGTTCGAGGCATCACAATTTGTCACGATTTTGCTATCAGAGTATCACAATTAGTCACGAACATTGTTTTCAGATAACCACAATTCTTCACAAATACTGTTTGTGACACTTTCTTTTGTGACATGTCCTGAGCGGAATGCACCCTGATTTCATTGACCTTCCTAGAACGTATCTCAAATCGTTAAACCTCATAGGAGGGATCTGTTACACCGAAACTGCGACAATTTCACACCCCTTATCTTCACGCCCGAGGGTAGCCACCCTCATTTAGTCTGATGTTGATAGTGGTTCACAACATTATTTGAATTATAGAGGTTATACCCACGCAATCCCGTGGCGAGATTTCCCGAAGTACAAGCATGATGTGGAGATTTTCCCCTCTCAATCTGACTGTAAAGTATGGGTTTCGTGAGGTTGTACGTTCCGGTTATTTAATCATAGACCCATGTTTTCATGGTGCTATTGTCTTCGAACCGAAAACTATTTAAGGTGTCTGGTTAGGGAAGCGTACGGGGTGTGGAATTATCGCAGATTCGGTGCATTCAAATGAGTTTTTGGGCGAGCCGAGACTCGTGGTTGAGTATCACGGAACCACGTATAGCACAAAATAGGGTTCATTGGGAATTCAGGATTGAGTCGGCCCATTCTAAGATCAGGGTTTTGATGTTCGCCCAACATCAAAGTTAGGGCACCATGTCAGCACTATACACGGCATTACGGAGAAGCGATGTTTGGAAATTCGTATATTGTAAGGAGGTTACATGCGGGCCTTTACACGCCATTGATGGTCTATTATGAGCCGGATGGCGGGCGGACAAGTCTGGATCCATGCTCTAAGATCACGGTTCTGAAGTTCGCCCGCCATCCGAAGTTTGGACTAATTTTTTGTTTTCAGCAACCCTTATTGTCAGTCCTGTGTTAGAATGTGAGCGAATGAATGACTGAACTAGAAAGCAGGTGGGTACAAGTAGGAAACCTAAAAGTGTTGTACCCTATATGAACTACCCCACTACAGCCTAAACAGATTATAACATATAAGTTTGACACACCCCCATAGGCAAAGTGGGGGAGAACAAGAGGTCACAAGACCAGTCAAGAAAGACAAAGCAAGCTCAGGGTGGATCACAAAGTCACTACGCAGTATGAGCACAAGCAAGTGACCACAAGGCCAGTTCACATGCAGAGTTATATAAAGCAAAACAAACAATACAGTGAACACAACCTAGCAAGTGTAAGCATGCAGGTATATATGTATAGAGTACAGTACAAGCAGAGTCAAGAAGTAAGCAAGTGAGGCACAGTAGGTACAAGGCCTAGAACAGTACAGAAACGCTGATGATCACAAGGCTGAAGTGCCTTGGTGAAAACATCAGCAGTGTTGGCCTGTGAGGCCACGTAAGCGAGACGAAGTTGGCCACGCTGCTGCAACTCTCGAGCAAGGAAGTAGCGCAGAGCAATGTGCTTCGTTATGTGCTCCAATCTGTGCTCCTGACACAAGGCCAGCATGGCCTTGTTGTCGACGTACAGAACTGGAGGAGAACGAGGCGCCTCTCCCAAGTCGGTCAGCAGGTAGGTGAGCCAGCGTAGCTCCTGTGCAGCCATGGCCCCCGCGTAGATCTCAGCCTCACAACTGGAGCTGAGAACAGAAGAAGAGCGGGTAGACTGCCAAGAGACAAAACCGGAGCCAAGACTGAAGGTGTAACCCTGTGACGACCGCTGCGTAACCAAGTCGTCAACCCAGGAGGCGTCTGCGTGACCAGTGAGGACAACTCGAGCCCGTCCTCCAAGCACGAGCCCCATGCCCGATGTACTGCACAAGTATCGCAACACCTTCTTCGCAGCATCCCAGTGCACCTTTCGGTGCCTGCCGGGAGCCACGTAGTGAGCCAAAAGGCTGAGAGGGTATGCGAGGTCAGGTCGTGTGCAAGTCATCAGGTACATGAGGCAGCCCACAAGCTCTGGATACAGGCCACTCGGCTCTACGGACTCGTTCGAAGGTGGAGCTGAGAGCGAGTGACCGGTAGGCAGAGGAGTGGACTGTGGCGAGGAGTACGTGAAGCCGAAGCGCTGAAGGACCTGCTGCACCATGTGTGACTGAGTCAAGGTAATGGTGCGCTGTGCTCTGTCCCGGGTGATCCGCAAGCCAAGATAGCTTGTGAGCTCACCCAGATCTGTGCACGTGTGTCTCTTCTGCAGCTCGGACTTCACGTGGGCGAGTGCCTCAGTATCAGCAGTAGCAAAGATGAGGTCGTCTACGTACACGAGAACTTAGAACGGCGGCAGAGTAGTGTCAGTGCGTAAGAACAGAGAAGGGTCAGAAGTGGAAGGAGCAAAGCAAAGAGCAGCAAGAGTCGTCCTGAGTGTGTCGTGCCACTCACGGGGTGCCTGGCGGAGACCGTAGATTGGCCGCCGGAGGCTCCACTGGGTACCAGCAGGATACGACCTAGTGAAGCCAGGTGGGCGGCGCAGCCAGATCTTTTCGTGCAGGCTGCCCTGTAGAAAGGTTGTGCTGAAGTCAAGTGAGTGGAGCTCGTAGTCACGCTGAGCAGCTACGTGCAGCAGTACCCGAAGAGTGGTCATCTTCGGGGTAGGGGAGAAGGTCTGAAAGAAGTCAACTCCCTGTCGCTGACTGAAGCCACGTGCAACGTAACGCGCCTTGAAGGCAGGCGGAGAACCCGGCGGCCGCTTCACCGTGAAGATCCACATGTCACTGACGATGTTCGCCCCAGGTGGGGGAACCTCGTCTACGTAGGTGCCTGTGGACTTCCAGGAAGCCATCTCGGTGTCCATGGCTGCCTGCCACTGAGAGGAGTAGGGACCCTCTATCGCCTCTGCGTAAGAGCGCGGGGTCGGGATGTCTGGAGCATCCGGGTCTCCCTCAGGGGCAAGCAGCATGGACACGAGATGAGGTACAGTAGCGGCAAAGCACTCAAACTCCTCCTGTCTGTCCTCAAGAACGTCCGTGCCAAGAGCACACTCACCCCCGACGGATGGAGGACAGACAGACGCAGACCCAGACTCAGCAACAAGACTAGTGGCGTAGTCTAGGCGACAGGCTGCAGCAAAGTCAACAAGCTCAGCAACAAGAGCAGACGCAGCAGTGGACTCAAACAAAGGGTCAGTGACAGCAGTGGCCAGAAAGCGTGTGACAGCTGGACTAGCAGCACGGAGGGATTCAGACGCAGGGTTTGGACCGACAGGAAGAGAGGACGCAGGAGGAGACGGCAGAGGGACACGCTGTGGAGCAGTGGAAGGACGCAGAGTCATAGAGTGAGTGCCAGGGACAGGAGGAGGACGTGGACGCGAAACACGACCAGCGCGAACAGTACGGACAGGCGACGCAGAACGAGACTCAGGCGACGCAGGACGCAAATCAGGCTCACGACGCTCCGTCAGGCCTCTAGTCGGTCCAGAGTAAGGAGAAGGACCAGGCAGTAGAGAGGCCGGCTGTAACTGCGACTGGGACTGGACAGGCGGTGGACTCAAGAAAGGAGGAGGAGGAACAGGAGAAGGCGGGGAACCAAGAACGTGCTGAAGGAGGGGAACGTAGTACGGCCGCGGTCACGCAGCGCCTCCAGAAACAGCAGAGACAGAACCGGTACCCTCAGCCCCAGGGTCTCCAGTCCCAGCAGCACCTCCAGTCCCAGCAGCACCTCCAGCAGCTCCAGCACCAGCAGCACCTCCAGCAGCTCCAGCAGCTACAGCACCAGCTGCACCTCCAGCAGCTCCAGCAGCTCCAGCACCAGCAGCACCTCCAGCACCAGCAGCACCGCCAGCAGCTCCAGCAGCACCTCCAGCAGCTCCAACAGCTCCAGTACCAGCAGCACCTCCAGCAGCTCTAGCAGCTCCACTACCAGCAGCACCTCCAGCACCAGCAGCACCTCCAGCAGCACCAGCAGCACCTACAGCAGCTCTTGCAGCACCAGCACCAGCAGCACCTCGACAACGCCGAGAGTACCACTCACGAAGCTGCTGTGGAGAGAGGGGCTCCCGCCGCGACGGGACACCGAGAGCACCTCCAGACTGAGCACGCGAAGACTCAGCACCTCCAGACGCAGTACCCTCAGGCTCCACACGCCCAGGCTCAGCACCCCCAGGCTCAGCACCCCCAGGCTCAGCACGCCCAGACTCAGCACCCCCAGTCCCCACACCCCCAGTCCCCGCACCCGTAGGCTCAGCACCCCTAGCAGCACCTGAGTCGACAGCTACCTCGACCGGCTCGGCAGGGTCTACCTGGGACACACCTGAGGGGGCAGGACCCTGGGGGGGGGAGGGGGTCTACCGGGGGAGTACCTGGTACTAGGAAGAGCGGCGGGGGGGGGGGAGAGAGGCAGTGCGGTAGGGAAAGAGATGGTAGTAAGACACCGACTCGTCAAACGTGACGTCCTGAGAGGACAGAACACGACGCGAGGTGGGGTGGTAGAACTGCCACCCGGGTGCGTCAGGAGGGAAGCCAAGGAAGACACAGGGAACGGCACGGGAGGACAGCTTGTCCGCTGAAGTATCGCGGACAAAAGCTCGATATCCCCAGACACGGAACGCTGACGCATCGCCAACCTTCCCCGTCCACCGCAGAGTAGGTGTGGTCTCCGGTAAGGAGACACGAGGCTGAAGATTGATCTGATGCGCAGCGTACTGAACCGCGAACGGCCACAGAAAATGGGGAGCAGCCGCATGGATCATGGACGTACAAGCGACGTCCATGACCATGCCAATGCGGCGCTCAGCAATCCCATTTTGCTGTGGAGAGGCCGGAAGCGTGAACGTCTGGCGGATGCCCTCCGCATGACAGAAGGCCCTCAGGAGGTCGGAGGAAAACTCACCACCTCTGTCGGAGTGCAGACGCAGAACAGGAAGGTCCGAGCCGAAACTCCCGCTGAGCTGGCGACGAGCACCGCGGATCCAGTCGATCAACACCTCAGGGACTTCACCCTTGCTGCGCAAGGGGAAGACTGTGGTGTAACGCGAGTAGTCGTCAACGACCAGCAGGAAGTAACGCTCGTGACCCTGTCCACGGACGCGGGCTGGGCCCCACACGTCCATGTGAAGAGTCTGCAGAGGAGCCTCAGTCGGAAGAAACGTGGAGGAGTGAGGAGCGGCGCGCTGCCAGCCCTCGACACAGGGAACACAGGAAGGGGCAGGCCCCCGGAGGAAGGGGAGGGAGGGACCGGGGTAGACCCGAGACAAGGGAACGGGAGGCCATACCTCGAAGACGAGACAGGGAGGGGTGACCAAGGCGGTGGTGCCAAAGGAGAGTCTCGTGTGCTAAAGGACGACACAAGCATGGGGCAGACGTAGGACTAGACCTGGACTCGGCAGCAAACACCTGACTGGACGCAGCTACCTGACTAGACGCAGAGACCGGAGGAGGCGCAGTAGTCAGTGTGTACAGACTCGACCCTGGCCGACGGGTGAACGTGGCCAGGTGGCGGCCCGTCCGAGAGCAAGTGCAGTGGGTCACACGCTGACCTCCAGGGGCGAACTGGTCAACCCACGCATCCTGGAGGTCAGCTCCACTCACCAGGCTCGTAGAGAACGAGGGGAGGTGGAGTCCCGACAGCAAGCCCGGCGGGGCCGCAGGACACGGTAGAACCGTGGAAGAGTGTGCAAGGACTGGGCCCCCAGAGGGGTCAGCCAGGGAGACTGCGACAGGCCGACTGAGCGCCGTGAGTGTGGTGCTGTCTCTAAAGAAAGAGCGCGAAGCACCAAAGTCAAGTGTGAAAGTGTGCAAGGCCTCAGTAGGTGCAGTACCAGAGAGAGCAGACTCACCAGCACCTGGAGCAGCAGACTCACCAGTACCTGGAGCAGCAGACGCACTAGCACCTAGAGAAGCAGCCGCAATGCCCGGGTCAGGCGGGACACTCAGGTAACAGTCACCCTCAGCACTATCAGTCAATGCATATATGGCAGCAAGGATAGCATCGAAATCAAGATCAAAGATAGGCACATTCTGCAGAAGCAGATCATGCCAGCGAGGGAGCTCAACAGCGTCAGGAAACTGGGCACACCAGGCGTCAGTCAAGCGACCGTAGCAGCGCTGCGTAGTGTGTGGCAGCCCGCACGCCTCCCCACGACGACTGCCGGTGCGAAGAACGTAAGTGCAGGGACCAGCACCCCCAGACCTCCCACGCCCAATGTACCACTCACGAAGCTGCTGGGCCGACGGGGTCTCACGGGAGCGCGGCTGCTGCTGGCGCTGGCCACCACCAAAGCCTCCACGCTGCGCGGCTGCACCTCGACCAGCACCACCGCCGCCGCCACCTCCACCACCGCTGCCACTGCCTCCACCACCTCCGCCACCGCCGCCACCACCTCCACCACCGCCACTGACGCCCCCACTCCCGGTACCATCCCCACCTCCACCGCCACCCCCTCCGCCTCCTCCACCTCCTCCACCGCCTCCCCCGCCGCCCCCTCCACCACCCTTGCTCCCCTTGCCCTTGCTGTTGCGGCGTCTCCCATTAGGGGCAGACGCAGCACCGACCTCCTCAGTGCGAACGAGGTCGACAGCAGCAGCAGAAGCAACAGAGGGGAGAAGGGGGACAAGGGAACACCCCTCAAAGAAAGGGGTGCGACGGTCGCCGCGAGAAGCACCTACAGCTAAGATACTCTTCTCAGCTGCAGTAAGGCGCTCCTCTAGCAGGTCGACTGTCAGTTCGGTGGGGCAAAGGGAGAGAAAGTGTTCCCTGACTGAAGCAAGTGAGTCAGGGAGGCGGGTGACTAGGTAGTAAAGGGTGATGTACATGGGGGGGGGGGTTCTTGGCACAGAACTCAGTGGGAAGGGCAGCGCGGTAGCGGGCGTCACTAGTGCAGAGGTGAGCAGTGAGGTCAGCGACTGTGGCAAAGGCGGCAAGGTCAGGGAAAAGGTACGGCAGCATGAGGCGGCTGAGGGCAGCAGTGGCAGGGGAGGAATAGCGCGCAACTACAGCGTCGTACAAAGACTGAGCAGTCTTGTACTGGCCAAAATGCGCGCGCTCAGCAGGTGGCAGGTGACTACGAACAGCAAGACGAGCAACAGCGTCACGAGTGGTCCACTGCGAGCGAACCGTACTGTCAGCACTGGCAGCAGGGGCAGTAGAGACACCGGATGTGTGATCGAAAAGGGATACCCCATCCCTAGAGTCACACTGAAGAAAGAGCTGCAGGTCGTCAACCCACACGTCAAAGTCAACTGCACGTCCCTCAGCATCAAAGGTGAGAATAGTAGGGCTAGCCATAACAGCAGTAGCAGTAGCAGAAGCAGAGGCAGCAGCAGCAGCAGCAGCAGCAGAAGCAGCAGTGGCAGCAGTGCAGGCAGGGCAGTGCGGCTCAGTAGGGCGGCGCGGCTCGGCTGGGCGGCGCGGCTCGGCAGAGCAGCGCGGCTTGGCTGGGCGGCGCGGCTCGGCTGGGCGGCGCAGCTCAGCCCCTGGCGGCGCGGTGTAGCAGGGCGGCGCGAGTGCTTACCAGGGGCGGGTGCAGGCAGGGCCGCGACTGGGGCGGCAGCAGGGCAGGGCCGCAGCGGGCGGCTGCAGGGCAGGGCCGCAACGGGCGGCGAAGGCAGGGCCGCGAAAGGGCGGCTGCAGGGCAGGGCCAGCGACGGGCGGCGATAGGCAGGGCCGTAACGGGCGAGCGACGGGCCAGCGACGGGCGGCGACGGGCCAGCGACGGGCGACGACGGGCTGGCGACGGGCGGCAACGAGCCGGGACTGGCCGGCGACGGGTCTGGACGGGCCGGGACGGGCCAGTGGCGGCGGCGAAGGCAGGGCCGCGGGGCAGGGCCGCAGCACGCGGCGAAAACAGGGCCGCGACGGGCGGCTTAGGGCCAACGATGGGCGGCTAAGGGCCGCGACGGGCGGCGAAGGGCCGTGAAGGGCCCCAAAGGCAGGGCCTCGACGGGCCTCTAAGGCAGGGCCGCGACGGGCGGCGAAGGGCCGTGACGGGCCCCAAAGGCAGGGCCTCGTCGGGCCTCTAAGGCAGGGCTGCGACGGGCGGCACTAGGGTAGGGCCGCGACGGGCCTCTAAGGCAGGGCCGCGACGGGCCTCTAAGGCAGGGCCGCGACGGGCGGCACAAGGGCAGGGCGCGCGACGGCGCAGGTGAAACAGGCGCGAGGCGCGCTTCGGGCAGGGCAGGAAAAAAAATCGTGGTGGGCCCCTAAAAAAAAACGTTCCCACAAGGGAACCTGCTCAGAATACCATGTTAGAATGTGAGCGAATGAATGACTGAACTAGAAAGCAGGTGGGTACAAGTAGGAAACCTAAAAGTGCTGTACCTTATAAGGATTACCCCACTACAGCCTAAACAGACTATAACATATAAGTTTGACATCCTGCACATTTGCAAAACCCTTATTATCAGTGTGACCCCTTGGGAAAAATATTTTCCATTCGGGTTTTCCATACTGTGTAACAATTTTCAGAACCCTGATGAAGTGTTTCTACTGGAGTTCGGAACAAAACAAACCTAACCCAAGATTTGAACCCAGATCTTCATCCTTCCAACTACTAAATTACTAACCACACCACTTCTACGTGAATAATATAATAACATAAATTAATATTACAGATCTTTAATCAGGGGGACAGAATTGCGGGGGCAGGATGGGGGTGGTGTCAAACTTATATCTGCTATGGTCTATTTATGCTGTAGTGGGGTAGCTCTTAGAGGGTACAACAATTATGTGTTTCCTACTTGTACCCATCTCATTTTCTAGTTCATCAATCATTTTCGTCAATCCTTCTCACATGGTATAGAGCTAGTTTCGAGAATTTTAAAAAAGGGCCCACCACTGAAATTCTTCACTGCCTGCTCGACGCGCGCGTCGCGCCTTCCCTTCGAGGCCCGTCGCGGCCCCTGCGCCTGCCCTTAGAGCCAGCGCCCGCCCCGTAAGGCCCCCTTTTCCGGCCCCGTAAGGCCCCGTAAGGCCTCGTAAGGCCCCTTAAGGCCCCGTAAGGCCCCGTTTACGGCCCCGTTTTATGCCCCGTAAGGCCCCGTAAGGCCCCATTTACGGCCCCGTTTAAGGCCCCGTAAGGCCCCGTAAGGCCCCGTAAGGCCCCATTTACGGCCCCGTTTAAGGCCCCGTAAGGCCCCGTAAGGCCCCGTCAGGCCCCGTAAGGCCCCGTTTACGGCCCCGAAGGCCCCGTTAGGCCCCGTACGGCCCCGTAAGGCCCCGTAAGGCCCCGTAAGGCCCCGTCAGGCCCCGTCCGGCCCCGTTTGAGGCCCCGTCAGGCCCCGTAAGGCCCTGTCAGGCCCGGTTAGAGGCCCCGTACGGCCCCGTCAGGCCCAGTTCTCGGCCCCGTCAGGCCCCGTCAGGCCCTGCCCCGGCCCTACCCCAACCTGTCGCGGCCCTGCGCCGGCCCTGCTGCAGCCCTGTTGCAGCTCTGCCCAGGCCCTTCTCCTGCACTGCCGCGGCCCGGCCTCGGCCCTGCCCCGGACCTGTCGCGGCCTCGCCCCGGCCCTGTCCCGGCCCTGCTCCGACCCTGCCCCGGCCCTGCCCAGGCCCTGCCCCGGCCCTGCCCCGGCCCTGCCCCGGCCCTGCCCCGGCCCTGCCCCGGCCCTGCCCCCTGCCTCGGCCCTACTCCGACCCTGCCCCGGCACTGCCCCGGCCCTGCCCCGGCTCTGCCCCGGCCCTGCCCCGACCCTGCCCCGGCCCTGCCCCGGCTCTGCCCCGGCCCTGCCCCGGCCCTGCCCCAGCCCTGCCCCGGCTCTGCCCCGGCCCTGCCCCGGCCCTGCCCCGGCCCTGCTCCTGAACTGCCCCGGCCCTGGCTCGGCTCTGCCCCGGCCCTGCCCCGGCCCTGCCTCGGCCCTGCTCCTGAACTTGCCCGGCCCTACCCCGGCCCTGCCCCAGCCTCTCCCCTGGTAAGAGCGCCGCGCTGCCGAGCCACACCGCCCTGCCGAGCTGCGCCGCCCTGCCTAGCCTGCTTAGCCGAGTTGCACTGCTGCTGCTGCTAGCCTGCTGCTTCTCCTGTCATGGCTAGTCTCAATGTTCTTACCTTTGATGCTGAGGGTCGAGCTGTTGACTTTGAGGTCTGGCTAGATGATCTGCAGCTTTTCCTACAGTGCGATAGCAAGGATGGTCTCTCACTGTTCGATCTCACGTCTGGCGCCTCTACTGCCCCTACTGCTGATGCTGACAGTACTGTTCGCTCGCAGTGGCTCACGCGCAATGCTGCTGCTCGTCTTGCTGTGCGCAATCACCTGCCGTCTACTGAGCGCGCGCACTTTAGTTAGTACAAGAGTGCTAGGGCTCTGTACGACGCTGTAGTTGCACGCTACTCCTCCCCTACCACTGCTGCCCTCAGCCGCCTCATGCTGCCGTACCTTTTTCCTGACCTTGCCGCCTTTGCCACAGTTGCTGACCTAGTTGCTCACCTCCGCACTAGTGACGCTCGCTACCGCGCTTCCCTTCCCACTGAGTTTCTTCCCACGAACTCCCCCCCCATGTACATCACCCTTTACTACCTAGTCACCCGCCTCCCTGACTCTCTCTCCTCAGTCAGGGATCACTTTCTCTCCCTTTGCCCTACCGAGCTGACTGTCGACTTGCTAGAGGAGCGCCTTGCTGCAGCTGAGAAGAGTATCTTAGCTGTTGGGGCTTCCCGCGGCGACCGTCGCACCCCCTTCTTTGAGGGGTGTTCCCCTATCCCCCTTCTCCCTTTGAGGGGCGACGCCGCACTGGCAAGGGCAAGGGAAGCAAGGGTGGTGGAGGGGGCGGTGGAGGAAGCGGTGGAGGAGGTGGAGGTGGTGGTGGGGGTGGTCCCGGGGGTGGGGGCGTCGGTGGCGGCGGTGGAGGCCATGGAGGCGGTGGCGGAGGCGGTGGAGGCGGCGGCAGCGGTGGTGGAGGTAGCGGAGGAGGTGGTGCTGGTCGCGGTGCAGCCATGCAGCGTGGAGGCCTTGGTGGCGGCCAGCGTCAGCAGCAGCTGCGCACCCGTGATACCCCGTCTGTTCAGCAGCTTCGTGAGTGGTACGCTGGGCGTGGGAGGTCTGGGGGTGCAGGTCCCTGCACGTACGTTCTTCGCACAGGCACTCGTAGTGGGGAGGTGTGTGGTCTCCCACACACCACGCAGCGCTGCTTCGGCCGCCTGACTGACGCTTGGCGTACCCAGTTTCCTGACGCTGTTGAGCTTCCTCGTTGGCATGATCTGCTTCTGCAGAATGTGCCTATCTTTGATCTAGACTTTGATGCTATCCTTGCTGCCATGTATGCTCTTGCTGATATTACTGAGGGTGACTGTTACCTGCGTGTCCCGCCCGACCCGGGCACTGTGGCTGCTGCTCTAGGTGCTAGTGCGTCTGCTGCTCCAGGTACTGGTACGTCTCCTCTCTCAGGTACTGCACCTACTGAGTCCTTTCACACCTTCACACTTGACTCTGGTGCTTCGCGCTCTTTCTTTAGAGACAGCACCACGCTCACGCCGCTCAGTCGGCCTGTTGCAGTCTCCCTTGCTGACCCCTCAGGGGGCCCAGTACTTGCACACTCCTCCACTGTCCTACCGTGTCCTGCGGCCCCGTCGGGCTTGCTGTCGGGACTCCACCTCCCCTCGTTCTCTACGAACCTGGTGAGTGGAGCTGACCTCCAGGACGCGTGGGTTGACCAGTTCACCCCTGGAGGTCAGCGTGTGACCCACTGCACTTGCTCTCGGACGGGCCGTCACCTGGCCACGTTCACCCGTCGGCCAGGGTCGAGTCTGTTCACACTGACTACTGCGCCTCCTCCGGTCTCTGCGTCTGGTCAGGTAGCTGCGTCCAGTCAGGTGTTTGCTGCCGCGTCCAGGCCTAGTCCTGCGTCTGCCCCCTGCTCGTGTCGTCCTTTGGCACACGAGACTCTCCTTTGGCACCACCGCCTTGGTCACCCCTCCCTGCCTCGTCTTCGAGGTATGGCCTCCCGTGCCCTTGTCTCGGGTCTACCCAGGTCCCTCCCTCCCCTTCCTCCGGGGCCTGCCCCCACCTGTGTTCCTTGTGTCGAGGGCCGGCAGCGCGCCGCCCCTCACTCCTCCTTGTTTCCTCTGACTGAGGCCCCTCTGCAGACTCTTCACATGGACGTGTGGGGCCCAGCCCGCGTCCGTGGACAGGGTTGTTGTGTGATGCAATCATATGCATTCACGTCTGTCTGCCTCCCATCATGTGTCCGTGCGTTGCATGCGTGGTGTGAGCGTATGCAAGAATTTGTGTTTTGTGCGGTTTGGTTTTTCTGAGTGTGTGTGAATGTTATTTGGCTTGAGCAGATATCTGAAGTGACTCCTCTGCTCAAGAGCTTTCCGACAAACCAAGTATCGCTTCAATCGGAGCACGAACAAGAAAGTTACGAACGTTGGAAGTTCGTATGCTTTTGATATTTGGTTGTGGTGACTATGGGAAGTTGTGGTGTTGACTCCATAAGGAGTACAGACTCTTAGGGGTTGGGAAATTCGTCAACATCACTGTAGATGCTGCCAAGTGGTTGGGAGGTGCCAAACCAGGTTGGCAAGTGTGGCCAAGTTGGGTGAGGTGGATGGCATGAGTTGGGAAAGTGACAAATGTCAAAGTTGGGGTGCCTATAGAGAGGGGAATTGTGTGGTATGGGGTGTCCTTGGTTGGGGACTCCCTTGGGACCTTCCCTCTCGTCCTCCTCATCCCCTCCTACCTGGTTCAATTGCTACTCTAACTTTCTTGTGTGAACTTGTGAGATAATTGTGATTGAGTTACGTTTTCTATGGCAGCATACCCCCTAGTGCGCCGAAGTTCATAACTCGAGTTGTACTCAATATTTTGATACTATTCAAACTGGGAAAGATAGCCACGGTCAAGGGCTACAACATACTCGAGTTTGAAAGAATTCTAACGGTGGACCTTTCGTCGACGACGTTTCTTGTGACGACGACTTTTCTGTCCAGAATTGTAGTTGACGATTTTGAGATATTTCAGCCCCTAATCTTCATAGACTCCGTCCTTAGTCTCTAACAAGTGGTATCAGAGCTGATTAAGGACTTTTTGGAGAGTCTACTGAAGTGTGAAGACCCTCCTAGACCCACCATGGCCTGTGGGCGTGCCTAAGTGGAGTTCTGGAGGTTGCATGTGACTTCCGCTAAGGGGAAACTCTGCCAAAATTTCGTTGGCGCCGACACTTGTGGAAATTGAGTGGGACTTCGGTGTGGACAGCAAGGGGGGAGCTGGAACCTGTGCTTGGGAGCAGAGGAAATGAGTCAAGGGAGTGGAGATGCGGCTGAGAAGAGGAATGAGCCGCCACCATCCAAGATCGAGGCATTGGATGGCTCCAACTATGAGGAATGGAGCGGTCGGATGCGGAGTGCATTTAAGCGCTACAAGCTGCTGAAACTTGCGATGGGAGAAGAGAAGATGCCGGAGGAAGGCGACGCCCGCGATCGGTGGATTGAAAAAAGCGCGGTGCTGTACGACCTAATCCTTCAATCGGTCAACAACGACATGTTCCAACACATCAAGGATTTGGTGGAGTTGGATGATTCCGGACCAAAGGCGTGGAAGCTACTGCGCGACGTGATTCAGCCCAACACGCTGCCGATGGTGATTGTGTTGGAGAAGGAGCTGGCTGCCCTCTTCATGCGACCGGGCGATGATGTGAAGCCGGTCCTTGATAAGATCAAGGACACCTATGCAAGGATGGCAGCGGCGGGCAGCAATGTGTCGCAGATGCAGCAGTGCACCAAGATTATCTCGGTGCTCGACAACTCATGGGACAACCTCATCCCCACCCTCAACACTCAGCAGGACCAGTGGACACCTGAGTGGCTACGGCAGCAGATTCTGCAGGAGGACTTCCGCAGGCGCCACACGGGTGGTGGTGCTGCCAACAAAACTGCTGAGGGGTATGGAGCTGCAGGAGGCAGCAGAGGAAGAGGGGGAGGGAGAGGCCGAGGCCGTGGGAGAGGCTTTGGCAGAGGGAGAGGCCGAGGTGACTACAATGAGGGGCATGGGAGCTCTGGTGGCAGGGGGAGCACCCGAATGGAGGGTGCGTGCTGGTACTGCAAGAAGGCTGGACACCCTTGGTTCAAGTGTTTCAGCCGGCCTGAGGGATGGGCGCCCCCAGGCATGAAGCCGCCAAGTGGTGAACGTGCACGAGGTGGCGCTGTGCAAGGTTCAGGTGCACAAGGTGATGGTGCACAAGGTAAAGCCAACCCTGGGATGTTCCTCATGGTTGAGGATGTGAAAGGGAGTGAGGGTGATGTGGGCTCAGTTGGGAAGGTTGTGATGCACCCCCTCACTCACTGGGTGATAGATTCAGGTTGCACAAGTCACATGACCCCACGGGCAGATTTGCTTGACGAGGTAAAGCCCCCTGGGAAGATCAAGTTTGTGGCTGCCGCTTCAGGTGCTTTGCTCCCTGTGATTGGTGTTGGGAATGCTAAGGTAATGGGAGCCAATGGGGGCCTTGTGGGGCTGGGGAATGTACTGCTGGTTGAAGGTTTGTCCGCTAACCTCCTCTCTGTGCGCCGGCTGCAGAAAAGCAAGGCCAAAGTGACCTTCGGCCCAACCAGCTGCCGTGCAAAGCTTGGGAAATTGCTGCTGTGGGATTTGGAGGAGAAGAGCAGCTGCATCAAGGACCTATGGCAGCTGCCCATCATCCCTTGGAATGGGAAACCACCAGCAACGGCAGCGGCAACAGCAACGGCTAAAACAACTGCGGGAGGAGAGGAGACTGCACCAACCGATGGGGCCCTAGATGCAGTCAAGAAGGTGCAGCAGTCACAGCAGCCACATGGTGAGGTGCTTGCTGGTGTGGATGCAACCGCTGCATGGGCAAAGGCTTCATCTGGGAATGGTGATGCCGATTGGGAGACGTGGCACGAGAGGTTGTGTCACATCAACATTCCTATGCTGCGGAAGTTAGTGAAGGATGGGAGCTTGAAGGGGTTGGAGGTGAAGGGGGCAGCAAAGGAGATTGGGAGCTGCCCTACATGCCTTGAGACCAAGTTCACAAAGTTTCCGTTCAGCAGCGGCACGGGACCAGCTAAGGCCCCGCTCGCACTTGTGCACATGGATGTGGTGGGCCCTACGAGGGCCCCTTCTCTCTCGGGCAGCCGCTACTTCTTAACCATTGTGGACGACCACACGCGTGCCGTGTGGGTGTACCCTCTCAAGACTAAGGGGGAAGTGGCAGCGGCTGTTCTTAAGGAGTGGATGCCGAGAGCTCAAAGGGAGAGCGGACACAAGGTGAAGGTGATCCGCACCGACAATGGGGGAGAGTTCATTGGTGCTGATTTTGAGTCGGTGCTGAAGAAGAAGGGGATCCAGCATCAGCTCACAGTGCCCTACAACCCTCAGCAGAACGGCGTGGCTGAGCGGTTCAACCGGACCCTGCAAGAAGGTGCTCGCACTCTCCTTGGGCGTGCAGGGCTGCCGGATCCGTTTTGGGTGACTGCACTGCGGCAGGTCGCCCTTGTGAAGAACAGGGTGTTGGCGACTGTGGGGGACAAGCAGTGGGTCTCCTACACCAAGTGGTATGGGAGTGCACCAGCAGTCAACATGCTGAGAGCCTACGGCTGCATGGTGGTGTTTCATGTGCCTAAGGAGAAGAGGGGAAAGTTGGAGGCTAGTGGGAGATGGGGAGTACACTTGGGGCTTGCTAAGGATCATAAGGGCTGGTTGATATGGGACTTGACCAGCCAGCAGCTGACTGTGTCAAGGGATGTGAAGTTCCTTGAGTCCTTGTACTACAAGGAGTGGAAGCAGCAGCAGCAGAAGCTTCCTACTACACCGCTGATCATTGAGGCCGATGAGGTGCAGCGGCCTTCGAGGCAAGTGCAGGTCACTGTCTCAGAGGAGGAGATTTCTGGGGTGACTGAGGATGGGGGAGAACCTGAGGTGGAGGAGCAGCAGCAGCAGCAGCAGCAGCAGCAGCAGCAGCAGCAAGATGCTCCACAAGGTGCCGCACGTCCGGCTGACCGTCCTAGGAGGGATGTGCGCCCTCCTAACCGGCTGACCTATCCGAGCTTTGGCAAGCCAAAGGTGGTACGGGCTGGGAGTGTGGCTGAGCAGTGTGATGAGGAAGAGATAGCACACTGCTACTGGGCAGCCGTCCCTGAGCCCAAGACGCTAGCTGAGGCCTTGAGTGGGCCCGATGCTGAGAAGTGGAAGCAGAGTGTGAAGGAGGAGTATGACTCTCTGCTGGAGAATGAAACGTGGGAGCTGTGTGAGCTGCCTCCTGGGAAGAATGCCATTTCTTCCAAGCTGATCTTCAGGCACAAGTACGGACCTGATGGGGAGCTGACCCGCTACAAGTCAAGGCTTGTGGCAAAGGGGTTTCAGCAGACAAAGGGGAAGGACTTTGACGAGATCTTTGCTCCTGTGGGGAAAGGGACCACACTAAGGGTGATGTTGGGAATGGCTGCAAACCGTGGATGGAGGATCAAGTAGATGGACATCACAACTGCTTTCCTCAATGGGATCATCCCAGAGGAGCTGTACATGCTGCAGCCTGAGGGGTTGGATGATGGGAGCGGCAGGGTGTGCAGGCTGAAGAAGGCCATCTATGGCCTGAAGCAGGCTCCTCGCGCATGGTACCACAAGTTGGAGGAGACACTGCTGGCTGGGGGTTTCAAGAAGAGCGAGTGTGATCATAGCTTGTTCCTGCTGCAAGAGAAGGAGCAGTTCCTCATGCTCCTGGTGTATGTGGATGACATCCTTCTCTTCTCTGAGTCGGCTGCAATGATTGAGCGTGTGGAGGAGATGCTGGAGATGCAGTTCAAGTGCTCGAAAACGGGAGATGTCAAGTATTACCTTGGGATGCATGTGGAGAGAGACCTTGACAAGGGAGTGTTGAGGTTGCACCAGAGGAAGTACTGTGAGGGGCTGGCTGAGAAGTATGGGCTGCAAGATGGAGGAAAGCCAGCCACCCCACTGCCTTCGGGTTTCACTGTGGAGCCCTGTGCTGATGAGGAGGTGGTGGGTGAGAGTGACAGGAAGTTGTTTCATTCCATGGTAGGGGCACTCAACTATGCAGCTAACCACACGCGACCTGACATTGCCTTTGCAACATCCAGGCTTGCCAGTGTGGTCTCACGCCCCAGTCATGAGCAGCTAGAAGCGGCCAAGAGGTTGGTCCGCTATGTGAGTGCTACAGCATCTGTGGGTTTGGAGTACAGTGCTGTGAGGCAAAGGCAGCAACGGGGTGCTGCTGATTTGGGCAAGGGGGAGATGCTCTTGACTTGCTACACCGACGCTAGCTTCAACTCTGTAAAGGCGGATGGCACCAGCATTGGAGGCTATGTGTGCCTGTTTGGAGGTGGTGCAGTGAGCTGGCGCAGCAAGAAGCAGAACGAGGTGGGGCAGTCCTCGTGTGAGACAGAGTACATGGCTCTGCATCATGGGGCAAAGGAGGTGGTGTGGCTGAGGCGTTTGTTGGAGGAGATCGGAGTGTGCCAGAAGGAGCCAACTGTGATTTTCCGTGACAACGAGTCGGCTGTGAAGCTTGCTAAGAACGCTTGCCTTCATGGGCTGACGAAGCACATCAGGCCTAAGTGGCATTGGGTGAGGAGGCTCCTGGACAAGGAGGTGCGGCTGGAGATTGTGAAGACCCATCAGCAGGCGGCTGACATTCTCACCAAGCGCCTGGCTGAATCTGAGCATTGGAAGGGCATGAAGCTTGCTGGGATGAGTGTGCATTGAGGGTGCATGCTTGAGCTGTGACATGTGGGATGATGGTTGGCAGCTAGAGGGGGAGTTTGTTGTGTGATGCAATCATATGCATTCACGTCTGTCTGCCTCCCATCATGTGTCCGTGCGTTGCATGCGTGGTGTGAGCGTATGCAAGAATTTGTGTTTTGTGCGGTTTGGTTTTTCTGAGTGTGTGTGAATGTTATTTGGCTTGAGCAGATATCTGAAGTGACTCCTCTGCTCAAGAGCTTTCCGACAAACCAAGTATCGCTTCAATCGGAGCACGAACAAGAAAGTTACGAACGTTGGAAGTTCGTATGCTTTTGATATTTGGTTGTGGTGACTATGGGAAGTTGTGGTGTTGACTCCATAAGGAGTACAGACTCTTAGGGGTTGGGAAATTCGTCAACATCACTGTAGATGCTGCCAAGTGGTTGGGAGGTGCCAAACCAGGTTGGCAAGTGTGGCCAAGTTGGGTGAGGTGGATGGCATGAGTTGGGAAAGTGACAAATGTCAAAGTTGGGGTGCCTATAGAGAGGGGAATTGTGTGGTATGGGGTGTCCTTGGTTGGGGACTCCCTTGGGACCTTCCCTCTCGTCCTCCTCATCCCCTCCTACCTGGTTCAATTGCTACTCTAACTTTCTTGTGTGAACTTGTGAGATAATTGTGATTGAGTTACGTTTTCTATGGCAGCATACCCCCTAGTGCGCCGAAGTTCATAACTCGAGTTGTACTCAATATTTTGATACTATTCAAACTGGGAAAGATAGCCACGGTCAAGGGCTACAACATACTCGAGTTTGAAAGAATTCTAACGGTGGACCTTTCGTCGACGACGTTTCTTGTGACGACGACTTTTCTGTCCAGAATTGTAGTTGACGATTTTGAGATATTTCAGCCCCTAATCTTCATAGACTCCGTCCTTAGTCTCTAACAAGTGGTATCAGAGCTGATTAAGGACTTTTTGGAGAGTCTACTGAAGTGTGAAGACCCTCCTAGACCCACCATGGCCTGTGGGCGTGCCTAAGTGGAGTTCTGGAGGTTGCATGTGACTTCCGCTAAGGGGAAACTCTGCCAAAATTTCGTTGGCGCCGACACTTGTGGAAATTGAGTGGGACTTCGGTGTGGACAGCAAGGGGGGAGCTGGAACCTGTGCTTGGGAGCAGAGGAAATGAGTCAAGGGAGTGGAGATGCGGCTGAGAAGAGGAATGAGCCGCCACCATCCAAGATCGAGGCATTGGATGGCTCCAACTATGAGGAATGGAGCGGTCGGATGCGGAGTGCATTTAAGCGCTACAAGCTGCTGAAACTTGCGATGGGAGAAGAGAAGATGCCGGAGGAAGGCGACGCCCGCGATCGGTGGATTGAAAAAAGCGCGGTGCTGTACGACCTAATCCTTCAATCGGTCAACAACGACATGTTCCAACACATCAAGGATTTGGTGGAGTTGGATGATTCCGGACCAAAGGCGTGGAAGCTACTGCGCGACGTGATTCAGCCCAACACGCTGCCGATGGTGATTGTGTTGGAGAAGGAGCTGGCTGCCCTCTTCATGCGACCGGGCGATGATGTGAAGCCGGTCCTTGATAAGATCAAGGACACCTATGCAAGGATGGCAGCGGCGGGCAGCAATGTGTCGCAGATGCAGCAGTGCACCAAGATTATCTCGGTGCTCGACAACTCATGGGACAACCTCATCCCCACCCTCAACACTCAGCAGGACCAGTGGACACCTGAGTGGCTACGGCAGCAGATTCTGCAGGAGGACTTCCGCAGGCGCCACACGGGTGGTGGTGCTGCCAACAAAACTGCTGAGGGGTATGGAGCTGCAGGAGGCAGCAGAGGAAGAGGGGGAGGGAGAGGCCGAGGCCGTGGGAGAGGCTTTGGCAGAGGGAGAGGCCGAGGTGACTACAATGAGGGGCATGGGAGCTCTGGTGGCAGGGGGAGCACCCGAATGGAGGGTGCGTGCTGGTACTGCAAGAAGGCTGGACACCCTTGGTTCAAGTGTTTCAGCCGGCCTGAGGGATGGGCGCCCCCAGGCATGAAGCCGCCAAGTGGTGAACGTGCACGAGGTGGCGCTGTGCAAGGTTCAGGTGCACAAGGTGATGGTGCACAAGGTAAAGCCAACCCTGGGATGTTCCTCATGGTTGAGGATGTGAAAGGGAGTGAGGGTGATGTGGGCTCAGTTGGGAAGGTTGTGATGCACCCCCTCACTCACTGGGTGATAGATTCAGGTTGCACAAGTCACATGACCCCACGGGCAGATTTGCTTGACGAGGTAAAGCCCCCTGGGAAGATCAAGTTTGTGGCTGCCGCTTCAGGTGCTTTGCTCCCTGTGATTGGTGTTGGGAATGCTAAGGTAATGGGAGCCAATGGGGGCCTTGTGGGGCTGGGGAATGTACTGCTGGTTGAAGGTTTGTCCGCTAACCTCCTCTCTGTGCGCCGGCTGCAGAAAAGCAAGGCCAAAGTGACCTTCGGCCCAACCAGCTGCCGTGCAAAGCTTGGGAAATTGCTGCTGTGGGATTTGGAGGAGAAGAGCAGCTGCATCAAGGACCTATGGCAGCTGCCCATCATCCCTTGGAATGGGAAACCACCAGCAACGGCAGCGGCAACAGCAACGGCTAAAACAACTGCGGGAGGAGAGGAGACTGCACCAACCGATGGGGCCCTAGATGCAGTCAAGAAGGTGCAGCAGTCACAGCAGCCACATGGTGAGGTGCTTGCTGGTGTGGATGCAACCGCTGCATGGGCAAAGGCTTCATCTGGGAATGGTGATGCCGATTGGGAGACGTGGCACGAGAGGTTGTGTCACATCAACATTCCTATGCTGCGGAAGTTAGTGAAGGATGGGAGCTTGAAGGGGTTGGAGGTGAAGGGGGCAGCAAAGGAGATTGGGAGCTGCCCTACATGCCTTGAGACCAAGTTCACAAAGTTTCCGTTCAGCAGCGGCACGGGACCAGCTAAGGCCCCGCTCGCACTTGTGCACATGGATGTGGTGGGCCCTACGAGGGCCCCTTCTCTCTCGGGCAGCCGCTACTTCTTAACCATTGTGGACGACCACACGCGTGCCGTGTGGGTGTACCCTCTCAAGACTAAGGGGGAAGTGGCAGCGGCTGTTCTTAAGGAGTGGATGCCGAGAGCTCAAAGGGAGAGCGGACACAAGGTGAAGGTGATCCGCACCGACAATGGGGGAGAGTTCATTGGTGCTGATTTTGAGTCGGTGCTGAAGAAGAAGGGGATCCAGCATCAGCTCACAGTGCCCTACAACCCTCAGCAGAACGGCGTGGCTGAGCGGTTCAACCGGACCCTGCAAGAAGGTGCTCGCACTCTCCTTGGGCGTGCAGGGCTGCCGGATCCGTTTTGGGTGACTGCACTGCGGCAGGTCGCCCTTGTGAAGAACAGGGTGTTGGCGACTGTGGGGGACAAGCAGTGGGTCTCCTACACCAAGTGGTATGGGAGTGCACCAGCAGTCAACATGCTGAGAGCCTACGGCTGCATGGTGGTGTTTCATGTGCCTAAGGAGAAGAGGGGAAAGTTGGAGGCTAGTGGGAGATGGGGAGTACACTTGGGGCTTGCTAAGGATCATAAGGGCTGGTTGATATGGGACTTGACCAGCCAGCAGCTGACTGTGTCAAGGGATGTGAAGTTCCTTGAGTCCTTGTACTACAAGGAGTGGAAGCAGCAGCAGCAGAAGCTTCCTACTACACCGCTGATCATTGAGGCCGATGAGGTGCAGCGGCCTTCGAGGCAAGTGCAGGTCACTGTCTCAGAGGAGGAGATTTCTAGGGTGACTGAGGATGGGGGAGAACCTGAGGTGGAGGAGCAGCAGCAGCAGCAGCAGCAGCAGCAGCAGCAAGATGCTCCACAAGGTGCCGCACGTCCGGCTGACCGTCCTAGGAGGGATGTGCGCCCTCCTAACCGGCTGACCTATCCGAGCTTTGGCAAGCCAAAGGTGGTACGGGCTGGGAGTGTGGCTGAGCAGTGTGATGAGGAAGAGATAGCACACTGCTACTGGGCAGCCGTCCCTGAGCCCAAGACGCTAGCTGAGGCCTTGAGTGGGCCCGATGCTGAGAAGTGGAAGCAGAGTGTGAAGGAGGAGTATGACTCTCTGCTGGAGAATGAAACGTGGGAGCTGTGTGAGCTGCCTCCTGGGAAGAATGCCATTTCTTCCAAGCTGATCTTCAGGCACAAGTACGGACCTGATGGGGAGCTGACCCGCTACAAGTCAAGGCTTGTGGCAAAGGGGTTTCAGCAGACAAAGGGGAAGGACTTTGACGAGATCTTTGCTCCTGTGGGGAAAGGGACCACACTAAGGGTGATGTTGGGAATGGCTGCAAACCGTGGATGGAGGATCAAGTAGATGGACATCACAACTGCTTTCCTCAATGGGATCATCCTAGAGGAGCTGTACATGCTGCAGCCTGAGGGGTTGGATGATGGGAGCGGCAGGGTGTGCAGGCTGAAGAAGGCCATCTATGGCCTGAAGCAGGCTCCTCGCGCATGGTACCACAAGTTGGAGGAGACACTGCTGGCTGGGGGTTTCAAGAAGAGCGAGTGTGATCATAGCTTGTTCCTGCTGCAAGAGAAGGAGCAGTTCCTCATGCTCCTGGTGTATGTGGATGACATCTTTCTCTTCTCTGAGTCGGCTGCAATGATTGAGCGTGTGGAGGAGATGCTGGAGATGCAGTTCAAGTGCTCGAAAACGGGAGATGTCAAGTATTACCTTGGGATGCATGTGGAGAGAGACCTTGACAAGGGAGTGTTGAGGTTGCACCAGAGGAAGTACTGTGAGGGGCTGGCTGAGAAGTATGGGCTGCAAGATGGAGGAAAGCCAGCCACCCCACTGCCTTCGGGTTTCACTGTGGAGCCCTGTGCTGATGAGGAGGTGGTGGGTGAGAGTGACAGGAAGTTGTTTCATTCCATGGTAGGGGCACTCAACTATGCAGCTAACCACACGCGACCTGACATTGCCTTTGCAACATCCAGGCTTGCCAGTGTGGTCTCACGCCCCAGTCATGAGCAGCTAGAAGCGGCCAAGAGGTTGGTCCGCTATGTGAGTGCTACAGCATCTGTGGGTTTGGAGTACAGTGCTGTGAGGCAAAGGCAGCAACGGGGTGCTGCTGATTTGGGCAAGGGGGAGATGCTCTTGACTTGCTACACCGACGCTAGCTTCAACTCTGTAAAGGCGGATGGCACCAGCATTGGAGGCTATGTGTGCCTGTTTGGAGGTGGTGCAGTGAGCTGGCGCAGCAAGAAGCAGAACGAGGTGGGGCAGTCCTCGTGTGAGACAGAGTACATGGCTCTGCATCATGGGGCAAAGGAGGTGGTGTGGCTGAGGCGTTTGTTGGAGGAGATCGGAGTGTGCCAGAAGGAGCCAACTGTGATTTTCCGTGACAACGAGTCGGCTGTGAAGCTTGCTAAGAACGCTTGCCTTCATGGGCTGACGAAGCACATCAGGCCTAAGTGGCATTGGGTGAGGAGGCTCCTGGACAAGGAGGTGCGGCTGGAGATTGTGAAGACCCATCAGCAGGCGGCTGACATTCTCACCAAGCGCCTGGCTGAATCTGAGCATTGGAAGGGCATGAAGCTTGCTGGGATGAGTGTGCATTGAGGGTGCATGCTTGAGCTGTGACATGTGGGATGATGGTTGGCAGCTAGAGGGGGAGTTTGTTGTGTGATGCAATCATATGCATTCACGTCTGTCTGCCTCCCATCATGTGTCCGTGCGTTGCATGCGTGGTGTGAGCGTATGCAAGAATTTGTGTTTTGTGCGGTTTGGTTTTTCTGAGTGTGTGTGAATGTTATTTGGCTTGAGCAGATATCTGAAGTGACTCCTCTGCTCAAGAGCTTTCCGACAAACCAAGTATCGCTTCAATCGGAGCACGAACAAGAAAGTTACGAACGTTGGAAGTTCGTATGCTTTTGATATTTGGTTGTGGTGACTATGGGAAGTTGTGGTGTTGACTCCATAAGGAGTACAGACTCTTAGGGGTTGGGAAATTCGTCAACATCACTGTAGATGCTGCCAAGTGGTTGGGAGGTGCCAAACCAGGTTGGCAAGTGTGGCCAAGTTGGGTGAGGTGGATGGCATGAGTTGGGAAAGTGACAAATGTCAAAGTTGGGGTGCCTATAGAGAGGGGAATTGTGTGGTATGGGGTGTCCTTGGTTGGGGACTCCCTTGGGACCTTCCCTCTCGTCCTCCTCATCCCCTCCTACCTGGTTCAATTGCTACTCTAACTTTCTTGTGTGAACTTGTGAGATAATTGTGATTGAGTTACGTTTTCTATGGCAGCATACCCCCTAGTGCGCCGAAGTTCATAACTCGAGTTATACTCCATATTTTGATACTATTCAAATTGGGAAAGATAGCCACGGTCAAGGGCTACAACATACTCGAGTTTGAAAGAATTCTAACAGTGGACCTTTCGTCGACGACGTTTCTTGTGACGACGAATTTTCTGTCCAGAATTGTAGTTGACGATTTTGAGATATTTCAGCCCCTAATCTTCATAGACTCCGTCCTTAGTCTCTAACAAGGGTCACGAGCGCTACTTCCTCCTGGTCGTTGACGACTACTCGCGTTACACCACAGTCTTCCCCTTGCGCAGCAAGGGTGAGGTCACTGAGGTGTTGATCGACTGGATCCGCAGTGCTCGTCGCCAGCTCAGTGAGAGTTTCGGCTCAGACCTTCCTGTTCTGCGCCTGCACTCGGACAGAGGCGGGGAGTTTTCCTCCGACCTCCTGAGGGCCTTCTGTCGTTCGGAGGGCATCCGCCAGACGTTCTCGCTTCCGGCCTCCCCGCAGCAAAATGGGATTGCTGAGCGCCGCATTGGCATGGTCATGGACGTCGCTCGTACGTCCATGATCCATGCGGCTGCTCCCCATTTTCTGTGGCCGTTCGCGGTTCAGTACGCGGCGCATCAGATCAACCTTCAGCCTCGTGTCTCCTTGCCGGAGACCACACCTACTCTGCGGTGGACGGGGAAGGTTGGCGATGCGTCCGCGTTTCGTGTCTGGGGATCTCGAGATTTTGTCCGCGATACTACTGCGGACAAGCTGTCCTCCCGTGCCGTTCCCTGTGTCTTCCTTGGCTTCCCTCCTGACGCACCCGGGTGGCAGTTCTACCACCCCAGCTCGCGTCGTGTTCTGTCCTCTCAGGACGTCACGTTCGACGAGTCGGTGTCGTACTACCGTCTCTTTCCCTACCGCGCTGCCTCTCCCCCCCCCCCCCGCCGCTCTTCCTCGCACCAGGTACTCCCCTGGTAGACCCCCTCCCCCCCCAGGGTCCTGCCCCCTCAGGTGTGTCCCAGGTAGACCCTGCCGAGCCGGTCGAGGTAGCTGTCGACTCAGGTGCTGCTAGGGGTGCTGAGACTGGGGGTGCTGAGACTGGGGGTGCTGAGTCTGGAGGTGCTCTGGGTGTCCCGTCGCGGCGGGAGCCCCTCTCTCCACAGCGGCTTCGTGAGTGGTACTCTCGGCGCTGTCGAGGTGCTGCTGGTGCTGGAGCTGCTGGAGGTGCTGGAGGTGCGACTGGAGCTACTGGAGGTGCTGGCGCTGCTGGAGGTGGTGCTGGTGCTGGAGCTGCTGGAGGTGCTGCTGGTGCTGGAGCTGCTAGAGGTGCTGCTGGTGCTGTAGGTGCTGGAGGTGCTCCTGGAGCTACTGGAGGTGCTGGCGCTGCTGGAGGTGGTGCTGGTGCTGGAGCTACTGGAGGTGCTGCTGGTGCTGGAGCTGCTGGAGGTGCTGCTGGTGCTGTAGGTGCTGGAGGTGCTACTGGAGCTACTAGAGGTGCTAATGCTACTGGAGGTGGTGCTGGTGCTGGAGCTGCTGGAGGTGGTGCTGGGACTGGAGACCCTGGGGCTGAGGGTACCGGTTCTGTCTCTGCTGTTTCTCGAGGTGCTGCGCGGCCGCGGCCGTACTACGTTCCCCTCCTTCAGCAGGTTCTTGGCTCCCCGCCTTCTCCTGGTCCTCCTCCTCCTTTCCTGAGTCCACCGCCTGTCCAGTCTCAGTCGCAGTTGCAGCCGACCCCTCCCCTGCCTGGTCCTTCTCCTTACTCTGGTCCGACTAGAGGTCTTACGGAGCGTCGTGAGCCTGAGTCGCGTCCTGTGTCGCCTGCGTCTCGTTCTGCGTCGCCTGTCCGCACTGTTCGCGCTGGTCGTGTTTCGCGTCCACGTCTTCCTCCTGTCCCTGGCACTCACTCTATGACACTGCGTCCTTCTACTGCTTCACAGCGTGTCCCTCTGCCCTCTCCTCCTGCGTCCTCTCTTCCTGACGGTCCGGACCCGAAGTCTGACTCCCTTCGTGCTGCTAGTCCTACTGTCACGCGCTTTCTGGCCACTGCTGTCACTGACCCTCTGTTTGAGTCCTCTGCTGCGTCTGCTCTTGTTGCTGAGCTTGTTGACTTTGCTGCAGCCTGTCGCATAGATTACGCCACTAGTCTTGTTGCTGCGTCTGCGTCTGTCTGTCCTCCGTCCGTCGGGGGTGAGTGTGCTCTTGGCACAGACGTCCTTGAGGACAGGCAGGAGGACCTTGAGTGCTTTGCCGCTGCTTCACCTCATCTCGTGTCCATGCTGCTTGCCCCTGAGGGAGACCCGGATGCACTAGACATCCCGACCCCGCGCTCTTACGCAGAGGCGATAGAGGGTCCCTACTCCTCTCAGTGGCAGGCAGCCATGGACGCAGAGATGGCTTCCTGGAAGTCCACAGGCACCTACGTGGACGAGGTTCCCCCACCTGGGGCGAACATCGTCAGTGGCATGTGGATCTTCAGGGTGAAGCGGCCGCCGGGTTCTCTGCCTGCCTTCAAGGCGCGTTACGTTGCACGTGGCTTCAGTCAGCGACAGGGAGTTGACTTCTTTCAGACCTTCTCCCCTACCCCAAAGATGACCACTCTTCGGGTACTGCTGCACGTTGCTGCTCAACGTGACTACGAGCTCCACTCGCTTGACTTCAGCACAGCCTTCCTACAGGGCAGCCTGCACGAGGAGATCTGGCTGTGCCGCCCACCTGGCTTCACTGGGTCGTTTCCTGCTGGTACCCAGTGGAGCCTCCGGCGGCCAGTCTACGATCTCCGCCAGGCGCCCCGTGAGTGGCACGGCACGCTCAGGACGACTCTTGCTGCTCTTGGTTTTGCTCCTTCCACTGCTGACCCTTCTCTGTTTCTACGCACTGACGCTACTCTGTCGCCGTTCTACGTTCTTGTGTACGTAGACGACCTTGTCTTTGCTACTGCTGACACGGAGGCACTCGCCCACGTGAAGTCCGAGCTGCAGAAGAGACACACGTGCACAGACCTGGGTGAGCTCACAAGCTATCTTGGCTTGCGGATCACCCGGGACAGAGCACAGCGCACCATTACCTTGACTCAGTCACACATGGTGCAGCAGGTCCTTCAGCGCTTCGGCTTCACCTACTCCTCGCCACAGTCCACTCCTCTGCCTACCGGTCACTCGCTCTCAGCTCCACCTTCGGACGAGTCCGTAGAGCCGAGTGGCCCATATCCAGAGCTTGTGGGCTGCCTCATGTACCTGATGACTTGCACACGAACTGACCTCGCATACCCTCTCAGCCTTCTGGCTCGCTACGTGGCTCTCGGCAGGCACCGAAAGGTGCACTGGGATGTTGCGAAGAGGGTTTTGCGATACTTGTGCAGTACATCGGGCATGGGGCTCGTGCTTGGAGGACGGGCTCGAGTTGTCCTCACTGGTCACGCTGACGCCTCCTGGGTTGACGACTTGGCTACACAGCGGTCGTCACAGGGTTACACCTTCAGCCTTGGCTCCGGTTCTGTCTCCTGGCGGTCTACCCGCTCTTCTGTTCTCAGCTCCAGTTGTGAGGCTGAGATCTACGCTGGGGCCATGGCTGCATAGGAGCTACGCTGGCTCACCTACCTGCTGACCGACTTGGGAGAGGCGCCTCGTTCTCCTCCAGTTCTGTACGTCGACAACAAGGCCATGCTGGCCTTGTGTCAAGAGCACAGACTGGAGCACAGAACGAAGCACATTGCTCTGCGCTACTTCCTTGCTCGAGAGTTGCAGCAGCGTGGCCAGCTTCGTCTTGCTTACGTGGCCTCTCAGGCCAACACTGCTGATGTTTTCACCAAGGCACTTCAGCCTTGTGATCATCAGCGTTTCTGTACTGTGTTAGGTCTTGTACCTACTGTGCCTCACTTGTTGACTTCTTGACTCTGCTTGTACCGTACTCTATATACTTATACCTGCATGCTTACACTTGCTAGGTTGTGTTCACTGTACTGTTTGCTTTCCTTTATATAACTCTGCATGTGAACTGGCCTTATGGCCCTTTGCTTGTGCTCAGACTGTGTGGTGACTTTGTGATCCACCCTGAGCTTGGTTTGCTTTTCTTGACTGGTCTTGTGACCTCTTGTTCTCCCCCACTTTGCCTATGGGGGTGTGTCAAACATATATCTGCTATGGTCTATTTAGGCTGTAGTGTGGTAGCTCTTAGAGGGTACAACACTTATGTGTTTCCTACTTGTACCCATCTCATTTTCTAGTTCATCAATCATTTTCGTCGATCCTTCTCACAGGTGGGGGGGTTGGTATTCGCTTCAGGATAAAACTCGCTAAGAAGAACGCTAACCCTGGGGTGACAGTGTGCCTTAAACGTAAACCCTGACATATCTGGAAAATCTAAGCTAAAAAAAAAAAAAACCCTAAGGCATCAAAATGACTACCAAAAACCACCCTGATTATCAGTGTATCAGGGTGATTTACACTGATAAAATTAGCCCTTTTTTGGACACTTTTGTGGCAATGTACACGTCTGATTGGCTTTCATGCTCCAAGATATCTGGAAACCTGTATGGTGGCCATTGGTCGAGTGTGTTTACACGTCACTAAGGGCCATTTTGAGTTGATGGCGTCAAAAATTCGCCCGGAACAGTGACCTAAGGCCCATCTTTAAAATTAATCTGCTAGCGGGGGGAAATTCAGGGAGCGTCGAGTCCTCAAGATGATTGAAGCCGCTTTCTGCCTGCATGTTAGGGTGTACACGAAGGCTTTCCATTACACGTCGTACAAGAATGATCAGCAAAGGCAGACGAGAAAATGCAAATGGCTATTAGAGCATGAATAGGAATGGAATAGGAATATATTATGGTCGTAATCATTTACATTCATAATCACATAATAACGGGGAGTACGACTAATGTGGCCAACGACCATTTGGCGTACGTGGTGAATACATTACTCTCCTATCCTAGCAGACATCCGCCATCTTTGTTGGGGAGAGATCTGTAACAAACCAAAGCAAATTAAGGGGGCCGGAAGGGGTTTCCAATGAGCTAAGAGGTTCAGAGGTCGGCATCTGCTGCAAAAGAGATTAATCAAAGTCGTCGAGCATAAGAATTGCAATTTCTTCGCATATTGCTTTTTTTTTTTTCCACACAGTAAGCGTTCTAAATGGTCTTGGCAGTGGCACCGACCAGGAGGCTCCAACGAGCAGTCCGACCAGCTCAGGATGCGAGAGGGAAGAGCATAAGCTCTCTCAAGGGGGAACAGCCCAACCGGGCCCAATGTTGCATTCACATTCGGGGCTGTCCCGTAGACAATAAAATGTGTGTAATCGTCTCAATTCGTTGCAGAGGCATCGCAAGCAATGGCCCCTTTCCCTTTTAAACAGGAATCGGGACCCCGCAAGTATACTAACCCCTGCTCAGTAATTGTAGAGAGCACATGTTCAATCAAACCTTACAGACTTGGAAGGATTTGCTTCGCATTGGGACATTAGCGACACAAATGAAGGGGGGTTCAGCATCGACGAACGTCAGTATGTATCTCTCACCGTTAAGTGCTAGTGTGGGTGATGACAAGGAAGCTGCTATGAAATTGTACCAACATGCCTTTTCATTTTAGTCATTCTCCCAATTTCATTTCTGATATGGTGATAGAGTAGGTTGGGACTCTTGCTTCTGCTCAGCTCGTCCTACCCTAGACTAGTCTAGACCACCAGTCCGCCTCTTAAGAGCTAGCCTGCCCCTAAGAGCCAGTCTGCCCCTAAGAGACAGCCCGCCCTGAAGCGCCAGCCCGCCCCCATGCCGCCAGCACGCACGCTAGCAGAAAACGCGCATCAATAGAGCATAAGGACGCCATCACACGTATAAGCGCGCGCATCAACGCGCCCAGCACAGCGCGTGCCCCCACGTACAGTAGCATGCGCATCAGTGCTCGTGCCCACACGTACAACAGCACGGTCGCCAGCTCGCTTAGCAGAGAAAGTGCTAGCACGTGCAACAGGACAAGAGCCCACGCGTACAGCAGCGCAAGCGCCCATGCGCACAGCAGCGCGGACCCGCGGCACACTCGATAGTGCAGATAGCAGTGCGCCATGCACACGCCAGAGCACACAGTCGCGCGCGGACGCATCTGCCATCACCGCGCACATGCATGCAGCGCGCCAGTAGTGCACTGCTATGGTTGCTACCAGCGCGCATGCCAGCAGCTCCACCACCTCGCCAGTGCCCGCCAGCTTACTCTAGTCTCGTGTTAACAGCGCGCTAGCAGGGGCTGGATGCCGCAGTAGCTTCTACTGACACAATTTGTGGCACCTGATGCTCCTACCCTAGGGCGCTCGTGGTAGCCTGCCACTCCCAACCCGCCGTTCCTAGCCTGTTGTTCCTAGCCCGCCGTTCCTGACGAGTCGTTCCTAGCCCGTCCGCCGTTCATAGCCTATATTTCCTTGCGCCGTTCCTAGTGCTGGTCTTACCACTATTCCTAGCCCGCTCCTCACCAAAGCTGTTTCTTGGACCCAGCTAGCCTTCGTCATGGCGTCCGACGGAATCATTCTTTTTGACTTTGAGGGTCGCGCGATAGATACAAGCATGTGGCTGCTGCAAGCAAATTCACCTCCATATCATACGCCAGGATGGGAACATTTTGTTCGCCCACACGTCGGATGATCTGCCTACCCCTCTACGTCCCACCTTGCTTCCTACTGAGGCCACTGTGGCGGTTCATGAGACCTTTGCTGCGCGGCGCCAGAGTACTTGGTGTGGGAGGCTTGCGACGCTGGTGCTCGCGTCGCTCTTAATCGCCTCCTCCCGACAGCCGAGTGCGTCCACTTCAGCCAGGTCACGTCAGCAAAGGAGTGCTTTGACGCTATCGTTTCTCGTTATTCCACTAATTTCTCTGCTACCCTAGGACGCCTCCTTATGCCGCTCTTCTTCCCATAAATTGCTATGTTTCCCTAAAATTATGAGCTGGTAACTCACCTCCGCTCACTCAACGCTAGCTACTGTGCTACATATTCCACTACCCAGCTTGCTAGCCACCGTCGCCTATGTTTGCCACCCTCTATTTCAGCGCCACCCGCTCTTGATGAGACTGAGAGTAAATTCAGCTCAGTCACCTCCGCTACTTCTGGTGTAGTCCATCGTCTCTTTCAAAAATGTTCTCTGCCCCAGCCCCCCACCTTCACTACTTCTCTTGATGTAGCGAAGTCATCCGTTTTCGAGGAGACTGGAGCTATTTCTACCACTAATTGGAGAAATGGGGCAAGGGAGGTAAGAAAGGGGGAAGGTTGGCAAAGGTGGACGTGGTAGAGGTGGAGGTGGTGGAGGTGGTGGAGATACTAGTGTGTTAGGAAGAGTAAACCCTTTAGACAGTGCTGGGACTTTAGGTCCAGCCGGAGGAGGTGCTGGCCCTGGGGTGTGGAAGGGGCGAAGCATAATAGCAATTTCGGCAGTCGGGACCTCAGCAGATGTAGGGACCTGGTAGTCCGGGGAGCGTCGCCCGCAGCAGCGGTCTTGACAATTGGGGGGCTTGTCGCGGTGGTCGTGACGTCGGGCCCTGCCATTACCACATCCTGCCTGGCCTTGGTGTTGGTACTACCTACGGGCACCTCGACCACTCTGCGCTAATCTGCTTCCGTCGCCTCAACGACCCCTTTCGCGATCGTCACGAGCTTCGGGCAGTGCCTCCTCACTGGTCCGCTTTACTAAGTCGTGGTTACCAAATATTTGCTATGACTATGGATGATGTCTATTTTGCCGTATACGTTGTTGAATATAGTGTTGCAAAATTGTTTTGCGTGCTTGTACCTAGACTAGGAACTTTGCTTGTTTCTAGTGTAGGTGCCTATGTTGCTGCTAGCCCATGTGTGGACGCTGCCGACGCGCCACTCTCCTTTAATCTCGACTCCGGCACGTCGTAGTGGTGTTTCTTCCGTGATCACACCACTGTCATGTCAGAATGTTATAGTGCTTACATTTGTGTAGGCTATAGTGGGGTAGCTCATAAGGGGTACAACCCAATTAGGGTTAGTACTTGTACCCAACTCTTTCATAGTTCATTCATTCTTGTTCGTTAGTTCTGACATGGTTTCAGAGCAGGTCCTCTGTTGGGACCGAAGTTTTTTTTTTGGGCCCACCACTGAGCTGCCCTGCTAGCGACCCTCGTGACGCCCCTGTTACTCCGCGCGCCGCCCTCGTGCGGCCTGCACGACGACCCCTAGCCCCGGCTCGTCGCCCGTCGCCCCTAGGACCCGACCCAACGCCCCTGGCCCCGTGGCCTGTCGCTCGTCGCCCCCCCCTAGGCCCAACCCGTAGCCCGTCGCCCCTGGCTCCGCGGCCCATCGCCCCTAACCTAGGCTCGGCCCGTCGCCCATCGCCCCTAACCTAGGCCTTGGCCCGTCGCTCCTGGCCCCGCGGCCCGTCGCCCCTAGGCCCCACGGCCCGTCGCCCGTAGCCCCTAGGCCCCGCGGCCCATCGCCCCTAGGCCCCTGGCCCATCGCCCTTGCCCCGTCGCCCCTGGCCCCGCGACCCGTCGCCCCTGGGCCCCCAACCCGTCGCTCCTGGCCTCGCGGCCCGTCGCCCCTAGGCCCCGCGGCCCGTCGCCCCTAGGCCCCCGGCCCGACGCCCCTAGGCCCCGCGGCCCGTCGCCCCTAGGCCCCCGGCCCGTCGCTCCCGACCCCGCGGCCTGTCGCTCCTGGCTTCGCGGCCCGTTGCCCCTAGGCCCCCGGCCCGTCGCCCCTAGGCCCCGCGGACCGTCGCCCCTAGGCCCCCGGCCCGTCGCTCCTGGCCCCGCGGCCCGTCGCTCCTTGCCCCGTGGCCCGTCGCCCCTAGCCCCTGGCCCTGCGGCCCGTCGCCCCTAGGCCCCGACCTGTCGCCCCTAGGCCCCGGCCCGTCGCCCTGGCCCCGAGACGTCGCCCCGCGGCCGCCCCTAGGCCCTCGAGCTGCCCCTCCTGCAGCCTGTTGCCTACCCCTTTTCCCTGCGCTGCCCGGCCTCTGCCCGCCCTGCGTGCTGCGCCACTATGGCTTCTCTCCGCGTTCTAGCGTTCGATCATGAGGGCCGACCGATCCAGTTTGACATGTGGCTCGACGACTTGCAGCTGTACCTACTGAGCGACTCTAGGGACAGTGTTTCGTTGTTTGACCACACGTCTGGCGCCGCTCCCGCCACAGTTGACAGTGCGACTCGCTCACATTGGCTTACTCGTGACGCTGCTGCTCACTTAGCCATTTGCAACCACCTTCCGTTGGCCGAATGCACTCACTTCGGACAGCACAGGACAGCACAGGCAGTGTACGGCACTGTAGTCACCCGTTACTCCACGCCTGCCACTGCTGCTCTAGGCCGTCTTCTACTCCCCTACCTGTTTCCCGAGCTGTCCGCCTTTGCCACAGTAGAGGACCTTGTTTCCCACCTTCGCACTAGCAACGCTTGCTACCGTGCTGCCCTCCCAGCAGAGCTCCTTGCCAAGAACCCACCCCCGATGTTCATCACTCTCTACTTTATAGTCACCCGCCTCCCTAACTCTCTTCGCGCTATCGGGGACCACTTTCTCGCGCTCGACCCCACAGCCCTCACTGTTGACCAACTCGAGCAGCACCTCCTTGCAGCTGAGACTAGTATAGTCGCTGTAGGTGCTGCTCGTGGCACTCCTCGCACACCCTTCTTTGAGGGGTGTTCCCCCTCCCCCCTTGCCCCCTCCTACGCCTCTGCTGCTGCTGTTGACGTCCTTGGTGCTGAGGATGTCGGAGCTGCTTCCGCTGGTGGGAAGCGCCGCAAAAGCAAGGGCAAGGGTGGCAGGGGTGGTGGAGGTGGCAGCGGGGGTGGTGATGGGGGCAGCAGTGGAGGTGGTGGAGGTAGTGGAGGTGGTGGCAGCGGTGGGAGTGGTGGCGGGAGTGGGGGCTTTGGTGGTGGTGGTGGATGCAGCGGTAGGAGTGGCGGTAGTGGCAGCGGTGGGAGTGGTGGCGGTAGGACTGGAGCTCAGCATGGAGGTTCTGGAGGAGGCCAGAGGCAGCGGCAGCTGCGCCGGAGCGAGACCCCGTCACCCCAGCAGCTTTGTGAGTGGCTGTTTCAGCGTGGGGCGTCTGGGGGTAGTGTGAGCTGTCCGTATGTCATTCGCACGGGTGACCGTGCTGGTCACACATGCGGGAAGCCTCACACTCAGTACCGCTGCTTCTCCCGCCTCGACGACGCTTGGCGCGCTGAGTTTGGTGACGAGGTCGAGCGCCCCCACTCGGTAGAGTTGCTTAGGTTTGGAGTTGCGATCTTTGACCTAGACTATGATGCTATTCTTTCTGCTATGTATGCTTTGTCTGCTAGTGCTGAGGGTGACTGTTACCGGTGTGTGCCGCCTGACCCAGGTATAGAGGGTGCTGCTCTAGGTGCTAGTGAGTCTTCTCTCCCTGGTACAGCGTCTGCTGAGGCCTTGCACACCTTCACGCTTGACTCAGGTGCCTCACGCTGTTTTTTTCGTGACAGCACCACCCTCACTCCTCTCCCTGCACCTGTCCCGGTCAGGCTGGCTGACCACTCCGGGGGCCTGGTCGTTGCCCGTTCCTCCACTGTCCTCCCGTGTCCGGCGGTTCTGTCTGGCTCACTGTCAGGCCTTCACCCCCCCTCGTTCTCTACGAACTTGGTGAGTACCGCTGCCCTCCAGGACGCGATGGTCACTACCACCACTCCTGGGGGTCAGCGTGTGTCGATCTGCACGTGTACACGGACGGGTCGTCACTTGGCCACGTTCACTCGTTGGCCAGGGTCGAGTCTGTACACACTGGCTACCGAGCCTTCTCAGGTAGCTGCGTGTGCTCAGGTGTTCGCGTCAGGTCAGGTAGCACCCCCTTGCTCGTGTCGCCTCCTGTCGCACCAGACTCTTCTGTGGCACCACCGCCTGGGTCACCCCTCCCTGCCACGACTTCGCGGCATGCACTCCTGTCTCCTTGTCTCTGGTCTTCCCATGTCTCTGCCTCCCCTACCGCCCTCGCCTGCCCCGCCCTGCCTTCCTTGCGTCGAGGGGTGGCAGCGCGCCGCTCCTCACTCCTCCTCGTTTCCCACGACGACCACTCCCCTGTAGACTCTCCACATGGACGTGTGGGGCCCAGCCCGCGTCAGTGGACAGGGCCGCGAGCGCTAATTTTTGCTGGTTGTTGACGACTACACGCGGTACACTATGGTCTTCCCCTTGCGCAGCAAGGGTCAGGTCGTTGATGTCTTGATCCCTTGGATCCGCGCAGTCCGTCTCCAGCTCCGCGAGCGGTTCCGCCATGACCTTCCCGTCCTACGTTTGCACTCTGATAGAGGTGGTGAGTTTTCCTCTGACCTCTTGCGGGACTTTGTCGTGGGGAGGGCATTCTCCAGTCGTTCACGCTTCCGGACTCCCCTCAGAAAAATGGGATTGCTGAGCGCCACATTGGCTTAGTCAAGGAGGTCGCTCGTACCTCCATGATCCATGCGGCTGCTCCCCATTTTCTGTGGCCGTTTGCGGTCCGGTACGCTGCGCATCAGCTCAACCTCTGGCCTCGTGTCTCCTTGCCGAAGACCTCGCCGACATTGTGTTGGACGGGGAAGGTTGGCGATGCGTCGGTGTTCCGGGTCTAGGGTTCTCGTGCCTTTGTTCGCGATACGTCCGCGGACAATCTCTCCGCCCGCGCTATTCTCTGCGTCTTCCTTGGCTTTTCCCCTGATGCGCCTGGCTGGCAGTTTTACCACCCCACCTCGCGCCGTGTCCTCCCCTCTCAGGACGTCACGTTTGACGAGTCGGTTCCCTTATACCGTCTCTTCCCCTACCGCTCTGCCCCTCCCCCGCCCCCGCCGCTCTTCCTTGCTCCCGGTCCCCCTCCGGTAGACCCCCTCCTACCCCAGGGTCCTGCTCCCTCAGATGTGTCTCAGGTAGACCCTCTCCCTGGTACTGTGCCTGTTGAGGTAGCTGGCGACTCAGGTGCTGCTCGAGGTGCCGAGTCTGGGGGTGCGGAGCCTGGGGGCGCTGAGTCTGAGGGTGCTAGGTCTGGGGGTGCGGGGCCTGGGAGTGCTGAGCCTGCGGGTGTGGAGCCTGCGGGTGTGGAGCTTGGGGGTGCTGAGCCTGAGGGTGTTGAGCCTGGGGGTGTTGAGCCTGAGGGTGTTGAGCTTGGGGGTGCTGAGTCGGAGGGTGCGGAGTCTGGGGGTGCTGAGCCTCGGGGTGATGCTTTGTCTGGAGGTCCTACTGGTGCTTCGCCGAGCCTGTCTCCGCGGCCGGAGACTCTCTCCCCGCAGCTGCTACGTGAGTGGCTTGTTCGACGCGCACGCCTTCGGAGTGGAGCTACCGGAGCTGGAGGCACTGGAGACGCTAGAGCTGGAGGTGCTGGAGTAACTGCTAGAGCTGGTGGTACTAGAGGTACTGCGGCTGCTGGACCTGGAGGTTCTCGAACCAGGGGTACAGGAGCTGCCGTGATTGGTGGTGTTCGGGGCGCTGGAGCTGGAGACCCTACGGAGCCTGGAGGTGCTGGGGCTGGAGGTGCTGGAGCTGGAGGCACTGGCGCTGGTGGCGCTGGAGCTGGAGGAGCTGGAGCTGTTGGCACTGGAGCTGGAGGCACTGGCTCGGGAGGAGCTGGAGCTGGAGGAGCTGGAGCTGTTGACCCTGGAGCTGGAGGTGCTGGAGGCACTGTGCGGCCACGACCGTACTTCGTTCCCCTGCTTCAGCAGGTTCTTGGTGTTCCGTCTTCTACTGGCCTTCCTCCTCCTTTACTGTGTCCGCCGCTTGACCGGTCGCAGTCACCGTTCCAGCCAGCTTCCCCATTACCTGCTCCTTCTCCTTACACTGAGCAGACCGGCGGTCTTACAGAGCGTCGTGAGCCTGCGTCTCGTCCTGCCTCCCTCGTTCGCATTGGTCGTCGCGTTCCTTGTCTGAGTCCTCCTCCTGTTCCCGGCACATACGCTATGGCACTTTGTCCGTCCTCTATTCCACTGCGTGTTCATCTGCCACCTCCTCCTGAGTACTCTGTTCCTGCCGTCCCTGACCCTGAGTCTGACTGCGCTCGTGCTGCCAGTCCCACTGTCTCTCGTCTCCTCGCCACTATTGTCACAGACCCTTCTTTTGAGTCCACTGCTGCGTCTCCCCTCGTTGCTGAGCTGCTTGACTTTGCTGCTGCCTGTCGTCTAGACTACGCCACGGCTCTTGTTACTGAGTCTGAGTCTGCCAGTCCTCCATCCGTCGGAGTGAGTGTGCTCTTGGCACAGACGTCCTTGAGGACAGGCAGGAGGACCTTGAGTGTCTTGCAGCTGCTGTACCTCGTTTCGCTTCCATGCTGCTTGCCCCTGAGGGAGACCCGGATGCACCAGACATCCCGGCCCCGCGCTCTTACGCAGCGGCGATTACGGGTCCTTACTCCTCTCAGTGGCAGGCAGCCATGGATGCCGAGATGGCACCCTGGAAGTCCACAGGCACCTACGTCGATGAGGTTCCCCCACCTGGGGCGAACATAGTCGATGGCATGTGGATTTTCAGGGTGAAGCGGCCGCCGGGTTCTCCGCCTACCTTCAAGGCGCGTTACATTTCTAGAGGCTTCAGTCAGCGACAGGGGGTCGACTACTTTCGGACCTTCTCTCCCACCCCGAAGATAACTACTCTTTGGATTTTGCTGCACGTCGCTGCTCAGCGTGACTACGAGTTGCATTCTTTGGACTTCAGTACAGCTTTCTTGCAGGGCAGCCTGCACGAGGAGATCTGGCTGCGCCTCCCACCTGGCTTCACTGGGTTGTTTCCTGCAGGTACCCAGTGGAGCCTCCGGCGGCCAGTCTACGGTCTCCGCTAGGCGCCTCGAGAGTGGCACGTCACAATGAGGACTACACTTGCGGCACTGGGGTTTACTCCTTCTACTGCTGACCCGTCGCTGTTTCTACGCACCGACACGTCGCTGCCGCCGTTCTACGTCCTCGTGTACATCGACGACCTCGTCTTTGCCACTGCTGACACTGAGGCACTGACCCTTGTGAATTGGGAGCTACAGAAGAGACACACCTAAACTGACCTGGGTGAACTGCGCAACTATCTTGGCTTGCAGAATACCCGGGACAGAGCACGTCGCACCATCACCCTGACTCAGTCACACATGGTGCACTAGGTCCTTTAGCGCTTCGGCTTCCAGTTATCCTCGCCACAGCCCACTCCTCTGTCTACCGGCCATTCACTCTCAGCTCCACCTTCGGACGAGTCCGTAGAGCCGAGTGGTCCACACCTAGAGCTTGTGGATTTCCTCATGTACTTGATGACGTGCACTCGACCTGACCTCGCGTACCCTCTCAGCCTCCTGGCTCGCTACGTGGCTTGGTAGGCACCAAAAGGTGCACTGGGATGCTGCGAAGAGGGTACTGCGTTACTTGTGCAGTACGTCGGGCATGGGGCTCGTGCTTGGAGGACGGGGTCCAGTTGTCCTCACTGGTCACGCAGACGCTTCTTGGGTTGACGACTCAGCTACGCAGCGGTCGTCACAAGGTTACACCTTCAGCCTTGGTTCCGGCTCTGTTTCCTAGCGGTCTATTCGCTCGTCTTCGGTTCTCAGCTCCAGTTGTGAGGCTGACATCTACGCTGGGGCCATGGCTGCACAGGAGCTACACTGGCTCACCTACCTGCTGACTGACTTGGGAGATCAGCCTCGTTCGCCTCCAATTCTGTACGTAGACAACAAGGCCATGATTGCCTTGTTTCAGGAGCACAGACTGGAGCACAGAACGAAGCACATCGCTCTGCGTTACTTCCTTGCTCGAGAGTTGCAGCAGCGTGGTCAGCTTCGTCTTGCTTACGTGGCCACTAAAGCCAACACTGCTGATATATTCACCAAGGCACTTCCGCCTGGTGATCATCAGCGTTTTTGTACTCTGTTAGGCCTTGTGCCCACTTTACCTCACTTACTCACTGCGTGATTTTGCTTGTACTGTGATCTATATATATACCTGCATGCTTACACTTGCTAGGGTATGATCACTGTATTGTTTGTTCTCTTTTATATAACTCTGCATGTGAACTGGCCTTGTGGCCCTTTGCTTGTGCTCGGACTAAGAGGTGACTTTGTGATCCACCCTGAGCTTGCTTTGCTTTTCTTGACAGGTCTTGTGACCGCTTGTTCCCCCCCACTTTGCCTATGGGGGTGTGTCGGAATGTTTTAGTGCTTACATTTGTGTAGGCTATAGTGGGGTAGCTCATAAAGGGTACAACCCAATTAGGGTTAGTATTTTTACCCAACTCTTTCATAGTTCATTCATTCTTGTTCGTTAGTACGTAAGAAAGGTGGAAGGTTGGCAAAGATGGACGTGGTAGAGGTGGAGGTGGTGGACGTGGTGGAGATACTAGTGTGTTAGGAAGAGTAGGCCCTTTAGACAGTGCTGGGACTTTAGGTCCAGCCGGAGGAGGTGCTGGCCCTGGGGTGTGGAAGGGGCGAAGCATAATAGCAATTTTGGCAGTAGGGACCTCAGCAGATGTAGGGACCTGGTAGTCCGGGGAGCGTCGCCCGCAGCAGCGGTCTTAAAAGCTGGGGGGCTTGTCGTGACGTCGGGCCCTGCCATTACCACATCCTGTATGGCCTTGGTGTTGGTACTACCTACGGTCACCTCGACCACTCTGCGCTAATCTGCTTGCGTCGCCTCAACGACCTCTTTCGCGAGCGTCACGAGCTTCGGGCAGTGCCTTCTCATTGGTCCGCCTTACTAAGTCGTGGTTACCAAATATTTGCTATGACTATGGATGATGTCTATTTTGCCATATACGTTGTTGAGTATAGTGTTGCAGAATTGTTTTGCTTGCTTGTACCTAGACTAGGAACTTTGCTTATTTCTAGTGTAGGTGCATATGTTGCTGCTAGCCCATGTGTGGACGCTGCTGACGCGCCACTCTCCTTTACTCTCGACTCCGGCATGTTGTAGTGGTGTTTCTTACGTGATCACACCACTGTCACTCCTCCTCCAGCACCAGTTGCAGTCGCTATGGACCAGCCTCCGCTCATAATACTACCACGTTCCCGTGTCTGGCCGTCCCCCCAGGTTCCCTCATTGGTCTCCACCCACATCCCCTCGTTCTCCAAGAAATTTGTGGGTGTTGGACGTCTCCACGACTTGTGGGTCACCACTATTTTTTTAGGACACGAGAGGCTTACAACCTGCATGGACGCTACTACATGGGCACAGCCTGCCATGTTTCCCCTAGAGCCTTCGGCAGGTTCCTTTACGTTGCACGATGCGTCCCCCAAGGTAGTTTCGTATGGTCAGGCTGTTGTGTCTTGTCATGTTTTTGCGTCTGGTCAGGTTGATCTATTGTGCTCCTGTTGTTTATGTCACCCTTCGCTCCCACGTAGCTAGGCACCACCTTGTCTCAGGTTTCCCATTGTCGCTCCCTCCTTCACCGGCTCCGCCGTGCACTTATTGTGTCGAGGGTCGGTAGCACGCCGCCCCTCATTCCTCGTCACTTGTGCCAACCGCTGCGCCTCTTCAGACTTTGCACATGGACGTCAAGGGCCCTGCCCCGGTCTCTGGGCCGCTCTAGGAGAGCTACTTCCTGGTGGTTGTGGACAACCTCTCCCACTATATCACAGCGTTTCCTATGCAGCGGAAGGCCGACTCGCCTGATGTCTTGATTTCGCTGTTAGTGCCACTCGTGTCCAACCCCCCTTGCCTGTGCTTGCTTGTGATACACGTTGAGGTTCCATGCATTTAAGCAAACTTAGCTTGCTCTTTAGATTGCAGTCCTGGGGGTATATGAGATGCTTTGGAGTCTCATATGCGTTTTTCGTTTAGGCTGAGTTACTCTTGTATAAACTCTACATCGGTTGTTCTTTACTTGAATAGAATTAAGGCACGTAACCATTTTGTCCCTAACGGTTCGTTTGTTGGACAGTCCGTTCGAAACAATGGTTACTGTCAAATGGTTATAATGTTTGTATTGTGTAGGCTGTAGTGGGGTAGCCCATAAGGGGTACGACCCAATTAGGGATAGTACTTGTACCAACTTTCTTCTCAATGGAATCATTCTCGTTCAATATTCTGACATGTTATCAGAGCGGATCCTGTTCCAGGACCGTTTTCTTAGGGCCCACCGAATAGTTCCTTGCCCATAGCGCGTTACCCTGATCATAGCGCCCTACCTGGCCCGTTGCGCTGCCCCACCAGTCGCGCTGCCCTGCCCTGCCCTACGCGCCGCCCTGTCTTGGCCGTGCGCCGCCTTGCCCTGCCCTGAGCGTTTTCCTAGTGCACGCGCGCCGCCCTGCTCGTCACGCGCCACCCTGCTCTGCCTGCTATGGCTACTCTCAGCGTTCTCACATTTGATCCTGAGGGCCGTCCGATCCAGTTCGATACGTGGCTAGATGACTTACAACTGTACCTACTAAGCGATTCTAGAGACAGCGTTTCGTTGTTTGACCACACGTCTGGAGCCTCTCTCGCCCCTCCCGACACAGCTGACTGTGCGACTCGCTCACAGTGGCTTACCTGTGACGCTGCTGTTTGCTTAGCCGTTCGCAACCACCTGCCGTTAGCTGAACGCGCTCACTTTGGCCAGCACAAGACGGCTAAAGCCCTGTACGACGCTGTAGTCGCTCGTTACTCTTTCCCTGCCACTGCTGCTCTCGGCCGCCTTATGCTTCCCTACCTTTTTCCCGAGCTGTCGGCCTTTGCCACAGTCGAGGACCTCATCACCCACCTTCGCACTAGCGACACTCGCTACCGCACTGCCCTCCCAGCCGAGTTCCTGGACATGAACCCGCCCCCGATGTACATCACTCTCTACTTCATAGTCACCCGCCTCCCTCACTCTCTTCGCGCAGTTAAGGACCACTTTCTCGCACTTGACCCCACAGACCTCACTATTGACCTGCTCGAGAAGCACATCCTTGCAGCTGAGACTAGCGTAGTCGCTGTAGGTGCTGCTCGTGGCACTCCTCGCACACCCTTCTTTGAGGGGTGTTCCTGTTAACGGAAGTGGAGTGTTGGCCCCGCCCTCGCTTGGGCAACGCCGACGACTTGGTCGGATGTACGGGAGTAGTAGCCGACCATCCACAGTGGGAGAGCTGCTCGACAGGCTTCGTCGAGCTGCAGGGGACCGCTGTGATGTTGCTGTCGACTAGGGAGCTCAACAGCTGCAACTGACTGGTCTGGGCGACGGGTGGGTTGTCGACCAGGAGGGGTAGTTCGACGGAGAGGTCGACGGAGCAGTCTGTCGACCTGAGAAGTGAGCAGCGGTCGACGAGGGGAGCTCGTCGACAACAGCTGACAGTTCTGGTCGACAAAAGGGGTCCGTCGACCAGGGGGTAGCTCGACGGGAGCTGTGGTCGACCAGGGGCACCTGGTGTTGTCCAGGTCGACCGGGTAACCTGCTCGGCGAGCGTGCGCACTGCTGTCTTCTACGGGGCAACGCTGGACAGCCGCTCTGCTGCAGCGTTGGCACACCGTCGACCTGTTGTGTTGGCAGGTCGCCTTTCTGCAGTGCTGGCGCGGCTCCTCTGCGCAACGCTGGCAGGCGGTCGACCATGGTGTGCTGTCGGTCGACCAGGCTAGCTACAGAGTTGTTAGGTGCCTGATGTAGTCATTGTTGTCATTGCTTGCTTAACAATTGTGTAATTCCAATTTTGCTAGTGAAAACTCTTGCCAATTTCTCCCGTGATTGTGCAAGCACTAAGGAACTAAGCAAAGCTTTGATCACTCCCAGTAGTTCGTGCCAACCCCCGTAGTCTAGCTCACTACCGTTGTAGAGTGAATCTCTGCAGTTCCCCCTCCCCCCTTGCCCCCTCCTACGCTTCTGCTGCTGCTGTTGACATCCTTGGTACTGACGACGTCGGGGCTGCTTCTGCTCCTAGTGGGAAGCGCCGCAACGGCAAGGGCAAGGGAGGAAAGAGTGGTGGAGGTGGAAGCGGGGGTGGTGGTGGTGGAGGCGGTGGAGGTGGCGGAGGTGGCGATTAGAGTGGTGGCGGGAGTGGGGGCGTCGGTGGCGGCGGTGGTGGCAGCGGTGGTGGCAGCGGTGAGAGTGGTGGTGGTGGTGGTGAAGGCAGCAATGGTGGCGGTCGGGGTGGAGCTATTCAGAGGGGAGGTTCTGGCGGTGGCTAGAGGCAGCACCAGCAACGTCCGGGCAAGACCCCTACGCCCCAGCAGCTTCGTGAGTGGTTTGCTCAGCGTGGGGCGTCTGGGGGTAGTGTTCGCCCCATGCCGCCTGACCCAGGTATAGAGGCTGCTGCTGTAGGTGCTAGTGAGTCTGCTCTCCCTGGTACTGCACCTGCTAAGGCCTTGCACACCTTCACGCTTGACTCAGGTGCTTCCCGCTATTTCTTTCGCGACAGTACCACACTCACTCCACTCCCTGCACCTGTTCCAGTCAGACTGGGTGACCCCTCAGGGAACCCAGTTCTTGCACGTTCCACCACCGTTCTCCTGTGTCCGGCGGTTCTGTCTGGCTCACTATCAGGTCTTCACCTCCCCTCGTTCTCTAAGAACTTGGTGAGTACCGCTGCCCTCCAGGATGCAATGGTTACTACCACCACTACTGGGGGGTCAACGTGTGGCGATCTGTACGTCGCGGTGGAGGGCTCTCGGCGATGACGCATGTGACAACGGGAGGGATTGCACCGACTTATGGCTACTTCAAGTTCTCGCCAGATCGGATCACCGTCGCACCGTTGCAAGGTCGATGGGACCTCATCACCTGGAGGGAGTCGATAGAACCTCAGCTCGAGGTTGCCGGGCTAAAGGGCTTCGCTGATGGCACAGTGCCAATTCCGCTCGTGGATGATGTTGGGCTACGCGGGGAGTTTCGTGCGGCTCACTTGCTCACCTTCATGGTCATCTCAAGGTGCTGCTCGCCGGTAGTGCAGCTGGCGCTCAGGAGCTGTCAAGAGTGACTGGATGCTGGTCACCAGGCATGGCACTTCATCCTGTCGACATACCAGGTCAGGGACGACCTGTACATCGCACAGCTGGAGGAGAAGATGACTCACATACGAATGGGCGAGCAGGAGTCGGCGACGGACTACTGCAACCGTGCTCGACGGATCCTGGCTGAGATGCGGATGGCGGGCGCCGAATACTCGGCGGCGTCCTACATCTCCCACATCGTCAAGGGCCTGCCGCGCGGCTACAACCTCATGAAGAGGATGATGATAGTACCTGGCACGCGTGAGTCCCTCGACAAGGACTCCATCACCAGCTACATCCTTCACGACGAGGCGATGCAGGAGGCCGAACAGCCCACAGAGCTCCTTCTGTAGGTAAACTACGCTGCACCGACGAAGATGAATCAGCAGCAAGGGCAGCGCAGGAATCCGGGCGGAGGTGGTAGCGGAGGTGGGCGGTCGACAATGGACGTCGACGAGAAGAGGTCGACACGGGACAAGGGCCAAGGAGGTGGTGGTCGACGGCGGGAGTGTTGGATCTGCCACGACCCCAACCACCTTTCCTACGAGTGTCCCGACCGCGATGACAGCGACGAGGACGACACCAAGGGAGGCCGCGGTCGATCGACCAGCCGTCGCCCACGTCGAGATGCGAAGCCGCGCAAGGAGAAGCAGGCGTCGAAGAAGGCGTCGTCGACGAAGGACGTCGACAACTCCAGCGGCAAAAGCCGAGGCGACGGGGAGGCGTCGTGCTCGATGGTCGGCGTAGCGGAGCCGACGGTCTCGCTGGCGCCGGAGGCTGGTGAGGACTTCCAGGTGGTGGCAGCAGCTGTGCAAGCCAACCCGATGGCGGTGCTACTCGACACCGGCTGCTTCCACCACCTTATGGGGACGAAGGCGGTCTTTGTCGACATGGCGCCGAGCGATGGCGTGAAGCACGTGTGTGGATTCAACGGGGCACTACAGCCTGTTGAGGGCCGCGGAACCGTCGCTCTGCAAGGGGAGGCCGGAAAGCGGGTCCTCATCCCCGACGTGCTCTACGTTCCGAGCGTACAGGCAAACCTGCTATCTGCTGGCCAGTTGAAGGAGAGCGGAGTGCAGTTGCAGGGCGACGGCGACGAGATGCTGCTCGTTGCTGCGACCAGAGAAGTGCTCGGTTGAGCACGCTATAATGGACGAGTCCTCTGCACCGACCTTCGCCCCTGCTCGACGCGATCGTAGTCGACCGAGGTGGTGGCTCTGCGGACGATCGTCTCAGCTACGAAGTCGACCCCTTACCGGTTGCATGCGAGGCTCGCGCACGTCGGCGTTGACACAATCAAGAGCTCGGCGAAACATAAAGTTGCTATTGGGCTTGACATCACTCCGTCGACCGGAGCAGACCCGCCATGTGTCTCGTGCGTCGGAGGAAAGCTGGCACGGCACACCTTCCCCGCCAAAGGCTCGGACGCCGAGGAGGCGTTGGCTGTCGTGCACATTGACCTGTGCGGGCCATTTCAGGTTGTTGCCAAGGATGGCAGCTTGTACATCTTGCTGCTGAAGGATTGCCACAATCGATTTGTGTGGGTGATGCCGGTCGCTAAGAAGAGCGACGTGCTGCGGGAGTTCCAGAAGTGGCTGGTGCTGATGGAACGGCAGGCGAAGAAGGCGGTGCTGATGCTCCGCTCAGACCGAGGAGGGAAGTTCCTCGGGATGGAGTTCACCGACTTCATCGACGGCAAGGGCATCGTCCACGACCTGACGTGCCCCTACACCCCGCAGTAGAACGGCATGGCTGAGCGGGAGATGCGCACGACGATGCCGTAAGGACGATGCTGCTACACATGGGCGTGCAGCACCACTGGTGGCACCTTGCTCTACGACAAGCTGTCTGGGTGCGCAACTGCTTGGAGCGGTTGATGACGCCGCCGAGGACGACTCCGTACCATCTGTTGACCGGGAAGAAGCCCGACCTCACGCTGGCGCGGGTGTGGGGCTGCATGGTGCAATTCATGGTTCCTGAACAGCAGCACGGTGGGAAGCTGGTGAGTACCTCCCCTCGTTCTCTACGAACTTGGTGAGTACCGCTGCCCTCCAGGACGCAATGGTCACTACCACCACTACTGGGGGTCAACGTGTGGCAATCTGCACGTGTACACGGACGGGCCGTCACCTGACCACGTTCACCCGTCGGCCTAGGTCGAGTGTGTATAGTCTGACTACTGAGCCTGCTTTGGTAGATGCTTCTGGTCAGGTGTCCGCGTCAGGTCAGGTAGCCGCCCCCTGCTTGTGTCGCCTCTTGTCGCACCAGACTCTCCTTTGACACCACCGCCTTGGTTACCCCTCCCTGCCACGCCTTCGTTGCATGCACTCCCGCCTCCTTGTTTCTGGTCTTCCCATGTCTCTGCCTCCCCTCCCGCCCTCGCCTACCCCGCCCTGCCTTCCTTGCGTCGAGGGGCGGCAGCGCGCCGCTCCTCACTCCTCCTCGTTTTTCCCGACGAGTGCTCCCCTGCAGACTCTCCACATGGACGTGTGGGGCCCAGCCCACGTCACTGGATAGGGCCGCGAGCGCTACTTTCTGCTGGTTGTTGACGACTACACGCGCTACACCACAATCTTTCCCTTGCGCAGCAAGGGTGAGGTCGTTGATGTCTTGATCCCTTGGATACGCGCAGTCCGTCTCCAGCTCCGCGAGTGGTTCCGCGAGGACCTTCCTGTCCTGCGTCTGCACTCTGACAGAGGTGGTGAGTTCTCCGCCGACCTCTTGCGGGAATTTTGTTGTGGGGAGGGCATCCTCCAGTCGTTCATGCTTCGGGCCTCCCTGCAGCAAAATGGGGTTGCTGAGCGCCGCATTGGCTTAGTCATGGAGGTGGCTCGTACCTCCATGATCCATGCGGCTGCTCCCCATTTTCTGTGGTTGTTTGCGGTCCGGTATGCTGCGCATCAGCTCAACCTCTGGCCCCGTGTCTCCTTGCCAGACACCTCGCCTACACTGCGTTGGACGGGGAAGGTTGGCGATGCATTGGTGTTCCGGGTCTGGGGCTCTCGTGCCTTTGTCCGCGATACTTCCGCGGACAAGCTCTCCTCCTGTGCCATTCCCTGCGTCTTCCTTGGCTTTCCACCTGACGTGCCTGGCTGGTAGTTTTACCACCCCACCTCGCGCCATGTCCTGCCCTCTCAGGACGTCACGTTTCATGAGTCGGTTCCCTTTTACCGTCTCTTCCCCTACCGCAGTGCACCTCTCCCCCCCCCCCCGCCGCTCGTCCTCAGTCCAGGTCCCCCTCCGGTAGACCCCCTCCCCCCTCAGGGTCCTGCTCCCTCAGGTGTGTCTCAGGTAGACCCACTCCCCCTGGCTGAGCCTGTCGAGGTCAGTGTAGACTCTGGTGTTGCTCGGGGTGGTGCTGCTAGGGGTGCTGCGTCTGGGGGTGCTGAGCCTGCGGGTGCGGAGCCTAGGGGTGCTGAGCCTGAGGGTGCAGAGCCTGGGGGTGTTGAGCCTGAGGGTGCGGAGCCTGGGGGTGCTGAGTATGAGGGTGTGAAGTCTAAGGG